>OY728167.1:719911511-721161511 GCA_963277665.1 Viscum album
AGTACAAGGTAACAGTTTATTTCACAATCTCTTCATTATCCGAGGTTGTTTATACGTAATTATCTACTGAGACCTCATTATCATCCACATCCATGTTTCTTAAAAATGTATTTCAAATAATTATTACTGTTATAAAAACTTTGGGTTAATGTAATTTATACCTTTGTTGACTTTTTATAAGAATTTTGTAAAGGAATCTTTCTGTCATTTTCCAAACAAGGTCCATTTTAACCTTTTTGATAAAAATTATGGTAAGAATGTATTTATTTAACTTATACGGCGGGTGCAGCTATTTTCCACCATTATAAAATCAACGAATCTTACCTTACAAGCTTATAAAAATATTTTCAAATAAAAAGTTTTCTTTTATAATTATGTGACTTTTAAATGATTTCAAAAAAAGAGATATTTCTCTCAAATAGTTTTGATTTCATCAATGTCAACATCCTTTGATGGTTTTTAAGCTTATTTGAAGTTTATTTATTATGATAAAAAACATCCATATTTTATTGAAGATTTTGTGATATGTTTAACTTTGGATGTGTTATTTTTATACCATTCATGGTTTTTAGAGAAAGTATTAACATTTCGTATGCTAGTTTTAATACGAATGTTTATGTTAGGTTTATACCTATTCATATGAGAAATGCATTGGACATAATAAGTGATGGGTGGAGCCCGATATAGCTCGTCGATGCAACGGTAGGTCTCACAAGAAAAACTAGTGTCTTTTCACATGGCCTTGACAAAATCTTATTTGTAGTCTTGGCACAAGGCCTTGACTATGTGGTTATGATACTCTGGCATTATGTATTCCATCATTATGAAAGTGGTTATTGATATTGCGTGTGATTATTCGAATAGTAGAATATCCATGTGAATAAGAAAATGGAATTATTTAATTTTATTTCTTCCATATTATGGTGAAGTTCATGTTTAAAAGGATTTTTTTTAGTTATACATTGCCTTAATTGTTTATGCTTATTTATGATGTTTCTGCTATATTGTTATCTTTACTGGGAATTTGAGCTCACCCCTTTCTATGTTTTATTTTTCCCAAGATGTGAAAAAGTATTTTATGAATGACTTGTAGAGATAGTATAAGGGGATATGAGTGTGGAGACAAGATGTTGTTGTAGTTTTCACTTTATGGTGTAATTTAAACTTCATGAATGTATCTAGTGATTCCAAGGATACTAAACTAATCGGTCTTTCGAGACTTGATCTTTTGTGATCATGCCAATGTTATGTAATAATGAACCAACTCTGGGTAACTGGGGTCAGGGCGTTATAGTTGGTATCAGAGGAAGTTTAGTACAAAGCTTGAAAACTAGATTTAGATAAACTATGATTAGAGCACATAGACCTAAGATGGACATTGAGGATTAGTATAGAAGAACTTCCTAGAATTTTGGTATTGTAGAGATTTTGTGAGTTTTCAGAGCAATATATCCCTTTCTGGATACGATCAGGTAGAGGCGGCTCTGGCACAGATGTACCTAGGAGTATAACCCAAAAACACCGCTTTGAGCTAGACTCGAACGGGAACTGGTGCACGACAACGGGCCTTGCTGAACTCTTGGTTACGACACTCCTGGGGGATACGCTTAGGATAATTCTCATTTTCATTACAAACCATTATGAAGGGTTTATGAGTATACCCTTCCTCAATGAATTTTTTTTATAGTTTTGGATTATATCTATATACTGTTAAATTTATGTTCACTGTTTTACAAGTTTGGATTTATGTATCGCGATTCATAAACTACTCTAGTGTATCCCATTGTTTAGAAATGGTGCCTAGTGGATGAAATGGAAATCGTATTAATGCACTCAGTCCATGTATAGATTTCCCTCCTAATCAAGATAATTATAGTGGAGTTGGTGATGCAACTGGTGTTGATCAGCTAATCACCATACTGGGACAACTCACTCAGGTTATGAATAATAACCTTACCCGTATGGAGAACCCTGATCCATAGCATGGATGATCAATGTTATATCACTTCATGAGGAAACAACCACCAACATTCAATGGGTGTACAAATCCCTTAGGAGATAAGAAATGGATAAATTCCTTAGAGAAAATATTCCATGCCTTGGGGAGTAGTAAAAGGGAAAAAGTTATCATGGCAGTTTACCGCCTCACTAGAGATGTTGATCAATGGTGGTATTTTATTCAGAACCCAGAGGAAGATGATGAAGTATAAAATATGTAATGGATGGAGTTCAAAGAGCTTTTCTTAGAAAAATACTTCCCTCATGACCATCGAGCAGATATTGAATGGCAATTTTTGAGTCTGAGACAAAAGGAGGATGAGAATGTCGCAAAGTATGAGGCTAACTTTAAAAGGTTAGCAAGGTATGTTGGAGATTATATATGTTACCCAAGAAGTAATATTGATCATTTATTTGATGGGATAAAACCATTTCTACGTCGATCATTAGTCTCAAAATCCTTCTCTTCATACGAAGACATTGTTTCATGTGCTATCAAGACAAAAAATGAATTCTCTATGTCTTACGACTTTAAAGAAAATCAAGAGAAGAAGAGATATGTTGATCACTCTAGAAATGGAAATAAAGGGAAGAAGGGAAAAATTGATGATCCATCCTAAAGTAAATGTGGGAAGAAACACCCTGGTACATGCTTGAAAGGAATGGGAGTCTGTTACAAGTGTGGTGAAAACGGCCACCAAACTCGTGATTGCAAGGGAAAGAAAGAAGCTACAGATGTTCAGTTCTACAACTGCAGGGAGATGGGACATTATGAAAATGAATGTTTTATGCATCAGGGGAACTGACCATAGAAAAGGCCAAGGGATCAAGGCCAAGCTTATGCTATCACTACTACTGAGTTAGATGCTCCGAATGACGTGGTGGCAAGTAATTTAATGGTTTCCTCAGGTTTATAAAATGCATTATTTGATTCTAGATCATCACAATGTTTCATATCTTCCCAGTTTTCTATGAAAATTAGATATTTACAATTTTATTTAGCAAGGGAGTTGTCAGTTAAAACTCCTAAGGGAAGTATTATTGCTACAAAGTTTTCTCGATCCGTCCCCATTAAGGAATATAAATGTTCTTTATCTGCTGATCTCATCGTCATACCCATGACTGAATTTTATATAATCTTTGGTATGGATTGGCTTTCGGACCATGATGCGAATATTTATTGTAAGAATAAGGAGGTTACGATTTTTGATGATGATGATAAAGAACACCTTATGTTTAGAGCAGAATCGTCTCCACCTGATTCTTATCTAGATCCACCCCCAGTAGCTCAAATAAATTCAATTATTGGAGAGGAAGATAATGAAATAACTATGGGTAGGGAAAGGAATGTTCAAATAGAGGATGTTCCTATTGTGAAAGAATATATAGATTTGTTTCTAGAAGATTTACATGGACATCCTCCAGAACGAGAAATTGAGTTTTCCATTGATTTAAATTTTGGTTCAAGGCCTATATCGAAGACCCCTTATAGAATGTCCAATGTGGAATTAGTGGAACTAAATTAAAAACTAGAGGAATTTAGTAATAAGGGATTTATTCGCCGTAGTGTTTCTCCATGGGGAGCCCCTGTCCATTTTGTAAAGAAGAAAGATGGATCTATGAGGTTATGTATCGACTACAGGGAAATCAATGCTATAACAATAAAGAAAAAGTATCCCCTACCTCCCATTGATGATTTATTTGACCAAATGCATGGAGCACAATAATTTTCAAAGATTGACCTTCGATCTGGATATAATCAGTTATGTGTGAAGAAGGAAGACATTCCGAAAGAAGCATTTCAAACCAGGTACGGGCATTAGGGGTTTACGGTAATGCCTTTTGGGTTGACTAATGAACCCTCTATTTTCATGGATCTAATGAACAGAGTTTTCAAGGAATATCTCGATGATTTTGTAGTTGTATTTATTGATGATATCTTGGTATATTCCAAAATATACTAAGTCCATGAAAATCACTTGCGCATTATCCTAAAGACTCTTAGAAGACATGAATTATATGGGAAGTTTACAAGTGTGAATTCTTGCTTCAAGAGATCTCTTTTATTTGCCATACTGTCTCTAAGGATGGAATTTCTATTAACACTTCTAAGACCCAAGCAATCTATGAATGGCCAGCCCCGAAAAGTATAACTAAGGTACGCAGTTTTATTGGTTTAGCAGGTTATTATCGGCGTTTCGTCCAGAATTTTTCCCGATTGGCTAACCCATTAACGAAGCTCACATGTAAAGGCGTTAATTTTTTTTGGACAAAAGAGTGTAAAGAATGTTTTGAATAACTGAAGAGAATATTAGTCAATGCTATTATATTGACTCTACCATCGGGGAATGATGGGTTCGTTATTTATAGTGATGCTTCGGAGAAAGGACTTGGTTGTGTCCTTATGCATAATGATAGAGTTATTTCCTATGCATCATGACAACTAAAAATTCATGAGCAAAACTATCCTACTCATTATCTTGAGTTATCTGCTGTAATATTTGAATTGAAGATATGGAGAAATTATCTCTATGGTGAAAAATGTGAGATTTATACTGTTCACAAGAGTTTGATGTATATTTTCTCATAGAAAGAACTCAACATGAGGCATAGGCGAAGGCTTGAACTACTCAAGGATTATGATTGCACGATACACTACCACCCGGGGAAGGAAAATAAGGTGTAAGATGATTTGTGTAGAAAGAATCATGGAGTTTTGAACAATATGAGAGTTGAAAAGGATCCTATATACATGGATCAAGTAAAGATGGATATGGGAATCACCATGAAGGTGAAACATCAATGCTTTTTCAAATGGTTTCCAAGCCATATTTACTAGAAAGGATAAAGATTTCTCAGACCGATGATGAAGAGTTTCAAAAGAAGATTAAGGAAGTGAATGATGGGAGATCGAATGAATTTTTGTATGAAGATGGAATTTTGAAATTTGGGTAGAGACTTTGTGTTCCTGATATACCTGATCTAAAAAGGGAATTGTTGGACGATGCTCATAGTTCAAATTTCTCTATACACCATGGGAGCACCAAAGTGTATATAGATTTGAAGGAACATTTTTGGTGGGACAACATGAAGAGGGAGATTTCTGATTTTGTGTCAAGATGTATGGTTTTTCAACAAGTGAAAGCTGGAAGGAAACAACCTGGTGGAGTATTGCAACCTCTTCCCATACCTGAGTGGAAATCGGATAATATCACGATGGACTTTGTCATGGGACTTCCAAAGACTCCTAGAAGGAATGATCCAATATGGGTCATTGCTGATCGTATTACCAGTTCGGAACATTTTCTTACTCTAGGGGGGGGATTTACCACTTGAACGTCTAGAAAGACTATATATTAATGTAGTTGTGAGAATTCATGGATTACCCATATCGATTGTTTCTGACCGTGATCCACGTTTCACATCAAGATTCTAGAAAAGTATTTAGAAAACCCTCGATACTGAACTTCATTTGAGCAATTCCTACCACGCTTAAACAGATGGACAATCAAAAAGGACTATTCAAACCTTAGAAGAGATGTTGAGATCATACTAACTTGGCATTCAGGGTATGTGGGATCAATATTTACCTCTGGTGGAATTTTCCTATAACAATATCTTCCATTCAAGTATTCAGATGGAACCATATAAAGCGTTATCTAGAAAGAGATGTCGCACACTAACCTGTTGGGATGATGTTATTGAAAGAAAAACTCTAGGCCCAGAACTGGTGGAGGAAACGATGAAAAAGTTAAAGGAATCCAAAACCATATCAAAGAATCTCGAAGTAGGAAGAATATCTATGCCGATAACCAAAAGAGGGATTTGGAATTTCATGTAGGAGATCATGTTTTCATGAAGGTATCTCCAGGTAAGGGAGTTATATGTTTCGGTAAGAAGGGTAAGTTGGGTCCCAGGTACATCAGACCTTTCAAAATCCTAGAACGAATTGGGGCTATAGCTTACCGTTTGGCAATGCCGCCTTGTCTCTCCATAGTTCACGATGTGTTCCACGTATCACTATTGAGAAAATACATGCCTGACCCAACGCATGTACTCACTTATGAAGAATTAGAACTGGAACCCGATCTATCTTATTGTGAAGAGCCTATTAGGATTCTTGATACAAGAGAACAAGTGCTGAGAACCCGGATGACTCGTCTGGTAAAAGTTCTATGGAGAAACCATAAAATGGAAGAGGCAATGTGGGAACCCGAGGAACTTATGATGAAGAACCACCTGAGTGTTTTTATGCAGTAATATTCTAGAAATTTCTAGGATGAAATTATTTGAAGGAGGAGAGAATGTAACACCCCAAGCTTCCACGATATGCTTCTCTTTGAATAATACAATAGCGTATGTTGTACGCAACATCGAGTTCTAACACACACCACAACCAATCAAACTAGCTGTTATAAATATTAATACCAAAATTTTGAAATTTTATAAATTTTATGTTTCTAAATGGACTTCATTTTTGGATTCGGAAGATCGAAATTTTCTTAGGGTGAATTTTTGTTATTTTTCTAAAGACATTCAATTTTTGATGAATAGTTAGAAAACACTGAGTTATAGTTTAAAACCGAATTTTTATTTAAAAAATAAATTTTTTTAATTTAAATTTAATTAAGGTCAAAATAGATACTTAATACATATATAAGTTCAATGTAATTCATTGGAGTTCGTTTTGAATAATTTTTGATATATATAAAATTTATTGAACGTTTAACCATCTTTTACCCACCTCCTAGGAGAATTTGGAAATTTACATAAAAGATAATATTACCACTTCTATGAGTGGAATTTCGAAAATTCAAGAGACACAGTTAATATCAAGGAGTAAAATTTGGTTCAATAAGATAAAAATAATTTTTTTGAATAGTAAATTTTTAATTTTATTTACCACAGTTTAAACTAAATAGGGTAATTAAGGGTAAAAATGATATTAATATTACCCTAACAAATGTCCTAATTCTATTAGACAAGGTTATATCGACCTAAAAGAACCTTAGGAATAAAATATTATCATTTAGGTCCACTTGTATTAGATTAGGACATTTATTATTATTTAATTCAAAGTAGAGTTAAAAGAGTTAAAATCAAAGTTTAATTACTAAAACATTTTTACTATAGGGTTATATAGAAGATAAATTTGATTGTAAATATTTATTAGAAAGATAAAATTATTTTCTACATAATGGTATTTTATTTATTAATTTTAGACATTAAATAATATAATTTATTTATGACACAATGGTGGTGCAGTAATTACCTAATTAATGAAATATTAAAATTATTGATATTATAAATATCCAAATAAATGTAATTTGAGACTTTATATGAATTCCAATAATTTTCTTGGTTAATATGACATATTATGATTGGTTATATGAATATTGTTAGAAGTAATAATGCTGTTATGAATTTATCTAATACAAAATACCCAATAGTGTCAAAATTGACATAAAATAGTTTTTATAACAAATATTATATTATTAATTCATATTCTATTTCGAAAAATCAATGGCTTGGATAAAGGACTTGTATCATGATAGCTGTATCATTAATGGACAACTTTGGAGTCTCTTGGTAGGTTATAGTATGTTTACTAACCGTAAAATATAAAAATATAAAAAGACATGGTAAATGTCAAACTATTTATCTAAGAGTTAAATATAAGTGATAGGTTAATAGAGTGACCCAAACATATCTAAAATATATTGGTTGAAAGTATTTAGACCCATACCCTACTTATACTTTAAATTATTCACTTTGTAGCCATTAGAAAATGAATATTATTTTATTATAAAATAATATTTCTAGCTTTTCCAAAGGTGCCCCGCACCCCTCTTATTAAAGGGCACTCCTAATTATCTCTAATTCACACCATCAAAGCCTTTTGGCTTGGCCAAACCCTGCCCAAATAATCTCTAAACTTCCCTAAATTAAACCTAGAGGCCTTAGTTTTATCATAAAGCCACCCTATGGAGCTCTTTTGATCAAATTAAAAGGTAGAACCCGAAGAAGATGTAATGTTTTCACCACCCTCTTCCAAGTTCCTTTCTTCTTAAACTTCTTATTTCCTTGTTATTTCCATTATATAATAATAACTCTAGTATCTTCTATATATTGTGATGTTATTATAAATATGTAACAACCAAATTCATTATTTTATGAATCCCTTAAAGGACATGTCACCATACGTGCGTACGTACGTCCTACCATCTCCACATTGTGGTGTAATTGTTATTCAATATATTATTATTTATATGGGTATAATAATGATGTATAATTCATTTAAATAATAAATATAACATGATAATGATTCTGTATATATGATATACCATCAAATTATATATATTTTTAATATCAAAAGAATGATATTGTTGCTCGTGCGTACGTACAAACTACCATCTCCACGAACACGATGAGATTCATTCCCCATCGTATCCATTCAAGTCTAATTCTCATTTGATGATTAAAAATAATGTTTAAGGACTTGATGTAATTCTGGATATGAATATGATACAACCTATCCATAATAAACACGGCTTATGTAACAAAACATATAAAAGAAAATGAGTAAGTTAACACCCGAAAATGACGATAATACTAAGATATTATTGACAAAGAAATTTTAAAAGATCATATATGATATCATATTAATGTATATGATTATTGTATAATTTAATAACAATTATTTCACCATTATATAGGAGGTTAAGCTACCCTCAGCCAAGTAAAAGTACAAGTTAAGGGTTTATTTGTAATGCCCCGACCCCAGTTACCGAGAGTCGGTGCATTATTACATAACATTGGCATGATCACAAGAAAGATAAAATCTCGAAATACCGATTGGTTTAGTAGCCTTGGAAACACTAGATATATTCATAAAGTTTTACATTACATCATGAAGTGAAAAACTACTAAAATAACATATTGTCTCCATAATCCACACTATTATCCCCTCATAATATCCCTGCAGGTCATTCATAATTTATTTCTTCACATCCTGGGAAAAATAAAACATAGAAAATGGGTGAGCTCAAATTCCCAGTAAGGATAACAATATAGAGGAAACTTTCATAAATAAGAATAATCATTTAAGGCAATGTATAACTAAAACAAAAGCCTTTTAAACTTGAACTTCAACCTAGTATGGAAAAAATAAAATGAAATAATGCCATTTACTTATTCACATGGATATTCTACTAATTGAATAATCACATGAAATATCAATAACCACTTTCATGATGATGGAATGCATAATGCCAGACTATCATAACCACATAGCCAAGGCCTCGTGCCAAGACTACAAATAAGATTTTGTCAAGGCCTTATGCCAAGACAATAGTTTGTCTAATGAGACCTACCGATGCATCGAGGAGCTATAACGGGCTCCACCCGTCACTTATTAAGTCCAATGCATTCCCATATGAAAAGGTTTAAACATTACATAAACATTCATATTAAAACTGGCATACAAAATGTAAATACTTCATCCATAAACCATGAATGGTATAAAAATAACACATCCACAGAAAAACAGATCACAAAACCTTCAATACAATATAGAAGTTTTTTATCATAATAAATCAACTTCAAATAAGCGTAAAATCCATTAAAGGATGTTGACATAGATGAAATCAAAACTCTTTTTAGAGAAATATCTCTTTTTATTTTGAAATCATTTAAGAGACATATATTTATAAAATAAAACCATTTCTTTGAAAATATTCTTATAAGCTTGTAAGGGAAGCTTCAACGATTTTATAATGGTGGAAAATAGCACCACCCGCCGTATAAGTTAAAAAAACATTCTTACCTTAATTTTGTCGAAAAGGTTAAAAAGAACCTTGTTTGAAAAAAGACAGAAAGATTCCTTTATAAACCTCTTATAAAAAGTCAAACAAGGGTATAAATGACTTTAACCCATATTCTAGTAAATAGTAATAAAATTTGGAAATTCATTTTTAAGAAACATGGATGTGGAAGATAAAGAAGTCCTAGTATATTATTACGTATAAACAACCTTGGATAATGAAGAGATTGCGAAATAAACCCTTACCTTGAACTTTTCCTTGGTTGAGGGTAGGTTAACCTACTGTATAATGGTGAAATAATTGTTATTAAATTATAAAATAATCATATATATTAATATGATATCATATATGATCTTTTAACATCGCTTTGTTAATAATATCTTCGTATTATCGTCGTTTCGGGTGTTAACTTACTTGTTTTCTTTCATATGTTTTGTTACGTAAGCCATGTTTTTAATGGATAGGTTGTATCTTATTCATATCCAGAATGATATCAAGTCCTTAAAAATTATTTTTAAATCATAAAATGATAATTATACTTGAATGGATACGATGGAGAATGAAAGTCATCGCGTTCGTGGAGACGGTAGTCCGTACGTACACACGAGCGACAATATCATTCTTGTGATATTAAAATGATATATAATTGGATGGAATATCATATATAAAGAATCATTATCATGTTATATCTATTATTTACATGAGTTACACATCTTTATTATACCCATCCAAATAATAATATATTGAATAACAATTACACCACAACGTGGAGACGGTAAGCCGTACGTACGCACGTATGGTGACATGTTATTCAAAGGGTGGATAGAATACTGAATATGGTTGTACCATATTTATAATTACATCACAGTATATATAAGATACTGGAGTTATTATTTAATAATGGTAATAACAAAGAAATAAGAAGTGAAAGAAGAAATGAATTTGAAAAACGGTGGTGAAAACATTACCTCTTCTTCGGGTTATTTCTTTTGATTTGATCAAAAGGGCTCTTTAGGTTGGCTTTCTGATCAAACTAAGGCCTCTAGGTTGTAGTGAGGGAAGTTGAGAGAGTATTTGGGTAGAGTTTGGCCGAACCAAAAGGCTTTGAAGGTGTGAAGAAATGAGAAGGAGTTCCCTTTTATAAGAGGGGTGAGGGGCACCTTTGGAAAAGCTAGAAATATTAATTTATAATAAATTTATATTCAGTTTCTAATGGCTAAAAAGTTGATTATTAAAAGGTTAAGGTGGGGATATGTCGAAAACCATTCAACCAATAGAATTTACACAGGTTTGGGTCATTATATTAACCTTATCCTTTTGTTTTAATTCTTAGTTAATTAGTTTGACATTTACCATGTCACTTTTTATTTTTATATTATATAGTTAATAAACTTGCTATATACATCCCAGTGACCCCCAGGTGGTCCATTAAGGAAAAAAATATCATGATATAAGTTTCTTGGCCGAACCTTATATTTTTTAGAATTTAATATCAATTAATAATATAATATTTGTTTTAAAAACTCTTTTATGTCAATTTTGACACTATTCAATAGTTGATTTTTGTGAAACTCATAAAAGAATGATTACTTCGAAAAAAGTCCATTAAATAAATTATAATATGTAATATTATCCTAGAAAATTATTTTAATTCATTAAAAGTCTCGAATTATATTTATTTGGTTATTTATAATATAAATTATTTCAATTATTCACTATTATGGTAATTATTGCATCATCATTGTGTCATAAATAAATTAAATTATTTAATGTCTAAAAATTACAAATAAAATATCATTATGTAGGAAATATTATTATCTTTCTAATTTATATTTAAAATCGAATTTATATTATGTATAACCCTATATTAAAAATGTTATAGTAAATAAACTTTGATTTTAACTCTTTTAACTCTTCTTTGAATTAAATAATAACAAATGTCCTAATCTAATCCAAGTGGACCTAAATGATAATATTTTATTCCTAAGGTTGTTTTTTGTCGAGGTACATTTGTCCAATAGAATTAGGACATGTGTTAGGGTAATATTAATATCATTTTTACCCATAATTACCCTTTTTACTTTTAACCGTGGTAAATAAAAGTAAAAAGTTACTATTCACCAAAAAAATATTTTCATCTCATTGAACCACATTTTACTTCTTGATATTAACCGTGTCTCTCAGATTTTCGAAATCCCAATCATAGAAGAGGTAAAATTATGTTTTATGAAAAATTCAGCTTTTTAACTACCACTTAGTAGTTTCACAATTCATCAAAAATTGAAGTTTTTCAGAACAATGCCAAAATTTCACCCTAAGCTATAATTGATATTCCGAATTAAAAAATGATGTCTATTTTACAAAATTCGAAACATATAAGTTTCATTAATTAATTTTATAATTAATTTCCGCTGTCACAATAAATAGCGTGTTTTTAAGAAACAATATATATATCAAAAGATTGACAATTGTTTAGGTCCAATTTGAAAGTGAAATTAATTATAATGAACACCATTGGATAAAATAGTAAAAATATATTCTAATTATACTTTAAATCCACTCAATAATATAATTTATCACTATAAATTATTTTCATAAAAAAGTTGTTTTTAAGTATTTTTCACTATTCATAAAAATTGGCAGTTCTCAGAAAAATACCAAAAATCCATCTTAGGATAATTTCTATATTCCGAAACAAAAAATGAAGTCCATTTTGAAATATAAAATATATATAATTTCAAAAAGTAGATATTACTATTCATAATGACTAGTTTGATTTGTTGTGGTGTGTTATAACTCGATGTTTCGTACAACAAACGCTATCACATTATTTAAAGAGAAGCGTACCGTAGAAGCTTGGGGTGTTACATTCTCCCCTCCTTCAAATAATTTCTTCCTCTAAATTTCCAGAATATTACCGCATGAAAAGTCTCGGGTGGTAATTCATCATAAGTTCCTCAGGTTCCCATGTTGCCTCTTCCATCTTATGGTTTCTCCACAAGACATTTACCAGACGAGTCGTCCGGTTTCTTAGTACTTGTTCTCTCGTATCAAGAATCCTGACGGGCTCTTCACAATAAGACAGATTGGGTTGTAGTTATAATTCTTCATAGGTGAATACATGCGTTGGGTCAGGCATGTATTTCCTCAACAGAGATACGTGGAACACATCGTGAACTTTTGAGAGACTTGGCGGCATTGCCAATCAGTAAGCTACAACCCCAATTCGTTCTAGAATTTCGAAAGGTCCGATGTACCTGGTACTCAATTTACCTTTCTTACCAAAATATATGACTCCCTTCCATGGAGATACCTTCAGGAAAACATGATCACCGACTTGAAATTCCAAATCCTTCCTTCGATTATCAGCATAGCTCTTTTGCCTACTTTGAGCTGCTTTGATGTGATTTTGGATTACCTTCACCTTTTCTATCATTTCCTCCACCAGTTCTAGACCTACAAGTTTTCTTTCACCAACTTCATCCCAACAGGTTGGTGTGCGACATCTCTTTCCGTATAACTCTTCATATGGTGCCATCGGAATACTCGAATGGAAGCTATTGTTATAGGAAAATTCTACCAAAGGTAAATATTGATCCCACATACCCTGAAAGTCAAGTGAACAAGAACTCAACATGTCTTCTAAGATTTGAATAGTCTGTTCTGATTGTCCGTCGAGCTGAGGGTGGTATGCAGTGCTCAAATGAAGTTCAATATCCAGGGATTTATGAAGACTCTTCCATAATCTTGAAGTAAAACAGGGATCACGATCAGAAACAATCGATATGGGTACTCCATGAAGTCTCACAACTTCATTAATATATAGTCTTACTAGACGTTCCAGTGGTAGATCTTCTCTTATAGCAAGAAAATGTGCTGACTTGGTAAGACGATCAACAATAACCCATATTTCATCATTCCTTCTAGGAGTCTTTGGTAGCCCCATGAAAAAGTCCATCGTAATATTGTCCCATTTCCACTCAGGTATGGGAAGAGGTTGCAATACTCCACCAGGTTGTTTCCTTCCAGCTTTCACTTATTGACAAACCATACATCTTGACACAAAATTGGAAATCTCCCTCTTCATGTTGTCCCACCAAAAATGTTCCTTAAAATCTCTATACATTTTGGTGCTCCCAGGGTGTATAGAGAAATTGGAACTATGAGCATCATCCAGTAATTCCCTTTTTAGATCAGGTATATCGGGAACACAAAGCCTCTTCCCGAATTTCAAAATTCCATCTTCATACACAAAGTCTCTCAATCTCCCATAATTCACAACTTTAATCTTCTTTTGAAATTCTCCATCATCAGTTTGAGAACTCATAATCCTTTCTAGTAAAGATGGTTTGGAAACCATTTGAAAAAGCATTGATGTTTCACCTTCCCTGTTTATTCCCATGTCTATCTTCACTAGATCTATGAAAATTGGATCCCTTTCAATTCTCATCACGTTCAAAACTCCATGTTCTTTTCTTCTCAAATCATCTTCCACCTTGTTTTCTTTCCCCGGGTGGTAGTGTATCATACAATCATAATCCTTGAGTAATTCAAGCCATCTCCTTTGCCTCATGTTGAGTTATTTTTGTGAGAAAATATACTTCAAACTCTTGTGATCAGTATAAATCTCACATTTTTCACCATAGAGGTAGTGCCTCCATATCTTCAAAGAAAAGATCACAGCTGCTAACTTGAGATCATGAGTAGGATAGTTTTGTTCATGAATTTTCAACAATCGTGATGCATAAGAAATAACCACATCATTCTGCATAAGGACACAACCAAGTCCTTTCTTCGATGAATTACAATAAATAACGAACCCATAATTCATCGATGGTAGAGTCAATATAGGAGCATTGGCTAATCTTATCTTCAGTTCTTCAAAACATTCTTCACACACTTTTTTCCAAACAAATTTAACCCCTTTACATGTGAGCTTCGTTAATGGGTTAGCGAATCGGGAAAAATTTTGGACGAAACGTCGATAATAACCTGCTAAACCAATAAAACTTCGTACCTCAGTTATATTCATAGGTGCTGGACATTCTTGGATTGCCTTGGTCTTAGAAGGATCAACATAGATTCTATCTTTAGAGACAATATGGCCAAGAAAAGAAATCTCCGGAATCTAGAATTCACACTTGCTAAACTTCCCATATAATTCATGTCTTCTCAGAGTCTTCAAGATAATGCGCAAGTGATTTTCATGATATTCGTAGATTTTTTATTATACCAAGATACAATCAATAAATACCCCCAAATATTCATCGAGATATTCATTGAAAACTCTATTAATAAAATCCATGAATACAGAGGGTGCATTAGTCAATACAAAAGGCATTACTGTAAACTCATAATGCCCGTACCTGGTTCGAAATGTTGTCTTTGGAATGTCTTCCTTCTTCACACACAACTGATGGTATCCAGATCAAAGGTCAATCTTTGAAAAGTATTGAGCTCCATGTAGTTGGTCAAATAAATCATCAATGCGAGGTAGGGGATACTTGTTCTTTATTGTTATATCATTGATATCCCTGTAGTCGATACATAACCTCATGGATCCATATTTCTTTTTAACAAAAAGAACAGGGGCTCACCATGGAGAAACACTAGGGCGAATAAATCCTTTATTACTCAATTCCTCTAGTTGTTTCTTTAGTTATAATAATTCTACAGTGTCCATTCTATAAGGGGTCTTCGATATAGGCCTTGATCCAGGAATTAAATCAATGGAAAACTCAACTTCTCGTTCTGGAGGATGTCTAGGTAAAACTTCTGGAAATACATCTACATATTCTTTCAGAACAGGTACATCCTCTATTTGAACATTCCTTTCCTCACCCACAGTTATTTCATTCTCTTCCTCCTCAATAATTGAATTTATTTGAGCTACTGGGGGTGGATATAGATAAGAATTAGGTGGTGATGATTCTGCTCTAAATATAAGGTGTTCCTTATCATCATCATCAAGAATCGTAACCTCTTTATTCTTAAAATAAATCTTCGCATCATATTCCGGAAGCCTGTCCATACCGAGGATTATATCAAACTCAATCATATGTATGACGATGAGATCAGAAGATAAAGAACATTTATGTGCTCTAATGGGGACTGATTCACAAGAATTTGTTGCAATGATACTTCCCTTAGGAGTTTTAACTGAAAACTCCCTTGTTAAATCAAATTGGAAATATCTAATTTTCTTAGAAAACTGGGAAGATATGAAACAATGCGATAATCCAGAATCAAATAATGCATTTTCTAAACTTGAGGAAACCATTAAATTACCAGCCACCACGTCTTTAGGAGCTTCTACCTCAGCAGTAGTGATAGCATAATCTTGGCCTTGATCCCTTGGAATTTTCTAAGGTAAGTTCCCCTGATTCTTAGGACATTCATTTGCATAATTCCCCATCTCCCTACAATTGTAGCACTGAACATTGGTATCTTCCTTCTTCCCTTTGCAATCACGAGCTTGGTGGCCTTTTTCACCACACTTGTAACAGACACCCATTCCCTTCAAGCAAGTACCGTGGTGTTTCTTCCCACATTTTCCACAGGATGGATATTCAACATTTCCCTTCTTCCACTTATTTATATTCCCAGGTCGATCAGAAGATATTTTCTTCTCTTGCATTTCTTTAAATTCATAAGACTTAGAGAATTCTTTTTCGGTCTTGATAGCACATGAGACAATGTCTTCGTACGACGAGAAGGATTGTGATACTAATGTTCGACGGAGAAATGGTTTTAAACCATCAAAGAAATGATCAATCTTACTTATTGGGTTACGTATATAATCTCCATCATACCTTGATATCCTTGTAAAGTTAGCCTCATACTTTGTGACATTCTCATCCTCCTTTTGTCTCAAACTCAGAAACTGCCTTTCCATATCTGCTCGATGATCGTGAGGAAAGTATTTTTCAAAAAATAGACCTTTGAACTCCCTCCATTCCATATTTGATACTTCATCATCTTCCTTCATATTTTGAATCAATGACCACCATTGATCAGCATCTCCAGTGAGGCAATAAACTGTCATGATAACTTTTTACCTTTCACTACTCCCCAAAGCTTAAAATATTTTCTCTAGGGAAAATATCCATTGCTCAGCTACTAAGGGATTTTTACTCCCATTGAACGTTGGTGGTTGTTGCCACATGAAGAGATCTAATATTGATCCTCCACGCTGTGGATCAAGGTGATCCATACGGGTAAGGTTATTATTCATAACCGGAGTAAGTTGTCCCAGTATGGTGATTAGCTGATCGGCACCAGTTGCATCACCAGCTCCACTATAATTATCTTGATCAGGGGGGAAATCCCTACATGGAGTGCGTGCATTGATATAATTTCCATTTCTTCCACTAGGCTCCATTTCTAAACAATGGCATAAACTAGATCAGTTTATGAATCAAAATACATAATCCCATACTTATAAAACACTTAACATAAATTTAACTATTTATGGATATAATCCATAATCATAAGAATGTTATCTTTGAGGAATTATATACTCATAAACCCTTCATAATGATTTGTAAATAAAATGAGATTTATCTTAAGCATATCCCCCGGGAGTGTCGTAACCAAGAGTACAACAAGGCCCATTGTCGTGCACCAGTTCCCGTTTGAGTCTAGCTCAAACCGGTGTTTTCGGGTTTTACCCCTAGGTACATCTGTGCCAGAGCCGCCTCTACCTGCTCGTATCCAGATAGGGATGTATTGCTCGGAAAACTCACAAAATCTCTACAATACCAAAATTCTAGGAAGTACTTCTATACTAATCCTCAAAGTCCATCTTAAATCTATGTTCTCTAATCAGAGTTTATCTAAATCTATCTTCCAAGGTTTGTACTAAACTTCCCCTGATACCAACTGTAACACCCGGACCCCAGTTACCTAGAGTCGGTGCATTATTACATAACATTAGCATGATCATAAGAAAGATAAAATCTCGAAAGACAGATTGGTTTAGTAGCCTTGGAAACACAAGATATATTCATAAAGTTTTACATTACATCATGAAGTGAAAAACTACTAAAACAACATATTGTCTCCATAATCCACACTATTATCCCCTCATAATATCCCTGCAGGTCATTCATAATTTATTTCTTCACATCCTGGGAAAAATAAAACATAGAAGACGGGTGAGCTCAAATGCCCAGTAAGGATAACAATATAGCGGAAACTTTCATAAATAAGAATAAACATTTAAGGCAATGTATAACTAAAACAAAAGCCTTTAAAACATGAACTTCAACATAGTATGGCAAAAATAAAATGAAATAATGCCATTTACTTATTCACATGGATATTCTACTAATCGAATAATCACATGCAATATCAATAACCACTTTCATAATGATGGAATGCATAATGCCAGACTGTCATAACCACATAGCCAAGGCCTCGTGCCAAGACTACAAATAATATTTTGTCAAGGCCTTGTTCCAAGACACTAGTTTGTCTCATGAGACCTACCGATGCATCGAGGAGCTATAGCGGGCTCCACCCGTCACTTATTAAGTCCAATGGATTCCCATATGAAAAGGTTTAAACATTACATAAACATTCGTATTAAAACTAGCATACAAAATGTAAATACTTCATCTATAAACCATGAATGGTATAAAAATAACACATCCATAGTCAAACATATCACAAAACCTTCAATACAATATATAAGTTTTGTATCATAATAGATCAACATCAAATAAGCGTAAAATCCATCAAAGGATGTTGACGTAGATGAAATCAAAACTCTTTTTAGAGAAATATCTCTTTTTATTTTGAAATCATTTAAGAGACATATATTTATAAAATAAAACATTTTATTTGAAAATATTCTTTTAAGCTTGTAAGGTATGCTTTGACTATTTTATAATGGCGGAAAATAGCCGCACCCGCCGTATAAGTTAAAAAAACATTCTTACCTTAATTTTGTCGAAAAGGTTAAAAAGCACCTTGTTTGGAAAACGACGGAAATATTCCTTTATAAACCTCTTATAAAAAGTAAAACAAGGGTATAAATGACTTTAACCCATATTCTAGTAAATAGTAAAAATGTTTTGAAATTCATTTTTAAGAAACATATATGTGGATGATAAAGAAGACCCAGGAGATTATTACATATAAACAACCTCGGATAATGAAGAGATTGCGAAATAAACCTTTAACATGTACTTTTCCTCGGTTGAGGGTAGGTTAACCTCCTGTATAACGGTGAAATAATTGTTATTAAATTATAAAAGAATCATATATATTAATATGATTTCATATATGATCTTTTAACATTTCTTTGTTAATAATATCTTAGTATTATCATCGTTTCGGGTGTTAACTTACTCGTTTTCTTTCATATGTTTTATTACTTAAGCCATGTTTTTCAGGGATAGGTTGTATCTTATTCTTATCCAGAATGATATCAAGTCCTTAAACATTATTTTTAAATCATCAAATGATAATTATACTTGAATGGATATGATGGAGAATGAATCTCATCGCGTTCGTGGAGACGGTAGTCCGTACGTACGCACGAGCGACAATATAATTATTTTGATATTAAAATGATATATGATTTAATGGTATATCATATATACAGAATAATTATCATGTTATATTTATTATTTACATGAGTTACACATCATTATTATACCCATCCAAATAATAATATATTGAATAACAATTACACCACAACGTGGAGACGGTAAGCCGTACGTACGCACGTATGGTGACATGCTATTCAAAGGGTGGATAGAATACTGAATATGGTTGTACCATATTTATAATAACATCACAGTATATATAATATACTGAAGTTATTATTTTAGAATGGTAATAACAAAGAAAGAATAATTGAAAGAAGAAATGAATTTGAAAAAAGGTGGTGAAAACATTACCTTTTCTTCGGGTTCTTCCTTTTGATTTGATCAAAAGGGCTCCTTAGGTTGGATTTCTGATCAAACTAAGGACACTAGGTTGTAGTGAGGGAAGTTGAGAGAGTACTTGGGAAGATTTTGGCCGAACCAAAAGGCTTTGAAGGCGTGAAGAAATGAGAAGGAGGAGTTCCCTTTTATAAGAGGGGTGAGGGGCACCTTTGGAAAAGCTATAAATATTAATTTATAATAAATTAATATTCGGTTTCTAATGGCTCCAAAGTTTATTATTAAAAGGTTAAGGTGGGGATATGTCGAAAACCATTCAACCAATATAATTTAGATAGGTTTGGGTCATTATATTAACCTTATCTTTTTGTTTTAATTCTCAGTTAATAAGTTTGACATTTACCATTTCACTTTGTATTTTTATATTATATAGTTAATAAACTCACTATATACATCCAAGAGACCCCCAAGTGGTCCATTAATGATACACCTATCATGATATAAGTCTCTTGTATGAACAGTAGATTTTTAAGAATTTAATATCAATTAATAATAAAATATTTGTTTTAAAAACCCTTTTTTGTCAATTTTGACACTATTCAATAGTTTATTTTTTTGAAACTCATAACAGAATGATTACTTAGAACAAAGTAAATTAAATAAATAATAATATGTCATATTATCCTATAAAAGTATTTTAATTCATTAAAAGTCTCAAATTATATTTATTTGGGTATTTATAATATCAACTATTTTAATTTTTCACTATTATGGTAATTACCGTGTCATCATTGTGTCATAAATAAATTAAATTATTTAATGTCTAAAAATTATAAATAAAATATCATTATGTATGAAATCTTATTATCTTTTTAATAAATATTTAAAATTGAATTCATATTATGTATAACCCTATATTAAAAATGTTTTAGTAAATAAACTTTGATTTTAACTCTTTTAACTCTTCTTTAAAGTAAATAATAATAAGTGTCCTATTCTAATCCAAGTAGACCTAAATTATAATATTTTATTCCTAAGCCTGTTTTTGGTCGAGATACACTTGTCCAATAGAATTAGGACATGTGTTAGGGTAATATTAATATCATATTTACCCTTAATTACCCTATTTACTTTTAACCGTGGTAAATAAAAGTAACAAATTACTATTCACCAAAAAAATATTTTCATCTCATTGAACCACATTTTACTTCTTGATATTAACCGTGTCTCTCGGATTTTCAAAATTCCAATCACAGAAGTGGTAAAATTAAGTTTTATGAAAAATTCAGTTTTTTAACTACCACTTAGTAGTTTCACTATTCATCAAAAATTGAAGTTTTTGAGAACAATGCCAAAATTTCACCCTAAGCTATAATTGATATTCCAAATTAAAAAATGATGTCTATTTTAAAAAATTCCAAACATATAAGTTGCATTAATTAATTTTATAATTAATTCCCGCTGTCACAACAAATAGTGTTTTTAAGAAACAATATATATCAAAAGATTGACAATTATTTAGGTCCAATTTCAAAGTGAAATTAATTCTAATGAACACCATTGGATAAAATAATAAAAATATATTCTAATTATACTTTAAAACCACTCAATAATATAATTTACCACTATAAATTATTTTGATTAAAAAAGTTGTTTTTAAGTATTTTTTACTATTCATAAAAATTGGAAGTTCTCAGAAAAATACCAAAAATTCATCATAGGATAATTTTGATATTTAGAAAAAAAATGAAGTCCATTTTGAAATATAAAATATATATAATTTCAAAAGGTAGGTATTACTATTCGTAACGGCTAGTTTGATTGGTTGTGGTGTGTTAGAACTCGATGTTGCGTACAACACACGCTATCGCATTATTCAAAGGGAAGCGTACCGTAGAAGCTTGGGGTGTTACATTATTTCACAATCTCTTCATTATCCTAGGTTGTTTATACATAATTATCTACTGGGACCTCTTTATCCTCCACATCCATGTATCTGAAAAATGTATTTCAAATCATTCTTACTATTTTACAGATAATGGTTTAAAGTCATTTATACCCTTGTTGACTTTTTATATGAAGTTGATAAAGGAATATTTTTTTCGTTTTCCAAACAAGGTCCTTTTTATCCTTTTCGACAGAATTAAGGTAAGAATGTCTTTTTTTTAACTTATACGGTGGGTGCGGCTATTTTCTGCCATTATAAAATCATCAAAGCTTCCCTTACAAGCTTATAAAAATATTTTCAATGTAAATATTTTCTTTTATAATTAAGTGATTTTTAGATGATTTCAAAAAAAGAGATATTTCTCTCAAATAGTTTTGATTTCATCTATGTCAACATCATTTGATGGATTTTAAGCTTATTTGAAGTTTATTTATTATGATACAAAACATCCATATTGTATTGAAGGTTTTGTGATATGTTTGACTATGGATGTGTTATTTTTATACCATTAATCATCTATAGAGAAAGTATTGACATTTTTTATGCTATTTTTAATACAAATGTTTATGTTATTTTTAAACCTGTTCATATGAGGAATGCATTGGACTTAATAAGTGACAAGTGGATCCCGTTATAGCTCCTCAATGCATCGGTAGGTATCATGAGACAAACTAGTGTCTTGGAAGAAGGCATTGGAAAAATCTTATTTGTAGTCTTGGAATAAGGCCTTGACTATGTGTTTATGATAGTCTAGAATTATGCATTCCATCATTATGAAAGTGGTTATTGATATTGCATGTGATTACTCGACTAGTATAATATCCATTTGAATTAGTAAATTGCATTATTTAATTTTATATCTGCCATATTATGATGAAGTCCATTTTTAATAGGATTTTGTTTTAGTTACACATTGCCTTAAATGTTTATGATTATTTATGAAGTTTCCTCTATATTGTTATCCTTACTGGGAATTTGAGCTCACCCCTTTCTATGTTTTACTTTTCCCAGGATGTGAAGCAGTATATTATGATTGACCTGCGGGGATAATACAAGGGGATATAAGTGTGGAGACAAGATGTTGTTGTTGTTTTCACTTTAGGATGTAATGTAAACTTCATGAATGTATCTAGTGATTCCGAGGGTACTAAACTACTCGGTCTTTCGAGACTTGATCATTTGTGATACTGTCACTATTATGTAATAATTCACCGACTCTAGGTAACTGGTGTCGAGGCGTTATAAATATTCAATGTTTCCAATCATATTATTTCTCTAAATGGATTATGTTTCGATGGAATGATTTTTATGAAGCCTGTTTCTCATTCATTGGGTATATTGTTTTGAAACCAACTTATTTTCAGGAGATATATTAATGATGGAATGCTTTTGAAACAAGTGAAATTAAACATGTTACAATATGTTTACATGTTTATGGTTCCCATTTTATTTCAGGGGTTATGATATGCTTATTTATGATCTTGTGGCACATGTATATATGATTTCATTACGTGATGGGTGTGACTTATATTTCCCTCCAATGCATTGGGTAATGATTTATATATCATGAGATAAAATATGGCTGGAATAATTGTTACTCAGTTTAGTAATACAAGATGGGAATAAGGGTTACTCTGTTTAGTAATATAGGGTTGGAACTAGGGTCACATGGTTCAGTAATATAGGGTTGGAACATGGGTTACCCGATTAATTAAAGGACTTTGTCCACTAAGTTCGTATTTGAAGTGATTCCTTGGCTACTATGTAAATCGATATATGCTTATGCGTTTCCAAAAGTCCATGTCTTACTATGATGTTATGATTTCATAAATTATGACCATTACTTCCTTTTGATTCATGTCTTATGAACTACCCTGATTTATTCCACTATTCATGTTTATGATATTTGATATGCGGGGTATGATCTTCTATTTTCATGATCATGTTCTCATACGCTTATATTCATGTTTAAGATTACATTTCTCCCTTGTTAATCCATATTAAGCATTTGAACTCAAAACTTTCTATCTTTCCTTCCCCAGGTTATAAAGATATGTACTATGTTTGATGCTTCTAAGAAGGGTACTAGTTGCAATGAACATAGTGGGATATAATGTAGCTCACTTATTTACCAATGTTTATGTTTCCATGTTTCTAAAGGCACTATGCCCACAATGGACATTGGCTATATATTTTTATAATTTTTAAGTATTCCGTAAAATGTATTTAGTGTTAATGTTTTAATATCAAGGGTCATTATAATATTGATAGGTGAAACCATGGATAATGTCCCACAACCTCACATATAAATACAAGGAAAATTACCCAATGCATTTTCATGATATCATTGTCTAACAACCGTATAGGTTATATCATGCTCACCTGGTGTTATATAGATACATCCATTATATAATTTGTATTAGGATCACCTGATTCTATATGGGTGATACCATTTTATAAGATATATATGGATCACCCATTTTATATATAATTAGAATTTTCCATATCATTAATAAAAAGTTTTTATTATTACACATATCAATCAAGAAAAATTTTACTCCCACTTATAAACTCATATTAAAATGACTTTTGAATACAAAAATAACATTTTCTTTTAAAACAGCATTTTCAATACAAAAATATCATTTTTTTATGAAAATCAACAGAAAAAATTGAAAAATAGAATGATGGTTTTATAGTAATGAAAAATTGGAATCTATTAAATGATTCCAAACATCAAATAATTGTTAGAGTAGCATGAAAAGTTGTTCTCATTGTATATATTAAAATAGAACATCTATTTTGTCATTTGTAATGAAAATTAAAGAATATGTAAAAGGATTTATTTTAAAAAAACATTGAATGAAATTAAAAAAAATTTATTATAAAACTCTCATGTCAATATAATTACATTTATTAAATCATTTGGTTTAGGAAGAGAATTTTATTTTGAAATAAATTTTTATAAAAGGATTTTTATATTAAAAGAAAAAATTAAAGAAATTGATTATTACGACCAAGGGAAAAAATAAAAATAGTAAAAATTAAATATCATGAAAATATATGAATTCATGATACAACATGTCAAATGGAAATTATATATTTCTTATAAAAAATATAGGTTCATAAAATCAAAATATTCCTCAACAAATGGAGATCAAGACGATGTCTCTAACAGATTTGGTAACACATGTATGAAAAACTCTTCATTGGTAGAAAATAATATATATTTTAAGAAAATATAATTTCCCTGAATTTAAATATAAAATACATTCATCGGAAGTAAATAAACCTCACAATAAAAATGATTGTGGAATATGGAATAAGTCTCAAAGAATAAAATAGGAGATAAAAAATACTTATCTCGAGTCCAGCTATTCCATGTATATCCTTTAAATACTTTATAATAATCTCCCATAAAATAGATTATTTATTAATAACTTCTACCTTGATTAATACCTTGTTATTATTCCATTTAATTTATATATTTTAATGTCATATTTAATGCTGGAATAGTTACGTCCATGTTTGGTGTTTGAGGATGTTCAGTTCATTGTTTCTAAATGGAATCGATTTTCAAATCATTTTACGAGAGGTTATTGTTTAAACATATCCTAAATAATAAATAATAAATAATTTTAAAATTAATAAATTAATCATATTTTTATAAAACCAATCAAGAATGGTTTTTTATAAAAAAATAACTAAGATAATATTATAGAGATGGTATAACGTGCGTACACATTAGTAATGTTTCAATTGTTCAAAGGTCATTATTGAATCTAGGTATGTAATAGTTAATTTTTTTTATATTAAAAATAATATCATAATGAAAATATTATTTCATTAAATTTAATTATATATATTATCCAAGTGATTTAGTGATGAAGAAAGTGTCACGTCTCTTCGTGGAGGCTGTTGTCCTCATTTATACACGAATGATTTTACAATTTTTTAGTGTAAGAGGTAAAAAAATATTATATTTTCATGATTATAAATATTTCAGGAATATAATAATTATTTATTTTTTATCATTATATTATTTATCATTATCCTTTTTATCATCAATGTAATGCGTTATCGAAAAACAAACCACTTCGCTTTGCGAGTTAAATTCTTCCATACACATTAGCAACGTTATCATGTCACCCAGAAATGGGAAATTAAGAATTTATGTGTGTTATAATAAATACTTAATTATAAAATACCTAAAAATATCATATATATATATATATACTTAAAATCCATTATTATGAGATATCGTGATAGGTGATGATTGAAAACCATTAATGTCAGTTGTAAGGAGATATTCCTCCATACTCATGAATGATGATTTCATATCACATTTGATGGAATGGGAAATTTATAAAGGTTATAAAATTAATATAATAACATATCCATACATGGTACAAAAATTAGATATTATATCAGTATAATTTACGAATATTTGAATGAGCTTGTAGAGGAAATAAATAAAACGCTTGGTTAAGTACAATTCCTCTTCTTCAGAAAACATAATTAGGATACAACCAAAATCCTTATTATTTTAGATTTAATACCAATAGAGGGATATAGATTATGGGTTGGGAAGTTAGGAGGGAATTTTTATAGGTATTTTCCAATACAAATGTCTTTGATGAAGTTAATATTAGAGGATGAGGGGTGGCATTTTTTAAGTGACATGATTTTTTGATGGTTTTATTTTAAAAAGTTGTACATAAATTTATAAATTACAAAAAGGGTATGAATAGAACATTATCTATAATTGGTAATTATAATATCAAAATATAGACATAAAATATATTTAAGACATATTTTTAGATCAATTTATCCCTTATCATTTTTAACCCCTCTTAAACCCATTTCCACCTTATCAATGATAATTATTATTTTCTATTTTCACTATTCATTATGCTAAAAAAATCAGATAAACACAATAGATAATATAAATTATGAAAATTATAAATATTCAATAAATGTTACCAAATGAAATAAATAAAATTGATGAAATTTAATTTAAAATTAACCCCATTGATAAGATGAAAATGTTGGTTTTCAAGAGATATATATTCTGTGACGAAGATGACTTTATATTTACTCAATGGTTACTAATAATTATTTTATAAGTACTAATTTATATTTATTGAAATAAAATAGTTAAATTTGTTTTTAGTAACTCAACATTATGGATTCATTAATTATTAAATAATGATAAACATTATTTACTTTAAAATAATTTCATGAAAAATATTGTTTTTAAATACATAAATAAACATATAAAAAATCTAGAAAAAAATTATTATTAAAATTTATTTTACTCTATTAAATATAACTAATTAATATTAATGTTAATTTAAATCATATTCATTTCATAATTTGAAATTTATATTATATAATTTACAAAAATTAAACAACATTTTAAAAAACCTTATTCTTCTACTTTTCACTGAATATCATTATTTTATAAAAAGTACCAAAACATCACCCGAAGATTACTTTCATACAATGAAAAAAAATGTAATAAATATTTTCTAAAAAAAATTCTAAAAAATACAAAATTTAATTATAATATTTTTCAAGGACAATCATTTTGATGAAAACATATTTTTATTAATTAAATCACTTTACAAAAATTGATTTATTATATATTAAGAATTGATCAATAAATTATATTTAACATAAAATATATATATATGTGTCATAAATAATTGAATAATATTAATACACACAAATTTAATGGATAGTTAATAATTATTATATATTTTATGGATTGTGGAAGAGAGGTGTTCTATCTAGTATAATATATTAAAAAAATTAAATTATTTTAAAATATCAGTGTGTTATATAATCTTTCCATTTAATTATTTTTTTCATCAAAATTTGAACATGAACTCAGAAGTAAATTGCTTTACATTTGAAAAAAAATCATATGTTGGGAAACCATACCGTAATGAAGGATAAAAAACATCTTCTGGATAAGAGAGAACTGTATGTATGAGGATCATATGAAAGAAGACATACTATGATTCCAAATAAGATACTGTAGGTGAAAATAGATGTTATGGATTGGTACGAAATATAATGTTAAAATAATTAAGGATTGTGATTTAGTTAATTCATTACAAGTAACTAAATGATCTTGAAAAATAAAACGATAACAAAACCATAAACCAAAGAGCTGTGAAAACAGTCACTGATATCATATAAAATTATAGTATTTGTAACGCCCCGACCCCAGTTACCTTGAGTCAGTGCATTATTTTAATACATTGTCATGATTACAAAGAATCAAGTCCCGGAGGACCGATCAGTTTAACAGTATTAGAAAATAGATTAAATACATGAATGTTACATTACACTTCATAACATACAAAACAACATAAATAATCCTTCACGAATGCCATTATTCTCTTGTCTTAACCTTGCATATCAATCACTATACACTTCTTGGAATCCCGGGAAAAATAAACATAGAAAGGGGTGAGCTCAGATACTCAGTAAGGATAACAATACAGCGAAAATTTCATAAATAAGCATAAACATTTAAGGAAATGTATAACTAAAACAAAAGACTTTTAAACTTGAAATTCGGTATAATATGGAAAAAATAAAATGAAGTAATGCCATTTAATTATTCACATGGATATTATACTAGTCTAATAATCACAAGAAATATCACTAACCACTTTCATAATGATGGAATGCATAATGACGAACTATAATTTCTCTGTCAAGGCCTCATGCCAGGACCTAAGGGATAACTGTAACCAGAACCCAACCCAGAGAGCCTCTATAACCGGACTCCAACCCGGAGTGCCTCTAATAAACAGACACCAACCCAGAGTGCCTCTAATAACCGGACCCCAAACAGGAGGGTTTTCTGTAACCGGACCCCAACCCGGAGGGCTTACATTTACCGATCCCCAACCCAGAACATACTAGCCCAACACATTCATCTTAAAAATAGGATGAAATATAACTTTAACATTCGTATTAAAACTAGCATAAGAAATTCCAAAACATTAATCATAAACCATTAATGGAATAAAGATAACTCATCCATAGTCAAAAATATTACAAAACCTTAAATACAATATGGAAGATTTGTATCATAATAAATCAACTTCAAACAAGTGTAAAATTTATCAAAGTATGTTGACATAGATGAAATCATAACGATTTGAGAGAAATATCTATTTTTCATGAAAACATTTAAATTTCACACAATTTGGAAAATAATTCATTTAAAGAATCTTTTGAATCAAAGTTTCCCATACCACATTGAAACTTTTTAATGGAATTAACATTTTAAAAACATTTATGTCCATATAAATAAATCCTTAAAAACCATTTTGAAGACATGGACATTAATGAGAAAGATTTAGAAGAATAAATATTTAAAACGTTTGAAATGATGTTTTAGTAAAAAGTTCCTTAAAAGAATACCTTCGAAAACTCTTTCATAAAACATGTATATGGATAATAAATATGTCCCAGTAGATACTAATATAAAAACAACCTCAGATAATAAAGAGATTGTGAAATTAACCCTTACCAATTTGGTATCTTACGAAACATACAACCCATGAAAGAGGTATCATACAATGAATATGTAAATACACATAAATTAAAGTGTATTACACAAAGAATATAATTATGGGAAGTACATACACCACACAAAAGGTAATAGTGGCAATATGACATGAATCTCATGGGAATAAGGGGTGGGATGAAAACCCCTTACCTTGCACTTTCCTTTAGTCGAGGGTACGTTTAGCCTCCTGTATGAAGACTATATTATCTTATTAAATTATACCAGAACCATATTAATATTTATGATATCATACATTATTCATTTATGACTTTATACTACCCATTTAATAATAATTTCCATGTTATACTAATATTTTGGGTAATGATTGCTTTCTTTATCGTACGTGTTATAACTTGTTACTCTCGATTGTATCACATAGATCATGATTTAAATATTTCTAGAATATAAAACATGATTTATTTATCATATATATTTTTAATATAAAAATTTATAATAGACTTATATATGAAATGGAAAAAACCGCTTATGGAGATGGTAGTCCGTACATACGCATAAACACAGTTTCCGTTTTTTCATAGTATTGAATAAGATATATGTAAGTACATAAATACTTATATATATAAATATATATATTTTCAGTAGCATTATTATGTCATATATTACATACTTATTAGTAATATATATTTTTATAATCGTCGATGAATGGTGAACTTGGAAATGAATCTCATCGCGTCGTGGAGACGGTAATCCGTACGTACGCACGAGCGAAAATATCATTCTTTTGATATTAATATAATATATAATTGGATGATATATCATATATAAAGAATCATTATCATGTTATATTTATTATTTACATGAATTACACATCATTATTATACCCATCCAAATTATAATATATTGAATAACAATTACACCACGACGTGGAGACGGTAAGCCGTACGTACGCACGTATGGTGACATGTCATTCAAAGGATGGATAAAATAATGAATATGGTTGTACCATATTTATAATAATATCACATTATATAGGAGATAGTGGATTTATTATTTTAGAATGGGAAAACAAATAAAGAAGAAGTTGAAGAAGAAATGAACTTGAAAAAGGGTGGTGAAAACATTACCTCTTTTTCGGCTTCTTCATTTTGATTTGATCAAAAGGGCTTCATAAGTTGGAATTATGATCAAAATAAGGCCTATAGGTTGTATTTAGGGATGTTTATAGAGTATTTGATCAGGGTTTGGCCGAGCCAAAAGGCTTTGATGGTGTTAATTAATGAGAAGGGGGAGTTCCCTTTTATAAGAGGGGTGAGGGGCACCTTTGGAAAAGCTTGAAAGATTGTTTTATAATAAATTCATAATCGATTTCTAATGGCTCCAAAGTATATTATTTAAAGTTTAAGGTTGAGATAGGTCTAAAAACACTCAAACAATAGGATTTAGACATGTTTGGGTTACTATATTAACCATATATTTAAGTATTAACTCTTAGTTAATTAGTTTCACCTTTACAATGTCTCTTTTTATTATTATATTATATAGCTAATAAACATACTATATACATCCAAGAGACCCCCAAGGGGTCCATTAATGATACACCTATCATGATATAAGTCTCTTTTCCGAACCTTAGATTTTTAGGAATTTAATATCAATTAATAATATAATATTTTTTTTAAAAATCTTTTATGTCAATTTTGACACTATTCAATAATTGATTTTTGTAAAAATCATAACAGAATGATTAATTCGAAAAAAAGTTAATTAAATCAAGACTAACATGTAATATTATCCTATAAAATTATTGGTATTTATAAAAAGTCTCAAATTACATTTATTGGGTATTTATAATATCAATTATTCAAAATTTTCATTAATCAGGTAATTACTGCATCACCATTGTGTCATTAATAAAGTAAATTATATAATGTCTAAAAATTATAAATAAAATACTATTATGTAGAAAATCGTTTTATCTTTTTAATTAATATTTATAGTCTAAAATACAACATTTATAACCCTATGTAAATTTTTTTTTCTAAATTATATATGCTTATGTCATTTTTGTATTTATTTTAACTTAATTAAAATAAAGTGTCCCTATCATCTACAAGTGGCTCCATGGGGTCCAAAAATCGACCCAAAGATACCCATGGTCGGGATGTATCCACCAATAAGGTTAGGACACGTTTTAGGGTAATTTAGTATTATTATAATATTATTTGTTAACCCTTATTTACAGGATTTACCCTTTAACCATGGTAAATAAAATATTTACCGAAGTAATTATTCAAAATGTCTAAATATAAAAGATACCTATTTATACAATTTGGAAATCCTGATTCCAAATATGGAATCCATTTTTCTGAATTCAAAACACAGAAGTGGCAGAAATTAGTTTAAAATTAATTCCCGGTGTCAAAACAAAAAGCGTGTTTTTAAGATATAATAACTATCAAAAGATTGATACTTGTTTATGTCCGGTTTAATAGTGAAATTATGTCCAATGACAAAAATTGTATTAAATGGTAAAAATATATTCTAAATATACTTTAAAACCACTCAAATTCATAATTTACCACTATTAATTATTTCGATTAAAAAAGTTGTTTTTAATTAAAATTTAGTAATTTTCACTATTCATCAAAATATGAGAGTTATCCGAAAAGTACCAAAATTTCAACCTAGGATAATTTCGATATTATGAATCCAAAAATGAATTCCATTTTGAGAGATAAAATTTATAAAATTTCAAAAACTTGGTATTACTATTCATAACGACTATTTTGATTGGTCGTGGTGTTTGTTAGATCTCGAAGTTGCATACAACACACGCTATTGTATTATTCAAAGAGAAGTGTAACATAGAAGCTTGGGGTGTTACATTCTCCCCTCCTTCAATAAATTTCGTCCTCGCAATTTATACTCGGTATTGGAAAGTTGGGGTTGACATTTCAAAATATCTTAGTTGAAATCACACATCGGAAAAATGGATTAATGAGGCCTCTATTGAAAATAAAGAGTGGTAAGTATGAAGGTTACCGAAAATAACACATACTAGGGTTCCATGTAGGAAAATATGGATATGGAAGAGAAATATAACCATTAATATCTGATGGAGAGTGGTAGAGAACATGGCTATTAAAAGTCCAACAATCCCAAAGCCATAAATTTGTGATTATCTAAGGTACCATCTAGGACAACATTTTTATTCAAAGTTTCTTTTCATAATTTTGATGAATTTATTTATGAAATTGGATAAGATCATAAGAAGATATACTTAATTTATAATTAGAGTTTAATCCATTAATAATTTTCTACCACAAACTCATCTTTCACTACAAAACATAAGACAACTCAAAAATACACTATTTATCCAAATCGAATAGGGTTCCAAATATAATGAATGTATAATTCACATATCGAACCCATTAGAAAAAGAAACTACATTATACAATCTAGGGAATTCACGTAGTCTAGTGGTAGGTGAAAAATCCCAATCGCACTATATTTGTGGGTTCAATTCCCGAAGCTTTGTCTGACGCGATGGGTTGTCACACGGTCTGCGTGTAGTCCTTTTATAAAAATCCAAAAATAACCTTTCAAACACAATCCATTCCAACCTATAGACTTATCCAAAATACTACTATCGAAAATCACAGTCCAAAATTTATAAGGATGCTAAACACAATGAAGATCCTTTTTTCCATGTAATTTCCAAAAAGATTAACTCACTATAGAGTCACTTTTCTTAGTACTATAAAATCTCAAATCCTCAATGAAATAGTACTGTAGTACAATCCTTATTTATTTCCAGAACATCATTGATAAAACACTTAAATAAAATAATTACGAAATAATAACATAAGAACACTAGTCATTCCTCTTCATTTGTGGTAGTATCATAACATGATTATTATCTAATAGTATCATTTGCGGCATAGTCTGATGACTGAGACATTGGTTCGCGTAGTGTCCAAACTCCTTACTGGTGAAGCATTGTACATTTGAAACCTTTTTCTTACAATTGTAGTCACGTACTTGGTGTCGTTTTTCTCTACACTTTTAACACACTCTCATTCCCTTCAATAATTTTCCAAGGTTATTCTTTCTATAGTTATCACATATGGGAAAATCCTTCTTTACCTTATTCCCTTTATCTGTTCTTATCTCTACCATCCTTTCCTTCTTTGGCTTCCCTTCAAATCCATTGGACTCCGAGAATTCTTTACATATCTTATCAACACATGATACTATTTCTTCATATGTTGATAATACGTGGGAGACTATTTCCCTTCTAAATTCTGGCATAGAACCATGAAAGATATGATCCTACTAACTATTTGAATCATGTGTATTGCTGGAGTTCTCATTACTTCTACTGGGCACCATTTCTAAACAATGAAATTCACAAGATTAGTTTATGAATAGAAATATGTGATCCCAAACTTGTAAAACACTTAACATAAATTAAACAGTTTATGGATATAATCCATAATCATAAATATGTTTTCTTTGAGTAAATATATACTCATAATCCCTTCATAATGGTTTGTAAATAAAATGAGAATTATCCTAAGCATATCCCTCGGGAGTGTCGTAACCAAGAGTGTAGCAAGGCCCGTTGTCGTGCACCAGTTCCCGTTCGATTCTAGCTCAAAGCGGTGTTTTCGGGTTTTACCCCTAGGTACATCTGTGCCAGAGCCACCTCTACCTGCTCGTATCCAGAACGAGATGTATTGCTCAGAAAACTCACAAAATCTCTACAATACCAAAATTCTAGTAAGTTCTTATATACTAATCCTCAAAGTCTATCTTAGGGCTATGTTCTCTAATCAGAGTTTATCTAAATCTAGTTTCCAAGGTTATTGCTAAAATTCCTCTGATACCAACTGTAAGGCCCCCACCCCAGTTACCAAGAGTCAATGCATTATTTTAATACATTGGCATGATTACAAGGAATCAAGTCCCAAAGGACCGATCAGTTTAGCAATTTTGGAAAATAGATTACATACATTAATGTTACATTACACTTCATAACATACAAAAAAACAAAAATAATCCTTCATGAATGCCATTATTCCCTTGGCTTAACCCTGGATATCAATCACTATACAAACCTTGGAATCCTGGGAAAAATAAAACATAGAAAGGGGTGAGCTCAGATGCTCAGTAAGGATAACAATAGAGCGGAAAATTTCATAAATAAGCATAAACATTTATGGAAATGTATAAATAAACAAAATCCTTTTAAACTTGAACATCAACATAATATGGAAAAAATAAAATGAAGTAATACCATTTACTTATTCACACGGATATTCTACTATTCTAATAATCACAAGCAATATCACTAACCACTTTCATAATGATGGAATCCATAATGCCGAACTATAATTTCTGTGTCAAGGCCTCGTGCCAAGACCTAAGGGATAACTGTAACCAGAACCCAAACTAGAGAGCCTCTGTAACTGGACTCAAACTCGGAGTGCCTCTAACAACCGGACACCATCCCAAAGTGCCTCTAATAACCGGACACCAACCCGGAGTGCCTCTAATAACCAGACACCAACCCAGAGTTCCTCTAATAACCGGACACCAACCCGGAGGGTTTGCTGTAACCGGACCCCAACCCGGAGGGCTTACTTTTACTAGTCCCCAACCCAGAACATACAAGTCCAACACATTCATCTTAAAAAGAGGATGAAATATAACATCAACATTCGTATTAAAACTAGCATTAGAAATTCCAAAACATTAATCATAAACCATTAATGGCATAAAGATAACTCATACATAGTCAAACATATTAAAAAACCTTAAATACAATATGGAAGATTTGTATCATAATAAATCAACTTCAAACAAGTGTAAAATTTATCAAAGGATGTTGGAATAGATGAAATCAAAACTATTTGAGAGAAATATCTCATTTTCATGAAAAAATTTAAATTTCACACAATTTGGAAAAGAAATCATTTAAAGACACTTTTTAATCAAAGTGTCCCATACCACTTTGAAACTTTTGAAAGGAATTAACATTTTAAAAACATTCATGTCCATATAAATAGATCCTTAAAAACAATTTTGAAGACATGGACATTAATGAGAAAGATTTAGAAGAATAAATACTTAAAACGTTTAAATGATGTTTTAGTAAAAAAATAAATTAAAATAATACCTTTGAAAACTCTTTCATAAAACATGGATATGTATAATAAATAGTTCCCAGTAGATACTTATGTAAAAACAAACTCGAATAATAAAGAGATCGTGAAATTAACCCTTACCAATTTGGTAACTGATGAAACATACAACCCATGAAAGAGGTATCACACAATGAATATGTAAATACACATAAATTAAAGTGTATTAGACAAAGAATATAATTATTGGCAGTACATACACCACACAAAAGGTAATAGTGGCAATATGTCATGAATCTCACGGGAATAAGGAGTGAGATGAAAACCCCTTACCTTGCACTTTCCTTTTGTAGAGCGTACGTTTAGCCTCATGTATGAAGACTATAGTTTGTTATTAAATTATACCAGAACCATATTAATATTTATGATATCATACATTATTCAGTTATGACTTTATACTACCCATTTAATAAAAATTTCCATGTTATATAAATATTTTAGGTAATAATCACTTTCTTTATCGTACGTGTTTTAACTTGTTACTCTTGATTATATCACATAGATCATGATTTAAATACTTCCATAATATAAAAAATGATTTATTTATCATATATATTTATAATATAAAAATTTATAATAGACGTATATATGAAATGGAAAACACCGCATATGGAGATGGTAGTCCGTACGTACGCATAAACGCTGTTTCCATTTTTATATAGTATTGAATAAGATATATGTAAGTAAATAAATACTTATATATATAAATATATATATTTCCAGTTGCATTATTATTTCATATATTACATACTTATTAGTAATATATATTTTTATAATTGTCGATGAATGGTGAACTTGGAAATGAATCTCATCGCGTTGTGGAGACGGTACTCCGTACGTACGCACGAGTGAAAATATCATTCTTTTGATATGAATATAATATATAATTGGATGATATATCATATATCCAGAATCATTATTATGTTATATTTATTATTTAAATGAATTACACATCATTATTATACCCATCCCAATTAAAATATATTGAATAACAGTTACACCATAATGTGGAGACGGTAAGCCGTACGTACGCACGTATTGTGACATGTCATTCAAAGGATGGATAGAATACTGAATATGGTTGTAAAATATTTATAATAATATCAAATTATATAGGAGATAGTGTATTTATTATTTTAGAATGGTAAAACAAAGAATGAAGAAGTTGAAGAAGAAATGAACTTGAAAAAGGGTGGTGAAAACATTACCTCTTTTTCGGGTTCTTCCTTTTGATTTGATCAAAAGGGCTCCTTAGGTTGGCTTTATGATCCAAATAAGGACTCTAAGTTATATTGAGGTAAGTTTATAGAGTATTTGGGCAGGTTTTGGCCGAGCCAAAAGTCTTTGATGGTGTGAATTAATGAGAAGGGGGAGTGCCCTTTTATAAGAGGGGTGAGGGGCCCCTTTGGAAAAGCTAGAAATATTATTTTATAATAAATTCATAATCGGTATATAATGGATCCTAAGTTGATTATTTAAAGTTTAAGGTGGGGATAGATCTAAAAACACTCTACCAATAGGATTTAGTCATGTTTGGGTTACTATATTAACATTATCTTTAAGTATTAACTCTTAGTTAATTAGTTTCACCTTTACATTGTCTCTTTGTATTTTTATATTATATGGTTAATAACCATACTATATACATCCAAGAGACCCCCAAGTGGTCCATTAATGATACAAATATCATGATATAAGTCTCTTTTTCGAACCTTAGATTTTTAGGAATTTAATATCAATTAATAATATAATATTTTTTTTAAAAACTCTTCTATGTCAATTTTGACACTATTCAACAATTGATTTTTTGTAAAAATCATAACAGAATAATTAATTCGAAAAAAGTTACTTAAATCAATACTAACATGTAATATTATCCTATAAAATTATTGGTATTTACAAAAAGTCTCAAATTACATTTATTTGGGTATTTATAATATCAATTATTCTAATTTTTCATTAATTAGGTAATTACTGCATCACCATTGTGTCATAAATAAAATAAATTATATAATGTCTAAAAATTATAAATAAAATAATATTATCTATGAAAGATTCTTATATTTCTAATTAATACTTATATTAGAATATACAACATATATAACCCTATGTAAAAATTGTTTTTCTAAAAGATATATGCTTATGTCATTTTTGTATTTATTTTAACTTAATTAAAATAAAGTGTCCCTATCACATAGAAGTGGCTCAATGGGGTCCCAAAATCGACTCAAAGATACCCATGGTCAGACATGTATCCACCAATAAGGTTTGGACACTTTTTAGGGTAATGTAGTATTATTATAATATTATTTTTTAAACCTTATTTACCAGATTTACCCTTTAACCATGGTAAATAAAATATTTACCGAAGTAATTATTCAAAATGTCTGAAAATAAAAGTTACCTATTTAAACAATTTGGACATACTGATTCCAAATATGGAATATATTTTTCCTAATTCAAAACACAGAAGTGGCAGAAATTAATTTAAAATTAATTCCCGCTGTCAAAACAAAAAGCGTGTTTTTAAGATATAATAAATATCAAAAGATTGATACTTGTTTATGTCCGGTTTCACTGTGAAATTATTTCCAATGACAAAAATTTTATTAAATGGTAAAAATATATTCTAAATATACTTTAAAACCACTCAAATTCATAATTTATCACTATTAATTATTTCGATTAAAAAAGTTGTTATTAATTAAAATTTAGTAATTTTCACTATTCATCAAAATATGAGATTTATCTGAAAAGTACCAAAATTTCACCCTAGACTAATTTCGATATTCCGAATCCAAAAATGAAGTCCATTTTGAGAGATAAAATTTATAAAATTTCAAAAAGTGGGTATTACTATTCATAACGGCTATTTTGATTGTTGTGGTGTTTGTCAGAACCCGAAGATGCGTACAACACACGCTACTGAATTATTCAAAGATAAGCGAACCGTAGAAGCTTGGGGTGTTACATTATTAGGTCCAAATTTTGTTTCATGGTGCATTTCCTAGATTTGATGAATTTTTTTTACATATAAACTATGAAAATTAGGAAATATACTTACATAGTTAGTAGAATTTCATCCTTTTATCCATTCTTACAAAAATCTAATCTTTTTATCTGAATGAATATTCATGATGAGTTTTTTTCATGCTAGAAGCATTAAAATCAACAAATAAAGGATTATATAACTATCATACGGTTAATAAACAATTTTTTATATACTAATCAAATAGAAAAAAAACCAAAATGTGTAATAGAAGATAATGTAATTCATAAAATGAATAAACCATCATATGATGATATAATATATTAATATCAAAAAATCAAATGAAATAAGCAATGTTCAACCTAAATAATTCCCTAAATTAATGGCACTACATCCCAAATAAACTCAATAACATCAACATTAATTAGTTTTTTAACCTCAATGGTTATATAAAAACACTCATATGACAACAAAATTTTTATATTCTTTTCAAATAACATTAATTACATTTTCACCAAATCACTTTTCAACTAAATGGTCATCTATATGACAAAACATATGTCCCCATATTAACATCGATATACAACAACATATAAACCCTTAATTGTATGAATTGTATAAAAAAAATTTCCATAAAATTTTAATTCATACTTTACATTTATCTAAATATTTACTTTTACATCATCACAATAAGAAATATAATTCAATATCATTAACCACATAGAGATATCATCACTTAAAACCCTAATTTTGGTTTTTATGAATTTGAAATTTATGATAATCCATAATATTTTTTCCAAATGATGGTACCCATACGTATTATGATAAACTCAAATGGAAAAATCATGATCTACCAAGTTCTTCACATGATCCTCTAATACCATCTATAATATCTCCAAAACTATACTCCCATATCTAATGTTAAAATAATAAACATTTTATTTATGGACACGATATCGATGAACAAAACCCAATTTTCTCTATCCAAAAAATAAATCATTAAAATGAAATTTTTAATGAATTACATTTCCAAGGAAATTTTAGTTTTTGAGTTTTAGAGAATTATTAGAAACTCTTACATGAACAATACCCACATTTTTATGTGAGCATGTCTCCCACAGTACCCATATTTTTTTTTTCACATAAAGAGATCATTTAAATCCAAATTATCAAATTCCTCACATAAAACATTAAACATCATTCTTGATAACTTTTGGGAAATTAATCATTATAATATTGAGTTAAAATTATTTTCAAGGGTAAAAATAATCATTAAGAATTAAATTATATCAGGGATAATAATATTTGAATAAGGCTTTGGTGACATAATCAATGTACATCTACACATCATAGTAGAACTCATACCCCTTAGTAGCAATATCATGACACCTGAAAACATGAAAAAATGATTCATCCATGTGAATAATTTTCAAAATAAATAATCATGAGCCTTGTTATATCAATCCTGAACAAAGGAATCCTTTATAGCCCACATTAAGCATATGGAAATTATTTAGGTATCTTGGGATATCATCTTCATAATGTATTTTAAAGACATGGTAATATAACTATATCCTTATTAAAACCATAGTAGAAACCAAAAGAAACTACATACTTCACCCCTCTAATGAAATGGGACACTACCCAATGTATTGTTGTGCTATTTGGGTGCATCCATCATATAAACTATATCAGGCTCTCCGAAAATATCTCAAAACAACAATAATATATTATATATCATGATCAACCATATTTAATATAATAATAATGTTACATATATTGTATAAATTTTTTTATTTAACTTTTTCAACTTAATAAATTTAAAAATCAATTTAAATTCGTATGAAAATAACTTTTAGATATCATGATATCTTTTCATTTAGGTCCTCTTTTTTAATTCCAAAATAGATATTTATTTACACAAAAATTGGAATAGAAAAATACCATTTTCGAGGTTATGGTGGTTATTTTTTGAATAAGACATGAAATATTGTAAATGAAGATAAATTTTAAATAATGGTTAAGATGATAGGAAAAGAAATTGTATCCCTATAGGATAAAACTGAATATTCATTTCCTTATTTTAAATGAAAATAAATAATTCCATAAGTAATTCATATTTTAAATAAAATGAATGAATGTTAAAAATTTCAATTATAAAAAAATAATTTCCATATAATTACATTTATTAAATAATTTTTAAAACCTGATCATTGGAGGGAAAGAACATCTGATGGAAAACATCAAAACAGTTTATTTTAATTAATGGAAAAAAATTTAAATTATTGAATCGAATGAACCATTAATGAAAAAAATTAAAAACATCAAATATCATGATAATTAAAAAGTTCATTATATAAAATGTCAATGGGGATGTATATACCCACAATAAAATAATATTGGGTCTTAATGTCGAAATATCCATTAATAAAATGAAATTGATAGGATGTTCTTTAGTGCATTCGTAATACCAAGATCAAAACATAATGAAAAAGAGAACCTCAAATAGATTTATAAGTAACAAAAAAATGAATGAAAGTAATTATAAATGACATTCATGGTTTTTATATATACCACAAAATAAAAAATTAGTGACCATGAAATATGTCTCACATAACTAAATGTTAGAAGAACAACCCTTACATCCAGTATTTACATGTCATCATTATCCTTAAAATCATATATAAAAATATTACATAAATTATTATATGTCATAAAAACCATTAATAGGTTTAATAACATATAACTAAATCATTTGTTTTATTTATTTTTAATTTTATATTTAGATGCATAATCAGTTAAGTCCAGAAAAGGTGTTTGGATGATATTTGGTACATTATTTCAAAAGGGAATTGGCATGTTGACCGTGGTAAAAAATTTAGTTGTATCAGTATATCCGTAATAATAATAATAAAATTATTATTATAGTTAAAGGTTAATTATACATTTTTTTTACCAAAAATGAAATATGGGTATGAAAAATGAACAACATGACAATTATATATACACCAGTTTTTATGTACACATGAGTATCATTTTAAATTTTCAATGATCATTGTGTAAGTATTGTATTTATTATTTTCTATTTATGTAACTATAATAATATAAATAATATAAATAGTTTTATTTAAATAATATTATAAATACACTCATGAGATTTAGTAATGAAAAGAGTGTCTCATTGCTTTATTGTGGTGGTAGTCCACATGTACACATGAATGAAAATATCATTTTTCAGTATAAGAAAGAAAATAATATATAATATATTCATAATTATAAATATTTAATTAATATTATAATTAATAAATTTAAATCACATATATTAATTATATATTTCCTTATTAAAATCCATGAAATATTTTAGTGAAAAACTAATCAAATTGCTTCTTAAGGCAGTAGTTCTTTGTAAAACCAAGTGATGTTATCATATCACCCAAAAAATGGAATGTAAGAAGTTATGTTTGATATAATAAAAACATTAACATCAATATGTTTCATATAAAATATATATACTTTAAATCTATCATTATATTTTTCCATGAGAGGTAATGATGGAAAAGCATGACATCAATTTGTATGGTGGTAGTATGTCATACACAAGATTGATGACATCATATAAAATTTCATAGAATATGATATCGAGATTGGATATGAAATTAATATAATAAAATCTAAATAAATGTTATATAATAATTTTATAATATCATTATAATTTACGACTATTTTAGGGAGGTATTACAAGAAAAATTTAAGTAACCCATGGTCAATCATTATACATATTCTTCAAAAAACCCACATAGACTATAAAAAAACTATATAATAGATCCTCAAACATGTTATTGTATAATTAAGGCCATAAAATATATTTAATATAATTTTAAGGTATCTTAATTGATTATTATTTATGTTTAACCACCCAGTAAACCCATTTTCACCTTTACAGTAGGATGTAATTTTTTCTATTTTCTATATAAATTATAGTCACTAATTATGTTAGACTTGATAGATAATTTATCATTTAAATATTTCCACAATGTAATATATTTTATAAAATTCAATTAATATAAGGGGAGAAATTAATATAAAATTTAACCCATATACTTGATGAAATTGTTTGCTTTGTTGACATGTATTTCTAAAAAAAATATGATATTGAATTCATTATATTACAAATAATAATATTTTATGAATCCTAGTTAATTGATATTATCATATCATATATAAATTTCATTTAAATATTCCTAAATATGGTTTATTCAATTAATAAAAAAGGATAAAACATATACACATTTTTTTTGAAATACTCATTTTAAAGAGAAAAATAAACTAATAATAACATATAATATATATATTATTCACAAATAAATAATTGGTTTAAATTTAAAATATAATAATTATAAATGAAACATAATTAAAATTTTAAATTAATTAATATATTAAAAATAATGGAGTTTTTTTTACAAAAATCAGAATTTTCACTATTTACTAAAAAATCAATATATTGTAAAAAATAGAAAAAACGTAACCATAATTTATTTTTCATAAAAATATTTTCAAAATTATGTTAATTTTATCAAATAAATTTTCATAGTGTTAAAAAAATTAATTAAAATATTTTTCATTTAAAATTATTTATTTGATGAATTTTTTTTTGTAGAATAAAATTAATTTACTAAAAATTGATTGATTGTTTACTGATAAGCCTTATGTGTATATATACATCGATAACATTTATTCATAATTTTTTATTTAATTATTCAATCATTCTCGTGGTATGTGTCTAAATTTTTAGGAAAAAGCATCACATGTTTTTAAGAAGGAAATGACAGAAATAGTGTAAAAATCGGTCATGTATATGTCGTGACAGTGGAACTCACATCATGTACCTATGTATCATAGTCTAACCCAAACTGGGAAGCCAAGACCTGGACACAATGCCAGAATGAAAAATCTACTACATGTCTGGACCAGACCGACCACGTCATGACACCTAGTCAAACCGCTTAGTAAGAAAGCTGTCAGGATTCCACAAAAAAAATACCATGCCAAAGTACATGTCGTGAACCACGTCTACACATCATGTACCTGGTCAAACATCCAATCAATGAGTTCTATGTGCCACCTAGTGATCCATTCTTACACTTTTCCATTTTGAACTCAGTTTCTTCATAGTTTCTTCACAATTATTTCAATTCTAGAGCCATGAAAATTACTTACTTCAACACCTTCTTTCCATATTCTGTGCTTAAATTTCAATTCCAATATCTATCTCAAGTATGTAATTTATTTTCATTCATAATTATCTTATGCATGTTTTCTCTTTGTCATCCTAGAATCTCATTTTTTATAAATATTTAAATCATTCTTTATCTGGTTTATTTTGTTGTTCCACTATCCCTAATGAGTAACTAAATTTTTTAGGGCTAGGGATTAAGCTAAATGTATCTTCATAATTAAATGTATCATTTTAATCTAAAATTAGAAAGACGAAATGAAATATTAACTAGGATATGAACCCCAAGTCTATCCCATTTGTGCGAACGTCCCTACCTATATGATGGTCAAAGAAACTACCCTATCATAATTGGATTAGACTAAGCTATGAACACTAGTTTAGGAGAATTTATACTTAGAAGTCCAGAAATAATGCACCAAGGATGTAGCTACCTCCTTACCACATAATAGCTACACCCTCTATAGGACTAGGAGGATAAAACAAGTCAACTAGTGACCTGAGTTTGCTTCGAAGACTAAGACAGAGGATCTTGTCAAAGTTAGAATTAAAAGACATCTTTCATCTAGACACTCGACTTGATCATGAACCCTCATTTATCATTTAAGCTCATCTAAAATAGAATTTAGACCAAACTACCAAAAAATACTTCTATAAAGGTCCCCATTACATGTTCAGAAACTATATCCTCTTGAAATTAAACAGTAGTCTCCATGTGGATTTGACCCCATACTCACACTACAATACATCTTAGTAGTTAGTAAATGTTTTGGACAAATTATTAATTCAAATTTGATTCACATTGGAGGAAGTAACGACACCACTGTGCAGAGGCCATCATAGTTATGGCATCATTTCCAGGGATACAACTTATTTCATAAAATAACTTTGTTTTTTTAAAACACTGGATTACATTTCCCTCACCCCTTTTTTTTATTCATTTCCAGATGCCCTTGTTTCTTTACCTTCATCTTTAGTTCACGTATAAAGGTCCCTTGACCTAATCAAGGAACCTTGAAGCAGAAGAACCATTGGCCTTTTATCATGAGATCGAAAGGAATGTACTTTAACTCCGGCAGTCAAAAATGGCCGAGCAACATCACAATGAGGGACCTAGCCTTCCAAATCATCAAATCATACCAGAAGAAGACCTGATGCACCCTGAAAAGACCATCATGGAAAATGGATTTCCATCAATCCATCATGTGATTCCAAGCATCGTTCTCCCTCAAATTCAAGACCATACAATTGAAATCCATCCTGGACACATCCATATAATCCCGAAGATGGTACATTTCAGGGGTCTTCATAGTGATGACCACATGATCATATCACCAATTTCATGGAGGTTTGCAATACCTTTCGCTACTAGGGAGTTTCTTATGACGTGATAACACTCCATGTCATTCCATTTTCATTAAGATATATAGGTAATGATTCTCTCAAAATCTCAGATCACAGGTCAACAATGAGTTGGGCTATGCTCGCAAAAATGTTTGTTGATAAATACATTCCACCGATCCAAAGCTGGAAACTCTAGAATTACATTAAGAACTTTTCACAAGAAGATGGAGAATCTACGTGGGAAGCATGAGATTGATTCAAAAAATCGAAGAGAAAATGTCCACATCATGGACTTGACAGATGGATTAAAATAAAAATATTATATTAAGGAATCGAATCAACTCCATGAAAAATTGTTGATGATTCCAGTGATGGATGTCAGATGATTGAAACACCTAACGTAGGTAGAGCTATCTTGGATGAAGTATAAAACAATTCTAGTTTGTGACAATGTGATTGTGGACCACAATGACTCAGAATCCATCATGTTGATGAGACCACCCAGTTATCAGTGGAAGATGAAGCACTAACAATGAAGATTGAGTGATTTCAAATACCAACCACAAAACCTCCTCTTACCCTAGTCATGGAGATCGAGTCATGACGGATGTGCGTTAGACCACACCAGAATCAAGACTAAAAATAATCATATAAGGAACCACAATATTGTAATTACATTAATTAAAATCAACAATGTCAAACATGTTAGAAGTAAAAAAACATCAATTTTTCAATAGAGGCCTGCTCAGAAGCAACCTCAGAACAATCAAGAATATTTCCAATAGTGTAGTGGTCAATCTCAGTTCCCCAACAAAGGGGAATAAGGTTATCCACCAGTGAACCCCATCCTGATACCACAATAGAAGATATATATGTAACAACGATTTCCAAGGCCCCAATAAATAAAATTTCCACCCACCTATCCACGACCTCAAAAACCTCCTCCACCACTTCAATGTAACTTGGATAACCTCTTGACATCCTTCATTCAAAATCATATCAATGGATGACCTTGTAGGAGACTGAAATGCAATATCAGCGAGCAGCTTTGAGAATCCATTAGATGCAAATACGGAACATCTAAAAAACCATATCAGAAAGATTACTAGGTACACCACCTGGTAACACAGAGACATACCCTCGAGAGGAATAAATGGATATTGTGCTGAGGAGTGTAAAAGTACTACATTTCCAACTGTAACACTCCGAGATTTTATGAAAAATATTCTTTCTAATTTCATTAATGTCTTGTGTTGTATGCTACACCAAAAGGAGCTTACACAACACGCATCCTTGACTTGCCTTGCATTACATGCAATCACGACCTTCCTCGATAGCGTGTGTAGTACGCAATACCGAGTTTCATTCAACAACGATATGCTATTAAAATATTATCAAAACTAGCCGTTATGAATAGTAATAACCACCTTTTAAAATTTTAGAAATTTTATCTCTCAAAATGGACTTCATTTTTGGATTCAAAGTATCGAATTTAGCCTAAGGTGAAATTTTGGTACTTTTCGGATAACTTTCATATTCTGATGAATATTGAAAATTACTAAATTTTAATTAAAAACAACTTTTTTAATCAAAATAATTAATAGTGATAAATTATTAATTTGATTGGTTTTAAAGTATAATTAGAATATATTTTTAGAATTTAATACAATGTTGGTCATTGGATGTAATTTCACATTTAAACAAGTTATAAACAAGTGTCAATCTTTTGATAGTTATTATCTCTTAAAAACACGCCATTTGTTTTGACGACGAGAATTAATTTTTAAATTAGTTAATGTAACTGATATGTTTTGAATTTGGTAAAATAGACATCATTTTTGAGTTCATAATATCAAATATATCTTAGGCCTAATTTTTGGTATTTTTGTGGAAACTCTCATTTTTTGATGAATAGTGAAACCACTAAGTGGTAGTAAAAAAATGAATTTTTCATAAAACATAATTTTACCGCTTCTGTGAGTGGAATTTCAAAAATCCGAGAGACGAGGTTTATGTCAGTAAGTAAAATGTGGTTCAATGTGATGAAAATAATTTTTGGTGAATAGTAACTTTTTACTTTTTTTTACCACGGTTAAAAGTAAATAGGGTAATTAAGGGTAAAAATGATATTATTATTACCCTAAAACATTTCCTAATTCTATTGGATAAGTGTAATTCGACCAAAAACAACCTTAGGAATAAAATATGACCATTTACGCCCACTTGGATTAGATTAGGACATTTATTATTATTTAATTCAAAGAAGAGTTAAAAGAGTTAAAATCAAAGTTTATTTCCTAAAACATTTATAATATAGGGTTATACATAAGATAAATCCGATTGTAAATATTCATTAGGAAGATAATCAGATTTCCTACATAATGATATTTTATTTATAATTTTTAGACATTAAATAATTTAATTTATTTATGACACAATGATGATGCAGTAATTACCATAATAGTGAAAAATTAGAATAATTAATATTATAAATACCCAAATAAATATAATTTGAGACTTGTTATGAATTAAACTAATTTTATAGGTAAATATGACATGTTAGTATTGATTTAATTTACTTTTTTAGAACTAATAATTCTGTTATGATTTTCACAAAAATCAATTACCAAATAGTGTAAAAATTGACATAAAATAGTTTTTAAAACAAATATTATATTATTGATTGTTATGTTATTCCTAAAAATATAAGGTTCGGCCAAATGACTTATATACGGTTATATATATTAATAATAAACAACTTGGGGTTTGTTTGGCTTTTTATTGTAAGTTTATTAACCTTATAGTGTAAGAACACAAGAAGACACGGTAAAAGTAAAATTATTTAACTTAATGTTAAATCTAAATGATAAGGTTAAAATAGGAACCTAAACTTGTCTAACTTCTATTGGATGAGAGTATTTTGATCCATACCTACCTTAGATTCGAAATAAATCAATTTAGAGCTATTTAAAACTGAATATGACTTTATAATAAAATAATATTTTTAGTTTTCCAAAGGGGCCACTCTCCTCCCTTATAAAAGGGAACCTCCTCCCTCTCTCCCTCACACAACTTTGAGCCTTCAAGATCAGACAAACCCTGAAAAATTATCTTATCCACTTCCCTAGAAACATCCTAGAGGTTATGGTTTTCTCAAAGACCTATTTTAGTGCCCTAAAAGGAGGTCTCAAATAAACACTTCAAAGAAGATGTAATGTCCGCTACCGATTCTTTCATCATTATTTCTTCTTCCACTTCTTCTTCATTAGTTGTTTAATTATGAAGTAATAACATCTGTATCACTCATATACTGATATGTTATTATAAGTATTAAACAATTCTATTTCACCATCTATCCATCCTACGGAAAAAGAAATCACCGCGCGTGTGTACGTACGGAATACCGTCTCCACGCCGTGGTGTAATATATTTTCCACCACCACTTTACTTGGATGGGTATAATGGTGTAAATAATAACTATATATGATAATTTTAAAGTTATATTTATTCTGAAATAGTATACATACACTCCAATACAGTCCCACGATCATGAGAACGATATCATCGCTCGTGCGTACGTACGGACTACCGTCTCCACGATGCGATGAGATTAATTCTCCACTTTAACCATTCATGAATTATTATAAAGTGTATATAATAAGTAATAATGAAATATATGACATAATAATGATACTGGATTTATTTGTATATATGTGTATGTCATCTACTTAATTCCATTCAACTCAATAAGGGAACGAAAACAGCGTTCATGCGTACGTACGGCCTACCGTCTCCATGAACGGTGTATTTATTTCCATTTACTGATTTATTATATATATGTATATTCTGAATATATATTAGATATAAATCATGTTTTATATTCTGGAATTATGTAATCATGATCTACGTAATCATATGAATAATTACAAGTAAAAACATGGACGACAAATGAAACAATTTTACCCAAAACGCTCTTTAACATGGAATTTACAAAAGAACGGGTAATATAAAGTCACAAGTGAACCATATATGTTATCATAACAATGAGTATGATTCTGGAATAAGTCAATGACATTATTTAAACCATTATACAGGAGGTTTGGACACTTATAAAGAAAATCGGACCTAAGGTAAGGGATAAATTTTCAATCTCATTTTTATCTGAGATTGCTTATACGTAAGTATTTACTGGGGTTACATTTATCATCTATGACCATGATTTATAAAAATGATTTCATAAAATGTTTACCATTCTTCCATGGATTTTTAAAGGCATTTTTACCCTTTATTTACTTTTTACCACATTGTATGAATGGAATCTTTCCTTTGGTTACCATATATGGTACTTTTTGACTTTTCTGACAAAAGTACGAGAAGAATGTTTTCTTTTTTTTAACTTATATGGAATGAATGGATTTTTAAAAAATTATTTCCAAGAAGCTTACTTTACAAGTTTTCAAGTTTATTTTTAATCAACTTCTTTTATTTTAGAATTATAGAACATGTTAAGAAAGGAAAAGTGTTTTTGAAGTAGAAAGGATATTTTCCTCAAGAATGGAGTTCAAGTATTTTATCAAAATTATTTTCCATCTAAGATAATAAAGAGTTCTGTTTCTATCCCTATTATTACATTGATTTGATTATGTTTTGATGGATTTATTTTTATGAATTTTTTTATCTTATATGAATTGTTTTATGATTTCATGATGTTTAAGAATCCCATTTTATTTCATGGGTTATGCAATGATGTATGATTTATGATTTTGTGGCACACATAATAATGGTATCATAATGAGATGGGTGGGACCTATATCTCCCTCCAATGCATTGGGTAAAGATTTTATATCTCATGAGATAGACATGGATGAAACGGTAGGTTATACCGGTTCAGTGAAACAGGACTGAAACGAGGAGTAAACTCGGTTCAGAAATGGACTTTGTCCACTAAGATAGTCTTGGCAATCTGTCTTGACTAATAAGAAATGATTCTCTATGATTATGTGTGTATGCCAAAAAGTTTATTGTTTTATGTTATGATTATTGTGATTTCATTTCACTACTATGATTTATCCCATGTTATGAAATTATGCTCTCTTTTGCAGGTTAAGATTTCAAAAATGTCATTTTCTTATGAATATGATGTGATTGATATTTCTTTTGTTTACCCTTAGTGAGAATTTGAGCTCACCCTTTTATGTTTTCTTTTCCCCAGGATATAAAGAAAAGTTTTAGGTTAAAAAAGGGAAGATCTTTATGGGAGATGTTGAAGGTCTTTCACCACGATTAGAAGATTATATTCCGAGTTTCTAAAGACACTAAACTATTACGATCCTTGTGTGTGTGTTTTTGTTATGTACTAAGTATTCTGCAAAAGTAATGTAATGTCCATGTACGTCAGGCTTCGGGTCTCTATAGTTGGTATCAGAGCAAAGGTTTAGTCAACCTTTGGAAACTAGGATTTGAGAACTTTAGTGAGATCCCTAGAGATATTTCTAAGGTATGTCTAGGGATGTCCCTAAGGTTAAGTATACGTATAGGTTATAGTCCTAGAATTGCGCTAAATATCTTAGAATTAAACCTAAGATGTTAGATATTGAAGGAACTCCCCCTTTATTATGTTGTTTTACCTAGAATGATTTTTGCCTCTAACACTATTTTTTTTTGGGTTTTAGACGATGGATGGAACCCGAAGGAACCGTGTTGATCAATGCAATGGACAATGCAATGATTGTCCTCCTGAACAAACAAATGTTATGGGAGATGGATTGAAAAATATTATTGCTATACTTACACAAGCTATGAATCATTCTGGACTTCCAAATGAGCAGAGAAGGGAACAATATTCTATTGAGTCCTTCATGAGGCAACGTCCACCTTCTTTCAGTGGGTCTTCTGATCCACTTGTTGTTGAACAATGGATCAGTACCACCGAAAAGATATTTTCAGTTCTTCAATGTTCTGAACATGATAAATTCATCTTAGCAGTATATCGTTTGGAAGGTGAAGCTGATCAATGGTGGAATCTTATCAAGAATACAAGGCAAAGAGATGAAATTGAGTCCATGGAATGGGACGAGTTCAAGAACTTATTTTTCAATAAGTACTTCCCTCGTATTCTTCAAACAAAGATGGAGAAGGAGTTTCTTGAACTAAAGCAAAAGGATGATGAATCTATTGGTATATACGAAGTGAATTTTACAAGGCTTGCAAGGTATGCATCTGGATTTATCATCCAACCTGAAAGTAAAGTTGATCGATTCTTCAGTGGCTTAAAACCAAATCTTCGAAGGGAATTAGCTATAAGAGACATCAATAGCTATGAAGAAATTGTATGTCGTGCTATCAAGGTAGAAATGGAAGTTGGTGTTACTTATCCATCTCATAGTTTTGACAAGAAACGAAAGATGGAGTTCAAGGAGAAATCTCAGAATAATGGTGAAAAGAAGATGAATGTTTCCTTATGCTCAAAGTGTGGAATGAAGCATGGTGGAGATTGTCTTAAAGGGACTAGAAAATGTTTTATGTGTGGAAAAAAAGGTCATCGAGCAGCTGAGTGTCGAAGTAATGGAAAAAGTGTTTCTAATGATGGGAATAAAGAAAAGACTGCAGAGAACGCACCACCAACACTTCAATGCTTCAAGTGCAAGGAAATGGGGCATTATGCTAATAAATGCCCTAATCCAAGGGTTAGTGATGATCGACATGAGCAACCACATAAGGCAAACGACAAAGGGAAGTCCCATGAGATCACCATTGGCGATGTTGAATATGATAACGATGTGGTGGAATGATTAAGTGTTTATGTAATGGGATTATGAAATAATGTTGTATATAGTATCGTGGAATATTGGAATATTTATGTATTGGTCTACTGTGGTTTTCAATAATTTTATGGTACCGGTAACCATGGAAAGTGATTGAGATATTTTTGGAAAAAAGATGATATGCGCATAATGAAGGGAAAATGAGAAAATGAAATATTTACCAGTATTCATGAGCTCATGATTGATATAAGGTCTAAGTGATATCATGGTTTGAGTATATAGAATTTTGAGGATTTTGGTATGTTGAAAGTGTTAACTTTTAACTGCATTCATGTTTTCAATAAGGTTCAATGGGTATTCAAGAAAATACTTGATTAAGGCCTTTGAATGTTTGGAATGTGACCAACAAGACATATCTTATGATATATGGGGATCAACAATGGTATTAAATCTCTGGTAATCGTTTTCACTATATTATGAGACTGGACTGTAGTATTATGGATAAGTCTAAAGATTGGAATGGATTATGTTGGATATAAGTTAGTATTGTTTAAGGATAGAAGTTTTTTCGATATTATTAATGGGATGTTATAGTAATATAGTTTTAGAAAAAGGACAACCTGCAGGACGAGCGACAGCCCATCGCGTTGGACAATGCCGTGGGAATCGAACCCTCAATCGAAGTGAGACTGGCCTTTATCGCCTACCACTGGCCTACAGGAAGTCCCTGTTTAGTAGAAACTAGTTTTATTATATTAAGCAGTATGATATATGAAGTATAAGTCCATTTTAGGAACCATATATCTTTTAATCTCACTATAGATGGACTTATGTATTTTTTGATAACTTTTCTAACCTTTTGTTTGAGAAAGATGGAATGACCCATCATTCTATCACATGATCTACTAACACATCTCGAATGACAAATCCAACTTCATTTCATTAAGAGATGAAGTGGAAATTTTCCAAATAACGACCAACGGTGAGACTATACCGAAATCATGAAAGTATTTCTTCTAATTCCAATTTAATCAACTTTAGGGAAACGATCTTGAAAACCAAAAATGTTGTCCTAGTGATCTTATACCTGATAAATCAGATGGTACCTTAGATCATCAAAATTTTATGGCTTTGTGATTGCTGGCTTTTCCATAGCCATGTTCTCTACCACTCTCCATCAGAACATGATGGTAAGATTTCTCTTCCATATCCATATTTTCACCTATGTGGAAACCCCATGACTAGTTTATTTGGGTAACCGTTACATTTCATAATTTTGTTTTTAAATATTGGTTTTGGTATTCCATTTTACGATGTGCGTTCCTATCAAAGAAACTTTGGAATAGTAAACCATTTATAACCCCGACGAATTTCGAGGGCGAAATTCATTTTATGGGGGGTAGAATGTAACACCCCGAGATTTTATGAAAAATATACTTTTTAATTTCATTAATGTCTTGTGTTGTATGATACACCAAAAGGAGCTTGCACAACACGCATCCTTGACTTGCCTTTCATTACACACAATCACGACCTTCTTCGATAGCGTGTGTAGTACGCAATACCGAGTTTCATTAAACAACGATATGCTATTAAAATATTATTAAAACTAGCAGTTATGAATAGTAATAACCACCTTTTAAAATTTTAGAAATCTTATCTCTCAAAATGGACTTCATTTTTGGATTCAGAGTATCGAATTTATCCTAAGGTGAAATTTTGGTACTTTTCGGATAACTTTCATATTCTGATGAATAGTGAAAATTACTAAATTTTAATTAAAAACAACTTTTTTAATCAAAATAATTAATTGTGATAAATTATTAATTTGATTGGTTTTAAAGTATATTTAGCATAGATTTTTAAAATTTAATACAATGTTGGTCATTGGATGTAATTTCACATTTAAACAAGTTATAAATATGTGTCAATCTTTTGATAGTTATTATCTCTTAAAAACACGCCATTTGTTTTGACGACGGGAATTAATTTTTAAATTAGTTAATGTAACTGATATGTTTTGAATTTGGTAAAATAGACATCATTTTTGAGTTCATAATACCAAATATATCTTAGGCTTAATTTTTGGTATTTTTATAGAAACTTTCATTTTTTGATGAATAGTGAAACCACTAAGTCATAGTAAAAAAATGAATTTTTCATAAAACTTAATTTTACCGCTTCTGTGAGTGGAATTTCAAAAATCCGAGAGACGCGGTTTATGTCAGTAAGTAAAATGTGGTTCAATGAGATGAAAATAATTTTTGGTGAATATTAACTTTTTACTTTTTTTTACCACGGTTAAAAGTAAATAGGGTAATTAAGGGTAAAAATGATATTATTATTACCCTAACACATGTCCTAATTCTACTGGATAAGTTTAATTCGACCAAAAACAACCTTAGGAATAAAATATGACCATTTAGGCCCACTTGGATTAGATTAGGACATTTATTATTATTTAATTCAAAGAAGAGTTAAAAGAGTTGAAATCAATTTTTATTTACTAAAACATTTATAATATAGGGTTATACATAAGATAAATTCAATTGTAAATATTAATTAGAAATATAGTAAGATTTCCTACATAATGATATTTTATTTATAATTTTTAGATATTAAATAATTTAATTTATTTATGACACAATGATGATGCAGTAATTACCATAATAGTGAAAAATTAGAATAATTGATATTATAAATACCCAAATAAATATAATTTGAGACTTTTTATGAATTAAACTAATTTTTAGGTTAATATGACATGTTAGTATTGATTTAATTAACTTTTTTCTAACTAATAATTCTGTTATGAGTTTCACAAAAATCAATTACCAAATAGTGTCAAAATTTACATAAAATAGTTTTTAAAACAAATATTATATTATTAATTGTTATTTTATTCCTAAAAATATAAGGTTCGGCCAAATTACTTATATAAGGTTATATATATTAATAATAAACAACTTGGGGTTCTTTTTTCTTGTTATAGTAAGTTTATTAACCTTATAGTGTAAGAACACAAGAAGACACGGTAAAAGTAAAAATATTTAACTTAATGTTAAATCTAAATGATAAGTTTAAAATAGGAACCTAAACTTGTCTAAATTCTATTGGATGAGAGGATTGGGATCCATCCCCACCTTATCTTCTAAATAAACTAATTTGGAGCTATTTAAAACCAAATATGACTTTATAATAAAATAATATTTTTAGTTTTCCAAAGGAGACCCTCTCCTCCCTTATAAAAGGTCACTTTCTCCCTCTCTTCCTCACACAACATTGAGCATTCAAGCTCGGCCAACCCCTAACAAATTCTCTTCCCCACATCCCTAGAAACATCCTAGAGGTTCTGGTCTTCCTCAAAGACCAATTTTAGTGCCCTAAAAGGAGGTCTCAAAGAAACACTTCAAAGAAGAGGTAATGTCCGTTAACGATTCTTTCATCTTTATTTCTTCTTCCACTTCTTCTTCATTAGTTGTTTCATTATGAAGTAATATAATATGTATCACTCATATACTGATATGTTATTATAAGTATGAAACTACCCTATTTCACCATCTATCCATCCTACGGAAAAAGAAATCACCGCGCGTGCATACGTACGGAATACCGTCTCCACACCGTGGTGTAATCTATTTTCCACCACCACCTTACATGGATCGCTATAATGGTGTAAATAATAAATATATATAATTATTTTAAAGTGATATTGATTCTTAAATAGTATACATACACTCCAAAAAAGTCCCACGATCATGAGAACGATATCATCGCTCGTGCGTACGTACGGACTACCGTCTCCACGACGTGATGAGATTCATTCTCCACTTTAACCATTCATGAATGATTATAAAGTGTATATAATAAGTAATCATGAAATATATGACATAATAATGACACTGTATTTATTTGTATATATGTGTATGTCATCTACTTAATTCTATTCAACTCAATAAGGAAAAGAAAACAGCATTCATGCGTACGTACGGCCTACCGTCTCCATGAACGGTGTATTTCATTTCATTTACTGATTTATTATATATATATATGTATATTCTGAATATATATTAGATATTAATCATGTTTTATATTCTGGAATTAAGTAATCATGATCTAAGTAATCATATGAATAATTACAAGTCAAAACACGGACGACAAATGAAACAATTTTACCCAAAATGCTCTTTAACATGGAATTTACAAAAGAACGGGTAATATAAAGTCATAAGTGAACCATATATGATATCATAACAATGAGTATGATTCTATAATAAGTCAATGACATTATTTAAACCATTATACAAGAGGTTTGGACACTTACGAAGCAAATCGGACCTAAGGTAAGGGATAAATTTTCAATCTCATTTTTATCTGAGATTGCTTATACGTAAGTATTTACTGGGGTTACGTTTATCATCCATGACCATGATTTCTAAAAATGATTTCATAAAATGATTACCATTATTACATGGATGTTTAAAGGCATTTTAACCCTTTAATTACTTTTTAACACATTGTATGAATGGAATCTTTCCTTTGGTTACCATATAAGGTACTTTTTGACATTTCTGACAAATGTACGGGAAGAATGTTTTCTTTTTTTTTACTTATACGACATGAATGGATTTTTAAAACATTATTTCCAAGAAGCTTCCTTTACAAGTTTTCATGTTCATTTTTTATCAACTTCTTTTATTTTAGAATTATAGGACCTGTTATGAAAGGAAAAGTATTTTATCAAAATTATTTTCTATCTAAGATAATAAAGGGTTCTGTTTCTATCCCTATTATTACATTGATTTGATTATGTTGTGATGGAATTATTTTTATGAATTCCTTTATCTTATATGATTTGTTTTATGATTTCATGATGTTTAAGAATCCCATTTTATTTCATGGGTTATGCTATGATGTATGATTTATGATTTGGTGGCACACATAAGAATGGTATCATTATGAGATGGGTGGGACCTATATCTCCCTCCAATTAATTGGGTAAAGATTTTATATCTCATGAGATAGACATGGATGGAACGGTAGGTTATACCGGTTCAGTGAAACAGGACTGAAATGAGGAGTAAACTCGATTCAGAAATGGACTTTGTCCACTAAGATAGTCTTGGCAATGTGTCTTGACTAATAGGAAATGATTCTCTATGATTATGTGTGTATTACACAATGTTTCATGTTTTAAGTTACGATTATTGGGATTTCATTTCACTACTATGATTTATCCCATGTTATGAAATTATGCTCTCTTTTGCAGGTTAAGATTTCAAAAATGTTATGTTCTTATGAATATGATGTGATTGATATTTCATTTGTTTACCCTTACTGAGCATTTGAGCTCACCCTTTTATGTTTTCTTTTCCCCAGGATATAAAGAATGGTTTTAGGTAAAAAAGGGGAAGATCTTTATGGGAGATGTTGAAGATCTTTCACCACGATTAGAAGATTATATTCCGAGTTTCCAAAGACACTAAACTATTACGATCCTTGTGTGTGTGATTTTGTTTTGTACTAAGTATTCTGCAAAAGTAATGTAATGTCCATGTACGTCAGGCTTTGGGTCTCTACACCAACAATGTATGGAAGACAAGGAAAAATTAATAGCCCAAGAAACAACTATAAAAATTAGAAGAAATGCCAATTGAGAAAGAGAAAGCCCCAGAAAAACTAAAGGAACCCATTTATGTGTCTCACCTCTATACGAACCACCTATTCCCTTTCCAGAAAGATAAAAGAAATTTAAGAAGGTGGATCAATGAAAAAATATCTTTCAAATGTTCAAACAATTTCATATCAACTTTTCTTTTGCTGAGGAAATCAATCAAATTCTTGTTTATAAGAAATTTTTCAAAGAATTTCTACAAAAATAATAGAAATATAGAAGATTTAGGTGTCATCTCATTAAATAAAGAATGATGATTCTTTTGTACAGTAGAAAATCCCACCAAATATGAGAGATCCTAGATGTTTTTCAATTCTGTGTGCAATAGGAGAATGAAAATATGGAAGAGCGCTCTATGACCTTGGAGAAATAATTAACATGATGTCGATGAGTGTTTTCCACAAACTCAGACTCCAAGATATCAAGGTAAGAAGAGAAGAATTTCATCTATTCAATCGTTCAATTAACAACCCATGTGGTACTTTTGATGATATTCTAGTTAATGTCAAAAAATTTCTTTTTTTCTTGAAGACTTTATAGTTTTAGACATGGAAGATGATGGAGATTTCCTGATAATTATCGAATGAACATTCCTAGAAATAGGGAAGGCATTGATTTATTTTAATAAAATATGTATAATATTAAATGTTGGAGAAGATAAAGTAGTTATTAACCTAATAAAGGTTACACAATATACAGATGATACGGTAGACTACAACGTCATCCCTCTCCCTCAACGAGGAGAGGAGTACATGGACATTGAGTAAGAGAATGATGATTTATGTAATTGAAACATTGTTCATTATGTGAAATTAAAAATATAAATCTGGATTTAGAAAATGTTGTAGAGGAATGATTAATTCAGTTAACCTCATGGGAATAAATCAGGAGAGGTGCGTATGAAAACTCAAGGATTTATAAGGAAAAAATGAAAAAATAGCCCAACCAACAAATTACAATACAAAAAATCATTCCAGGGAATTAGGCTTTTCTGGCCAATTCTAGATTAAGTATAACCCTAGGGATTTTGGAGCCATGATGGTCTGATCCTTTTGAGGTTTTCCATGTTTTTCTTTAAGGAAGAATCAAAATTTGACAAGACAGAGAACCACCATTCAAAGTAAATGGTCAAAGGATGATGATCTTTTAGGAACTGTTACATGAATGATGTATATTCATCCCCATTTTCCACTATATATAAAAGGATTCGTGATCTCAACATTAAAGGAAGAACTGATTGGGAGCCAACCAAGGTTTGGAACTCTCTAGGTATGTTAGATTAGGATCATTTATGGAAACTATGGAATTTGAAGGGAGATGATGTATGGAAGAAACAAGGAAATTTGGAAAACAAGAGCTATGTAAACATCATGGACATCATGGTCACGAAATGTATCAATTTTACCATGGAAAATTAAACATTCATTAAATTCATTACGTGAAGGAAACATACACAACGTTAAATAATTTAGTTAATTTTTTAAAAATTGCAGGTCACAACCCATAAGGTCAAGACCCACACCATTCTTCCCCTGACACCTCGTCTACCACTCCTCTACCCAACCGTTTTGAAAACCCCTCCATCTCTATCATCTTGCACAACCCTATCCCTCTCCCTAATCTCACACAACCAAACCCTCTCCCTCACTCTCGTTCCCAAACCCTCTCCCTCTCCCTCACTATCACAACACACAAATCCAACCCCTCTATCTCCCTCGTTGTTGCGGACCAACCTCCATCTGTAAATGGAAAACACTATATGGAAATGACCTTCCTCCAATAAATCTTCCTCATCCTCATCCTCACCATCTGAGGAACCGACCACTTCCCAGTGTCCATGGATTTCCATAGACGGACCTCCTGCAACAGCACCTGCCTACGCTGCGCCATCCCCTCAGGTGTGATCTAACACAACCATGATGTCAATAGATGAGGAATTTAACCTACACCCCATATTATGTTTCTAAAACCAAATTAATATGGTTAATAATATCAGGTTACAAGAGAATCCCATGAATTCAAATAAGACCCTGGACATGAGGATCCTTGAATGGATGAATATTGCAGATTCTATCACTGAACTACTCAAGTTTCTTCACATTTACAGCATTTGTGACATCCAAGTGGAGTCATAAATGATGTTTTTTGGAGTTTTTTCCACCTTTGAGATGGGTGTCAAAAATCACCATTTTATCCTCGGTTTCCTCCCAGAAGATTTATTTTTCTGTGTTTTTTGTCAGAGTTGGAATATATATTGGGGAGTTTTCCATTCCAGACATATATTGGATGCTTCATCTCCATCTACCTTGATAAATCTCCATGTAGTTATCACTTATGATAGTTTGATACCCCCTGTCACATCACGACCAATGAATCAACAAGTCCACTCGGTTGTGGATTCCATCTTTTCACATCTAACATCAAGCCACGTCACAAGTCTAGTTTTCTCAGGCTGAGATTCATGTTAGTTTCATCCAGGTGGATATACTAATTCATTAAAAAACAATGGGCGGCCTAGCTGACAATATGGAAGAATAGTTCACCTAGTAATATAGGACCCTTGCACAACAGACTTGTGACACACTCATGGGTGGATCTTTCATCACCTTCTTGGCCAGGTACCTGGAGTTTTTTGACTCTTCTCATCCCCTCACCTCTGTTGGACTACTAGAGATGACTGATATTGTGTTCCTACACCATATGAGGATGTTTGTCAAGGAGGCCGAGTTATATTTCTTGGCACCTGTTGTCTAGGAGACTGTACCTCCATAGCAGAAGCTCTAGTAGTAGCAGTTAAGCCACCCCATCCTCCTCAGACATTCACACCTACTACACCCATACACACCACCACCTCCACCGCCACCCCTTCAACCGTACCTCCTACCACCCATCCTAACCTCAACGATCTCACTGCCAATATCCATTGCGTCTTGGAGAATATGTTCAAAATATCGGCCCTCATCCATCTCTCATTAATTGAGCACACTTCATTTTCCATTTCAACCTCCCCCACCCAGGTTGGACTTTCTTCCTCAACTATTCCGCCAGCCCTTACCATCTAGTCGGACCTCCCTCCAGATCCCATCGACCCTACCACCCAGCCGGAGCTTCTGGAAGAGTATACCCATAGGGGAAAGGGTGCTTCCACTGAGGCCACCCCGGAGGTATCATTCATCGATCCAGATGCCAAACCCACCACCCAATTTTGGATCATGACGTCACCACTATCACCCTATCCCATCTCCATCCCTCCGCTGCCACACCACCCACCGCTGTTGCACCTCCATTCATGAATGCTACTAATACTGATGCAACTACACCTGGCTAGTTAAATGAGACACTCAGTAGTGGGATGAAAATCTAGGATATTTCTAGGATGCTTCTCTGATATGATTTTTTCTCTATCTTTTGGGATTATTGGGACATTTCCACATACTTGGGATTGTTGTATATTAATCATTTTGGTTCCCACACTTGTACAGACGTACTAATATATTTATAAACACAGGCCTTCATTATTTACATTCTATTGTGTTTTGATATTTTATTTAGAATTTTGATCTCCTCAGAATCATCTACCATCTTTGATGGTTCAGCCCCGCCAGTATTCTTATAAAAACAGGTGCTCGAGCACTTCTTAAACATTTTTTGAAAGTTTAATGGGTTATCATTCTCCATTCACCAATTGCAACAACCACCGTATCCAAAGAATCCATTATTACAACACCTTCTCCATACTCACGTGGTTGTACCCAAAGTAATCATCCTATCAAAGAAACCATGAGATCTTGAGGACACTGCCTCTAGCAGTTGTAATAAGAATATGAGAAACTGAGCCAATGGACCATCTGAAAACAATCATTGTCTTCCCATCTGGTTGACAAAATTTAGTTATCACTCTATAGGATGCATCCCATAGTTCATATTTTTTTTCTCACATTGTCCTTATCATGTATAATCCATTCTATTTTCATTTATTATTTCTATATTGCATCCAGATATATTGTAAACTTTTCAAAATTTCAATAAAATGACTCTCACGGTTTCTCACTTTGTGTGACTACCCTTTTATCTACTATTCCCACTATTTAAACCTGTGGAATAATATTTTTTACCTAGTTAATTAATTACTTCTCTAACACATTTTTAGGTACACTAGATATTCATGGTGGGACAGATAAGATACGCCCATGGAATAACACTCTTCCCACAGAGATCTCGATTCCCTCTTGTTTTCATTTTATCCAATATTCCATTTTATAAAAAATTTATAAATCACTACCACACCACTCTAAAATAATTATAATTAAATGTAGGTAAAAAATATCATTTTAACTGTGTGTGTGTGGGGTGGGGGGTCTTCTCCCAATTTCACTGATGATACAATTGATTTTTTATTTTTCTCATTTATCTATGAGAATTTTTTCTAAATAATAAGCATGCTTTAAACTTGAGAATCATTATATCCTTTTAATTAAAGAAAATGTTTGGTGGAAAAGAGTTAAGGAATCTGTTTCACTACTAAATAGATTCATTTAGAATGATTCTGGAATTTTGGGAAATAATTCAAATTCAAAATCTTTGATATAATGACTGATTGACCATGCATAGGATATATTCCCTTTGTGATTTCATGTTTTTTGTTGATTCTCTCTACCAGATAGTACTCTAAGACTAAAATTTCATACTCTTATATGAGAATATTTATTGAGAGATACCGTGGACCTATAAACTGACCAGAAATTTCCCTAAGATATTATCAAAATGATTACCGAACAGGTATGAATTTAAAATTATCGAGGCATTCATTGATAGACACATTACATGGGACCCACCTAACATCTATTTTTCATATATCCTATATATTTCATGAATGAACTATTAGAATGAAGCTATTCTAATCCTATTCCACTTCCTGCCTTCTTCTTGTAAAATACTCATAGATATCTTTGAAAACGTGTAGGGGAGACATTCCGACAACATGGGATACTTCCACTTAAAGAGATGCACGGTGAGTTCACCCGATTACAAGGTTGTGTTCTATATATCATTTTTTGAAACTAATTCATATTCATTTTCCTTGAAAATTTTAAAAATAATTAAAAATTAATATTGGTGGTGTACTAGGAAGGTCAAAATTCACCATTTTCCAGACCGATGAATCCCTTGAAGGATCTTATGTGGTTAGGTGATTGATGTGAGATCTATCCTAGGCATAACATTCCAAAATTTAAAAAGAAAAATAAAAATAAAAATAAAAGGAACCAAATAAATTTATTATATAAATACATGCCATACATATGGATCCAACCCGAGATGAGGGAGTACAAACATGACCATATAGAAAGAGGAACATCATCACACTTGTCCTTTCACTTTCTATATTGTACTTCAGTGCATACCCACCTTTTTGAGCTTTATTTGTCACATTTTCCCTGCTTACCCATAGCCACATAGTAATCAGAACCCAATTTCGTAATCCCTAAGATTAATTGTATTCTTATATTTACATAGGGGAGATGATAGAACCAGTGAAAGACTGTGGTTATGAATATATACTTAGGGTACGAGTATACCGCTACTTACATTTTATACCAAGATGGATGAGATAAAACAAGGTTGAGGTAGATTAAAATTGATAATATAACATAAGTAATAGTTTAGAAGTTATGATTAGAAGAAAATAATTTTTTTAAAGTAGACTATAAGGCATGACTAGCTCTCTATCCAGGTTTAATTCAAGAAATTGAATTTTCTATACTTACACCTAATTAAATTTCATGGAAATAATGAATATTTCTTATGCTACAAACATCTTATCCTTTATGAAATCATTGTTGAGACTTATTTCTTGAGAAAAAGAAATTGTTCATGTATGTGGGGATATGATACACCTAATTTGTGTATATACTTTTCATTAATTTATTTATAGTGTTTCAGTTAATAATTTTATAATGCTCGTGGAATGTCTCTAATTTTTTTAGAAAATCATAATAGGTTTTCAAGAAAGAAAAGGCATAAAAAGTGAAAAAATTGTCCTTGTACATGTTATGATGGTGGAATTATCATCGTGTAACTAAGGATCACAGCCTAACCCAATCCGTGAGGCCAATTTTTCACGATGAAGCTTGAAGAAAAAATATACTACATGTTGTAACCAGACCGACCACATCGTGACACCCAGTCAAACCAGTTAGCAAGAATGCCGCAAGGATTCCAAAAATAAGATACCACACTGGAGTACACATCGTGAACCATGTCTACAGATCATGTACCTGGTCAAAAATCCTATCCAAAATAACTTCAAGCCAAACTAGGGATCCGATGGAAAATGACATGGATCAAGGGTACACGTCTTGACCAAAAACTCTTAAATAAAGAATGGAGCGGTAGAAAATTAGATATATAGATAGATATCTTCCTTCTCCCCTCTAGATTAACTATGATCCATTCTTACTCTTTTCCATTTTGAACTCAATTTCTATATAGCTTCTTCACATTTATTTCAATTTATGGTCCCTGAACAATATATTATTCAACACCTTCTTTCCCCATTTAGATCTTAAATTTCAATTCTGATTTCTATCTCAAGTAAGTAATTTAGTTTAATTCATCATTCTATTCTACATATTTTCTCTTCGTCATCCTAGAATCTCCTTTTTTATAAAATTTTTAATCTTTCCTAATCTATTTTATTTTATTTTTCCACTGTATTTAATGAGTATCAAAATTTCATAGGGGTAGGGATTAATCTCGATTTATATTCATAATTAAATATACATTTTTTATTTAAACATAGAAATACTTATTGAATTAGTAACTAGGATATGTACCCCCAATATATCCCATTTAATTGAAGGTCCTTGATTATAGGTCAGTCAAACAAATGACTGTATCCTAATTGGACTAGACTAAGCTATGACCACTATCTTAGAATATTTTCTACTCAGAAATCCAGACATAATGCACCTTGGTTTTAGCTTCCTATTGACCACATAATAGCTACTAAATAGGTAGGACTAGGAGTATAAGACAAATGTCAACTAGTGACCCTTGTTTTTTTGCAGCCTAGGAAAAAGAAACATGAAAATGTTAGAATTAAAATTCTTCCTTCACCCAGATACTCAATATGAATCTGACCCCTCTTTTATTATTTAAATTCATCCCAAATTAAAATTTGACCAAACTCCCAAAAAAAAAAATCCACAAATGAATCCATTATGTCTTTATAAACTAGATCCTCTTGAAATTAAACTATAGTATTCCTATCTTTTCAACCCCATACTCCCACTACAATACGTCTTAGTAGTTGGTGACTGTTTGGAAAAAATTATAAATTCAAATTTGATCAACATCGAAGGATGTAATGACACCACTGCATTGAGGAAATCATTTTCTATGAGTTTATCAATAATTTATATTGACTATTACACAAAAATATATATATATATATATGTATATTTATATCATGACATAGTTAATAATATTCATACATGTCAATTTAATTTCTAGGTTATAATGAATATATATTTTGTTGCTTATTTAGGATCAATGGTGAGTGTTGATTATGATATTGAATATAATTCACTTCATATAAAATCTTGAACCATTGAATTTCATAATTTTTTAAAAATTACATATCCATCATAAATACTATGTCTTTCATACCATTACCTCTCGCATCATATTAATCAAAAGATTCATAACTATATTAGTAATTGATAGAGAAAAATATATATTGAGTTGAAAATTTATGATGAAAAATTTATTCTACAATGAACTTAGAAATCATTAATACATGACTTTTAAATAAATGTAATTGAAAAAGGAGCGCAACATGATGAAACATTTTTCTGAATGGAATCCAAAATATTCCACATAGTGAAACTTGTAGTTGTTTGTTTATCAATATATGACATTAATGATATTAAATCCCAATTAGCATTAAATATTTTTAAGAAACCCAAATTTTATTACTTTTAGAATACCCACTATGTAATATAATACCATGAAAACATTTATATAAAGTCTTATATTCACTCTTTCTTTAAATCTGACAATATGGAGATAAATATGTTTACATTAACTTTAATAGGGGTTTTAACTCCAATAATATTTCCATATATATTATTTCCAATCATTCACGTAATCCATATTTTCTCTATCCTTTTATGTCTTAATTTTTTTGATAAAACTAACACATATGATTTTCAATTGATGAATAAGATCAACATTATATTTTACCTCTAAAAATATCAAATATGGAATATAAAATAAGTGGGACCATTAAATCCATTTTTTTATTCCTGAACATTATATTTTATCAAATGTGATATTATTGTTTTCCACCTATTTGTAATATTAATCAATTTAATAAATGTTTTGGGAAAATCATAACATTTTATACAATTAAATTCATTTTAGTTGTTTGTTAAGGGTGATCCATCATATAAAACATCAATGACCCATACACATAGTTACTCCTACATTATTAAATTGATTGAATAATGATCATTCATTGAAAATTGGAAATTTTTTATCCATTTTCACTATATCCAAATATGTTTCAATGTGTTGGAATCAAATTTAGAGTGAAAATAATCAAAAAATAATAATATACTATTTATAGTATGTATCAAAAACATCAAGACGTACCACCCAATAAAATTTAAAATCACTAATTAATGATAATATATAAAAGTTAATATTTTCTATAGGCTTATTTTATCCAAAAATCATCTACATGTTCATAAAATATTTTTTATTTGTATATATCTCTGATGACATGTAGTAAACAAACAACATAATAGGTTGTGAGCAATATTGAATACTTAGGATCTAATATGTATTCATTCAATCTATTCACAATCCCATTCTATGATTTCTAACATGTAGAACCATATCTTATTGTGGTTTCACCAATATAGGTGAATCATTTGTACGAATTTCTTTTAAAAACTATTTCTTGAATTTTTTTCCAACTAATCAGTTAATATCCTTGTTCTCCGTTTTTATTTCTATTCCTATCCCATGTTAATGAAATTGAGTATTGTATTTTCACAGATTATATTTTTTATAGTGATAGATCTCTTTGTTATAGACTAATAGTTAACATGTGTCATGACCCCCTCTGCACAATGTGTACCCATCCTGGGCTGACAATGTGAGAAGGGAGATAATGACCCCTGAGTCCTGCCTCCAGTAGGCCCCGAGTTGGAGATTGGAACAAAGGGTATATTAATAAAACTAATGAGAGGCATTACCCTCTATGAGAACACATGCTAAAGAGAGAGATAAGACATACACCAACCAACTTCAACTCATGAAACAGTATAAATTAAATCCCATGTACACATATGTAGTGTCCTGAAAAACTACTATAAATGAAAGGGGAAAAGTTCAAGTAGCAAAGGAAAGTAAAAAAAACAGCAACCGCAAGCCCTAACTACTCCTTCAACCCCAAGATAGTAGAAACCAGCTTGATCTCAAACATTCTACAAGTGGCCTGAAATATAGTTTATATATACATTGGATTGGAGTAACAATATACTCAGTAAGATCCTCCCCGGAGACTCGTGAAAAAAATTAAAGAAAGCATGCTAAAGCACAGTGAACAAAAAGTGAAACTAAATCATCACATAAATAGGTATACAAAGTTCCCTACCTCACCATGGCTACTCTCACCAAGTATCGCATACAAGATTATACAATATAATAAATATTATCAAGGGTTCCCCACTACTACTTCACCACTGGTTTGCCACTTTTCCCCAACAATGCACGTCCTAAGCATCTATCTCCAAAAAGTATTTCCTGTAGACACCTGGGAGATGTACCAAAATATGCACATCATGCAACAAAACAACCATGTCCACACATGAAAATTAACTAGGTTGTTTCAGGGAGCCACCAAAACATTCATAACGTGTATCATACAATGGGAATTATTCCTCAAGCCATTACAACCCATACAGTGAGTAAGGATTCTCAAGCCATCACAACCTATACACGTTATACCTATAGTATTCCATAGGAAACTATATCCAGAATATATGTGTGTGAATAAACATAAGCCATTACATCCCCCTACCCACATATATGGGGAAAACATACCATTGTGCCTAGCAGTCCATGTAACTGCAAAGATAAGAGAGTAGGGCCAAAGGGGTAGTTATCCATCCATCCTCCCATCAGAATGTGGGGGAAAACACCACCCATGGATTACAATCACTAGGGTGTTATTTTCCCAAAATTTTGGGATGAAGTAGCATATAGAAACACAAAAATGTACAGAATATACTATATCTCACAACCACACTATGTGAATAAACTATTCTTAGATTCAACTTCAGCTAACGTCTCTCGGACTCCCGGCTTCCACTTATAAGAGTAGGTATCCTATAAGAACACAACCATTTAAAGAGCATTAATACATTACATCATTCCCTTTTTATTAGTTTCACTTTACGTTAATTAATTTTTTAAACATTAAATAACCATTAATAATGTCCAAATTATATTTCATTAGCATCACACACAATGTTCAATGTTCCTTTAAATTGCAACCTCATCATTGCATGCCAACAAAATCCAACCCTATCAGTTAACAACATTTATTCAATCACTTATTAACAACATTATTACATTCCCATTTTCCAAGGAATTATAGAGAAACATTCTATACTACTGAACACTAGGGGGGGTCAACACGATGAGTGTATGAAATACCTGTCGAGTTTTTCTACCAATAGAATGAGAATAGACCCATCCTCCCTTCAGAAGCACAACACAAAAATCACGTGGCATACCCCATGCGTCTTCATCCGTTTTTGGAAGGACGTTAAGAAAAATAGATTCCTTGAGTAGTGAGGAATGTAAGGATGAAAAATAACCAACAAGAAACAACATGAATCCAAACATTCACATCCAATCCATTCCATCATCTTCAGTGTCCTCCCCGACACCCCCATGCACAAACCGATTCATCTCACCACTCTAGGAATCAACTTCCACCATAACCAATAGGCCTCCCAGTTCTAGGGTCTGATAACATCATTTTATGATTATCCTATGCTCTTTTGGACTTTCCCTTTCATTCATGCCCCCACTTTGAGTTGGTTCCATGGTTTCTTTGGCCAATTGGTATGGTTTTGGTGGATCTGATGATGATGTTTTTGATCATGGAGGATATTGATTTTGGTTCAGACTTATCCACAAAGTGATGGTTTCTCATGCTTTTTGGTGTTTATTTGGACGAGTTTGGTCGTAGACAGGGTTCTTTTCCCAGCCTGTTAATGGTTCCTTGTGATGATATTCTAGTTCTCAGTTAGCCTCAAATTGATTTGTATGGTGGGTTCTAACGTAACCAAAAAGTGTTTCAAAAATAAAAAAAAATTGAATTTCTAGCCTTCCAGTCTCACATCGCAACACAAGAAGCAGGAAAAAAAAAACATAATATCAATTGGACTCTTGGCCCTTAAACAATAATGTGGGTAACATAGAACCCTACAAGGAATTATCTTTTATAAAAAACTAGTTCTTTAATCCATCCTGAATTAACTTATTTATTATTCATATGTTCCAATTTCAGGAAACCTAAATAGTAAGCTAACACAAATTGATTAAACATTATTACATCATTAATAAAATTAAAACAACAACTACTAGATTCATTTACTCGCCTCTTTATCTTTAGCCAAACAATTATCAACAAATTCTATCTTTGCGTTCATTACAAATTACCATCATGAATGAAAAGATAAAAAAAGATAGTATAGATATCACACTATCTAGAAAAACAAGAGGCAATAACCTATTGTCGATATCAATTTATTTATCCAATTCCAATATTTAATATGTCAATTACATTATAATATAGTGGGATTAAAAATTCTTATTATACCATTTCACGTAAATGAATAGAGAAGAAACTAATCCCCTACCGAAAATGGTTATTGAAGTTCTTTATATGATGACGAGCCACACAACAGGTTACGATCTCCTCCCTCTTGACAACTGTATCCACCTGAGGATGCAGAGAAACCACCACATTGGTCAAAACCCATGAAAAGATGATTAGGAACATTGAGATACCATTCCCCAAAAGGGAAAGGAGAAACAGAAGGAGATGAATCCCAAAAATGACCATAGATCATACCTTATATCAATGATTGATCCATACTTCTTTGGTGCATCAAAATAGATGGGAACCAATCTAAGGAGGAAATTTTGATCACACAAATCACATGGGATGGAATGAAATATTCGATCATCTCATAGCAGGGAACAAGGAGGATTAAATAGGGATAAAGATATCTCATCTCATTAAAGGATTTAATGGTGCAGCTGTTTAAAATATGCTGAATTTTCAATTAAAAGTGGATCACATTAAACCATGAAATTTGACCAAGTAAAATCAACCCAAGCCCAAGGAAAAAATTAATATAGTGGTTATGGCCTTTGAATCGGCCTTTGAGTCCTTAAAACATGGTTTTAATGGAATCTTATGTCATGGGAAACGTCAAAGGGGCGAAATTGTTTGAAGCTGGGAACACTGTTCATGAAAATGAAATTTGGAAAAGGAAATAGAGGCTTCCATTGGACCTCACCATTATAGAAACATTGTTCATGAACTCAAAATTAACCAATGGTAATAGAGCCTACCGTTGGACCTCACCATCCTAGAAACACTGTTCAGGAACTCAAAATTTTGAGAAGGAAATAGAGGCTACCACTAGACCCCACTGTTATAGAAACACTGTCCATGAACTCAAATTTTGGAAAAGGAAATCGAGGCTACCATTGGAACTCAAAGTTCTAGAAACTCTATTCATGAACTCAAAAAATGGAAAAGGGAATAGAGGATACCATTGGACATCACCATTCTAGAAACATAATTCATGAACACAAAATTTGGGAATGGAAATAGAGGCTAACATTGGGCATCAAAATTCTGGAAACAAGGTTCATGAACTCAACATTTGGAAAAGGAAATAGTGGCTACCATTAGAACACATCGTTCAGGAAACATTATTCATGAACTCATTCTTTGGAGAAGGAAATAAAGGCAACTGTTGGACCTCACCATTCTGGAAACACTATTCATGAACTCAAAATATTTCAAAGTAAATAGAGGTTATAGTTGGACCTTACCGTTCTGGAAACACTATTCATGAACTCAAAATTTGGCTAAGGAAATAGAGGCTACCGTTTGACCTCACTATTACACTATTCACATATGGCTACCATTTCACTGTTCACATAAGGCTACTGTTGCACTGTTCACAGAATTGGAAATTTGGAAAAGTGTTAGGGATATCTCACCTTGACCTCAAAGAGCACCTCAATCACTAGATTTATTTAGAGGAATGGGCCAGATAGATTCGGGCCATTACATCAGATACCTTTCAATCCATTCTATTCCTCAAGAATTTACAACCCACCTAAAAGGAAATCGAAAGGAGGTCTGAACAACCAACCATCGAGATACCTCTAAAAAGAGAGATAGACACAAGAAGTAACCAATACAAATCCATCTTATAAACATTAAAAGTCTATAACAACAATGGGGCCATTATTACATTAAAAGAGTTAAAAACAAAAAAACATTGGATATTGAGCACGTATCCTTTACTCACGTTGCTACGTACTCTCCTCCATTACACCGTGTCGCCACAAGACACGAACCAAGGGTATAGAATGCCTGCTCAACACCTTCTTTTCCGGTATTTGATCTCTACAGGGCGCTCCTCGAAGTTCGCATCATCATCAACATTGATCTCTCCCAAATCGATGACATGTGAGTCATCGTGAAGAAAATGATGAAGCTATGATATGTGGAATACATCATGTATTCGACTCAAATTTGGGGGAAGTGTTACTAGATACGCCCCAACTCCTACATGAGACAACACCTTGAAAGGCCCAACAAATCGGGGAGAAATTTTACTCCCAAGACCAAACCTTCTCTACCAACTATGGGGAGTCACCTTCCGAAACACATGATCCCCAAAATAAAACTCTAAGGGTCTACTACTTCGATCGATATATGATTTCTGATGATCATGAGATGTATTCATCCTCCCAAAAATCACCTGAACCAACTCTATTGTATTATGCACTAGTTCCGGTCTGAGAATTGCTGACTCTTCAACCCCAGCCCAGCATAACAGAGAATGGAAAGGTCGGCCATACAAGGCTTCAAATGGTGCCATGCTGATAGTGGACTGAAAAATATTGTTGTAAGAGAAGTCCACCCAGGGTTAGTGCCTCATCCACGGACCTCCATAATACCAGACATAAGAGTGTAACATGTCTTCAGGAGTCTAAATAGTCCGCTCTCTCTGACCATCCATATGAGGATAAAAAATAGTGCTAAGGCATAGATGAGAGCCGAAAGTATGCTGGAGACCTCTCCAAAACCTAGAGGTAAAATTAGAATCACGATCAGAAATGATCATCCTTGGGATTCCATGATGTCTCACCACCTACCCCAGATACTACCTCGATATTACTTCCATTGAACTTGACTCCTTGATTTCTATAAAGTGGGATGATTTTGTTAAATGGTCCAAAACCACCCAAATAGCATCATGTACTCACTGAGATTGAGGTAAACCAGTAACAAAGGCCATTGAGAAGTCCTCTAACTTCCACTGATGAACATCTAATGGCTGGAGCAGACCACCAGGAACACGGTGTTCCACCTTCACCTTCTGGCAGACCAAACCTCAAGACACAAACTCAGCAACAACACACTTAATCCTAAGGCTCCAAAACTAACTCATCAAGGCTGAATACATATTTTTCATGCCAGGATGCACCAATAATGGTTAAATATGGAACTCTATGAGAACCATCTCACGCATCTCCAAAGGAACAAATTGCCTTATGTGATACTACACTCAGTGTTGTTCATCCTCAGTCCAACCATCAGGTGCCTCACCACAAACAACTCGATCTCTCCAGATCTCCTCCTCATGATCCCCAAACTGGGACTCTTCCACTTGCTGCACCAAAGATGACTGCACTATCATCTGAAAAAGACAACCTTTTCCCCCAACTTCCCCCATATTGAGATGCAATGCTGAATATTGTTCCATTACTCTCCATGAATCATCAGATTCACGCACTACATCACTACGTGACTTATGATGCAGTTCATCAGCTACAACATTACATTTTCCATGTGTCTACAATATTTCGAAGTCATATTCCTGTAAGATCTCTATCCAATGATGTTTTTTAAGATCACGTCAAGCTGGGAAAAGACATACCTAAAACTCTTATGAATGGTGAAAACCACGATGCACTCACAAATGAGGTAATTAATCTACAACTTCAGAGAAAACACCATGGATAACAAATCAAAATCATGGCTGGAATAGTTAAATTCATGTGGATGCAACTTCCAGGACCCATAAGAAACATCTAATCTCTGCTACATCAGAACACTACCTAACCCCATATGCGAAGCATCGTAGAAAATATCAAACTCAACTCCCTCTGCCGGAAGACAAAGAACTGGAGAACTTACTAACATCCCCTTTAGATAATATAAATATTATTAAAACTGCAAAGTCCATATGAACGCCTGATCCATCTTGCTCAAAGATGTCAGAGGAGTAGAAACTCGAGATAAATTGGCTAAGAACCTCCTTTATTAGCATATGAGGCCAATGAAACTTTACACCTATGACACTGTATTGGGGGTTTCCCCAGAAACAACCACTTATATCTTCAATGGATCCACAACTTCTCCCTATTGGGACACAACATGACATAAGAAAATGAATTCTCGAGCTGAAAACTCACACTTCAACAAATTTCAAAATAGATGATGTTGACGAAGAACACCCAAAATGGAGTGTAGATTATCTGCATGATCATCCTCAGATGTAGAGTATACAAGGATGTCGTCGATGAAAACCATGACCTACATGTCCTAGAACACAGAGAACAAAATGTTCATCAATCCACTAAATACAGATCGAGCATTCATCACATTTAACGACATTACAAAAAACTCATATTTCCCATGAAGACAACAGAAAGTAGTCTTTGGGATATCCTCATCCTTCACATGCATCTGATGATATCATGATCGCAAGTCAATATTTGAGAACCGACATTCACCCTTTAGTTGATCGAATAAATCATCACTATGTGGAAGGGGATATCAATTCATTACTATCACTTTGTTTAACCGGTGATAATCGATACACAATCTCAAAATTCCACCATCCTTATTTACGAACAAAACCGGTGCACGCCAGGATGACACACTTGGCCAAACAAAACTACACTGTAACAAACCATCAAGATATATGCGTAGCTCTCATAACTCGAAAGGGGAAATACTCTATGGATACATAGATATAGGAGATGCGTATGTTTGTAGCTCGATCACAAACTCGATCTATCATTGAGGGGGTAATGCTACAACAACTTCTGAAAAGTCATCAGGGTACTCTTCTACGACCCTAGGAAATTACAACTGCTGAACCTCTGAAGAACTCAACATCAGCTCATTAATCACGGATGATAAGGATAGAACACACCTTTGACCCATCTGAGGGTCTCACTCACCAAAAAACACCACCAACTATCCATCTGCACAGATGAACACAACCTTCCTCTTAAATCAATCCATGATATCCTACACCGAATACAACAAATCCATGCCAATGATGACATCATATGGTTTTATCAGTAAAAATAAGAGATTCCTCCAAGAGCAGTGCTACCCTGGCACTATCTCTCAGACTCTACATACATCAAACAAGTCATCTCGACCTCAAACTTGCGTAGTCAATGCCAAGGGCACAGGAAGCCTATGTACCTCAAGTCCCAAATCATGGACAAGTGTAGGTGATGTGATATAATGTATCAATCCTGAATCAATCAAGTCATAATTCAAGGTAGAAATCAAGGAAAGGGTTCCTCGAACGATGTCTGGCTCACCTGGATCTCACAACGCTAAAGCATGAATCTGACCACGACCTCCTACATGACCTTTCAGACCCAGATGACGACCACCACCACTTTCGCTATTTTCCCTCTGAGGACGGGTTGTGTCACAGTGTTATCCTCTTCCTGCCACATCTACCCTTTGTTGATTCAAAGCTGGTGAAACCTTCTACTGCTGCCTTGGCTGGAACTACCTCAACAGAGGAACCTGGAGTGGAACACCTGGTGTATGATGACTTCTCTGAATGTTTGGGCACTATTTCTAATGATGAACTCGACCACCATAAGAAAATAAAGCATAGGATCCCTTGGCATAGGCCTGAGATCCACTGCCCTTGGACAAACAAGATGCTGAGTTCTGGGACCTAGCCATGGACAAACAGTAACTCCTCTGTCATGAAAATAGAGAACCCCAAACCATAGATCAACTTCATGAGGAATCATGAGGAATCCCCTCTCATGACGATCAGGTTCTGTCCAACGTATTCTTGACGACCTCTGACCTCACCATCACCTCAATATATTTCTTCATCATAAATGGGGTTTCCTGGTCTTGGATATCTTGATGCAATGCCTCCTCGAAATGCCTCTCCCTATCCTCTTTATCTAGAAATAGGTCCGAATCATATCATACAAGGTTCTGGAAATAGATTACAAACTCTCGAACACTGGATATCCTCTGTCTAAGAGTAAGTAGCTCCTCGAAACTATAAACCTTCGCAATCGAAGAATGAAACTCATCTCTAAACATGTCTCGGAACACTTCCCATGAGAATGTCGACTCCTCGTGATCCCTGAGGAAGAAGAACCACCACTTCCTCGCTACTCCACACAACATCCTCACTACCAAGGAAACCCAATGTTTTTTATGAGCATAGATCAAACTAAATACTATATCGAACTCCTCCATCCAGCCTTCTGTGAATACATCTGAAATAGATCCCTCATACATCTACAATCATTGGTGCTGAAACTCTTGGGGTTTCCTACTCCAAGTGTCATCATCATCAACCTCTACCGTGCAACGATCTACTGGTACAACCTACCAGAAATATTATATATGATCTTGATGAGGACTTTGACCTATATCCATACCTATACAATAAAAACATTTAGGGCTCCTAAACCCAGAATATGGATGACTAACCATTAAATAAATAATTTTCTTTCTTTTATTCATTTTAGGTTAACCTATCCCAAGGCCTATGCATTCAAACAAAGGAACATAAAATAATGAGGCATGATACATTCCTATGTATCTACCCTGCAACTAGTATCACCTCTTTTAGTATCGATCATATACTTAATGGTCCGTGCATCTGATCACAGGGCGGCCTAAACCCCTATGTCCACCTGGTCTCCAGGGTTTACATCACTTTCTAAACCTGACTGACACTATTTCCCTACCAACCCATGCAACCTCACATGTTCCTAACAAGAAACTCCATCCTATCCCCAAACTAGACTTTTTATACCACTATGTCACAAACCCCTACCCACAATATGTACCTCTCTTGGGTCGACAATATGATAAGGGAAATAATGACCCCGAGTACCACATCCATTAGGCCCCGAGTTGGTGCCTTGCTCTGAGGGTACAGTAAACACACAAATGGGAGGGATTACCCTCTAAGAGAACACATTAGAAAGATAGAGATAAGGAAGATAGAAACCAAATCCATCTAACAAAATAGTATAAAAGAAATCCCATGTAAACATATGTAATGTCATGAAAAGTTACTATAATTGAAAGGGGAAAACTGCAAGTAGAAAAGGAATGTCAAAACACCAGAAACAACAATCTCGAACAGCTCCTGCAACCCCAAGCTAGTAGAAACCAGTTTGATCTTCAAACTATTCCATGTTTCCTAAAAAAACAGATTATATATACAAAGGGTGAGTGTAGTAGTATACTCAGATTGATCCTCCCCGAAGCCTCTCATGAAAAGTAACGAAATCATGCTAAAGCACAGTGAACAACAAGTGAAACTAACACACCACCTAAATAGGTATACTTAGTTCCCAACCTCACCATGGACACTCTCACCAAGTATCACATAAAAGAGTATATAATATAATAATGAATATCAAGGGTACCCCTCTACTACTTCCCCATTGGTTTTCCGCTTTTCCCCAACATCGCATTACCTAAGCATCTCTGTCAAAAATGATTTCCCACAGACACCTGGGCAAAGCACCACAACATACACCTCTTGCAATAAAGCCACCACTTCCACAAAAGAAAAGTAACTAGGTAGTTTCCGAGAGCCACCATAGCTCACATAACGTGTATGATATGTCAGAAATTATACCTCATGCCATTACAACCCATACACCGAGTAAGGATCCTCGAGCCATCACAACCTATACAAGTTATACCTATAGTAGTCTGTATGAAACTATATCCAGAATATCTGTGTGTTAATATCCCAAATCCATTACATCCCACTGCACAAATATATGGATAAAACTAACCATTGTACCTACCATCTCATGTAACTACCCAGAGATGAGAGGAGGCCAAAGGGGGAATTCATCCATCAATCCTCCCATAGGAATGTTAGGGAAACCCCCCCTGGGATCCGAATCCCAGGGGTGTTAGTTTACATAACTGACTGGGTGGAGTAGCATATAGAAACAAAAAAAAGTAAAGAATATACTATATCTCACAACCACACCATTTGAATAACCTTTTATTAGACTCAACTGTAGCTAACATCTCTTGAACTCCCAGCTACCACTTACAAGACTAGTTATCCTATGAGAACACAAACATTTAAAGGGATTTAATACATTAATTCATTACCTTTTTATTATTTTAACATTATGTTATATAATAAATTAAACATTAAATTAACAGCAATAATTTACACATTATATTTCATTAGAATCACAACTAGAGTTCACTATTCCTTTAAATTGCAGACTCAACATTGGGTCCCAACAAGCTCCAACCCCATGGGTAAACATCATTTATTCAACCATTTATTAAAATCATTTTAACTTTAACATTTTCTCAGGAATTTTAGAAAAAAATTCTAATATACTAAACACAAGGGGGCTCAACACTGTGAGTAGATGAACTACCCGTCGAGCCTTTTCCACCTATAGCAAGAGCATAGACCCATCCTCCCTCATGAAGCTAAACATGGAGAGCACGTGGCATACCCCACGCGTCTCTGACCCTTTTTGGAAGGAGGGTATGAAAACCAGATGCCTTTAGTAGTGGGGAATGAAAGGAATCAAAACAACTAACCAGAAACAGAAAGCATCCAAACACTCACATCCAACCTATTCCATCATCTCTGATGTCCTCCCTGACACCCACATTCATAAACTGATGCATCTCACCACTCTAGGAATCATGTTCAGCCATAACCAATAGGCATACCTGCGCCCACATGTCATAATTGCCTTTCATGCTCACATCACAACACAATAAGAAGGAAAAAAATCATATCAATTAGTCTCTTGGCCCTTAAACAAGTAAGAGGATAACTCAGAACCCTACAAGTAATTATCTTTTATCAAACAACCAGTTCATTAATCCATCTTAAATTAACCGAATTATTATTCGTATCTTCTAAATTCGAGAAAACTAAATAGAAATCTATCAATAATTGATTTAACATGCTTACTACATCAATGAAATTACAACAACAAAAATCAGATTCATTTACATGCATGTTTATCATTATCCAATCAATTATCAATTAATTACATCTTTATGTTCATTACCAATTTATGTCAATAGTGGAAATCCAAACAAAGAAAGCATTGATATCACACTATCTAGATAAACAGTAGGCAATAACATATGATTGATATCAATTTATTTATCCACTTAAAATATTTAAAATATCAATTATATTATGATCCATTGGGCTAAAACATGCTAACTATACAGTTTCACATGTAAAAATTGGGAAGTAATGAATCCCCTACCTCAATAGGTTCTTGACAATCTTTGTACGAGAAAGAGACCCATAATGGGTTACGATCTCCTCCCTCGTGACAATTTTATGCACCTGAGGTTACATAGACACCACCACAAAGGTCAACACCCATGAAATGTCCATTAGGAACATGGAGATACCATTCAAAAAACGTAACAGAGGAACAGAAGAAGATGAACCCAAAAAAATAACTACAGATCATACCTCATATCGATGATTGATAAATACTCCTTTGTTGCATCAAAATAGAGGGGAACCAATACGAGGAGGAAAAATTAATCACGCAAATCCTACGGGATGGAATGAAAGGTTCTAACGTCTCACACTAGAGAACATGGAAAAGGAAATACAGAGGAAGATATCTCATCTCTTTAGAAGATTTAATGGAGCAGCAGTTTAAGATACAAAGGATATTCCATTAAAAGTGGATCGCATTAAACCACGTGGATTGACCAAGTAAAAGAATCCATAAACATAAGAAAAAAATAATATAGGGGTTATTGACTTTGAATCAGCCTTAGAGTCCTTAAAAAGGCTTTAAATGCATTTTACGTTGAGAAAAATATCAAAGGGGAGAAACTGTAGGAAGCTGGAAACACTGTTCATGAACACAAAATTTGGAAAAGAAAATAGAGGCAACCATTGGACATCACTATTATGGTAACACTATTGGTGAACTAAAAATTTGGAAACAGAAATAGTAGCTACTGTTAGACATCAATGTTCAGGAACTCAAAATTTTGCGAAGGAAATAGAGGCTATCGTTAGACGTCACTGTTCTCGAAGTACTGATCATGAACTCAAAATTTGAAAAAGGAAATAGAGGCGACCGTTTGACCTCACCATTCTGGAAACACTATTCATCAACTCAAATTTTTTAAAATGTAATAGAGGCTACCATTGGACCTCACCGTTTTGGAAACATTGTTCTTGAACTCAAAATTTTTCAAAGGAAATAGAGGCTACCATTGAACCCCACCGTTCTAGAAACACTCTTCATGTACTCAAAATTTGGAAAAGGGAATAGAGGCTACTGATGGACCTCACCATTCTGGAAACACTATTCATGAACTCAAAATTTTGAAAACAGAGGCTACTGTTGGATCTCACAGTTCTGGAAACACTATTCATGAACTCAAAATTTGTCAAAGGAAATAGAGGCTATCATTGGACCTCACCGTTGCAAGGTTCACATTAGGATACCGTTGTACTATTCATATAAGGCTATAGTTGCACTGTTCAAAGAACTAGAAATTTGGAAATGTGCCGTGGATATGTCACATTGACCACCCAGAACACCTCAAACACAAGATTTCTAAAGAGGAGTGGACTAGAGAGGTTCGGGCCATTAAAACATGTTTTACACAATTTGAGTGAATGAATTTTCTTATCACTATAGTGTTTTAGTGACTTAAAACTCTTGAAATTTCTACACAAGGATTAGGAAATTATAATAAAATAAGGTAATGTTACATTTTTTAGGATTGGTTGACCAATTAATTAAGAATTTTTATTTTCTATAGAATAAATCAGATCATCAGTATATGCTTTGATACATAAAAATAAAATCTAGGATCACATTCTATATTGTACATGGTTTCTAGTAGAAAAAGTGTGAAATAGAAGATGAACACCCTTTTTGCATCAAATTTTAATGAATATATCATGCATTATAGATTGAATACAAAATATGAGTTTAATTCACATTATCACTCTTACATAGAATAATCAATAATATCTATATACATCGAGAACACATGAATTTTTTTCCCTTCCATTATTCAATTATATATATATTCACACAATTATCGTGAATCGTATTTAAAAAAATATTATAGAAACTCCATCCTATTAGGTATTAAAATTTCCCCTTTCTTATTAGAGATTCATTTTTGAATGTAAATTATAAACACAATTCAATATAAAACATTAAAATCTATTTACAACTCAATAAATTAAACTCTTGATCATTGAAAAAATAATTTCCTGGTAAATATGGATCCATTAAATTTTAATAGATCAAGAGTTAAGGAACTAAATTGTATTTCCTTAAAACCTGAAAAATTAATCCTCATTTTTAATTTTTAATACCAATAATTTTTATCTAGGATTTATTTCTATGAAAATTGGGTGTTATCATTCATTCCAATTTATTATTATCCATGATAGTTTATTGATTATATTAATTTAATCCAAAAATACATGCATGAATATCACATGAACATGGATTTTTTATTTTTTATTAATCATACACCCTTATTTCTATTTGTTATTTTTATATCCTTTAATATCATCTTTGGAATCAAAATAATCCAATTTCCCTTCTAAATAATATTTTTTGGAACATTATAATTTTTCACCAAAACATATAAGATGTTTGGTTCGGTGAGTGTCCTCTTCGAATATGTTTATTCAGCTACGTGACATATTCCAAAAATATTGTTACATTGACTATGTTGAATCCCATATGTTATTTTGAACCATTACATTATTTCTTGTATGTGGACTGAATCACCTTAAGAAAATATTCACATATTAATGTTTTAGTATATGACGAATTTTCATCCAATGGAACTATGTATACATGAATCATTGTAATAGTCTTAATTTAAATTTATTTATTATTTCAAAACAATTCTCTTCTAGTAAATCTTATTTTATTCTATCCCATACATAAAAATTTTCAAAACCCCATTTAGAATTTATAATTTATATTTAAACACACCATATTTATTCTATCTAACATTGGTTGAAAATGAACTTAGATTTTCGAATATCTAAAAAACCACAACATCCTTCAATCCACCAACATATATATAGCTATAATCTCAGTGTGTTCAATCACTAATTTCATCAGTTAAACATATAAATACACAAGGGTGTGTTCTCCATCATCTCATGAACCTAAATATCACTTTCATATGAATATTAATCATAATAACCATTGTTTCAAAAATCAATATAGATTTACTATCACTTAACCACCTGATCCAGTTGTTATAGATAAAACTCAACTACATTTTAACTTTTCCATGATTTTATTACCATAATAATAAATTTCACAAGTCATGGCAGGTTTTCATCTAGAGAATGAAATGAAACGAATCTATAAAAAACCTCTCATAATCATTAGTTTACTCTTTTATAGAGAAATTCATACCACTTATAAATTTAATTATATTTCTAATGATATATTGACAACAAATAAATAAATTAACCATCCTTTAAATTGGTATTTTCAATCTCAAAAATTTAATTTTGTTTTAATATAAAATCCCTATATAAATTCATTTTTCATCCATCATTAATGATGATAAATGCAAATCAAATGAATGGTTTAAATAAAACTCCTATTCCATGTCATAATTAGATCCATTATTTAATCACTATATTTGTAGATGTACTAACCTGATGTAGAAAATAATATATCATAAATAATATATCAAATATTTCTATAAAAATATAAAATGTATGATACGAACCTATATATTTAAAAATTTAGGGGATTTTCATTATACTTTTCAAAGAATATATAACCAATATTCATTCTCCAAAAAAACACATAAATAATTTCAAGAGATATTTAAATATCTCCACATTTTCATGTTAAAAAACACTACAACTTTAGGAACACATTCATTATAATCAAAATTAATAAGTAAAGTGATATTGAGATTACATAAAAACATATTTTTATTGGTTTTTAAAATGTAAAGATACCATATTTTTATAATGAAATATAATTTGGAATCTTCTTATTAACTCTTATCCCTCTCACGGGATGATCAAAACTTATCCTCAACATGGTTTGTTATATTTAGAATTAAACCATCATATACACACCTTCCTTTCAATATTAAAATAATATCTTCTTATACCCCTCCCTCAAAAATTTGGATTCTTCTAACCCCTGTACTTTAACACACATAAAATGTAAAAAGATGAGTTGGATCATTCCAAAACACTTTTATGAAAGTGAGATAATATGAATTGTAATTTTTATCCATAGTTCGTAAAATAAATCTTGAGGCATTACATTGGAAAAAATATTCTCATGTTGTCTATGGGTAGGTGTGAATTCAAATTTAATATCACTGTTCAAAACATACTCTTTGATTAAGTGGAACTTTATATTAATATAAATGTACCTTGAAGGGTTCAAAATATTTTTAATGTGTTCGATAAACAATTGACTATATTAATGAATTATATGTGGTTTTCCAGATTCATTATCAATTCATATTGATATGTATTTTCAAAATAATTTTATTTTATCAACTGATTAAATCAATATATTATTCCTCAATAGTAATTATATTGATTGAGTTCTATTTCATGAAGTCAAAATTCAAACAACTATCTACGAAAACAAATATTACACCTTATATAGATCTTCATTAATTGAATTCTCCTATACAATCATAATTTTTAACTGAATATTAAAAAATTATTTCCACTCATATAAAGCATCCCAAATGTCACAGTCACTAGGAAAAATAGGAGAATTAATTTACAATCCATGAGTTGTGACTTAATTGGATCAATCTAATATATATAGGAAAATTACTTACATCATATTTAATATCAATCCAAGATTTCCTATGATAAATTAGGTATCCAATCATTATTCTAAATTCTATTTTATTTATTATTTCACATTAAACATAATATAATGAATTTAGATAAACCTGAATATGTATTTATACTAAATATGACTCAAAAATCCCAAACTTATTCAATAATTATTTATAATACCTCTCTTATGACAATAATGTATTTTTTTAGTTATAAAATTCAATTACACGATGATCCTCAACTCACCAATAAATGAAATCTCAAATTATTAATTTAGTCGATTGAAAAATTCGTCCAAATAATTTTTATAATATCATGTAAAAATGATGTCATCTACAAATACAATTAAAATAAGTGTAATTGCCTCCATTTATTTGATATAAGTGTTATTGTACACATTCATGTTGATGAATTATAAATCCTTCAATAAGTTTTTCATCCTTGAATAATAGGCTAATAAGGAATGTTTTAAGTCATATAGAGCCTTATTTAATTATAAATATCTTATAACATCATTATAGAGACCAAAAACATCAGGAAAATCAACATAAAGCTCAACCGTGATCTCACCACAAAATAGTTGATTTGAAATATATATGATATATTTTTACTTTATGTAATCTCTTGTAATAAAAAACATACTACAAGATTCTAAAAATTCATTAGGATGAATGTTCTATTCATAATAAATTTCCTCAATATGGTAATAACACTAGGGAAAATTTCCAATCATATTCATATTATTACCACCATCAGAATTCAATTTATTTATGATCACCCACATGATCCAAATTAATTTTTTTAATAGTTCTTCGAATATGGTCCCATGTGGAATTTTTTACAATCTAATATAGTTGTGAATCCATGAAATCAATAATCATTTTTTACCTAAAATATTATGTCAGTGGATGAGGTGGATCCATAGATATAAGTGATACTTAATTCTTAGACAACAATTATGTTCCATTGGATTATTCCTCAAGTTCAACATACCATATATTAATTCATGTTTGAATACAAGATACAATATATCCTTTAATAATTTAATCTTCCACATTATTATTCAAACATTTATACTTTTATTTTACATTATTAGCTAAATCCTCCTCATTTATGGTTTAGAAATATTCCTATTAACTCTCTCTTGAATTATGTCTAAGTATCCGATCAATATTCATCACACAAATATTCTCATTTCATTGAAAAATTTATTCAATTTATTTGGGTTAGGATACTATTAATGGGTTTATTTTCAATAATTTTTGTATAAAAACAATAAACCAACTTGTTTAACCTTTTTTCAAGATTCTACAACCTTTCTCATTAGAGTGTTACCAATAAAATATACTTTACTTATATTTGTCATTTAAATTTACCATATTTGAGTCTTTAATCGTGGTCATCAAAGGACAATCAAAAGATCTAGAATTTATCACTGGTGAATTATTATTAACCCAAATATCATAAGAGTTATGATTGGAGTTGGATCTGATAATTCATATATTTTGAATGTTCAGAATACATCACATTAATTCCCTCAGATATAATTTTGTCCTCTCAAATTCACCATGAATGTTTCTCTGCACATTCACAATAGTTCTATTAGTCTTTAAGAATACCCATTTTATTAAGTTTTGAAATGTGTAATATATGAATTTTTATTTCTATACATTTCACAGTTAGTATAAAATTCATTTCATGTATATAGTTACTCATTATTAGTTACTAATTTATTAATATGAATGTCATGTAATATTATAACCTCTATTATAAAGATCTTACACATGTATATTCCTTGAGACCTATGTTTCATAAATAACACTAGTTTGGTCCTTTTTATAAATAAATAAATTTAATAATTTAAAATTCTCCCATTATTGATTTTTGATTCATGGGACTATAAAAATTTGAGTTGACTAACAGAAAATGTATCGTTTAATTTTTCCCCATGGTTATTTGCTTCCTTTTAACCATCATTTCATTTTTAATAGATATAAAAACATGATTATCATATGATATAAAATGTAAAAAATCTCAAAAAAAATTCCTGATAGCTTTTATTTAGAATCTTTTTACCAATGTATCCATGTTATCTATGCTAAAGATAATTTTCTACTCTTTTGATGAAATAATAAGAACTGATAGTATCTTTAATGAAGAATATATTCACACTAGTTTATATCTTTTCTTTATTATTATAACATACTAAAATATTTTCATTTGAAAATATTTTTTAATTATAATAAATTTATTACCCTCATCAAATAATTACACTGAAAATGGTTTTTTTGAGCCCATCAACAAATTTATCCTCTTATGAATAATTATTACTTGCTGCAATCGCACATGATCAGACTCGATTTATTTTTATGAACATTAAATTTCAAAACACCCTGAACAACCTTCATGTTATTCAATGACTTTCAAGACATTGGAATCTCATTTCATCTGAGATGATTATTTACTATATATTATCCAAGTCATGCTCCCCCTCTATCATTTAGAGTTATTTTAATTCTAAACTTTTTATATTCATCACCTTCACGGAGTTAATTTCATCATTTTCAAACCCATTTTAATTTCCCTTAAATAACATTCATACAAACATTCTCAAGTTCCCTAGTAAATCACACCTTCCATTGATATAATTTAGAAACTAATATAAATTATTTATATTTAAATTTCCTAATATTATATATTTTTTTAAACAAGATTTATAATTATTCATTTCAAATAGACCCCCTTCAATTCATTCATTATTTGATTCCAATAAATATAGCTGTTGTTTCATCACACATAGGATCTATGAACATTGATTCTAAAATACCAATATTTCCCCTAGAATTAGGAGTTCTTTAATATTTATCTTTTGTTATTTAAAAATATTCTCACTATGTAGGAAAAAAATCATCATTACTATTCTATGAATTTCATAGAACGTTCTTCTTCGGACTTACCATAACTCCTTTTTATAATGTAATTTATTTTTGAATATTTTTTACAACCAAGGATTATTTAGTTTTACATTTAGGTCCTCAAATATTAGTTGATATAAATTTAATGGTTTAAAAATTAATAGATTTACAATTTTCTTAGGCTAAGGAATATGGGTTGTAAATATTATGTGATAACTCAACCCTAAGATCAGTAGTTTTTTCATGTTCAAGTTTCATTAAAACAATTTTCTTTTCTAGACTTGAGAAATATTAACTCCAACATCTTGAGTTTCCCTTTTTGGGTAGCCATATTTTCCTCATATTAATTAATTAAACTTTTAACTTCATTCACCATTACCTTAAGGCATTTGATTTCCTTAATATAATCATTTACATAATGTTGAAGATCATGTTAAATTTTATGAGTATGAACACATCCTTTTTTATTAATGTTCATATCTTTATTGAGACCAGTGTTTCTTTCATGGAATACTTCACAATCTAGCTTCAGTATGTGAATCATTTAATCATCATCCCCATCACCTTGTTCATATTTTCTGATTTTTTTTATTCAACATGATTGATGATGTTAGTGACATTTCAAAAGAAAATTTATTCTTAATCAACGATAGAGAAAGAGATGTATTAATCTTATTTTCATAACACATATATATTTTCCTTTCTAAATGATTTCATTTTTTTTGTATATTTTCATGTACATTTTAGATGATTTTCCTTATGATTGTATTATGATATCTCTTATTTTACTTCATCATATTACACTAGATATTATTTCTTAATAGGGTAATCTACATGAAATGTCAAATGCTTATACATTTATAAAATTTTAGTGGAATATTTCTTATATATATAAATTTTCCAATTCTGATATTTTTAGATATGATATCCATGAATTTATTATTATTCTCTTTAATCTAATCATCACCATATGAGTAACTAGTGGAACGAACAACATCATCTATGATTCTAAATTTATTCAAGAATTTAATTGTCATATGAAGTATTTAATACTTCTTTAAAATTTGAGACAATATCATTTAATAGTTTTGAAGGGTATTTTTTTCATCATCAATGTAAATATCTTGAATTTCATCTAAAGTGATATTTTTTTATCAAATACATTATGGAAATTCCTCATTAATTTTTTATAATAGTTGATATGTTAATAATGTACCTAAATACTCTAATACATATCATAATATAATTCACTTTGGTTAAATATTCATCCAACATATCATCTTCAATTATACTTGTATAAGAAATGTTTTCCCTCTATATTTTCTATTTTTCTTCTTTTTTCTTGATGTTCCCTTAATATATGTTTTCATCATTATCTGAAATTTAAATTTTTCTTTCTATACCCATCACAATATTGAATGTGTTTTCAAACAGTGATAGTAATATATCATATATTTCATTCCCATTTATCCAAGGATTCATTTTCTCTACAATCATGATCACCATATCACATAAAATTGGTGAGTAAAAATAAATGACAATATGAATCTCTTTAAGTACATGTGGTAGTCAAAATATTATCAGTCGATTATTTCACAGATGATTATTAATTTCATCCATAAATGGAGCACATGTGACCTTCACCATGTATGGATTCTTTATGATAAATCAATATGATATGAATGCTAGTGGAAACTATCTTTCTCTGATACCACGTGTTAAGACTTGAACCTATTAAGATACCAATGTATGGGGTGTGAATTAGTGGTACCAATATCTTTTACATATCCTTCCTTGAAAATTTATACCATGTGATAAGATAATGTTATGTTTTACTCCACATTTTCTCTTCCTCACCCATATTCATGAAATAAATAATTAGATCACCTGAAATGAAATTTTTTCATGTTTCGTCCACAATGTAATATCTTACACCTTGTATTTTTTTTATATACAAATATTTTATTATACCTATATAACTTTAGTGATTAGAAACCAATTGGTTTAGATGGTTTAATAAGTAATTATTAACTTTTCTAATACGATTTTGTTTATACATGGATCACCAATTCATCTTGGCTTCCCATTTTCTCTGAAAAAAATAATATATCCGTTGTATGAAAACAAAATTCTATAAAAAAAATTAATAACTTATTATTTTAAATAATTTAACTCCAAATGAAATTTAGTGACATAAAAATAGATTAGTTTTCCTTTCCAAAATTAAGAATGGACATATCATACATGATAGAATTAAGAAATGAGATGATCCTCATTCTTCTTATCAATGGTGAAAATAATAAAAACTCATTATCTCTCAAGAAAAAAATAGTTGACAAATTTTTTTCCTTCATTATTCCTACCTATATATACTCTTTTATTATTATGATTGATATTTCCATAATTTTGCATTCAAAAATCCATCATGATTGAAAGTGAGATTTTATAATTTTTAAAATTCAAAAAAAAATTGAATGATCATTCTAAATAGAGTATGATATTTTTAATTCAATTATTCTTAATATTCAACTAATACAACTCCTTAAATATTGGAAAAATATTTTTCTTACAAATATGGATTCATTATGCAACACTATATCTCAATATAAGGATCTATGTTATATTTGATTAAAACTAGGATAATGAGTCATATTTAATAAATTAAGAAACAAAAAATTTAATCATTATTTTAAATTCAGGAATCATGGGTATTATTTTTAATCATCATATATAAATACTCATGGTCCTTCATTAACTATGTTCTTATACTCATCAAATACATTCTTTAATATAAAATATATATGGATTCACCATTTTTCTTGAATCATACATCCATTTTTTCCCTGATATTTATATAATTGGACATTTGCTTTGGAATCATTGTAAACAAACTTCTATTTAGAATAATCGTTATAAAAACATTATATTTTTTCCCAAAGAAACTGGAAAAATTCCAATACATTAATGTCTAATTTTCATATGTAGATTATTCTCCTTGATGGATTCCCCGAAAGTGGTACTTTAGCTATATGGAATCTACTAAATTTTATAGAACCATTACATTAATTCATGTATATGGTGAATCTTGTAACATCAATCATAACTTATAAATATATTATTATATGATTTATTTTAATCATTGTGAACATTAATAATGTGAATCCTGGATATATGTAGATTTTCGAAATTTTCTTCATTTGAAAATATAACTCATACTATACACCAATAACCATTATCATACAGTAATAACATTTCCATGAATCCATTTGGAATTATAAATTTTTTATAAATCATTTAATCTCTATTCCAAATTCATTACTATAAAAAGAAAATGCCTATAATTATATCACAAAAAACACCACTTACATCAGTCCTAATTTTTTTATATATTTCATCCATGTTTTATTCATCAATAAGTTTAGTACTTATAATTATAAATAATCTATGATGGATCTCTAAAAAATAAAAAACATCAGACTGATAATCTTCGGGATTTTAATCCTAATAACCGCTGAAACAACAAGTTACATTCAATAGAAATTACTTCATTACACAATCTACTTTATATAGGAAATTATCAAAATCTATAGTAAATTTTCTTATATGAATACAAGATCAGTAGTCATCACATTTCAATGGATTATTTTTTATCATGCATGACTTCCATGGAATCCATAACAATCTGGAAAGCATCATCACTCTACGTATTTCAATAATCAATTAATATTACTTACTTATTTACTAGTATTTGTTATGATATATTTCAAATGAATAAAATATTACATATCATCTATCCTCATGGAATCTTCTATTTGAAAAATACAAAAATTGCAGTTACAATATATCTGAATGTAGTGAATCAACATGCTGACATATGTATCCATGAATGATGCAATGATCTTTATAAAAACTCAACATCTTTTAATTATATTATTTTTAAACTAAGTTTTTTAAATGATATTTTTTTGAAGATACGATATTCCCTATGTTTATGATTTTTTCCATGTCCAGTATAATGAATAAAATTTGGATTTAACATTTATTTGATGTCATGATGTCCTATATTTATGAAATTTTGATATTCTTTCCTATTAAATATTAAAAAAAAAATTTATGTGTCAAGATTGAATTAACTTATAACCCAATATCATTGAAAAAAAATATTTCTTTTGTATAAAAATTGGAATCAAGAATTATGTTACATTCTATTCGAATAACCTTTTAATGTTCACCTGGATAAATAAAACATTTATCAATATAACAATTTATTATTATTTTTAAGTTAACCATTATCAGTAATGATGATATAATTATAAATTTAGTGTAACCTAGGAACAACTGTTTTTCATCATCTCCATATAATAATTCAATACATAAAATGTTTTCAATTGTTTTAGTTCGTATTTCATGAAATAATTAATTAGTATGATCTTATGTCTCGTACTGAACATCTTCATCAATTTTAGATATCAATTTATTTTTCATTTAACCATAACTTATATACTATGTATAACTATTATTAAATCCATAACAAATCCAATTGTATTTGATTTCTCAAAACCCTCATTTTCTCATATCCATTCACTCCACACGTGGAAAGAACATCATGTCTATTTTTTATGATTTCATTTATTAAATTCCACAATATCTTCAAATCATTTCTTAAATTCGTCAAGATTTCTATATACATATATCTAATTTCAATAAATTATTTTCTTAAAATATAAAAGATAATACATAAATATTTTAAAACATATGACCATTTTAAAAAATATACAAAAATATAAATTAAAAGTTTATAAATTTTAGAAAATTAAATATAAAACAAAAATGTTATTAATATAATACATATAAAAAATATACATAGAAAATTTTAAATATACATATATAAAAATAAAAAAAATTATTCAAATATAAATATAAATTTAATATACACAACATTTTTAAAAAATAAGCATATAAAAATTAAAAAAAATTAATCGAGTTCAATCTACAACATAAATCCAAATAAACAAAAAATATATATCATATAAATTATAAACATATAAATATACATATTTAAAAAATATTTAGATATAATAAAAATGAAATATATTTATAATATATATATTTAAAAAATATTTTTTATATATTATTATATGTACATGTTGTATAAGGTATAAAAATATAGTCATATATAAATATAGATACATTTACTCATAAAAAATATTTATATATTTTTAATCTTATATATATATATATGTAATAATTTATTAATGTCAATAAAATTTTTACCTAAGTTAATTATATCTACAAAATAAATTAAACATCTAAATATAGAAATTAATAATTTAAAAATCATAGAATATGGTCATTCTTACAGTAGATTGTGATAAAAGATGTTTGATAGTAGCTGAAGTTGGTGGAACATTGAAAAGGGTTGTGGAGAATGAAAGGGGTTGGTGGAATGCGGTCTTATGCGCAAGAACATGATCAAGTATGGTATGAAACAATAAAAGAGGAAAAAATGGAAATGTTATGGGAATATGGTAGTGAAATATTGTCAAAAATAGAAAAGATATGGCTCTTTTGATTCTTATAGGTTGGGATTTAAAAAAATTAAGTGACAAATGAGTGAGTAAAAGAGAAAAAAGCATGATATTTAACTTTTTAAAAGGTTATTATTATCAGTTATATAATAAATTGTGCAAACATCGTGTTTCAGTGTCCATTATTCTATAATCGATATTAAAATTTTGAGATTTTAACATTGTTTATATATTAACAAATTTTAAAAATATTATTGACGTTAGTTTTAGGATAACTTTTGTGTAATATAGTACAAAAATGTTTTGTAAAAGTATATATTCATATAACCATAGTTACAAATATTTTTAATCATTGTATATATTAATAATATATGATAAACCACAATGTATATTCTTTTTTTGTAGTGCATGGGTTGTATGATTTACTTCTTATCATATTTCATTTCATATATATATATTAATGGTATCTAAGTCAATGATGAATAGGGTATTCTACACCTTTCTAGAATCATTTATAGTTATGTTCATCAATGAAATTATTATGTACTCCATGACGTTGGAGGATCATGGACAAACTATAGAGACCATGGAACACTAAGACAACATCATATGTATGACAATCTCTCAAATATTTATTTCTATATTAGATAAGCACACTTCTTAGGGAATATGAAATCTGAAGTATGATTCGATGTAGACCCTAAGAAGATTGATATATTGGTTTCCATGGATGAAACCACGATTATTTTCAAGATCCATATATTCTTATAGTTGATATTCTACTTTAAAATATTCATTTATAACTTTTTCAGAATACTGATTATAATGAATAACCTAACCAATATGGGGTTAAGGATTGAGTGGTATTATTCTCATGATAAATCCATACAGGATGTTGAGGGGGATAATAATGAATAATTAAATCCTATAACTACCTAACCTGAGTATATAATATTCAATATATTGTAATTCTTTAAGAGTTTGTTTTGATGTGTTTTTTATGAAGTATGCATGAGTAGATAATTTTTGGTCAAGACAAGGCCACATCAGTGGAACTGACAGACTCATAGAATATTAGTGGAAGTGATGGTGATTGTTATGAGATTTTTAATTCGAAATAAATTATGTATGAGCTTCATGGTCTACAATAAGAAAAATATATTGAATTACTTACTTTTTATAGCATGTCCCAAACTTTTGAAATTTGTTTTGGATCAATTACCACAAATATTTTGACATTGAAATTATTTACACCCATGTAAAGAGGCATTGTTTAGATTAAATAAAAATTAGGATGACTTTGGATCTTTTGCTTTGAGATGATAGTAGTTTATGGAACCTAGTGAATCACTTGATTTAATTAATTCATAATGTCTTGGAGTATAATGGATGTGATTCTATAATCACTAAGAGATTTACCGAATCATTAATTTATAGAGTGAAAATGATTGAATTTAAAAATACAATTTTAGGGTAATGGGGACGGGAATATATAGTTGTAATTGACCACTATATTATCCATTTGATGATGATATGCTCCTATATATATGAGGGCCGGTTATGAACCAAGGTGTCATGAGTGTGGAGTTAATATATAACTCACATTCCTTGAGAGAGGATGTTAAACCAGGTTTTCCAAAGAAGTGTAATGACCTCCACATACAATATTTTTCATATAGGATAAATAAGGATATAAATAATTTTATTTCGTAGTTCCTCACCTATCTAAAAGTTAAGTTCAAATACTATTGACAGATAGGTCTTCTTCCGATGTTACATATTGTTTAGTATAAATGGATTTATGTGATAATGAATGTTGTAATGAGTCTTCCAATGATACCTAAGGAATAAATAAATATTATATGGGTCATAACCCTTTTTTTGATGAAATCAGTTTTTTTTAATACCAATTAAGAATACCTATTTTATAAGTCTGCAACCTTAATCATTGCTAAATCTTGTGTTTCATCACGAATTATCATTAGGGATCTTTTCAGGTTTAGAGTATTAGAGAATTAGGCCATTACTATTACATTACATCTTAAATATTACAAAGTGGACACTTCTACTCTATCCATTTTTTCACAACATTAAAACTCATTAAATAAAACAGTAAAATATTTTCTTGATAAGAAACTTCATGAATTCATCCTTTATCATAAACTCCCTTATACCCTATGAAAAAATTTTCAAAAACATTGGATGAGAGTAAAATTCTTAGTAAGGGATATTAAATAATGGAAGAAAACATTTGTCCATGAATACACACAAATCAAGAAATCAAACTTTTCAATCATAAAACATAAGATCTTTAACATACCTCATGAAATCATAAGATTTATGAATAATACATAGAAATAATAAATCATAAATGTAATGTGTGGAATCTATAACATAATTAAATTATAAATTTCATAGCTACATAGGTAGTTACATTTGGAATACCAATCACAATATACTCCCAAAATATCTTAGGATACACATTAACGTTTACCTCCTTCACATTATCCAATTAATTGGAGAGCTATCTCCGGCTCACCCTCCCTTGTTCAATCACGGAACCCCCCGTATATGTAAATAAATCCCATTAATCATAACATAATAATAATAAATAAAACTAGCACAAAGGAATGATTAAATTTCCACACTGCAATAACAAGATATCATATCAATATATTTATATAATATATCCATTCTCAAAACCATTTTCAATACCAAAATACTTAAAAATGTATACAGTATTTATTTTACTTTTAGAAACATTACAGATTTTTAAGGAATCCATATATCAATTAATGCTTGCAGCGACAGAAAGGTGGTTATCCCCACGTACGTAAAAAAGAAACATTCCTTTTTTTTAGTAAAATGATTCAAAGAAAAAAATTCCTATTGAAAATCATTGAATTAAATTAAAAGAAAAATGGAATTATTATAAACTGTATAAAAGAAGGTTGTGTATAAACCAAAATGTGCATCGATGAAAGGATATTGAGAAAAAGTATCTTACCTTGAGTCTGACATCTCTCGTTCGTTCTTTATAATCCAGAGTAATAAACATAGGTCAATTTCTACATGATGAAGAAATTTTTTCCTTTTTATTATTCATTTTAAATTAATTATCATCATGTTATAAAAATTAAATAATTATTTAAGTTCATATACATTTTTTTCGATATTTGGTATTTTGAGTTGAAAATGAACTTGATATGATATAAATTGTCCATGTAGTCAAAATTCCATCATAAAAATAATATTTTTAATTATTTAGTTATCATATATATCCATTATATATGTGTTTATAATATTCAATAACATTTGGAGATATGAAATGAAATTATCCGTTCATGGAGATGGTAGTCGTATATACACATGAACGTAACTTTCTTGAGTTTTTAATATTTAATGGAATGAAAAACCAATGATACACATGTATATTATAATTAAAGTATAATTTCATATTTTATATACATTAAATAAGTTCATTAATTCTATCATTTAAGAATTTCATATATCGAATGAATGAGTCATGTCACTTTGAGGGGACGGTAGTCCGCACTTCGGGAAATGAAATTATCGTATTTACACATTATGGAAATCATAATACTATATTGTAAATAAAAAAATCAGAATCATAATGATAATATAAATATAATATATATCACATAAAAAAATTTACATCATATTGGCCACCACGATAGGTGGTCGGATAAAATTGAACAATCATGGTTCTGTGAGGCAGTATTTCACCGTAAACAGAAATAGAATGTTTGTATCCATTAGATGGAGGTGTGTGTAATTTTAGTTCATATCCTTCTCATAAAAATATCTTTATTTATTGAAGATACTGTGTTTATTATATAATAAAATAATAATATAGGAATAGGTAGTGGAAAAAAATAAAGTAAATGAACATGAGAGAAGATACATCCTCTAAATCGGGTAACTTCAATTGATTTTAGCCAAAAGGATTTCAAGAATTTACATCTACCCTTGTTAAGGAATCTAGGATAAAGGGAGAGATGTTTGGAGATTATTTGAAAATAACTTTAATGGGTAAATGGGCTTGATAGTTTTGAGTCAGTGGGAAGATGTGGTGTCCTTCTATAATAGTGAAGAGGGACACTTTAGGGAGGTTTTGAATTATTATTTTATTATAAATTGATTTTCGAGATAAAATGGACCCAAACAAATTTATTTCAGATATAAGATGTTTTTGGGTCTAACAACACTCAAAAAATTTGTTTTAGACAAGTTTAGGTCAAAAAAATAACCATATCTTTTAGTTTTAACCATTAGATAAAAACAATAACTCTTACGATGTCTTCTGGAATTTTCTTAATACATGGTAAATATTTTTATGATAAACTTCCAAGAAAACCATAAATGGATACATAATTACATTTATAAAATTATATATGTTAGTTGTACAAATCATATATTTTTAGGACTAATATATGATTTAATAAAATAGTATTTGTTTTAAAAACTAATTTATGCTAATTTTTACACTATAAAGTAATTAATTTTTGATAAACTCATAAAAAATTTATTACATCGAAAAAAGGCATTAACTTAAAGATAAATTTTCAATATCATCCATAAAATTTGCATATCGTATAAAAATAATCAAAATACATTTTTTTTAAAATTTACAGTATCATTTACTTGAATCTTTCATTAACGAAGCAATCACTGCATCATAATTGTATCATAATTAAAAATTTTAGTATAATGTATAAAAATTATAAGAAAAATACATTGATGTAGGAAATCTTTTTATATTTCTAATGATTACTTATAGTCAAATAGATCGCGTATATAACCCCATATAAGAATGGATTTACTATAATGAAACATGTTTGTCATATTTTTCTCTTTACTTCAAATTAATTATTTTAAAGTGTCATCATCACTCCCAAGTGGATCCATGGGGTCCCAAAATCGACCCTAAGATGACCATGGTCAGACATATATCACCCAATATGATTAAGAAATGTGTTAAGGTAGATTAATATTATAATAATATTATATTATACCCTTATTTATTATATTTACACTTTAACCATGGAAAATAAAATTACTTAAGATACTATTCATAATGTCAAAAAATAAAAGGTATATATCAAAAAAAATTAGAACATCTGATTCCAAATATGGAATCCATTTTTCCCAATTCAAAAAAAAATTGAAGTAATTAATTTAAAAATAATTCATGTTGTCAAAACAAAATGGAGGGTTTTTAAGAAATAATAACTATCAAAAGATTGAAATCTTTTTATGTCCAATTTCAATGGGAAATTACATCCAATAAAAAAATTGGATTAAATTATAAAAAAATAAAACAATTAAAATTTAAATTTATTTTAAGTAAAATATAAATATATAAATATGTTAGATGAAAAGACTGTTTTGAATTAAAATGCAGTATTTTCCACAATTCATAAAAAATGAACATTATCAGAAAATTACCACAAATTTATCCAAAGTAAATTGTGTTTTCCTGATTCTATAGAAGAAGTTTATTTTATCAAATAAAATATATATAAGTTAAAAATACTATATTTAAAAAAAATTCGACATCAAAAGGTGGTAAAATGTCCTTTTAAAAATATTAGTGTATTTCAAGCTTAAAGTCAGCTTCATTCTCATTTTAAGCCTATAAAAGTTATTGGATAAATATAAAAACATTTAAAAAACATGTGTAATTACAATTTTTTTAGTTCTATTCATTCCCACAAATATAATGATTTGGTGTTAAATACCATTTAAAAAATAATATTATTGTATTATTTTTTATTATAACTCAATATTGTGTGCAACGTAAAATTTCAATTAAATATTTTGTTGCATGTAGAGTAAATTATCAGAAAAATAATCCTCTTTATTATAAAAATAATATCTTATTCATAAATATTATTTTAAATTAAAAGTATTATTCCCTAAATATCTGGGTTGTTACATCATTCCCCCCTTTTGTAAATTAAATCCTCACAATTTTAAAATTCGGATAAGAAACTTCATTGAAAATATCACATTATAAAAAGAGTCAATAAAACTACCACTTTAAAAGAAATAAGGATAACTAAAATGGTCACATGTGATAACACATACTAGGTTTCCATTTAATAAAACATTGATACGAATGAAAAACTATCCATCATGTTCTTATGGAGAGTGATAAAAAATTTGAGAAGGAGAATGTTAATAACCAGAAAACCATAAACATGTGATGGTTTAAATGATCTTTAATTCCCTAGTAGGAAAGGTAGACAGATAATGTTTTTGTTTTAAGTTTCTTTTCATAAAGTTGAGGAATTTATTTATGAGATTTACAATGAACATAAGAATATATATATACTTTTCATGTAGAGTTTCATCTTTTAATAATTTTCTACCACAAAATCTACGTTTCTCCAAACAGTGAGTATTAAAGATGAGTTGGTTACACCAGAAGATCAAGAATCTACTTCTAGAGAATCAAATTATCTATAAATGATGATTATAAATTTCCCTTTCCATTATACATCAGAAAAAACCAAATTGTTTAGTAAAAGATTAGATAATCACAAAAAAATGATAATCCATTATAAAATGAAATAGTACTCTTAATCTCCAAAATTCAACAAACAATACCCAAAGTTCGACAATGATCAGTTAATAGAAAATTTTCCTTACAAATATCCAAAATAATAAAAACTAATATTAAAACACAAAATTTATAAGGATTTGATCACATAGTCATCTATGATAATTCATAACATTTATATTTAAATAACATCAACTACTCTTAAAGTGTCATACTAAGTGGTAATTAACCTAATCACAAATTCTCTATGATAGGTTAATAATTTACTTATATAACCTAAATAACCATATGTCTATAATAAAAATATATATTCTTTTAAAATAATATTTTAACAGTTACTCCATAAATAAAATCCCAATGTATTCAATTTTCTATAGGCCTATAATGTTCCCAAAGTATAGAAAGTCTTCTAAAATAACATTTATCACTTAATCACCAAATATTTTTCCAATACTATGAATATACATTTGATTAAAAAGAAGTTCCCAAAATCAACTTATTATTGATCCATAAAAGTATTTTACTAATAAAATAAGTCATACTAACTGGGGACATCATGTAGTCTAGTAGAAGGTGATAAATCACAGTCGCACTTTGGTTGTGGGTTCGATTCCTGCAGATTTGTCCAATGCGACGGGTTGTCACATAGTATCCATGTTTTCCTTCTTCAAAAAATATATAATTCTAATGAAATACTAAAATGTGATGAAATCCAAAAACGTAACCGTAACATGTTTGAAGCCCAAAAGTTATTTCACACCTCACTTTTTTCATCCCAGAAAATAATAACCCATTTTTTCCTCAAAGTTGAATGTCTCCATAAACACCATTAATCACCTTGGAATAAAATCATCCTCAAAATGGGGTTCTAAGAAACTGAACATAAAATATAACTTAAAATTATAAACCCTTTATCATATCCCTAACCATTAAGAAAACATCTTAATCTCCAATGTTTTCTAAACATTTCCTTTGATACCAACTAGAAGGCCCCAGCCCTAATCATTACATAATATTGTGTTAAGTCAAGAATTCACATTGAGGATATTCTCAGGTTTAGAGTTTTAGCGAATTAGGCCATAATTATTACAGTATATCTCAAATATTACAATGTTGGCACTTCAACTCTAACCAATTTTTTTACAGCAATAAAACTCATTAAATAAAACAACAATTATTTTCATGCTAAAAATCTTATTGAATTATTCCTTTTTCTTACCCTTCCTCATATAATATGAAAAACCTTTCAAAAACATGTTATGAGCATAAAAAGCTCATAAAGGGATATAAAATAAGGGAAGAAAACATTAGTCCACGAATACATACAAATCAATATATCATACTTTTCAATCATAAAACATAATATCTTTAACATTCCTCATGAAATCATAATATTTATGAATAACACATAGAAATCATAATTCATAAATGTAACTTGTGGCATCCATAACAAACATACAACATATATTTCACAGAAACATAGGGAGTTATGTTTGGAATACCCATCAAACTATATTCGATAAATCTATTAGGAGAATCATTAATGTTTACCTCCATCACATTACACAATGCATTTGAGAGAAATCTCGAGCTCACCCTCCCTCGGTTTATCATATAACCACCCGTATATGTAAATAATTCCCAAGAACCATAACATAATCATAATAGATAATACAAGTATAAAGAAAAGATAATATTTCCAAACTGCAATCAGATTATATCAGTTCAATATATTGATATAATCTATCCATTATCAAAAATATTTCAATACCAAAATATGAAAAAATGGTGTATGGTATATATATTCCTTTTAAAAACATTATGACATGTCAAGGAATCTAAATATCAAAAAATGATCGCGGCCGTGAAAAGGTTGTTATCGCCATGTATGTTAAAAAGAAAATTTAATTTTTTTCATTTAGGAAAATGCTTCGTAAAAAATATTCCTTTTGAAAATAGTTTAATTTAATTAAATTAATAAGGGTATAATTATACAACGTCTAAAATGAATTCATGTATAAACCAAAATATGCCTCAATGAAAGGAGATTGAGATGAATTCCCTTACATTGACTCTGAATTGTCTTGTTTGTTCTTTATATTCCTGAGAAATAAACATAGGTAAATTTCTACATGTTTCAGAACCATTTTCAAATTTATTATTTAATTTATATTACCTATCATCATTAAGTAAATATTAAACAATTATTTATGATCATGTTAGTCATTTTGTCGATATTCAGTACTTGACTGGAAAATGAACTATTTTTTATGTAAATTTTCCATGTAGTCAACATTCTCTCATCACCAGAATATTATTCATTATTTAAGTACCATAAATTTTCAGTTTATATGTATCTAGAATAGTCTATAACATTTTGAGATATGAAATTAAATGCACCGTTCATGGAGACAGTAATCCATACGTACGCATGAATGCTACATTCATTTCTTTTTCATATTTAATGGAATGAAAAATAAATGATAAATAATTATATTATAATTCCTTTATAATATCATATTTTATATATTTTTCATAATTTCATTAATTCCATCCTTTATACATAACATTTATGGCATGAACCAGTCATTCACTTTTTGGGGTGGTATTACACACTTCCTCAAATGAAATTATCGTATTTACACATTATTGAAAGCATAATGGTATGTAATAAATGAAAAATAAAGAATAATAGATATAATGTAAATATAATATATATCCTATATAAATACAGATCCATCATAATGTACATCATGGGAGGTGGTAGGATAAAATTGAACAATCATCATTTTGTGAGGCAGTAGTTCACCGTACACAGAAATACTATGTTCATATCAATTAAATGGAGGTTGGTGTATGTGTATTTATAATCCTCATCAAAAGGACATCCTAGTATATTGAGAATACTATTGTTTTTATTTAATCAAATAATAATAATATAATATGGAGTGGAGAAGGGAATTAATGGGAAGGAACTTGAGAGAAGACATTACCTCTAAATCAGGTAACTTCCTTTTATTTGATCCAAAATGATTTATTGAATTTCCTTATATAAAAGGTAATGCTTATATTAGGAATGGAGAGATTTTTGGAGATTTTTGGTGCATTATTTGGAAGATACAAGGTTATTTAGAGGTGTGAGTAACTGGATAGAGGTAGTGGCCTTTTATAAGAGGGAAGAGGGGCACTTTAGAAAGATCATGAAGTATAATTTTATTATAAATTTATTTTCTGTTTCAAATGGTACCAAAATCATTTTTTAAATGACATGATTTATTTGGGTCTAAAAAATCTCAACCAATAGGATTTATACAAGTTTATGGCACAAAAGTAACCTTATCGTTTAGATTTAACCCTTTGTTTAAAACAATAAGTTATACCACGTCTTCGTGAATTTTCATAATATATGGTATCTATATATACTATTAAATTTCAATCGAACCATAATTGGATAATTAATGACAATTATAATGTTATATAAGTCATTTGGATGATTCATAGATTTTTAGAACTATTATATCATCTAATAAAATAGTATTTGTTTCGAAAACTCATTTATGTCAATTTTTATAGTAGAAAGTAATTGATTTTTGTTATAGTAATATCAACTTGTTTCCTTTGAATCAAAGGAATTAAATCTAAATAATATGTCAATATCATCCAGAAAATTCTTTTATGGCATAAAAATAATAAAATTACATTTATTTTAATATTTAAAATATCATTTTTTGAATATTTAATTAATGAAGCAATCACTACATCATCACTGTGTCATAATTAAATTAATTTATTTAATGTATAATAATTATAAATAAAAGAACATGATGTAGGAAATATTATTATCATTAAAATTACTATTTATAGTCTAATATAAAACTTATATAACCCCATATAATAATTTTTATAATTAAATGATACATGTTTATGTTAATTTTCTCTTTACTTTAAATTAATTATTATAAACTATCATTATCACTCCCATGTGGAACAATTTGGTTCCAAAATCGACCCAAGGATGACCACGGTAATAAATATCTCATCTAATATTATTAGGACATGTGTTAGGAATGTTTAATATTATTATGATATTATATTTTACCCTTATTTTTTAGATTTACCCTTCAACCATGGTAAAAAAAATAATCACTCATGTTACTATTCATAATGTCCAAAAATAAAAGGTACCTTTTACCAAAATTGGGACCTTCTGATTCCAAATATTTATTCCATTTTTACAAAATTTAAAACAAAGAATTCGTTGTATTTAATTTAAAATTAACTCCCATTGTAAAAACCAAAATAATGTTTTTAAGAAGTAAAAACTATCAAAATATTGACATGTGTTTATGTCCAACTTCAATGGTAAATTACTTACAATGAACAAAACTGGATTAATTGATAAAAAAATGGTCCAATTACACTTTAAAACCAATTAAAAGGAAAATATATCTATATTAATAAATTAGATGAAAAGATAGTTTGGAATTAAAATGAAGTATTTTTCACTATTCATTAAAAAATGTAATTTATTATAAATTTACCAAAAATTTATTCAACATAAATAATGGTACCCCCCACATCTATATTAGAATTGTATTCTTTAAAATATAGTGTTTAAAAGTGACCAAAATTATATTTAAAAAGTGTTTCCCATCAAAAGGTGCTAAAATGACCTTTTAAAAATATTAGAGTATTTCAGGCTTAAAATCAAATTCATTATTATTTTAAGCCTCTAATGTTTATTGGATAAATATAAAAATATTTTAAAAATATGTGTATTCATAATGTAGTTAGTTCTATTTATTCCCACCAATATAACGACTAGGCGTTAATTACAATTAAAAATAACAATAATATTATTGTATTATTTTTCAGTATAACCCAATGTTGTGTGCAATGTAAGATTTCAAAGAAACCTTTTGTTGCATGTTGAGTACACTATCAGAAAACAGAATCCCCTTTAATGTAAAAATAATATCTTATTCATAAATATTAATAGAAATGAAAAGTATTATTTTATAAATACCTGGGTCGTTAGATATTTTGTCAATGATTTTGGTAGGATTTATATTTAAAATATATTATGGTTTCATGTGGTTATAATGAGTATCTCATCAGATATAGATGAATAATTAACATCTAGTTGATGATAATAATTACAAAAAAATTTGGTAACCATGGCCTTTTTTATTAAATACCATCGTCATACAGATAGACAATTGGAGAATTCATGTCACGACCCGTCCCCCAGGGCCCATATCGTGACTAACCCAAGCCCACCTTCCATTGTCCAGGGGCTGGTGACTAGCACCAAAGGCGTAATTCCCTAAATATGGGAGGCATTGCCTTTATAAAATGTAAAACATAAAACCAGAGCACAAGAAGAAGCAAACAATAAGTAATCAGTATAACAAGTGTGCTGAAAGTACAAAGGTGCCAGAAATAAAAGTCCAACAGAAAGGTACAACTACAGCTGAAAGAAAGTACAACTGAAAAGAAGAATAGTTGGAAGATGGAAGCAGCTCTTGAATCATCCTCCAGGTTTCTACCTGAAGGGTAGGTAAAAATGTCCTCCTCAGCACTCCGCATCTATTGGTCCACTCCATGTGTTGTCACGCCAAGTGTCCACCTCCAGGAACCATCCAGTCCTCGTATACTCTGCCTCGGTTAGCGCAGTACGTCGTCTACATCCTTCACAATGAAGTATAGGCATAGCCCATGTAGGGGTGAGTATAATGATACTCAGTAGGGACCCCGAGACCCTCAAGGTCTCAAAAAATCCAACAAGGATAAACTACAATTAAATATCTCAACATATAACCTTTACTTAGGTATATTCCCATACATATACCTAAGTTATCAAGTAACCCATCTCAATCATGAGGAAAACACAAAGGTCATTGACTCATCTCAAACCAGGATTTTCATTATCGCAACCAAAACTGCTAGAGAACACCCCCTCTATCAAGTAAAGTGGCCCTATCATCACTCTAATGCTCTACTCACTAACCTTTGACAGTTGAGGTACTCTTCCTGTCGAGTACCGCGAGTCTGCTACCAAACCGGGTGCTCTGTCCGCTGTGGGTCTGCCGCCAAACCGGTCGCTCCCCCTAATAAACGTCATAGGTACTCCTCCTGTCGAGTAATATGTGTCTTCTTCCAAACCAAGTGTTCCATTATCTATGGGCCTGCCACCAAACCGGGTGCTCCGTCCACTGGGCTAATCGAATCACTCCGAGTTGAATCAGTCAAGCAGTCGTCAGGTCTACAACTACTAGGTCTCCACCCTCTATATGCTCATCTCCTGGAGGATCCTCTCCACAAGCTACTCTCTGATACTGCAAGTGTCACAATGTCTCACGTATAAGAATCACAATAGACCACCTCGTCATAGGGGTCTCAACGCAACATACGACGCGTCAATCAGATGCCCGGTCTGTGAGTTATTAGCCTTTTTGTCCTAGGGACCCGGATGGTTTTGTGTACGAACCAACCCGACTGTATATGAACCGTAACCCAAACTCCCATGGGGTATACTCAAAGGGACCATTTTTCAAAGATATTACCAGCACCACTGACGGTTCATCAAACGGACGTTCGGTCTGAGATATATTGGCTTTTCTATTCCAGGGGTCCATTTGGTTTTTAAACTAAAACCAACCCGACTGTACTCCAACTGCGTCCAAAATTGGAGTGAAGTATTCCAAAATAACCTTATCATCAAAAGGAATCCAATGTAGTTGACATCACGTCAATCGGACGTCCGGTCCTTAAGTTATAAGCATTTCCACTCAGAGGGCCCGGTTGGTTACGGGTTCGAACCAACCTGGCCATAACCAAACTTCGCAAACCCTTGAGTGTAATATATCAAAACTACCGTTTAGATCCAAGGAATCTTATTCAACTTATGGTGCATCTATCGGAGGTCCGTAGCTCATGTTAGGGGCATTTAACCAAAAACGGTCTGAAGAGGGCGGGGGGGGGGCTGGGCCCAGTCCGACCCGGCCCAACCCACCCGGGGTCGGCCTGAACCGGGTCGACCCGAACCTGGTCCGTGTCCTGCCCGGTAGGGCACGGCCCGACCCAGGGCGTCGCCTGGCACGCATGGTACGGTGGCCCGGCCCGCGTGGCGCCACGGCCCGTCCTGCTCCGTGCGACGCGGTAGACTAGCCGCATGGCTAGGGTTGTGAAACCCGCCTGGTCAGCGTGACCAAGCGGCAGCGAAGCCTTGTGGGGCCCACCATAATAAATCTAGGTGCAGTTTTTCACCCCCCATCTCCCATAACGGAACCAGCAAACGCCAGTTCATTTCCATGGAACCTGCTGGGTTCCGCCCTGGCGCACCCACACCAGCGGCCGGCTCAGCCGGCCGCACTCCTGCTAAACCGTCGTGGCCCAGCCGTGACTTCCCCGTCCAGCATGGCGCAACGATGTCATGCTATCTCCAACCACCGTGGACCTCTTGTCCACGAAACCTCTACCGCGCGACGCGACGACACCACGATTTCTTCCGACCGCTGCGGCCCTCCTGGCCATGACCCTCTTCCTCTGGCGTGGTGCGACGGAACTGCACCCCTTCGCCATTGCCGCAACCCGTGGTGGCCACGTTCCCACTCTTCGCACAACTCCGGCGATCGAGAGTCATTTTCACTACCAGATTCTTCAGCGGTTTTCTTTACCAGTGGCACCATTTCACTACCGCCATCGTCAACCATTAAAAACCATCAGAGGGACGTCGGTCCGTGTTTGTTTGGCTTGTGCCCTCCGCGTTAGATGTTAACATTCAGATAAAAATGTAACACAATAAAAGATGAGATGCGAGGATTTAAATTAATCAAAAATGACCCCTACCTTGATAAGTCGTCGCACATCGTCGAACCGCGGAAGACGAACGTCGCGGTGGTCGGGCGTCACGGAAGAACGATGTTGATTCTGTTGACATTAGAGTGCGCTAGAAGAAGAATCCTCGTTGGTGACTTCACGTTCTTCATCAGTGATATTTTTCATCGAGTGAAGAACGATGTTCTTCTATTTTCCAGAGTTTTCTCCCAGCTCTCCCAATACAACGTGTGCCAAATAAAAATTATAGCTTAAGCTATTATTTTATTCTCCACAAGAATCTTAAAAATTGAAACACTAGAATTAATTAATTAATTGTGGATCAATTAATTTATTAATGGGTGTTGGAGAAATAAATGGAGGGAGGTGGAGAGTTAAAATTAAAGTGGGGAGTTGTCAAATTAATTAAAGGGGAGATTAATGGGTAGTTAAGGGGAGGTGATATGTTCGGGGTCATGTGGGCCCCACCTCACAAATATCCTCTCATGAGAGGTTATGTGGGTGTGGGCCCCACAAATAACTTCCCCATGTAGGATTTAACTAACCATGATAAATAAAATTGTTCAAAATAATTTTATTTAACTTATTTTTATTAATCCCCAAAAATTAACTCTCAACCCTCATAAAACGCAACTGCAGTAAAGGTCACCTTAAGCGATTATTAGTGCTGTGAGTTCATCGGTGCCCTCAGATTTCAATTCCGAGCAATGGTTCAAAATATAAAAAAACCCGTACGTACGTTTACTGAATGTACCCGAACAAAACTTCAGAAATTGATTCCGGGCACACTGGACCTTGGAATCAGGCGCCATCAGAAACTGCAGGCTCGTAAAATTCAATGAATTAAGAAAAAAAATTCCTCGAAATTTACGGGTCTTTACATTACTCCCACCTCAAGATTTAAGTCCTCGTAAAGCTACAACACATACTAGGGAAACAAAAGGGGGTACTGAGCACCCATCTGAGCCTCCTGCTCCCATGAGCTCTCTTGGAGATTCTAGTGCTGCCAGCGAGTGCGCACCAGAGGTATCAACCATCCACGTCGGACCTGCTCCGGTCGATCCTCGATCTCTTCTGGAACCTCCATGAATGTTATCCTGTGATAGATTATGTGGGAAAGGTCGTGCACACATCTCCTCAGCTAAGATATGTGGATGACGTCATACACCCTGTGCAAAGGAGGTGGAAGGGCCAGACAATAAGCCACCTCACTTACTCTGCTGAAGAAGTGGAGGAGTGACTGTATATAGGCTGCACTATCCCTATCTACCAAGGATATCAGCAATGCGGCCAGCTGCTCTGTCGCCTCTCCTAGCAGATGAATGGCTGAACTCCTGCTGAGAGAATCTGCTACTACGTTCCCTTTCCCAGGAGTATAGACTATCTCAATGTCATAGTCCTGGAGGAACTCAAGTCAATAAAACCGTCTCAAGTCCATGTCCTTCTATGAGAAGACACACCTCAGAATTTTGAGATTATAGTAAACCGTAAACTGTTCGCTCAACAATCTATGGGTGTGACTAGCCATTTGTAAAGAACTTGCCTTCACCCTTCATCACTTATGTTTGACAATAGCTGCTAAGATTTCTCCCTTTCCTAAAAGAGAAATCTGGACTCATCCCATGGAGGAACCACATCCTTTGCCTAATAAAGTCAATCATGACATGAATGATACTAATACATGCCATGGATGATAACGTAAGGCCTCGACGCTACTACTAAGAGATCCAACCATTACTCTCACCTCCAAGGGTTGAGTCATACTGTCGGCATTAGTGTGTGGTTACTGGGTCTCCTCCAGTAGAAATATCGAAGGTTAGGGTCATGTCAACAGTTTTAACCAAAACTCTTAGTATTAACCACACAAAAAGGAAGGAAATAAAATTTCACAAGGACAAGTGTCTTTTATTATTACATCTCGACGTACAAAGACACAAAGAAACCACAACAATGACCTTAATGAAGCTAGAAGCATCATGAACAAAGGCCTTTATTCCTAGAACTAGTGCTGCTCCTATCCACCTGCTTCTGAAGCTCCAAAGTCGTATGCTTCATCTGCCTGAAGCTATTCTCTCCCATGTCACTTGTTCCCTGCGGTCTGGGTGGACCTCATGTTGGTGGTGGTGGAAACACCTCGAAGCATCTTCCATAACCAACTGCACGGCCAGCTCCTTGCGGTCTGTCATGATCGAACCTCTTTCCCTGCCTTGGAGGTCCTTCATATATCTACTGATTGTCTGCACGATAGGTTGGATAGTAATGTGCCATGTGACCAAGCCCACCGCAGGAGTAGCATTGTCCATTCCTGGTATGCCAAGCTTTGTCTCCACCATGGGTGCCCCACACTACCAATCCTGAGTCATGTAGTCGACCAACAGTATGTCTGGTCCTCTTGGAACTCTGCGTCATATGTCTACTACAAGCTGTATAAGACTCCGCTACATTTCGGCTAGTGGTGGGTCCCACTGCTGGAGACTCCTCAGCAAGGAAACTCTCCACTAAGAGGGCTCGCTCCAATACCCCTGTCTGCGTTGGGATGCTGTGGGAGAAAACTGATGCTCTAATATCTCGCTTGAGTCCCTGCTCAAAGGTCTGGGCCCTAATGAACGTGTCCCATATCATATCTGTCGAGTAGAGCGAGAGGTCGGTGAACGTCGTTGAGTGCCATGCTACTATCATGCTACCCTGCTGCAGATGCAGTAACTCTTATATATGCACCGCTCGAAGGGTGGCTGGTAAAATCTATGCCCTGAATAGGTTCTCCAAGTCTACACATAGAAGTGTCGCCTCGTCATGCATCTGGAGAATCGGGTTCCGCCATCTGCCTGCTGCTTCCTGGAGGAGGCTGGCAGCAAGGATCACCATAAATTCTGTTGGCGTCCCTACCAGCCTAAAGACTCTCACCATAGCCTACAACCAATCCTCAGTCGCCTGCGGGTCCATCTCTCCCCTGAACCTGGGTGGCCTTTGGAACTGGAACTCGTGCAGTGCGCTCAAGCTGCATGTACTCTCTACTATTGGGGCGGGTGGCATCGGTGGACCAATGGGTGGTAGTGCCACTGGTGCCTCAATTGGAAGAGGGCCCTGTAATGAGGACTCGTCGCTTGGTAGACTGTCAGTACGTACAACTCTCAGAGCTCTAACTGGTTGTCCGCGGGGAGACATCCTGAAAGAACAGATGCGACACACTCAAAAGACTATTCCTGGTGAGCTGACCTGGTTTGTGATGACTTAAATGAAACTTTTGAAAACACACACACAATCAGTGTTTTCATGCACTATGTTGGAAATCCTAAGTCAGGGTCCTGGTGTATGGATATGTCGTCCACCCGCACCAACACCGGACTCCCTGAACTGAACACCACACTTAGTACCCTTGATACTATTTTTTCACAGAAAATATAGATCAGATTACTGAGTTCTACGGTAGAACTGACGTACTCTGATACCAATTTTTCACGACCCGTCCCCCGGGGCCCATATCGTGACTACCCCAAGCCCTCCTTTCATAGGCCAGGGGCTGGGGACTAGTACCAAAGGTGTAATTCCCTAAAACATGGTAAGTCATTGCCTTTATAAAATGTAACACACACAACTAGAGTACAAGAAGAAGAAAACACTATGTAAATAAATATAACAAGTGTGATTAAAGTACAAAGGGGCCAGAAATACAAGCCCAACAGAAAGGTGTCGCTACAACTGAAATAAAGTACAACTGAAAAGACAAACAGCTGGAAGATGGAAGCAGATTTAGAATCAACTTCCGGGTTCCTACCTGATGGGTAGGTACATATGTCCTCCTTAGCACTTTGCATATATCTATCCACTCCATGTGCCATCACGCCAAGTGTCCACCTCCGGGTACCATCCAGTCCTTGTACACTCTGCCTCGGTTAGCACTGTCCGTCATCTGCATCTAACACAACGAGGCACGAGCATAGCCTGTGCAGGGGTGAGTATAACGATACTCAGTAGGGACCCCGAGTTCCTCAAGGTCTCACAAAATCCAACAAGGATAAACCACAATGAAATATCTCAATAGATAACCTTTACTTAGGTATATGCCCATATATATACAAAATTTATCAAGTAGCCTATCTCAATCATGAGGAAAACACAAAGGTAATTGACTCATCTCAAACCAGGATTTTCATTATCGAAACCAAAACTGCTGGAGAAATCTTCCTCTGTCGAGTATAGTGGCCCTGTCACGACACCGAGGTGATACTCACTAACCTTAGACTGATGAGGTACTCCTCCTGTCGAGTACCGCAGGTCTGCTGCCAAACCGGGTGCTCCGTCTGCTGTGGGTCTACCGCCAATCCAGGAGCTCCCACTAATAGCCGTCAGAGGTAATCCTCTTGTCGATTACCGTGGGTCTGCTTCCAAACTAGGTGCTCCATCCACTGTGGTTATGCCACCAAAACAGGTGCTCCGTCCGCTATGATAATCGAATCACTCCGAGTCGAATCGTTCAAGCAGTCGTCAGGTCTACTGCTCCTAGGTCTCTGCACTCTGTATGCTCGTCTCCGGTAGGATCCACTCCACAATCTACTAATAGATACTCCAAGTGTCATGAAGTCTCACGTAGAAGTATCACAAAGGACCGCCTCTTCATATGGGTCTCAACGCAACAGACGACGCGTCAATCGGACGACTGGTCTGTGAGTTATTAGCCGTTTTATCCGAGGGGCCCGGTTGGTTTCGTGTATGAACCAACATGACCGTATATCAAAAGTACCATGAGCTCCCATGGGGTATACACAAAGGTACCATTTCTCAATGAGATTACCAACACCATTGACGGTTCGTCAAACAGAGGTCCTGTCTGAGAGTTATTGGTTTTTCCGTTCCAGGGGTCCGGTTGGTTTTTAAGCTAAAACCAACCCGACTTAACTCCAAAGGAATCCAAACCTAAAGTGGAGTATGAAAAAAACCGTCTCATCAAATTAAATCCAAGGTATATGACAATAGGTCAATCAGACGTCTGATCCTTAAGTTATAAGAGTTTCCGCTCTGAGGGCCCGGTTGGTTTCGGGTTCAAACCAACACGGTCATACCCAAACTTCACCAAATCCTTGAGTGTAATATACTTAAATGACCGTCTTGGTCTGAGTAATCCTACACAACTGAAGGTGCGTCAATCGGTGGTTAGTAGCTCATGTTATGGGCGTTTAACTGAAAACGGTCTGAAGAGGGGGGGGGGGGGGTGTATGGGCCAGGTCCGACCCGGCCCAATCCACCATAGGTCGGCCCGAACCAGGGCAACCCGAACCGGGTCCGAGTCCATCCCGGTAGAGCGCAGCCAAGCCAAGGGTGCCTACCCACCTGAAATGGCATGGCGGCCCGGCCAGCGTGGCCCGGCGGCCTGACCAGCGTGGCGCGGCGGCCCGGTCCGCGCGACGCAGTGGCTGGTCCGCATGGCTGGGGCAGTGAAGCCCGCCTGGTCAACGTGACCAGGCGGCGGTGGTGCCTTATGGGGCTAGTCCTAATAAATCAATGGGGGTGGTTTTCACCCTATAACAACCCATACATTACATACACTGTTATTACTTCAGAATTGGAGCATTTTTATTACAACATATAACAAAACCATGAAAGGACCGTATAGGTATAGTGTCTTTAGAAACTGGGAAACATAAAAAACTGGTTCATAAAGCATCTACATTGTCTCCCATTTATTTCATCATATCTAGAGTCACTTTTGGAATATCCTACTTAATAACCTTCTTCCTGACCTGGGGAAATAAAACATACAAAAGGATGAGCTCAAATTCTCAGTAAGGTTATACAAATGAAATATCAGTCACATCATATTCATAAGAGCATAACATTTTGGAAATATTATCCTATAAAAGAAAACATAATTTCATAACATGGGATATATCATATTAGTGAAATATAATCACAATAATCATAAATTAAAACATGAAACATTGTGGCATACACACATAATCATATAGAATCATTTCTTAGTAGGCAAGACTCATTGCCAAGACTATTTTTGTGGACAAAGTCCATTTCTGAACCGAGTTCACTCCCCGTTTCAGTTCTGTTTCACTGAACCGGTTTAACTTGCTATTCTAGCCATGTCTATCTCATGAGATATAAATCTTTACCCAATGCATTGGATGGAGATATAGGCTCCACCCATCTCATAATGAAACCATTCTTATGTGTGCCACAAAATCGTAAATCATACATCATAGCATAACCCATATAATAAAAATTGGATTCTTAAACATCATTCCATCATAAAATAAACCATATAAGATAAAAGGACATCATAAAATTAATTCCATCATAAAACCATCAAATAAATGAAAAAATAGGGATATAAACAGAACCCTATATTATCTTATATGGAAAATAAAATTGATAAAACACTTGAACTCCATTCTTGAGGAAAATATCCTTTCTACTTCAAAAACATTTATCCTTTCTTAACATGTCATACAATTTTTAACTAAAAGAAGTTGATTAAAAATAAACTTGAAAACTTCTAAAGTAATCTTCTTGGAAATAATGTTCTAAAAATCCATTCATTCCGTATAAGTAAAAAAAACATTCTTCTCGTACTTTGGCCGGAAAAGTCAAAAAGTACCTCGTACGAAAAACGACAAAATATTCCTTTCATATCTTTTACTAAAAACTCACCAAAGGGTAAAATTGGATTTAATAAAATTGTAGGAGGATAGAAATAATATTACATATTGACGAAACATGGATGTGGATGATAAATATTCCTCAGTAATTTTTGAAGTAAAAACAATATCAGATAAAAAATGATATTGCGAGATTCTCCCCTACCTTAGGTCTGATTTTCTTCGTACATGTCCGAACCTCCTGTATAATGATTTAAATAATGTCATTGACTTATTCCAGAATCATAAATATTTTTATGATATCATATATGGTCATATTCTTGGCTTCTTATTAGTAATATTTCATTGCTACTTGTTATTCGGGTGTTTATTGCTTTTTGTTCTTATGCGTGTTTTGTCGAATAAATTTTCATTATAATTTTTAGGTTATAGTTAACTCATTTCCAGAATGGTATTAGTATAATATATATCATATTCATTCATTAAATTCATTTATATAATCATTATGCAATGAAGATCATGTAGAACGAGTCGCATCACATCGTGGAGACGGTATTCCGTACGTACGCACGACCGATGATATCATTCCCATGATCATGGAATTGTATTGGAGTGTATGTATACTATTTCAGAATAAATATTACTTTACAATAATCATATATAGTTATTATTTACACCATTATACCCATCCAAGTAAGGTAGTTGTGGAAAATAGATTACACCACGATGTGGAGACGGTATTCCATACGTACGCACGCGCGGTGATTTCGTTTTCCGTAGGATGGATAGATGGGGAAATAGGGTTTTTGATGCTTATAATAACATATCATTATATGAGTGATACTGATGTTGTTACATCATAATGAAACAACTAAAGAAGAAGAAGTAGAAGAAGAAATAAAGTTGAATGAATTGGTAACAGACATTAACTCTTCTTTGAAGCGCATCTTCCTAACCTCCTCTTAGGGCAGTAAATATGGTCTTTAAAGAAGACCAGGACCTCTAGGATGATTCTAGGGAAGTGGAGAAGATAAATTGGCAGTGGTTGGCTGAGATTTAAGGCTCATAGTGGTGTGAGGAAGATAGGGAGGAGGTGCCCTTTTATAAGGGAGGAGAGGGGCACCTTTGGAAAAACTAAAAATATTATTTTATTATAAAGTCATATTCAGTTTTTAATAGCTCCAAATTGATTTATTTCGAAGCTAAGTTGGGGATGAGTCGAAATAATCTCATACAATAGAATTTAGACAAGTTTAGGTTTCTATTTTAACCTTATCATTTAGATTTAACTTTAAGTTTGATAATTTAACTTTTACCGTGTCTTCTTGTTTTCTTGCACTATAAGGTTACTAAACTTACTATAACCAAAACAACGAACCCCAAGTTGTTTATTATTAATATATATAACCATATATAAGTCATTTGGACTAAACTTAGATTTTTAGGAATAAAATAACAATTAATAATATAATATTTGTTTTAAAAACTATTTTGTGTCAATTTTGAAACTATTTGGTAATTGATTTTTGTGAAAATCCTAACAGAAATATTAGTTCTAAAAAAGTGAATTAAATCAATAATAACATGTCATATTATCCTAGAAAATTATTATAATTCATGAAAAGTCTCAAATTATATTTATTTGGGTATTTATAACATAAATTATGTCAATATTTCATTAATAAGATAATTACTGCATCATCATTGTGTGATGAATAAATTAAATTATTTAATGTATAAAAATTAAAAATAAAATACAATTATGTAGGAAATATTTTTATCTTTCTAATTACTATTTATACTCGAATTTATATTATCTATAACCCAATATTAAAAATGTTTTAGTTATAAAACATTGATTTTAACTATTTTAACTATTCTTTAAATAAAATAATATTAAATGTCCTAATCTAATCCAAGTGGACCTAAATCGTCATATTTTATTCATAAGATTGTTTTTGGTCGAATTACACTTATCCAATAGAATTAGGACATGTGTTAGGGTAATAATAATAATATCATTTTTACCCTTAATTACCATATTTACTTTTAACTGTGGTAAAAAAAGTCAAACGTTACTATTCACAAAAAATTATTTTCATCTCATTGAACCACATTTTAGTCCTTGACATTAACCATGTCTCCCGGATTTTTATAATTCTACTCACAGAAGCGGTAAAATTATGTTTTATGTGAATATGCAAATTCGCCTAGGAGGTGGGTAAAAAAAGGTGAAAAGTTCAATAAAATTTTTATATCTAAAATTATTATAAAATGACTCCAATGAATTGAATTGAACATATATAGGTATTATGTATCAATTTTGACCTAAAATAAATTTAAATAAAATAAATAATTATTTAAATAAAAATTCGGTTTTTAAATAGTAACCCAGTGTTTTCACTATTCATCAAAAATTGAAAGTTTTCAAAAAAATACAAAAATTTCACCCTAGGCTAATTTAGATATTACGAATCCAAAAATGAAGTCCATTTTGAAAAATAGAATTTACAAAATTTCAAAAAGTGGGTATTACTATTCATAACGGCTAGTTTTAATAATACTTTAATAGCATTTCGTTGTTTAGTGAAACTCGATATTGCGTACAACACATGCTATCGAGGAAAGTCGCGATTGTGTGTAAAGCAACCCAAGCAAGTGTTGTGTTTAGTGAAAGATTCCTTTGATGATGTATATAATATAAAAACAAAATATTTCTCATAAAAGTCTCGGGTGTTATATTCTACCCCACTTAAAATGATTTTCGCCCTCGAAATTCATCACTTTGTAACAAACAGATGAGGATACCTCCCCCTCGTCATATCCTCAAGATACCATGTAGCTTCTTAAAATTGGTGGTTCCTCCATAAAACTTTCACCAAGCATGTGGTCTTGTTCCGTAGGTCGTTTTCGCTACGATCTAGAATTTCTATCAGCTGTTCTTCATAAGAAAGATCTTGCTCCAGTGGTACAACTTCTTAGCTGAGTACATGTGAAGGATCAGGTATGTACTTTCTCAGGAGAGATACATGGAACACATCGTGAACTAGGGAGAGATTCAGTGGAAGTTACAATCAGTAAGCTACCTTCCCAACACGATCCAGTATTTAGAAAGGACCGATATATCTAGGGATCAGCTTTCCCTTCCATCAAAATCTTTTTAATCTCTTCCAAGGATATATTCAAAAGAACACTTTATCACCTAATTCAAACTCTAGGTATTTTATTCAGTTATCGGCATAACTTTTTTGTCGACTCTGAGCTGTTCTTATGTGTTGTTGAATAGATCTAACCTTTTCTGCCATCTCATCAACAAGATCAGGTCCTAATAGCTTTATTTCCCCAACTTCATCCCAGCAAGTTGGAGTACTTCATTTAATTCCATAGAGAGCATCATAAAGAGCCATCTTAATACTAGAGTGAAAGATATTATTATAAGAAAATTCCACCAAAGGTAGGTGTTGATCCCAACCCCCTTTGAAATCCATAGAGTAGGCTCTTAACATATCTTCTAGAGTTTGAATTGTTCTCTCAGACTGACCTTCTGTCTGAGGATGATAAGAAGTGCTGAAACTCAACTCTGTATCCAGAGTATTATGAAGACATCTCCATAACTTTGAGGTAATCCTCAAATCCTAATCAGATATAATGTAAAGTGGTACTCCATGCAATCTTACCACTTCTTTCACATATATCCTGGAAAGATGATCCAGAGATAAATCCTCTCTAATAGCAATGAAGTGTGCTGACTTTGTAAGACGATCAACTATGACCCAAATAGAATTATTACATTTGGATGTTTTAGGAAGTCCGTTGAAAAGGTCCATAGTGATGTTTTTCCATTTCCATTCGAGTATGGATAATGGTTGTAACATCCCGTTAGACTTCTGTCTCTTAGCTTTAACTTGCTGACGAATCAAGCATCGAGAGACATATTCAGCAACATCTCTTTTCATGCCATCCCACCAGAAGTACTCTTTCAGGTCCCTAAACATATTCGTACTTCTAGGATGAATAGAGAATTAAGAACTATGAGCCTCATCCAGTATCTCATTCTTTAATTATGGGATGGGAGGAACACAAACCCGATTCCTGAACTTTATTATCCCATCATAATCAAGGTTGAATTCAGGAACATTTCTCACCTTTTATTGTAACTCTACATCTTCATTTTGTGCCTCTTTAATCTTCACATGTATAGATGGTTGAAAATTCATTTGATAAAGATAAGATTTCTCCCCTTCCATTATAATTCCAAGATCCATCCTTTGTAAATCCATAAATATTGGATCTTTTGTGATCCTCATCATGGATAATCTAGCATGGTCTTGTCGACTTAATGCATCTGCCACCTTGTTTTCTTTCCTAGGGTGGTAATGAATTGAGCAGTCATAATCCATAATCAGCTCCAACCATCGTCTTTGGTGCATATTCATCTCCTTTTGTGTGAAAATATACATTAAATATTTATGATCAGTATAAATATCACACCTTTCTCCATAAAGATAATGCATCCAAATCATTAATGCAAAGATTACAACAGCTAACTCCAAATCATGAGTTGGGTAATTTTTATCATGGATTTTCAACTGTTGTGAGGCATAAGCTATCACCATATCATTATTCATAAGAACAAACCACAACCCCTTCTTGGATGAATCACTGTAGATCACAATCCTTTCTCCACTACAAGGAAGTTTGAGTACAGGTGCCCTGGATAACCTTCTTTTCAACTCTCTGAAATTCTCTTCACACTCCTCCATCCACATGAACTTAAATCCTTTTCGAGTCAACCTGGTGAGTGGATTAGATAATCATGAAAAATCATTCACAAAACATCGATAATATCCAGCCAAACGAAGAAAACTTCAGATCTCAGTTACTGGTGTTGGTCTCGACCATCTATCAATAACCTCTATTTTTGCTGGATCCACAGATATCCCCTCTTTTGAGATTATGTGACCCAAAAATGCAACTTTTAGAATCCAAAATTCACACTCGGTAAATTTGGCATAAAGCTTCTCCTTTCTTAGGGTCTTCAATACAATTCTCAAGTGATCTTCATGTTCTTCCTTGCTCTTTGAATAGACAAGAATATCCTCTATAAAGACTACCAAAAACTGATCAAGATAGTCTCTAAAGACTCTATTCATAAGATCCATGAAGATAGAAGGGGCATTAGTAAGACCAAATGGCATCACTATAATTTCATAGTGTCCATACCTTGTACAGAAAGCCGTCTTTGGTATATCCTCCCTTTTGACCCTTAATTGATGATAACCTAAATGAAGATCAATCTTGGAAAAGTATTGAGCTCCATGTAGTTGGACAAATAAGTCATCAATGCGCGGGAGAAGATATTTGTTCTTGATTGTGATATTGTTAAGTTCTAGATAATCAATGTAGAGTCTCATTGGTCCATCTTTCTTCTTAAAAAATAGAACATGTGCTCCCCAAGGTGACACACTAGGGCGTATGAATCCCTTATCAAGATTCTCTTGGAGTTGCTTCTTAAATTCATGCAACTTAATTGGGTCCATTCTATAATGTGTCTTTGAAATAAGCAAAGCACCCGGTACGAGTTCTATTGAAAACTTAACTTCACGATTTGGTGGAAGACCCGATAATTTTTTGGAAATACATCATCAAACTCCCGTACAATGGGAATATTCTTAATCGTGAGTTTCTCCCCAACCATTTGAGATAAACAACCTTCATATAGTGGAATCAAGACCCATAAGATGGAATAAATTTCCACAAGAAGGTTATGTTCATCCTTGCATCGATAGACGATCAAAAATTGATATGGAATATGAAATGTGACTTCCCTTCTTTGGCAATTGATATGAGATCCATATAAAGAAAGAAAAACCATGCCAAGAATCACATCAAATTCAACTGTAGGATGGATCACAAGACATGTAGGAAGCACTTTCACACAAGCTTCAATCGGAGAAGAATTATAAACTTTTGATGCGACTTTTGTGCCATTAGGGGTTGTCATAGCTAACTCAACATCTAATTGTTGAGGTAATACGACGATACCCTTATAAAATTCTTCAGAAATACAAGAGTGGGTGGATCCAGAATCAAATAAGACATTTTATACTTTAGAGTGGATGGTAAGTGTACCTTTCACCACTTCGTTATTGTACTCCACATCGCTGATAGAAATTGCATGTGAATTTCCTTTATCATTAGCCTTAAGAGTTTGTTAACGTCGATCATCATAAAAAACCCTTGGATTAGGGCATTGATTAGCATAATGACCCATTTCCTTTCACTTGTAACATTGAATTGTAGGAGATGCACTTGGTGTAGCCTTTTCTTTGTTCGCATCACTAGACATCTTCTTCCCATCATTGCGGCATTCAAACGCCCGATGACCTTCCTTTCCACACTTGAAACATTCACTTGTCCCTTTAAGAAAACTCCCTCCATTTTTCTTTCCACACATTGAGCATAAGGGAAAAATCACCTTCTTTTCAGCGTGCTCTTTAGATTTTACTTTGAATTCCATTTTCCTCTTCTTATCAAACCCATATGACTGATGTGTTACTCCAATCTCCATATCATCCTTGAGAGTACATTGAACGATTTCCTCATAGCTATTGAAGTCCCTTATGGCTAACTCCCTTCGAAGACTTGGTTTTAAGCCACTAAAGAATCGATCGATCTTACTCTCAGGTTGGATAATAATACCAGAAGTGTACCTTGCAAGTCTTGTAAAATTTTCTTCGTATGTACCGATATATTCATCATCCTTTTGCTTTAGTTCAAGAAACTCCTTCTCCATCTTTGTTCGAAGAATACGATGGAAGTACTTATTGAAAAATAAGTTCTTGAACTCGTCCCATTCCATGGACTCAATTTCATCTCTTGGCCTCATATTCTTGATAAGATTCCACCATTGATCAGCTTCACTATCCAAACGATAAACTACTAAGATGACTTTATCATATTCAGAACATTGAAGATCTGAAAATAGCTTTTCAGTAGTACTGATCCATGGTTCAGCAACTAATGGATCAGTAGACCCGCTGAATGAGGGTGGACTCTGCCTCATGAAGGATTCAACAGAATGTTGCTCCTTCCTTTTCTCTTTTGGAAGTCCTTCATGATTCATAGCTTGAGAAAGATGTGTGAGCATGGCTACAAGATTTTTCATTCCAGCTCCCATAATTTTTGGTTGCTCATGGGGACAATCATTACATTTCCCATCGCATTCTGCAATAACATGGTTCCTTCGAGTTCCAACCATTGACTAAAACCAAGAAGAATAGTGTGAGAAACACTAATTATAATAGGAAAACCACATAATCAAGAATAAAATATTACACTTAAGGTCTTATCATAGGTTATTCATGGACATTTCTAAAACACTAAGATTGTGTTCTATGCTTAGACTTATCCTTAGGGTTCTTACTAAGGCTTTTATAACCTAGTTTCCAAAGGATGACTATACCTTTCCTCTGATACCAACTATAATGACCCATAATTTACATACATTGTTATTACTTCAGAATTAAAGCATGTTTATTACAACATATAACAAAACCATGAAAGGACCATATAGGTATAATGTATTTAGAAACTGGGAAACATAAATAACTGGTTCATAAAGCATCTATATTGTCTCCCATTTATTTCATCATATCTAGAGTCCCTTTTGGCATATCCTACTAAATAACCTTCTTCCTGACGTGGGGAAAGAAAAAATACAAAAGGGTGAGATCAAATGCTCAGTAAGGGTATAAAAAAGAAATATCAATCACATCATATTCATAAGAACAGAACATTTTTGAAATCTTAACCTGCAAAAGAAATCATAATTTCATAACATGGGATAAATCATAGTAGTGAAATATAATCCAAATAATCATAGCTTAAAACTTAATACATTGTGTCTTACACACATAATCATAGAGAATCATTTCTTAGAAGTCAAGACTCATTGCCAAGACTATCTCAGCGAACAAAGTCTATTTTTGAACCGAGTTCACTCCTCGTTTCAGTCCTGTTTCACCAATCCGGTTTAACCTGCCGTTCCAGCCATGTCTATCTCATGAGATATAAATATTTACCCAATTCATTGGAGGGATATATAGTTCCCACCCATCTCATAATGAAACCATTCTTATGTGTGCCCCAAAATCGTAAATCAGACATCATAGCATAACCCAAGTAATAAAAATTGGATTCTTAAACATAATGCCATCATAACATAACCCATATAAGATAAAAGGACATCATAAAATTAATTCCATCATAAAACAATCAAATCAATGTAAAAATAAGGATATAAACAGAACCCTATATTATCTTAGATGGAAAATAATTTTGATAAAACATTTGAACTCCATTCTTGAGGAAAATATCCTTTCTACTTCAAAAAAATTTATCCTTTCTTAACATATAAGAAAATTTTAAACTAAAAGAAGTTGATTAAAAATAAACATGAAAACTTGCAAAGGAAGATTCTTGGAAATAATGTTCTAATAACCCATTCTTTCCGTATAAGTAAAAAAACATTCTTCTCTTACATTGGTAGGAATAGTCAAAAAGTATCTCGTACGAAAAATGACAAAAGATTCCTTTAATATCTTTTACTAAAAACTCACCGAAGGGTAAAATTGGATTTAAAAAAAATTGTAGGAGGATGGAAAAAATATTTCATATTTTCTAAACATGTATGTGGATGATAAATATTCCCCAGTAATTTCTGAAGAAAAAAAATCTCCGATAAAAATTAAGATTGCGAGATTTTCCCTTACCTTATGTCCGATTTGCTTCGTACGTGTCTGAACCTCCTGTATAATGATTTAAATAATGTCATTGAATTATTCCAGAATCAAATATATTTTTATGATATCATATATTGTCATATTCTTAACTTCATATTAGTAATATTTCATTCCTACTTGTGATTTGGGTGTTTATTGCTTTTTGTTCTTATGCGTGTTTTGTCGAATAAATTCTTATTCATCTTTTTAGATTATAGATACCTCATATCAAGAATGGTATTAGTGTAATATATATAATATTTATTCATTCAATTCATTTATATAATCATTATGCAATGAATATCATGTAGAACGAGTCGCATCACTTCGTGGAGACGGTATTCCGTACGTACGCACAAGCGATGATATCATTCCCATGATCGTGGAATTGTATTGGAGTGTGTGTATACTATTTCAGAATCAATATCAATTTACAATAATCATATATATTTATTATTTACATCATTATACTCATCCAAGTAATTCGGTGGTGGAAAATAGATTACACCACGGCGTGGAGACAGTATTCCGTACGTACGCACGCGCGGTGATTTCGTTTTCCATAGGATGGCTAGATAGTGAAATAGGGTTGTTTCATACTTATAATAACAAATAAGTATATGAGTGATTCTGATTTTATTACATCATAATGAAACAACTAAATAAGAGGAAGTAGAAGAAGAAATAAAGTTGAAAGAATCGGTAACAGACATTGCCTCTTCTTTGAAGCGCCTCTTCTTAACCTCCTCTTAGGGAACTAAATATGGTCTTTGAAGAAGCCAATGACCTCTAGGATGTTTCTAGGGAATTGTAGAAGTGAAATTTTCCGGGGATGGATGATCTTGAAGGTTCAATGCTGTGTGAGGAAGAGAGGGATGAGGTGCCCTTTTATAAGGGGGGAGAGGGGTACCTTTGGAAAAACCAAAAAAATTATTTTATTATAAAGTCATATTAGGTTTTTAATATCTCCCAATTTATTTATTTTAAAGCGAAGGTGGGGATGGGTCTAAGTACTCTCATCCAATAGAATTTTCACGAGTTTGTTTTTCTATTTTAACCTTATCATTTAGATTTAACTTTAAGTTAGAAAATGTTACTTTTACTGTGTCTTCTTGTTTTCTTACACTATATGGTTAATAAACATACTATAACAAGACAAAAGAACCCCAAGTTGTTTATTATTAATATATATAACCTTATCTAAGTCATTTAGCCGAACCATAAATTTTTAGGAAAACAATAACAATAAATAATATTATATTTTTTTAAAAAACTATTTTATGTCAATTTTGACACAATTTTGGAATTGGTTTTTGTGAAAATCATAATAGAAATATTAGGTCTAATAAGGTTAATAAAATCAATACTAACATTTCATATTAACCTGAAAATTATTGTAATTCATTAAAAGTCACAAAGTACATTTATTTGGGTATTTATAACATCAATTATGTCAATATTTCATTAATTAGATAATTACTGCATCATCATTGTGTCATATATAAATTAACTTATTTAATGTCTAAAAATTACAAATAAAATACCATTATTTAGGAAATCATTTTACATTTCTAATGAATATTTATAGTCGAATTTATCTTATGTATAACCCTATATAAAATTTTTTTAGTTATAAAACTTTGATTTTAACTATTTTAACTATTCTTTAAATAAAATAGTATTAAATGTCCTAATCTAATCCATGTGGACCTAAATGGACATATTTAATTCCTACGGTTTTTTTGGTCGAATTAAACTTATAAAATCGAATTAGGACATGTGTTAGGGTAATAATAATATCATTTTTACCCTTAATTACCCTATTTACTTTTAATAGTGGTAAAAAAAATTAAAAAGATACTATTCACAAAGAATTATTTTAATATTATTTAACCACATTTTAGTCCTTGATATTAACCGTTTCACTCTGGTTTTTATAATTCCACTCACAGAAGCGGTAAAATTATGTTTTATGTGAATTTGCAAATTCGCCTAGGAATTGGGTAAAAACGGTGAAAAGTTCAATAAAATTTTTATACCTAAAATTATTATAAAATGACTCCAATTAATTTCATTGAACTTATATAGGTATTATATATCAATTTTGACCTAAAATAAATTAAAATAAAATAAATAATTATTTAAATAAAAAGTCGGTTTTTAAATAGTAACCCATTGTTTTCACTATTCATCAAGAATTGAAAGTTATGAGAAAAATACCAAAATTTCACCCAAGGATAATTTCGATATTCCAAATCCAAAAATGAAGTCCATATTGAAAAATAAAATTTACAAAATTTCAAAAAGTGGGTATTACTATTCATAACGGATAGTTTTAATAATATTTTAATAGCATTTCGTTGTTTAGTGAAACTCAATATTGCGTTCAACACACACTATCAAGGAAGGTCGCAATTGCGTGTAAAGAAAGCCAAGCTAGTGTTGTGTGTAGTGAAATATTCCTTTTATGATGTATATAACATAAAAACAAAATATTTATCATAAAATTATCGGGTGTTACATGTCCCCTGTCTCCCGTAACGGAACCGGCAAACGCTGGTTCCTCTCCACGGAACCCGTTGGGTTCCACCTTGGCAGACCCTTGCCAGCGGCCTGCTCAGCCGGCCGCCCTCCTGCCTAACCCCCACGGCCTAGCCGCGACTTCCCCTCCCGGCACGGCGCGATGGCGTCATGCTATCTCTGACGGCCGCGACCCTCATGGATGTGAACCTTTTCCACTGGCGCGGTGCGACGGCACCCCACCCCTCCAGCATTGCCGCGGCCCGTGGTAGCCGCGGTCCCACTCTTCGCACAACTCTGGCGACCGGGTGTCATTTGCGCTGCATAATTCTTCTCTGGTTTTCTTTACCGGTGGCACCAATGTGCCACCCCCATCATCAACCATTAATACCCATCAGAGAGACGTCGGTCCATGTTTGTTCGGCCTGCGCCCTCTACTTTAGATGTTAACATTCGGCTAACAACATACCACAATAAAAGATGAGGTATGAGGATTTAAATTAATCAAAAATGACCACTACGTCTAAATGACATCGTAAATCCTCGAACCGCGGAAGACGAATGTCGCGGTGGTCGGGCGTTGTGGAAGAAAAGTGTCGATTCCGTTGACGTCAGAGTGCACCTGAATTAGAAGCCTCGTTGGTGACTTTGTGTTCTTCGTCAGTGACATTCTTTGTCGAGTTAAGAACGGTGTTCTTCTATTTCTCAAGAGTTTTCTCCCAGCTCTCCCAACACAACATGTGTCAAATAAAAATAATATCTTAAGCTATTATTTTATTCTCCACATGAATCTTCAAAATTCAAACACTTGAATTAATTAATTAATTGTGTATCAATTAATTAAGTAAAGGGTTTTGGTGAAATAAATTGATGGAGGAGGAGAGTTAGAATTAAAGTGGGGAGTTGTCAAATTAATTGAAGGGGAGATTAATGGGGAGTTAAGGGGAGGTGATAAGTTAGGGGTCTTGTGGGCCACACTTCACAAATATCCTCTCATGAGAGGTTATCTGGGTGTAGGCCCCACCAGTAACTTCCCCATGTAGGATTTAACTACACAAGATAAATAAAATTGTTCATAACAATTTTATTTAACTTTTTTTATTAATCCCCAAAAATTATCTCTCAACCCGCATAAAACGCAACTGCGGTAAAGGTCCCCTTAAGCGATTACCGGCGCTGCGAATTCATTGGTGCCCTCAGATTTCAATTCCAAGCACTGGTTCAAAAGATAGAAAAACCTTCACGTATGTTTACTAAACGTACCCAAAGAAAACTTCAGAAATTGATTCTGGGCCCACTGGACCTCGGAATCAGGCTCCGTCAGAAACTGAGAACTCGTAAAATTCCAAAGAATTAAGGAAAAAAATTTCCTTGAAATTTCCTGGACTTTATAATTCAACTCATGTACTATAGGATATGATTTGGTAATATACCCATGATTTTAGTGGTCTATAGGAGTTTTATCTCATGATGACCATTTTTAATTTAGAAATACTCATCACAAACCAATTTATATGTCACATTCCACGGCCTTTTAGGGTATTCAATATAGTCACCCCTATATAAACTATAATATGTTGATTCTTCTATTATATAATGATACACGAGTAGGGGAAGCCATACCATATTTAGTGGATTATGACGCGGTTGGTGATCACCTACAGTAGGATTTCATGTTATATAATTAATTGAAACTTTACATTAGAGTTTGAGAAAGGATACCATGTTTTCATTAAATAGTCACCTAGGTTGGGGTACCCGAGGAATCAATGGAATGGAAAGATGACACCTGGGATTATGGATCCATTCAAGATCATGGAAAGTATGTGAACAGTGACATAAAAATTATATCTACTATAGTGATAAATCATCAAGCATAATTAGTTATTATATACCATTTTTAGATATATCATCATGATTAATCTCATGTGGTAACTATTTACAATATAAATATGGATGTTGATGATTAATTAATGGAATGAGAGTCTGAATATTGAATCCGAGAAAGATTATTATTTGAGGGAATTAAATACCCTACAATTAGTTTAGTATGTACATGAACGTATCTAATATTTTATGTGGGAGTGGGAGATAGAAATGTGAGCATGGAGTCTTGAGATTTTCATCAGTGATGCGAAGTGATATATCCTAAGAAAGACCCCCCCATATAAGGAGGATATTGTAATGACCCACTTATAAGAAGGAATCAATTTTAAATTATTTTTATCAAAACAAGGGTTTTTTTATTTTATTTCTGTAAAGGGTTGGAGGAGGATTAAGAATGATTTTTTATGAAACAAGATAGGTGGTGGAAATCCCCTTAAATCTGGACATCGTACTGGAATCAATATGAGAGTCCACTATAATTCATGGGGAAAAGGTAAGTGTTATGAACTCTACCATTTGGGTTTTAGTTGTGGTGAACTATAACATGGATGGCCTATTTGGTTTATAGTGGAGGGTCTCCTTGAGTTCTGGTGGGAATCAATTCCCCCAATTGACCTAGGGTATTTTTGTAATTTTAGGACATGAAAATTTGTTTTAAAAAATTTCTAATATTTTACATTTTCAAAAAAAGCGTGAATTACTTGCACATTCATTCATTCACATATTTTTCTTCCATTTTCATTCTTTCATGATTCATGGTTCATCTATATCAATTGATCATTTGTGGAAAATATATTTCTTTTCGATAATATTTTATTGGTTTCTTCAAATTTTTCATTGCACATTATTATAAATCCACAAATTGGTTTTTATATATATATTATATTATAATTTTAAAGTATTGAATTATATTGATCACTGACGTGTAGGCCTTTTATTTGGTGAGACATGATGAGCCTAATATTTTATAACACTTTATATAAGTTTTCATGAGACTTATGATGTTTATTTTATTATGGTTTAATGGGTATTACACAAAATAAAACCTATTTTTATTTTTATTTCATTATGTTTTAATTTATGGTCAACATTGTTTTGAGAATTCTTCTTACATCAGTGATTTTAACCCCTTAATTATGAAAATGTGAATAATGAATTCATGATGAATCTTTTGATTGGAACTCATGTGATGGATAACATGAGACTAAACATTGGGAATTTAATTTTATATTGTTATATAACTTTTTATCTTTCATTAGCAATGGTATGGGTGAGGGATATTCATATTAAGTTTAAATGGTTTTAGGTAAGTTATACCTTGGAAAAAGGAATCGTATGAATGGGTTTTATGTGTCAAACTCAACCAAAATATTGATTTATAAATGAAATAAAACCTTATGAAATTTCGTACCTAATATGAAAAAGGGATTTAATTCTATTACAACAAATTTTTTGATATAAAATATGATATTATTTTAATATGGCATGTGATATGTTTTTATTATTATATATTTCATACTTTAGATATGCTATGTGATATTATTTTGTTAGGTTATGTTATATTCAGGGATAATTATATGATATGTCACAATAAAAAATAAATTTACGTCAATATGGTTATCAATTGGAACTATGATATGCATGATATGTTTTTTAAATAGATTTGGATATTATGCCTCTCTATTTAGGATTTAAATTAGATTAAAATGTTATTACCACTATTTATATTTTTTGTATGGGGATATAAGTCATGGAAATCCATCTAGGATTTAAAAATTGGGTGAGATTATATTTCCATGCATTCCTTGTCATATTAATGGAATGGAAAACTATTCCCATTCACCTTTGACAATGTTCATTGTATGGGATGTTATACCCATTTACCATTGGAATATATTATGGTATGAGATTCTATACCAATACAACATTATCATTGTTTAATTAATAATATTTCATTACTAATTCAATGTTTTAAGTTTAAATTGATAACTTTTACTCTAAATAAGAATATGTTTTCATATGGTTATGTAAAATAGAATAGAATTCTAAATAGATCATTCAACATGTACGTATTCAAATTGATGATAATTATTTTAAGATATGGTTTATTTAATTGATTATGGATGTATCGGTGGTCATTTTACTTCCCCATGCCATTATCAATGATATGATTAAATTGATATTGAAATGTGTCAAATTTGGTATGGTTTCTCACAGAGGGATTTATATAACACACAATGATGAACCATTAATTATTAATTTTTTTTTGTTAACATATTAAAATGTGAGTTCGGATAAATAGTATATATTTGTTTATGGACACTATTGATTGTGTAAAACTAGGATTTAGTCACACCATTCACATACACATGGTGGGTGTGTGTTGGATTTATAATATGGGATGCAGGTAAGGGGAAGGGGCCTGATGTTGTTATGTGTTTTTTTATGGATTTATAGAGTGGTAGGGGAGACCATTTGGTGACTTGGATAGATTTGTCTAGTCTAAAATATATTTTTTATCAAGTAGTATTTCATATTTTAAAATCATGATTTTAGTCAATTTATATATGTTCTCTGTGTGTGATAATAAAATAGGTTTTTATTTTGATACAAAATTTTGTATGTTAATCTTATTTTTTCCCATTCTTTTAATGTTTATATTATATTAATAATGGAGGTTGATGAATTATTACAATTAAATTTTCATTATTTTTTTATTTTATATAAAGGGTGTCATCACCCCTCATTTTCGATAAACCCCAACCACTAGTCGATAACCTTGACCATATGGGGAGGCATACAAGTGTCCCTGTAGTAACTTTAATTCACCACATTTGAGTAGATGAGGATGGTGATCGTAAATGAGTCATTATTTAGTTATGTAATCAATTTTATCATCAATTTATGGTAAATTATTCCGGAAAATTTATATATTTTACAACTATTATAGAATTAAAAAACATTACATTTCTTAGTCAGATATATAGTATTTTCATAATTAGAAAAAATTAATTGAGGAATAGTAGAGATAAGAAATTTATATGAACTATGTGATTAATTATTTATATTTATTTTAATAGTGTTATTGATTATTATATTATTGAACATTGTAGTGTTTTTGAGCCTTTGGTAGTATTATTTATGAGTTTGATGGATGAAGGATTGTTAAATGAGATTATATAGTTTTGTTGTTCTATGGATATTGATATATAATTAATGTGTTAAAGAATTTAATAAGAAGAATATGAAGTGATATCTTTTGAGATGTGTATTGAATAAATGAATAATTAAAAAAATTCTCATGGAAATTATTATATATTTTAAAACGGTAATTGATTATGATATGAAAAGGATGATGTGTTAAATTATTAATTTAATTGAATCATTAATGTATTGATTTTGGTATGTATGGTTTTTTGTATTATTGGTAACTGTTTTTTTATTAAATTGTGGTGGTAATATTATATAGATGAATTTTATTTGATTCAAAAATAATAACGGGATTGGTGAGCTATTTTATATCTTTGATTGTTTTTCTATTTTCTACGGACCACCATCTGAGTCACATAACCTGACTAATGAACTTATGAGTTTTTGAGTACTGAGTGAACCACTATCATCATGGTTTTTGTGTAAATAGATGAATGATAATCCCCCCTCTCTTTCTCATTCGTTCAATCATTGTTACCATTATTTGGTTATCATTATGCGCAATTGTATATGTGGATATTGTAAATGGTGGATTTAGAATTTCCTCTTGAATTATGATGTTGTATGTGTATTATTGCATTTTATATGGGAATGAGAATGGATGACAAGACCAGTATGTATGCCATTAATTCATCATGAAGAATATATATGTAAGGAATTTGGGGTGATGTTCCTCTTTACATATATTTTCATGACTTACTGTTATTATATTATAGAAGAATTTGATGAGTTTTCCTATGATCAAATTAGTTATTATATGGAATAGAGTTGAAATAATGTATTTGTTCAACAATTTATTCACTAATTCATTATTATGATGAATAAAAATGACTATTTTTTGGATGGAGGAGCGTATTGGGTGTATTTATATTATAACAGAGACTTATAGATAATTTTTTCATATATTTAAATGATAAAATTTTATATTATGATATACAATATTATCTTATGATCTTGGTTATTGGGGGTAGTATAAGGATTTATTTCTTTTCATGGTAGTTGTTCATTAATATTGTACAATTTTTCAATGATGTATAATTTTTTATAATAACATTATAAGTATGTTAAAATTTATTAATAATCTCATGTATTATTTGATATATAGTGTTTTTTTATAAGTTTATGTCTTTTCATTCCTACACTAAAATATGGAAACTCCTCATGAAAATAATTTCTACACACACAGTGTTAGTCACTAAACTGTTGGCTATTAGGTTTGGGATTTTGGGACAAAACATAATTTCAATAGTGAACAAGGTGTGGTCTTAGTGAAAATTTTCCATGAAAATTCAGTATAAAATATCATTATGAAAATGACTAGAACTATTACTGGTTTTTTATAGCCATTTTGTTGTACAATTAAACATGACATGGTTTGTATCCACATGGAAAAAAGTAGCCTCCACCTTCTCCCCCAATAAATTATTCCATCCATGATGTCTAAAATTACTTATAAAATAAAACTATTTTTTCATAATTTTAAAAGCATCACCAAACCTCAATAAATAATATCTAACATCCTTCCATATTTTTAATATTTATATTCTCCTTATTATATCTAATTAAAAAATGCACAAAATATCACTATAATTAGATATTATCCATATTTATTTACACTATATTATATTAGATTGGATGATGTTGAAATTGGAGTGATTTTTTTAAAACAATTATATCATGTGGGTTTTCCTAAAAAATTTGGGTTATTAAGAAAAATTTAAAATAAACCTATATCTACTTTAGGGTTCATAAATTAATTTGGAATTTGTTTTAAAATTTTAAATGATGTTTATAAAATATTTTTTTGTTTGTTTTTAAAAAATTATTTTGTAATTACCTATTCTATAATAAATGTTGTATTTTAAATAATTCACAATGATCATTTTTTCGCTAGTTTAACTAAATATGTTTTTTCGATTTCATATTGGCGTATATGTTTTTTATCCATCCTTTAGATAGATTATTTGTAATGGAAGGGAAAACCAGTATGCATAATGGTTTGGCATAGAATGTTCATTTCAAATTTGGTTTATTTTAATTATATAGAGTATAATTATTAATATTTTTTCATGGATTTTAGTTACCGTAAATGCGCAAAATCAAGACAAAGATTGGGTTTTTGATTTTAAATTGCTTAAAATTTTTAGATATTGATGATAAAATTATTTAAAGGTTACTTTTTTGGGGAAATACATTTGTGGTGATGAAATTAAAACACACCAAATTTCTATATTTTATTATTTTTATATTCATTTATATTTAATGGAAATCATCAGTTTTGAATTTATTTATATGGTAATGATTTTTTATTAATATTAAATAATCATTAAGATGAAATTTTAGGTATATAAATATGGTAAATATTATATGTAATTATGTTATCAATAATGGGGGAGTTCCTAATGAAATCAATAGTCAAAATACCTAGGAATGTGTGGTTTATGGTTGTTTATGTTTAGGTGTATAGTTTGTTGAACGTTTATGATATTTTGCATGTAAAATTTGCAAGAATAATATATTATCATGATTAGGGAAATAATTAGGATAATTAAAAACAATAACCATGTAATTATTAAAATAAAAATTATTTCAATATTTATCAATCTCTACATTTATTTTTTTTTATTTTCATGTGAGACCAATAAAAATTCTCCAATTGTTTCCATTATAATTATTTTATGGAGAGACTCAAAGTAAGAGTATTCACTTATAGATCAATGTTAATATACGTGGTTCTTCTTATTCCTTTTTCTACTGAAATTTTTCATAGTATTAATATTGAAATTTATTGTATTTTAGTTTTCTAAGATGATAGTTTCATTAATGAATAACATAACCCTACTAGTTGATGAGGCTTCTACATGGGAAGGGTGAAAAAAATTAAAATCTTGCTGTTGGAAATGGTGTCGATGTAACATCATCACATGATGGTTATCTATCTTTTTTAAATATATTAATTTTTTATTTAGTATATTTAATAAATTATTAAAGTGTCTTTATTATTAAATAATTTTCATGGATTAATATTATCGTTAAAAAGAAAACATAATAATTTATAAAATTTATTTTAGGTATGTGACCATTATTATACTGATTATTTAGGATTAATAATGTTGATTATTATTTTCTTTAAAAATTAATATTAAAATTTATTTTTCATATTATTTTTATTAGAGTCTAAAATTATAGTCCCAAAAGAGCAGGAGTCTGAAATCAACTAAAATTCAAACAAGATATTATACAAATTTGGTTAAATTGTTAACTATTATGTGCAGTTGATGTATTTTATAAGACGATATTCTGATTAGATTTTTATATATTTACGAGCTTAACTACTTCATCCAACATCCTCACCACCTCCAAAAAAATTCTCTTCCATCTTCTACTTATTATAACATTATTAAATTAATAATAATTATTATTCTTATTTTTCTTACTGGTATTTGTATATATAAATATTTTTTAGAATAATGTTTTATTTTTTAGTTTATTAGATTTTAAAAAGATGAATTTTATAAATGTTTTTGAATTAACGGACATGAATATTTTATTTAATGTTAAAAGGGAAAACATGTATATATTAGGTATGTAAATTTATTTCAAATGGAATAATTATTGGGAAATGGTTTTAAATGATATTTTGGAATAAAAAATATTTTTAGAATAAAAGTGGTTTTTATTATTTTATAAACATAATCTATATTTCATTTGAAAAATATTGTGATATTTATATTTCTATTACTAATAATTTTTTGGTCATCATACCATTCATTAGTCATTCATTTTGTGTATGTTAATTATGGTTGGATTAATTTTATAACTTTTTAGACAAATGGGTTTTTAATAGTTCATAATTAGAAAACATTCCAATGATGGTTTATTAAGGTAATGAAAATTTTTATATCTTTGTTATATAGGTTATAAGGATGAACGTCATATAAAATGGATATATTTAGATATTAAATTGTTTTCAAATGACTTTAAGTGGAAAACTATGGGACACATATATTATCGAAGAGTTCATTTATATACATGGTTTATAGTGTAATGGGTGTTCATAGCATAAATGGTAAGGAAAAACAATAATTCCTACTCATCATCTCCTTATAATTGTTATAACAGTAATTCTTTATTTTAATGCCCATCGTTTGGGTTTATATGATCATAGATGGCCTCTGTGTGGTGGTTTCATTACTTCCTCTAGCATGAATCAGATTTGAATTTATAATTTGTTCCAAGCTTTAACCAACTACTAAGACGTACTTTAGAGGGAGTATGAGGTCGAATACATAGGTGTACTACTGTTAAATTTCATGAGGATTTGATTTCTAAACATATAATGGAGTCCTTTCTATAAGTATTTTGTTTGGGATTTTGGTATGTGCTCTATTTTAGGATGAAATTAAATTGATAAATGAGGGTTCATGATCAAGTTGAGTATTTGGTTGAAGGATGTCTTTTAATAATAACCATGGAATGATCCAATGTATTAGTCTATGAAGCAAATAAGGGTCACTAGTTGATTTTTTTTCTTAGCCTACTAGTCCTACATAGGAAGTAGCTATTATGTGGTCAGGAGGTATTGAAAGCCTATGTGCATTAAGTTTGGATTTATGAGAAGAAATTCTCCTAAGATAGTGGTCATAGCAGAGTCTAATCCAATTTGGATAGGGTTATTTGTTTGACTATCCCATGGTTAGGGACATTCACGAAAATGGGATAGACTGAAGGTTCATATCCTAGTTACTAATTCAATTAGTCTTTCCATATTTAGATTAAAAAGGTATAGTTAATAATGTAGATATATTGAGATTAATCCCTAACCCTAGGAAATTTATCTTCTCATTAGTGATAGTGTAATAATAAAATAAACAAGGAAAATCATTCTTAAAATATTTATAAAAAAGAGATTCTAGGTTTATGATCTGAATACATGAATAAGAAAAATATGAATTAAACTAAATAACCCACTTGATATAGAAATCAGAATTTAAATTTAATCACTGAACGAGAAAAATAAGGGGTTGAAGAAATTATGCTTCATGGATATAAAATTAAAATAAATGAGAATAACAATGAATAAATTGAGTTCAAATGAAAAAATAGTTATAATGGATCACATGGAATTGAGAGGGGAGAAGGAATAGAACTCTATATATATTTTAATGCTATGCAGCTCCATTCCTTATATATGCGTTTTTTGCCACGACGTGTAACTATGGTAAACAATATGTTCCCTTAATCCATTTCATTTTCCTTTGAATCTCCAGCATGGCATACGGTTCTTGATAATATGATGTATGACCAATTACATGATGTGTAGACATAGTTCACGACGTGTACTTTGGTGTAGTAGATTTTGTTCAATTCCTCGCGACTATCTCACAAACCTCTTTGACTGGGTGTCATGACATGTCTAGTGTGGTCGTGATGTGTAGTACCTTTTTTTCTTCCATCTCCATGGTAATGAATTTTCTTCATTTCTTAGGTTAGGCTATGATCCTAACAGGTAAATGATGTTAATTTCATCATCACGATATGTACATGGCTGATTTTACATTTCTTCTGCCTTTTGTTTCTTTAAAACCTCTGATGTTTTTCCTTCAAAATTAGTCACATACCACGTGCATTATCAAATAATTAAATGCAAAAATTTGAATAAATGGAAGCAATGTATATATACAGACGAGGATTATCAAATCCCTCTATAGTTGAACAATTTCTTTTCCTCAGGAAATACATCCCAAAAATGATTTCATAAAGGATAAGAATGTCTTAATGAAATAAATATTCATTATTTCCATGAAATTAAATTAGGTTTAATCATATAAATATCAATTTCAAAAATTAAACCTGCATAGAGAGTTAGTCATACCACACAGTCTAGTCTTCAAAAAAAATTAATGTCTTCTAATCATAACCACTTAACTGTTCGTTATGTTACATGACCAATTATAATCTACCTCACTATTCTTTTCTCTCATCACTCAGTGTAGAAAATTAGAGTTGAGGTATGCTTGTTCCCTAAGTACGTATTCCTTAAAAAAGGCATTCACGGGTTCAATCATCAATACTAAGCAATGACAATGATAAGATTAATCTTGAGGGCTTAGGACATAAGGATTTGATGACTCTGCGGCTGTGGGTAGGTAGTTAAAATGTGAAACATCAGACTCAAAGAGGATGGTATGCTCTGTAGTACAGTGCAAAAAAGTGAAAGGACAAATTTGATGAAGTTCCTTCTTCTATCTGGTCATGTTTTTACTCCATCATCTCGGGTTGGATCCATATGTATGACAGGTATGTATAAAGCCAATTGATTCTGTTCCTTTCCTTTTTCTTTTTTTCTTTTACATTTTTTTGAATTTTATGTCGAGGATATATCTCACATATATAAACTATCCTTGTATGATCCTTAGAGGGATCCATCGGTCTAGAGATTGGTGATTTTTGACCTTCCTAGTATACAACACATACCATTTTTTATTTATTTTTAAAATTTTAAAGCGACAATAATTTGAATTATTTACACAATATGATATATGGATCACAACCTCAAAGTCAAGTTAGCACATAGTGCATATTTAAAAGTTGAATAATCCCATGTTTACAAAATGTCTCCCCCACACATGTTCAAATATATCTATGAGAATTGTACCAAAGTATGGTAGGAATGGAAATTTGATTAGAATAGCTTCATTCTAACATTTCATTAATGGAATCTATGGGCTAAAATAAGCATATATGTCAGGTGGGTCTTAGGGAATGTGGATATCAAAGAATGAATAAATCATTTTAAATCAATACTTGTTCAGTCATCATTTTGATATGATCTCAGTGAAAGTTATAGTTTGATTACATGCCCCATGTATCAATCAAGAAATATGATCTGATAAGAGTATGAAATTGAAGGCTTAGAGTCCTCTAGGGTTGTCCGAATAAAAAAAATATGGGAAATAACAAAGGGAATAAATCCTACTTAATAGGTCAAATAGGCATAATTTTGAGGATATTGAATGTGAATAAATTCCCTAAAATCAACAGTCATTCTAAACCAATCTATGAAGGAGTGAAACAAAGTACTTAACACTTTTACACTTATATTTTTACACAATTGAATGGGAATACTGATTTGTGGGTTAAAAAATGCTTATTATTTAGAAAAATGTCTCATAGACAAGTGAGAATAATAAATATTCAAGTGTATCATTAGTGAAATTGTTAGAATCCCCCCCCCCACAAACATAAAAGGAGGAAGTGTCCATAATATCAATGAAAAATAGGTGAGAGTGGTGTGGAAGTGATTTCAAATGTATTCATTGAAATTGAATATTGGAAAAAATGAAAATAAGAGGGAATTAAGAGCCCCCTGGAAAAATTGGTATTCCATTGGGGTGTTTGTGCTATTGTAACTTGAATATTTAGTGTACCTACACAAGTGTTAGAGAAGGAAATATTAAACTACATTACAAATATTAGTATGAAGGTATAAAAATTTGGAATAGTAGAAGAAAGGGAAGGCACATCAATTGAGAAACTGGGAGAGCCATTTTATTGAAATGTTTATAAGATTACAATGCATCTTCAAGAAATCTAGAAATGAAAAATGAAGACGGAATGAACTAGACAAGACAATTAAAATGCAAAAAAGGTATATTAACTATGGGTTGCCTCCCATAAAGCGTTAACTATAAATTGTTATCTAGATGGGTGGACATAGATTGTTGTTAGATGGTCCACCAGCTTAGTTTCTCCTTTTCCTCTCACTACTGCTAGAGGTGGTGTACTCAACCTCGAATGGTCTCGACAGTGGGTTGATTTCTTTCAGTGTATCCACGTGAGTACGGATGGGGGGTGGAAAGAATGGAATGATTTTTCATAGAAGCTATGACTGTTGGTGAAGGGAGAAAGATATCTCATGACATTTTTAGGTAATGTCTAGGACATGATCTAGCCCCCATAGTTCTATGAATGTTAGCGGTACTAGACCACCCAAGATGGTATATGATTCTATGTTTCATGACATGATAATGAAATGGCATGAAAATAAAAGTACTACTAAACAGAAAAATTAAGTCCCATGTATATACAATTTTCAGTAAGTCTGTACAATGGTGGTAACAAAAATTATGAAAATACAATCATTCCAAGTATATGTAGAGGTCTCAAAATCCTAAAAGATAGATAGAAGGTAGACTATATAGTTGTGCCAAAAATATTTTCAAGCGTCATCCCACTTCCTTGTGTCTTGTTCAACTATCTGAGGGTAGTCACGCCAGCATCAATATTAGTCAAGGATGGAGGTGATGTAGTGGTGGGTGGTGTGGTAGTGGAAGGATGGGATAATTATTGCGACATATCCACAAACATAACATATTATATATATTTTAAATCTAAAAATATTATTATATTCAGAATGATCATTTAAGTATACATGTTTATTTAAAATGTAAATACTATTAAATATTAAACCCATACATTAAAAATGGAGACACATACTTAGTATCCACTTTTCTACTAAAGGAATCACATTTAAAATAATACATGGATTCTTTTTATTTCACAGATTCAAAATTTTATTCATGACCAAAATATTTTCTCTTCTCTTCATCAAACCATGTTGAAAACATTTAGTAGAATTGGATGAGAAAAAAAGTCTCAGTAATGGATTATGATATAACAGAAACCATTAGTTTAGTAAAAAAATTAAAACCCTTGAAAAACTCATTCATTGAAAACAAAAAAATTTACCTGTGAAGGTAAATATCATGAATTTAAAAGGATTATTTATTTTTCCTTTTGAAAAAAAATTATTCCTAAAAAATCTTATTAGTATAGATTGAAAATTTTATGTAGGTATCCTGGGAAATCATTTCTGGTAACCCTTACAGAACCCTTAGAAATGGAAGAACCATACATTCCACTTCAATATCTGGAGTACCCAAGGCATTGAAGCTCTATCTGGGCACACACATCCTCAAAGATATAGATGTATCACCTAGAACAATCTAGGTGCACCTACAAATTATAATTTCCTTGAACCAGAACATGTAATAATTTTTTTTCGTAATTTTATAAAACTCTTTCAAACTCGTATGAAAATCACATTCATATAAATATATCTTTCAAAATTCATATTGCAACACATCATTCAAATATATTTTCAACAAAAAAATTTCATAAAAAAATACCAAATGGGTAATTTTTTTTAAGGAAAAAATATTTATTTTATGGAAATCCAAAATAAAATAAATGTCATGGCTATGGGCAACACATTTTGGACATGTACATTAAAAATAGGACATTTCATTTTTTTTATTGTGAAAATGATCCATATAAAATACTTCAAAATATTCCATTTGAAAACCATCAAAATTTTAAAAAAGTAAAAAATATCCTTTATATCAATTTGGTATCCACATAAACCAATATGTAAAAGAATATCATGAATATTGACATAGATAAAGTAGTTTTCAAATTAAATCTTTAAAAACTCAGTGTCCTATATCATGTTGAAATATTTAAATTATAATACTAATGATAGATTAACATTTAACAGAACAATAAATTGAATGATAACAGATATATTATTTACATATAATGTGAAGTGGAATTTATATACAACTTATAGATGAATAATGTTCAATACAACAAGATATTTCTTAATGAAAGGTGATTGAGATGATGTTCCTTACCTTGAGTATGATTAATTACCTATTTTCATTATAATCTTGAATAATAAATATAGCTTAACTTTTTTCATGATTGAGAAACTTTTTCAGGTTTACTATTCATTTTATATCACTTATTATCATGTTATAATTATTAATTAATAATTTAAGATTGTGTGGGATGTTTTTCTGATATTCAGTACATGAGTCCAAAATGGATTTGGTAGGATGTAAATAGTCAAAGTGGTTATACATAAAATATCTGTATAATAATAATGAAATAATAATCTCCTTATTACATAAATTATTCTTTTATATAAATAATATTATGTATGGTTATGAAAAATGAACAATTTTATAATCATGGAGACCGTAGGTTATATATATGCATGAGTAACGTTTCAGTTATTTAATGATAGTCATGAAATAATGGTTATAATTATTTTTTCTTTAATGAATATTCATAATATCATTAATTTATATAGATATTACTAATTTAAACATACATATATGTATATATGTATATAGATATCATCAATGTGTTGTGGTGATGAAAATCGAATTACCTCTCTTAATGGATGTGATAGATCACTCGTACTCATGAATGATGATATTATTTTTGTGTTCCTGGAAATGTAAGAACATAAATGATATTTAATAATCTAATAGAGAAAATTATGTCATGAATATAATAAATAAAAAATATTTCCATAATTTTAACTAGACATGAGATATGATGCTATAAAATGAACTATATCTGTTTGTGAGGTTGTAGTTTGTTGTACACATGAACTTATAATTCATTTACCATCTAATGAAATTTGAGATGGATAAGGTTCATTTAAGAAAAATAACAACATATATGTATATTAAGGATACTAGAGTTATTATTTTATAGTGTTTTAAGGATTTTTTATAGAATTGATAGTAGAAATATAATAGAAACACTAAATTAGTCTCATTTTTTTTAATTTGGATGATCTACTGGGGGTAAAATCATAACTAATCTAAGGAGGGTGTTATTCTTGAAATTAAGTCTATATAATTTTAGTTGTTATTTTATGGAGGTATTTGGGTAGAGCATGGCCAAACCAAAAATTATTTCCTGTGAGAAGAATAAAGAATAATGGGTTCCCTTTTATAGGAGTGGGGAGGGACACGATTGGAGTTCTTAAAAATTAATTTAACATAAATTAATTTTATATTTAAAAAAGGTCCAATGTGATTTAGATTTAATATAGGATGAGTTTGGTTTTAAATCCTACAATAAGTTAAAAATTATATCTGTTTTCATTATTTTTTATCCATTTCATTTCATTTTAACCGTTATTTGACACATCTGAAACTTACTATGTTATCATGTCACCTACAATTTGAGGGTTAATATAATTACAATGATGTGAAAAAATAGAATAGCTGATTCATTTATAAATTTCTCAACAAACCATAATAAGTATCACTAAATTGGGATTTTTATAAATTTTATATCATTTAATAAATAAATAATGTTCATTTTGATGCTATTTGTTTTTGGACATTATAAAAATATCATGAAAAATAATAACTTCAAACTAACAATTTGAAAACATCTCTAACAAGTCATTTTTTTTCTAGAAAATTCATGGATTTCATAAATTATATAAAATTATATATATTTTAACATCTTTAATATCATTAGTTTGATATTTACCTTAATTAAAACATTACCCCATTTTCATTGTGTCCCATATTAATTTAATTATATCATTCCAAAAAATTATAAATAAATTATCATGATATATATAATTATTTTATAATTCATATTACTATTTACAGTGGAACATATCAGCAATATAACTCCATGTTATAATTATTATATTTTTGAGAAATAAGAGTATTAAATTTGTTTATTTTGATTAAATAAAATATTATGAATTCTTTACACACACCCAATTGGTTTCTATATGTCATAAATTTATTCAGATTATGAATATTTTCGAAAAAAACTCATAAAATGAATTTTGGGATTGTTTTTGCGTATATTTTATAACAATTATAATATCTTATTTAACAATAAGTACTCGATTTATCCTTAACCATGGTAATGTTTTTTACAAATGTTATTATTCATAATGTTTTAATAAAGTGTTCTTAATCTTTAAATTTGGACCACTTGATTAATTTCTTGGAATCCAATTTTAATAATTAAAGATAAATAGATAATATAAATTAATTAAATATTATTCTAGTTTAATGAATGAAAAAATGGGTTTTAAATTTAAAATGATCAAAAGTTAACTATGTTTTTATATCAAATTTCAATATTAAAATGATTCCTACTATAATTCCCTAGAACTCAAAAATACTTAATCTTGAGAGAAGTCAAGAATTCACCTTTAGTATCTTTGAATGTTTAGTGTTTTAAATAATTATTCCATTACCCATAAATAACAAAACCATATAAATAATAAGTGGACATCTCCAACAGTAACCATTTCTTCCACAAAACATAAAATTTTCAATGAAACATGATTTATTTTATGTTAAATCATACCTTTTCCTTGATCCCATTCATGAATCTCTTCTTCTTTATAACCTATAAAAAACATTTTCAAAACATGGTATTAGTATAAAAATCACAGTAAGGGATACACAATGAAATAAAATGGTTTATCTTGAGGGAAGATGTAAACTATGAATACTTTATCATAAAGTAATACTTTTCACCTTTTTGATTTATTAAAATAATATTCGCTGAATATAAGTTCATTGTTTACCATTTTTTTATAATCAAAATATTACCATAAAACCCATAGAATGTAACATATAACATAAAAGGTAACTTGGGACATAATCATAAATAAATGGAATAACTATACGGTCAATATCCACACATATCACAAAATGGATAAAACATATGAATGAATTATATACCCAATTCATTATAGGTTGTAACGTAACCACCGATCTATGGTTTTTTACAGAACCACCCATATTTGTTTTATCACATAACCAACCATCTTTGGTTTATCACATAACCACCTGTAAAATGTACTGGTATTATTATATAATCATAAAAAATAAAATATCTCTTTTTTAAAAAAATTACTCATAAAATTTCATTTTCAATTACAATTAATCATTTTATGATATTAAAATATTCAATGCATTTCCAAAACCATTTAATCATTTAATAAAGAAAATTTGGAATCAAAGTGTCCCATAGCACTTTGAAACTTTGGAAATAATTTGAAATTTTAAAACATTCGTATCCATATAAATAAATTCATAAAAATCATTTTGAAATCATGGAAATAAAAAATAAGGTTTTAGATGAATAATGTTTGAAATCATTTAGAATGATGTTTTAGTTAAAGAGTCTCTTTCAACTTGACAAACACATGAATCAAAATCAGTAAGAAATAACACTAAAAACATTAAATATCATGGAAATATACTAATTCATGATATTATGTGTCAAGTGTTTTATATACACCATATATGATATGAAAGTTGAATAATATCAAGATATTACTCAATGAAAGGAGATTGAGTCAAAGTCCCTTACAAAGATCCTATCATTAGATTAAGGATAAACAAATGACACAATTATGTGTGAAAAATATAAATCATCCTAATATAAGTGGATATTCATGAAAAAAAATCATGGTTCATTTACAAATATTCATATAAGAACATAACCAATGACATATATATTTAACTAAATTAATGGACACTATGTTAACATTTCCCTTACCGTGAGTCCGAATCATCGCGTACAATCATTATATTCCTGAATATTACACATAGATTAATTTTTTTACTTACCTGAGAACCTTTTAATGTTTATAATTTATTTTATATAACTTATAAACATGTTATAATAATTAAAAAAGTGTTTATCTTCATTTCAGATGTTTTGTCTATATTGGGTACTTGAGTCAAAAATGGACTTTTTTGATTTAATTTGTTCATGTGGTCAAAAATACATCATCTCGAGTATAATATTCATTATTTAAATATCATATATATCAACTATATATGTATTTATAATAATAAACAATATTTTATGATAATAAATGAAATACACCATTCATCGAGACGGTATGTCGTATGTACGCATGAACACTTTCTTCATTTCTTTTTCATAATAAAATAAAAATAAATAAATGATAGAAATTTATATTATTGTACCATTATTATATTAATGTCATATATGTGTCATATTATTAATAAAACAATCCTTTATATGTTCCATGTATAATGGTAATGAGTCATATTACTTTGAGGGGGCGATGGTCCACACTTCTCAAAAGAAATTATCATATTTAAAAAAACATGGAAATTATAAAGGTATATTATAAATAAAAATTACAGAAGAATATAAAAAATATAAATATAATATATAAATATATAAATATATTTTCCATCATAATTTCCACTATGATACATGGTAGGGAAAATTGAACAATCATCATTTCGTGATGCAGAAGTTCACCGTACACATAAACCGTATGTTTGTTACCCATTAAATGGAGGTTTGTGTAAGTGAAGGTCAAAAACATATAATAAAAATATATTAACAAATTTTGGATAATTTTTAGTTTTTTGAACATAAAATAATAAAATTATATGGAGTGGAGAATAGAAATGAAACTAAAAAAATGAGGTAAGGTGTTACCCCTTAATCTGGTAACTTCCTTTGGTTTATACCAAAAGGATTCCTTGGGAGACTTTATGACATAAGGTAGGCTTCTAGGATAAGGGGAGGGATTCTAGGAAGAGTTTTGGGCAGATATTGGATGATCCAAATGTCTTTTTAAGTGTGAGTAATATAGAGGAATGGGTTCCTTTTATAGGAGAGGGGAGGGACACCATTTTAATAATTAAAAGTATTAAATTAATATAATATTCATTTTGATTTCAAATGGTCTAAAAATCATTAATTTAAATTATAATATCAGTATAGTTCGACATAATATCATAAAATATTTTTTAGACATGTATTTACTTTATTTTAAAACTAATCTTTTCAGTTTACCATTAATTACTACCTTTTAGTTTTAATCAAGGTAACGATATTATAATTATTAAGAGGCTATTAAGTTTACTTATACGGGGTAAATTTACCATAATTTGATATTTAATTAAATTTTTTAAATTTTAAAAGACACTTTGTAATCTAAAAATATTTTAATTATATTTAAATAATTTAATAAATTATTATTTTAAAAAAGTATCAATAGTGTCAATTTTACACTATTCAATTCATTGAATTTAAATAAAATAATAAGAGAGATATAACATCAAAAAAAAGCATTTAATTGTATTATAAAATGTTCTATTCGACTTTAAATATCATATATTACATATATTATTTCTTATAATATTTATTTTACATTTTATTATATCATTTATTTGATATTTATATTAATAAATTAATTATTGTATCATTGTTGTGTCAATATTTATGGTAATTATTTAACCTATAAAAATTATAAAAAAATTCATATTATGTAGGTAATTTCATTAAATTTATGTAGACTATTTATTTTTTATATTTCATTAGGTTTATGTCTACATTAAAATTATTATAATTATAAGAGATAAGAGAGTGACATGTTGCCTCTTTATTTTGTTTTAATAATAATTACATCACACTCACTGAAAAAATTTAATTTAATGAATAAATGATAAAAATATGTTATATGGGTTTAATTTTATTCATATAATAAGAATTTTGAAGGTTTTTAGGTAATTTTATTATCGATATCAAACTATTTGAAACCCTAATTTTCCTATTTACATTTAACTATTGTAAATAAATATTTCCAATGTTACTATTCATAATGTACAAAAAAATTAAAGTACCCTTTTATCATAATTTTATCCCACTGATTCCAAATTTGGGATTAATATCTAAAAATAAAAAATAAATTTTTTAGTAATTACATTAATATTAATTCTCGTTTTCAAAATGGGAAAACTAGTTTTTTAAATGTAAAAACCATCAAAATATGGTTGTGATTTTATATCAAATTTGAATGTGAAATTATATCCAATGACCTAAATGGGATGAAATTATGAAAAAATAATCTATTAAAAAAACTATCTATATAAAAAATAGATGAAAAGGAAGTTTTGTATTAAAATTCACTATTTTCACTAGTCTTTAGAAAATAAATTTTATCAAAATAATAATAAAAAATCAACCACTGTTAATTTTTATGTTCCACTTACAACGAATAAGTTTATCTAGTAAAAAATAACTTAGAAAATTTTAGAAAACTAGATTTAAAATGGGTTTTCCCTCATAAGGTGGTAAAATTGTAATTTTTTTGAAAAATACATCTTCTATTCAGAAGATTCAATTTTTTCTTATATCATTTCTAGAAAACATATCTGGGGAATTTTAAACATTACATTTAATACATTACATATATATTTCATTAATAAAATCCATAACGTTTGATTCTATTATTTTATTAATTCACTTATTTTCATTTAAGCATTTCCCAGAAAAACATTTTATTTTAATTAAAAAGGGTTTTATTTTAATTTATACATAATTATTCAGAGAAGAATTAATTTTACACATGTGTAAACAATATTTTCATAAATCAATAAATACCTTTCATTTCCAACATTCTAACAGCAAGGTTTTAATGTAACATAATAATGCTTATGTTCGATGTGGCATATTATGTACGATATTGAACATATTTTCTCCTTTTAAAAACTTAGGAAGTTCCATTCTCCCCCATTTTTGAAATTAAATCCTTGAAATTTGAATTTGGGTTTGGTAACTAATGTATGACTCTTCAAGATTCTTTTATTTCAATCTAACATCCGAAAAATTATTATTAAAAACAAAAGTTTAAAATAACGAAAGAAAAGTACAAAGGTCAGTCGAGATAGCACATATCTGGCTTCCATGTAGTAAAAAATTGATATGGAATAAAAACTAACAATACTATTATAATGGATAGTGATAGAAAACATTATCTTGATAAATTTAAAAATAAAAAACCACAAGCTTGTGATGGGTTAAACTGTCTTTGATTTCATTGTAGGAAAATTAAACAAAAAACATTTTTGTTTTAAAATACTTTTCATAAGGATGAGAAATTTATTTACAATATTAACTAAGAATATAAGGAATTATATTTATTTTTTAAGTATATTTTCATCCACTAATGAATTTCTACCACAAACTTATTCGTTCTCCTAATGATGAGTATTCGAGATGACTTGGTCCCACCAGAAGCTCTATAATCAACTTCAAGAGAATCACATAATCCAAAAAATATTAACTATATATTCATCCTATCTTGAACCATTAACCTAATTTTTTTTGGATAAAATAAGATAAATTTTGAAATATAATAAAGAAATGTATGAAGAAAAACAACCTTTATTTTCCAAAATTGAATAGTAGTATCCAATGTTCAATAAAGATAATTCAACATATAAATTTCCTTAAAATTCCTCAAATAATAAAAACTAATATTGAAACTGAAAATTTATAAGGATTTGTTCACATAGTCATCCGGGATATGTTTCAACATTTATCTCCAAATAAAATCAACCACTATTAATGTCTCATACCAAAAAGTAATTTTTTAATCACATATTCTATGAAATAGTTTAATCACATCCTCAAATATCCCAAATCTCGACAGCTCCATAGTGAAAACATATATTCTTAAAAAATATAGTCAAACCATTACTCCTCAAATCAAAAACCATAGTATTCAATTTTACTTAGTAAAAGATGTTTCCAAAAATAGTGAATTCCCTCCAATATTACATAATCCCAAAAATCATTTTCCAATCCCATGTTTATCTATTTAATAAATCATATGTCTCCCAAATCCATTTATTCATAATCCATAAAATTTTTACCTAAAATATTAAATCATACTATCCAGTTACTTCCCGTAGGCAAGTGGCAGGTGATACACCACTATGACCCTTTGGTTATTGCGTTTGATCCATGAGGCCTTACTGGATGCGACGACTTGTCACCCATCCTATGGGTTGTCTATTTTTTAAAACACTATAATTAATATAATATTCCAAAAAATTATAAGGACCTCAAAAATAACCGTAACATGTTTTAAACCTAAAAGGAATTTTATACCTCTCATTTTTTCATTCCAAAAACTAATAACACATAATTTCTCAAAAAATACCATTAATCACCTTAATATTTCCATCATAAATCCTCAAAATGAGTTTTAAAAGTATTTATCTTATGATCAAACTAAAAATTATATACCCATGAGGATATTCCTATATATTAAAAAAGTCACAATCTCTATTTTCTTCTAAACCATCCTCCCATACCAACTATAAGACCCTATCAATAAGCATTAATTAATCTTGAGATATGTCAAGAATTCACATTAGGGATCTTTTCGAGTTTAGTGTTTAAGAGAATTATGACAGAACTCATTCATAAAAAACCATATAAATAAAAAAAATTCACTTCCAATAGTATAAATATATTCCATAAAAAAATTAAAAAAGAAATGTGGTATCCTTTCATGTTAAATCATAACTTTTACTTGATCACACCCTTGAATCTATTCATCTTTAAAACCTTTGAAAGAATTTCAAAACATTGTATGAGAATAAAAAGTTCAACAAGGGATATATATAAAGAAGTAAAAATGTTCGTCTTGAAAAAACATGTAAACCATGTACAATTTATCATAAGGTAATACATTCACCTTTAAGAATTATTAAAATACACTTCACTGAATAAAATTTCATGGATTAACCATTTTTGTAATAAAAAGATCACCATAAAACCCGTAGAATGTAACGTATAACATATAAAGGTTAATTGGGGAACAATCATACATAAATGCAATAACTGTACAATAACCTTCCATAGATATCACTTAAAGGAAAAGTCATTCGGATGACTTACATACCAAATTTAGTGTAGGTTATAACGTAACCACCAATCCATGTATTATCACGGAACCACTCATCTTTGGTTTATCACCTAACCACCCATCTTTGGTTTATCACATAACAACATGTAAATTGTTCGAGTACCATTTTATAATCATAACACATAAAATATTGTAATTTTCAACATTTTATTAAAAAACATCATTTACAATCATTCGATATCATTTCAAGTTATTGAAATATTCAATCCATTTTCATAAACATTTAAAACATTCAATAAAGAGACTTTTGAGTCAAAGTGTCCCATAACCCATTAAAACTTTTAAATGAAATTTACATTTTAAAACATTCATGTCCATATAAAAAAATTAATAAAAACTACTATAAAAATGGACATGAAATAAATGGGTTTTGATGAATAAATCATTAAGATATTTGGAATGATGTTTCAGTTATAGAGTCTCTTAACACATGAGAAACACTTGAATAAAAAAAATAAGGAATAAAATTAATTAAAACATTAAATATAATGAGAAGAAACTAATTCACGATATAACATGTCAAAAGGGTTTTATATAGCTCGTATTGGATAATAAAGGCCCATAACATCAAGATATACCCCAATGAAAGAAGATTGAGACGATGTCCCTTACCAAGATCGTATAATTAGATTAAGGATAAATCAATAACATAATTATGTGTGAAAAATATAAATCCACCAAATAAAATTTTATATTCAGTATAAAAAATCAGTGGTAATTCAGACATATTCATATAATAACATAACCAATGAAATAGATATTTAGATCATCAAACGGAGATTGAGATAATATTTCCCTTACCTTAAGTCCCAATCACCACGTACAATCATTATGTTCCTGAATAATAAATATAGGTTAATTTATAATTTATTTAGATAATTTTTCAATTTTATTATTTCTATTATATAACTTATTACCATGTTATAAATATTACTAAACTATTTCTTTTTGTATCGGATGGTTTGTCGATATTGGGTACTTGAGTCAAAAATGAACTTGTTTTGATATAAATTGTCCATGTGGTCAAAATTAAATTATCTCATGAATTTTATACAGGATTTACATATCATATATAACTATTATATACTTATTTATAATAATTCATAATATTTTGAGATAGGAAATGAAATGCACCGTTCATGGAAACAGTAGGTCGTACGTAAGCATGAACGCTAAAATTAATTTCTTTGTAATAATAGAATAATAATAATTAAATGATATAAATTTATTTGAAATTACAAGTATTGTTTTTGTAATGGACCAGACCTCTCTGGTCTATTCCTCTGCGGAAATCTAGTGTTGGAGGTGTTTTGGGAGGTCAAGGTGACATATCCCCAATACCTTTCTAAATTTCTAGTTCTGTGAATCGTAAAATAATAGCCTTATGTGAATAGTGTAATAGTAGCCTTATGTGAACAATGTTATTGTAGAATTATGTGAACAATGCAACTGTGAGGTACAATGGTAGCCTCTATTTACATTTCCAACTTTTGAGTTCATGAAAAGTGTTTCCAGAACTGTGATGACCAATAGTAGCCTCTATTTCCTTTGCCAAATATTGAGTTCATGAATAGTGTCCCCAGAACGGTGTGGTCAAAAGGTTTCCTCTATTTCCGTTTACAAATTTTTAGTTCATGAATATTGTTTCTAGAATGGTGAGGTACAATGGTAGCCTCTATTTCCTTTTCCAGATATTGATTTCATGAATAGCTTATTATTTAGTTTTCCCGAAATTGGAACCTAAAATTAATAAATATATTAATTCAAGATGGATTAAATAAATGGTTGTTTGATAAAAGATAATTCCTTTTAGGGTTATGAGTATCCCTCTTTCTTGTTTAAGGGCCAATATCCCAATTTATTTGATATCTGTGTTCCTATTGCTTGTGTTGTGATGTGAGCACGGAAGGCTGTTGTGATATGTGGTGGAAGGGAGGCCTGTTGGTTTATGCATGTGGGTGTCGTTCGGGATGCCAGATATGATGGAACAAGTTGGATGTGAATGTTTGGATTCATACTGTTTCATGTTGGTTGTTTATATTCCTTACATTTATCACTGCTCAAGGAAGATGGTTTTCTTACCCTTCTTCAAAAATGGGAGAATACATGCAAGATTTTCCATGTGATTTCCGTGTTTAGATCCAAATGAAGGATGGGTCTATGCTGTTGGTATAGGCGGCAAAGACATGATAGTTAGTTTAACTAGTCACCATGATGATCCCCCTTGGGTTTATTATCTTAGAATGTTTTTCTAAAATGCCTAGGAATATGGGAATGTAATAATGTTATTAATAAATGATTGAATAAATTATGTTTAACCATGGGGTTGGATCTTGTAGGGATGCAGTGATGGGGTTTAAATTTAAATGAACAGTGATCTTTGATTGTGGTGCTAATGAAATATCATGTGGAAATTAATAATGGTTATTTAATTTTTAAATTACTAATTAATGTAAAGTGAAACCAAAAAATGGTATTGAAGTAATATATTAAATCTCTTTAAATGGTTGCATTCTTATAGGATACCTAGTCTTAGAAGTGGCATCTAGGAGTCTGAGAGACATTAGCTGCAGTTGAGTCTAAGACGAAGATATGAAAATAGTGTGGTTGTGGGAAATATTTTATTCTCTACCAATTTTGTGTTTCTATACGCTACTCCACCAAGTCAGTTAGGGAAACTGACACCCTAGAGATTCTGTGCCGTGGGGGTGTTTTCCCCCACATTATTATTGGAGGATGGATGGATGACTATCCCCTTTGGCCCTACTGTGTTCTCTAGGTAGTTACTTGTGTTGGTAGGAACAACGGTTAGTTTTACCCATATATGTATGTAGAGGGATGTAGTGTCTTGTGGTTATTCACACACATATATTCTAGATATTGTTTCTTATGGGATACTGTAGGTATAACGTGTATAGGTTGTGATGAATTTAGGATCCTTACTCTATGTGTGGCCTGTAATGGAATGAGGTATAATTCATGACGTATGATATAGGTTATGTGAGTTTTGGTGGCTCTTGGAAACTACCTGTTTACTCTTCTTGTGTGGACGTGGTGGTTTTGTTGCACGAGGTGCATGTTGTGGTGCTTCACCCAGGTGTCTGCGGGAAAGCGTTTTTGGAGAGAGATGCTTATGACGTGCGATGTTGGAGAAAAGCAGCAAACCATTGGGGATGTATTAACTGGGTACCCTTGATATTATTTATTATAATATATACTATTGTATGTGATGCTTAGTGAGGGTATCCATAGTGAGGCTAGGAACATAGTATACCGATTTAGGTGACAAGTTAGTTTCACTCGTTGTTCACTATGATTTAGCATGTTTTCTTTACTTTTACGCAATAGGCTTTAGGGAAGATCCTACTGAGTATACTATTATACTCACCCTATGTAGATATAAACTTTTTCTCAGGACACTTGGAGAAGGTTTGAAATCATGCTGGTTTCTACTAGCTTGGGGGTGGTATGAGCTATTCGGGATTGTTTTTGTTGCTGATTTAACTTTCCTTTGGTACTTGCAGTATTACCCTTCCATTTTTAGTAGTTTTGTATCACATAATATATGTGTACTTGGGATTTCTTTTTTAATGTTGTATGAGTTGGAGTTGGTTGGTGTATGTCTTATCTATCTCTTTCTCATGTGTTCTATTATAGGGTAATACCTCCCATTTTTTTGTTTACTATACCGTTAGTGCTATTCGCCATCCCTGGGCCTACTGGAGGCGGGAATCAGGGATCATTATCTCCCTTATCACATTGCCGGCCCAGGAGGGGTACATATTACGGGGAGGGTATGGTGACAGAGTGGTATCAGATGGAGGTTGAGGGATTGGATGGAGTTTGGTTTTTTGGCACATGTGAGGTTGCATGGGTTGGTAGGGCAACAATGTTAGTCATGTTTAGCAAGTGATGTAAACAATGGAGATCAGCTGAGACATAGGTGTTTTGGGACCCTTGTGATCTGATGAACATACCTTTATGATTACAATGGCTACTAAATGAGGTGATACTAGTTGCAGGATAGAGACCTAGGAATAGATCATGTATCATTCTTATTTGTGCATATGTTTGAATGGGTCGACCTTAGGATAGGTTAACCTAAATTGAATAAAAAAATTAATTAATTAATGTTGAGTCTTCCATATTCTGGGTTGAGGAGCTCTAACAGTTTTTCATTTTACAGGTATGGCTCCAGGTCGATGTCCTCATCAGGATGACATAGAAGATGTCTAGAAGGCTATGCCAGGAGATCACTGTAGGGTAGAGGTCGATAAAGATGACACTTGGAGGAGGACACTCTAAGAGTTTCAGTGCCGGAGTCTGTAGAAGTACGAGGGATCTGTTTCATTTGAATTCAAAGAATAATGTTGGAGAAGGTCGAGATACGCTTCAGTTCGATTCATGCTTGAAAGGACCACTGGGTGTCCTTGGTTTGGACGATGTTCTGTGGAGTAGTGAGGCAGTGAAGGTTCTTGTTACTTGGGGATCACGAGGAGTCAAAGAGCTCATGGGAGGAGTTATGATACAAGTTTAGAGTCAAGTTTTTTTTCTACTGTGAAGGTGTCCATTTTCCAGGATCTTCTTTCCCTTTAGTAGGGGAGATCCAGTGTCTGAGAGTTTGGAATCCATTTTAGGAACCTTTTACGATATTATTCAGACCTGTTTCCAGATGAAGAGGACAGGGTGAGGCATTTGTATAAGGATTTGCATCCAGATATCTAGTTCTAGGTCACCCCATTTATGATGAACAAATATCTCAAAGTGCTAGAACGGGAAAAGGCTGTCGAGAGGACGTTGTCTAGAACTATATCTTCATGAGAGGGGAGTCGTTGTGATTCATCTTGAAGAAGAGATATGTTCTAGGGTTCTCGGTTTTCAGGGAAGATGAGTTTTTGTTTGGCCGGTGGTAGGTCCCAGCCCCTGGCATCTCGTTTCTCTTGGGTCGGAGGCTCTCAAGCCTATACCAAGGGATCATGAACTTGTTTTTATTAATGAGGTAGAGGTCATCAGTAGAGAGCGTGACTGACCTTCCAAAGCTGTCATTGTGCACCAGGTGTTCATCTCTAGGTTCCTCCGTTGAGGTAGTTACAGCAGAGGCAGTAGCAGCAGGTTTCACTAGCTTTGGAACAGAGGATGGTAGATGTGGAAAGAAGAGGATAGCCCCATGATGCTCCCCGTCCTTAGAGAGTAGAGAGTGGCCGTGGTGGTGGTCGTCATTAGGGACAGAGAGGCCGTGGAAGAAGTCGTGGTTAGTTTCATGCTATAGTGTTTGCAGAAACAGGCGATACAGATGTCTTCGAGGTACCGTTTTCTAGTTTTCAACCTTGGTGTATGACTTGTTTGATTCAAGAGCAACACACACCTTCATATCACTGACCTTTTTCCATGCTTTGGGACCTTAGGTTGAGAGGCTTCCACTGCCCTTGGTGTTGACTACACTGGTTGGAGGTTGTGCTGACTTGTTTGAAGTATGTAGAGACTGTGAGCTAGTTCTTGGGTAGCACCAGTCTTAGGGAGATTTACATTGTTTATGGATACAACAATATGATGTATTTCATGGAAATGATTTGTTGTATTTGGTTTAGTCTATCGTGGATTTCTATAAAAGGTAGGTTGTTTTCTTCGATATAGATGAAGAGTTGGTGGTGTTTGTTGGCGAGCAAGACCCTCAGATAGGTCAGAGGCATGTTCCTTCCTTATAATTCATAATGGATGAGCTAATGATGAGTTCTTCAGAGGTTCAGAAGTTGGTGTCTCTTATGGTAGTAGAAGAGTTCCCTGATGCCTTTCCAGAATAATTTGTATCATTACCCCCATGACGAGAGATTGAGTTGGGGATCGAGCTACAACCAAGAGTGTCTCCTATATCCATGTCTCAATATTGGATGGAACCATTTGAGTTACAATAAATACATATATAGATTCATGGTATGTTATAGTTCAGTTTTGATTAGCCGAGTGTGTTGTTGTGGGGTGTACTAGTTTTGTTCGTGATGGAGGGTGACGACAGTTTGTGGTTGTGTAGCGATTATTATCGCTTAAACAAAGTGAAAGTAAAGATTCTCTAATCTCTTCTAGGGATTGATGATTTATTCAATCTGCTGAAGGGTACATGTTGGTTCTCAAAGATCAACTTGCGGTAAAAATAACATTAGAGGCATGTGAATGATGAGGATATCGTGAAGACTATATTCCATTGACGTCATGGGAATTATGAGTTGGTTGTAATACCGTTCGGTGTGACAAATTCTCTTTCTATATTCCTAGTATTGATGAAAGTTGTGTTCCGTGAGTTCTTGGACACGTTCGCGGTGGTTGTCATAGATGAAATACTTGTGTACTCCATATCTGAGGAGGAGCATGCAGAGCATCTACAAACCATTTTGGGAGTACTTCTTCATCATCAGCTGTTTGGGTTGTTTTCGATGTATGAGTTTTCGGATCGAGAAGTCTGTTTCATGGGGCATGTTGTGTCCCATCAGGGATTAGTTGTGGATCCATCGAAGATAGAAAACCTTTGGTCTTGGGAATCTACCAAGACAATGTTAGAGGTGTGAAGTTTCCTTGGTATTTGAGGCTACTACAGGAGATTCGTAGCCAATTTCTATCGATTTTTGAATCATCTGACAGCTTTGACCAGGAAGGATCAATAATTCATATGGAATGATTAGTGTTAGGTATCATTCTATTATCTAAAGGATATGTTAGTATGTGCACCATTTATTTTTCTTCCAGAAGAGGGAGTCCAGTTTGATGTTTTCTGGGATGCGTCGTATCTGGGGTTAGGATGTGTTCTGAATCAGTAGATATTAGTTTTATCTTATGGGTCTTGATAGTTTCATCCCCTTGAACGTAACTATTCCAACCATGATCTAGAGTTTGCAGTTGTGGTGTTTGCTCTGATGTTTTAGAGATAATACCTCATTGGCGATCACTTTTTGGTTTTCACCGATCATAAGAGTTTGTGGTATGTTTTCTCCCAGCAAGACATGAAATTACTACATCATCAGTGGATGGAACTCTTACAGGAATACGACATAAAAATATCATATAAAAATATAAAGGGGAATGTTGTAGCGGATGTGATGAGTCCGAAGTCACGTAGTGATTCCATGAATGAATCTGATGATTCCTGTAGAGTAATGGAAGAAATGTCAGCATTATATCTTGATATGGGAGAATATGGGGGTATATGATGTCTTTTTCAGATGATAGTGCAGTCATATCTGGTGGAGCAGGTGTAAGAGTCCCAATTTAGGGGATCTTGAGGTGGACGTCTAGAGAGACCAATTTGATTGTGGCGAGGCCCCTGATGGTTTTTCTCAGGATGAACAACAATGAGTGTTGTATCACAAAAGGCTATTTGTTCCATTGCAGATGCGTGAAACGGTTATCATAGAATTCTGTAGTTAACCTTTAACTGTGCATCCTGGTGTGAAAAAGATGTACCGGGCCTTGAGGAGTCAGTTCTGGTGGCATGGGATGAGGCATGAAGTTGCAGAGTTTTTGTCTCGATGTTTGGTCTTCTAGAAGGTGAAGGTCGAACTCCGTGTTCCTGATGGTCTGTCCAGTCATTATATGTTCCACACTGGAAGTGGGAGGGCATCTCAATAGACTTTGTTGAAGGTTTACCTTATTGTGAGGGAGGACATGACAATATTTGAGTGGTAGTTTATCATTTAACAAGATCACTTCACTTCGTATCAATCAAGGATTCATGATAAGTCGATGTTATGTCGAGGTAGTATCTGGAGGAGGTGGTGATACATCATGGAGTCCCAAGGATGATCATTTCAAATCAAGATCCTCATTTTACATCCAAGGTGTGGAGAGGAATCCATCATGATTTTGGCTCTCATTTATGCCTTAGTACTACTTATCATCCTTAGATGGACGGCCAGAAAGAGCGGACTATCCAGACTCTTGAAGACATGTTACGCTCTTGTGTGCTATATTTTATATGTTCATTGATGAAGAACTTACCCTTGGTGGTTATGATTACCACAATATTTTTCACTCCACCATCGGTATGGAGCCATTTGAAACCTTCTATGGCCGACCATTATGTTCTCCATTGTGTTGAACTAGGGTGGAGAGTCAACAATTCTCAGACCGGAACAAGTACATAATACACAGAGATTGTAACAACCCAAAGTTCCATTAATGGAAATCCCTCTAGATCTATTTAAATGTCTCTTTATGTAAAATGTTTATATAAAATGTCATCTTCTTTGGTTTTATGTTATGAATTGTGTGTAAATTGGATTTGTTAGAACTCGGAAAAGAGGTGGCATCCTTGGGCTTCGCTCTTGACCAAGCCCAAGCTGAGCTTCATCATGTCAAGATTGAACTGGACTGTCTAGGGGAAAAGTGGAAGTTGATATAGATTACAACTCGAGTGATGTTATCTGAGAAACCCTAAGAGTCTGACACCATTTCACACCATACCCTTAGGTATTATGCGGATTTTTAAGGGGTTATGTAACATATCACTAGTAATATATTGATGTAAATTATTTTTTGGTATATAATAAGGAATATACCTTCTTTTCATTATTGATACAATGTAAATAGTTTTTAAAGTACAAATAGTGTTTTTAGTTATTATTTAATTGAGAAATATATTTTATTAAATTAAAGGAATTATGAATTAAATAATATTTTACTAAATATTATTATTATTAAATTAATTTTATTATATATAAATTATCATATAATTTTATGAATGCAATTATAATTTTTATTAAGGTTTGAAAGACATTTCTGTCAAAACCAGTGAATTTTTTATAAATGTTGGTTTTAATTTTAAAAGTGAAAATTAACATATTTAGAAAATTATTTAGATAAAATACATGATATTTCTGGGATCAGGATGTCGAAATTATCGAACAATGAATTTTTCATAATTTTCTGAGACAGTCAAATTTTTGGGTAAAAATTAAATACCATTTAAATATATAATGTGATTTATGACATCATAATGACCCAATAGTGATGTAATAAAATACTATAAGCTTTATGTTCGGTAAATATATATTTTTCCATTAAAATAATGCAATTTTGGGTTTGTTTGACTTACTTTTCAAAGCATCAATTGTCTCGTCAAGACTTATTAAACATCTTGTCTTTTTAAATTATTTTCCATGGGAGTGTGACTCACCTCCACATAAGCAACACCATTATTTTAAGAAGTTCGGACTTTGGCCTTATAAAATATTGTTTCCCTATTCCCTTTTCCAAACACCATGGGAAAAAACCATGATCTGATTTGTGGTTTGGATTAGTTTAATGTAAGGGGTCCCAAACCTAAATAATAAAAATCCACGCACCTTTCCTATATAAACCCACCCAGCCTACCACTTCCTCCTCACTAAAAGCCTTTGGAGTTCGTCCAACCTCTTCCCTACTCTCTCTATAATCCTCCCATGGTTCCCCAAGCTCCCAAGAAGCCTCTCTGAAGCCTCTCTCAAGCCTATGGAAGCACACTTCCAAGAAAGGGTTTTTTCTTCCTTTCTAATTTTGTCCAATTTTTTAAAGTTGTTTTTCCCATTTAATTTTAATTATGAATGTTGGGGTATGGTTCCTCACCTCCGTCATACTACCCTATTTTTGTTTGAATGATGGTATATCCCTTTCTCTCTTATTAAATGCCTCCCATGTACACCTGTTACAATGCCAATATTCCAAAAAGAACTTCTCTCTCCTCATTTACAATCAAGAAATACTTTTGTATCATGAATATAAATTCCATTACAATTGTTGGGACATGTATCTATATGACCTCCTTACTGTCCATTACATGTAAATATGATGATTAACCCCTTTCTATCTCATCAACCATTTTTATGAATTCATATGTCACGTCGTTACGCTGCCGAAATCGCACTAATTTTCTAAGCCAATGCCATTGTGTAGTGAATACCATGCCCATTTTTCCATCAAGGGTATTCAAAATTATGCACATTTACTTATTGATTACAAAGTTTCGTGTATTAATTAAATATTCCTTTATCATGGAATAAATGATTATGTTTTATGAATCCATGATTTATGATCCATGTGGCACACTTATGCATGAAATGAAATGTTTAAGAAGGGTTCACCTTTATAGCGCTCAAGGAATTGGGTAAAGTATAGTATCATGATACGTCATAGGCAATGAGTGTTGAATCATGTTAATTCAAGTGCAATGAGGGTTTACTCGTGCTTCATGTGCAATTAGGATTCACTCATGATCCATGTGCAATGAACCTTGGCTCATGCTAATTCCATGTTAAGTGTTGTTGCCACATTTCCATGTTATGATTATCATGATTTATCATGCCTTTATGTTCATGTTTCTCTTGTGATCTATTTATATTCCTATTGTCTAACATGTATTGTACTCCTCATGTATTCCATGTTTATTCCCTTACTGGGCTTTTTAGCTCACCCCTTTTTTTATGCATGTCCTCAGGTTATCCCATGAAATGTTAAGTACAAGGGAATGTAGTGGTCATGTAAAGGATGTTTTCAATGAAGATGTTGTATTTCATGTTTTATGTTTTTATGTAATGATCCTAAGCCCCAAAGACACTATTCCTCTCAATCTTCCATATTGTATCAAGTGATTAGTTTATGTAATAAATCATGCTTAAGTTTGTAATAAAAGAAGGGTTGTCATAGTTGGTATCAGGGGATAGGTTTAGTTATTTTTGGGATTAGGATTAGAAAACCATATTAAAGCCTTAGAGACAAGACTAAGTATAATAAAAAATCCCTATGTTTCGGTAAGTACTGAGTAAGTGGTCTATCAAGAAAATACATCCCAGTCCGGATACGAGCAGGTAGAGACGGCTCTGGCACATATGTATCCTAGGGGTAAAACACGAAAACACCACTTGGAGCTAGACTCGAACGGGAACTGGTGCACAAAAATGGGCCTTGCTGCACTCTTGGTTACGAATCTCCTAGGGGATATGTTTTGATTAATACATAATCTTGGTATTAAACCTTGTTAATGGAATTAAAAAAATGCCCCGAAGAATATATGTTAGAAAGTAGATCATGAAAAGCCTAGATTGAATCCTATAGACTCATGAGTTAAGTAAATAAAAGTTTATTTATAAGTCATCAACTTTTGTCTTCAGATTACCCTTTATGTGTTATCCCCTATCTTTTCTTTTATTCCATCCAATGGCTGGTAAGAGGAGGAATCAGGCTAACAACTGATTTGAAGATTAGTGTGATGACTGTACTAATGAGATGCCCAATACAATGGGAGCAGGAATCACGAGCTTTGTCAGGCTTCTCTAACAGATAACTCAAGATTTGAAAAGAAACACTAGTCAAGAGGAACGTCCAAACCCCCCTAAGAAAAGACAAGTCGCTATCGAGATATTCATGAGACAAAGGCCTCCAACTTTTAGTGGATCATCTGATCCCACAATCTCTGAACAATGGATCAACTCCATTGAAAAGATCTTCTCTATCCTTTAATGTTCTGAACAAGAGAAGGTTCTCCTCCGGGCTTATCGTATGGAGGGTGAATCTGATCAATGGTGGAAGTTGATAAAAAATACGAAGCCTTTGGAGGAGATCGAGGAGTTGGAATGGAAGGATTTCTGGAAGAAGTTTTTGGATAAATATTTTCCCCGCACCATCTGTCTTAAGATGGAAAGGGACTTCCTTTCCCTCATGTAAAAAGAAGAAGAATATGTTGTAGCGTACCAGGAAAACATCACAATACTTGCACGATACACTTTCGGCTTTTCCGTTACCCCTGAATGTAAGGTTGACCACATATTCGGTGGGCTGAAGCCTAGACTACGGAAATCATTAGTGATCCGTGACTTCGAAAGCTATGAGGAAATTGTCTGATGTGCCCTCAAGGTCGAAATGGATATCAGGGAATAATAGGGGTGTCATGGGGACAAGAAGCATAAGGTGGAATTCAATTTTGGCGGTCCTATGGATAAATCCAACGGTGCTAAGAAGATCCAGCACCCCACTTGCCAAAAGTGCGGAAAGAAGCACCCTGGAAATTTCCACAAGGGGACGAGGAAATGCTCTAGATGTGGAAGAGAAGGGAACCTAGCTGTTAATTGTTGGCAAGAATGACCCGCGTCTACGATAGTGGAGAGGAATGCTCCGTTCGAACCTCAATGCATTGTTCATTGCTACAACTATAAATAACCGGGGGATTTTTCAAATCAGTTCCCTAAAACAAGGGTTTTTGGAGGCAACCAACAACCTCCAAGGCAGCAAGGAGGAGCTTTTTTCATCACTTCTGCCGAAGTGAACCCTGGAAATGAAGTTGTGACTGGTAGAAAAGTTATTCATTCAAGAATAGTGAATATACTTTTTGATTAAGGTTCTATGAATTGTTTTATATCTCGAAAGTTTAGTAGAACAATCCAAGCACCACAAAAAATCATAGAATTGAAGATGTCGGTGAGTACGGAAAACGGGGAAATCATTGCATCCCATGAATATAAGTCCTCCCATGTTATAATCTGTGGATTGAATTTCCCGGAAAACATTGTCATACTACCTCTGGTGGAATATGATGCATTTCATATCATGGATTGTATGTCCTTATATAGAGCCAATATTATTTGTCGGGTGGGGGAAATCACACTCTATATGGAGAATCAACCCCTGATTCTTTACAAGTGTAAGGAGAAAGATTAATCTCCTTTAGCTACATCATCTCAATCATGGATATTACTTCCCTATGAGCACACGTATCTGGCTCAGATGATTGAGTCTATGGAAGAAACCATCCTTGAAGAAATGCCTATTGTGAGGGAATTTGCTGAAGTGTTTCCTGAGGAACCGCCTGGTCATCCTCCTAGAAGAGATGTTGAATTCTCAATTGAACTTATACCAGGGGAACTACCAATATCCAAGACTCCATATAGAATGTCTATCGTGGAGCTTGATGATCTGAAGAAAGAACTATAGGAGAATCTGGATAAAGGGTTTATACGCCCAAGTGCTTCACCATGTGGTGCACCAGTCCACTTCATCAAGAAGAAGGATAGGTCAATGCGGCTTTGCGTTGATTATCGTGAACTTAAAAAAATCATGATAAAGAACAAGTGTCCTCTGCCACGGATTGATGACTTGTTTGATCAGCTGCATAGAGCACAATACTTCTCCAATGTAGATTTACGGTCGGGATATTATCAAGTAAGGGTGAAGAAGGAAGATGTCCCCAAGACTGCTTTTCATACAAGATACGGGCACTATTAATTCATAGTAATGCCGTTCAAACTCACTAATTCTACAGAAATAATCATGGACATAATGAATAGAGTCTTTAGAGATTACCTTGACCAATTTGTGGAAGTCTTTATAGATTATATTCTAATATACTCCAAAAGCAAGGAGGATCATGAGGAGCATTTAAGAATTGTACTAGAGAATTTGCGCAAGGAGAAGCTCTATGAAAAGTACAGAAAGTGTGATTTCTAGTTGAAGGAGGTCTCATTCATGGGCCATATCATCACAAGAAATGGGATATCTGTGGATCCCTCCAAAATAGATGTAATTGAGGGATGGCTCAGGCCAACATCGGTAACTTATATCCATAGCTTCTTGGGGTTATCTAGATATTATCGATGATTTGTGATAAATTTCTCACGATTGTCCAACCCTCTTACCAAGCTAAATCGAAAGGGAGTAAAGATTTCATGGAGTGATGAATGTGAATAAAGCTTCAAGGAGTTGAAAAAGAGGCTTATCACTGCGCCCGTGCTCACTTTACACATAAGTAGGGAAATTTTTGTCGTATTAAGTGACGCTTCAAAGAATGGATTAGGATGTGTGATGATGCAGAATGATAAAGTGATATCCTATGCCTCAAGGTAGTTGAAAATCCATGAGTGAAGCTATCCAACGCATGATCTGGAGTTGGGGGATGTGGTCTTTGCCTTGAAAATCTGACGTCATTATCTCTATGGGGAGAAATGTGAGTTATATAATGACCACAAGAGTCCTAAATATATATTCACACAGAAAGAGATTAATATGCACCAGAGAAGATGGATAGAGATCATCATGGATTATGATTGTTCAATACATTACCTCCATGGGAAAGAAAACAAGGAGGCAGATGCCCTAAGTAGAAAGGACCCAGTGATTCTATCAATGATGAGAATTGAGAGGGATCCAATCTTCTTAGACTTGATGAATATGGACATGGGAATCATAAAGAAGGGAACATCATCAATCCTTTCACAAATTATTGCTCAACCATATCTTTTGGAAAGTTAAATGGATGCTCAAAAGGATGATGTGGAAATTCCAGAAAACGTGGAACCAATCATAAAGGGTAAATCCTTGGAGTTTAATGTTAATGAAGAAGGAATCCTGTGATTTGGGAAAAGACTATGTGTTCCAACATGTCCGGAGCTGAAGAAGGATCTTTTGGATGATTCACATTGTTCAAATTTCTCTACTCACCCAGGGAGCACAAAGATGTATTGAGATCTCCGAGAAAACATTTCGTGGGATAATATGAAAAAGGAGATCGCTGAAAATACATAAAAGTGCCTGGTGTGCCAGCAAGTGAAGGTAGAGAGGTAGAAGTCTAAGGGGATGATGCAACCATTTCCCATACGAGAATATAAATTGGATAACATCACCATGGACATTGTCACCGGACATCCAAGGACATCCAAAGGCAACAATGCAATCTGGGTTGTTGTGGATCGTCTTACAGAGACTGCACACTTCATTGCTATTCAGGAGGATTTCTCATTGGATCAACTAGAACAGATATATATTAGAGAAGTTGTAAGGCTGCATGGAGTGCCACTATCTATTGTGTCTGACTGAGATCCAAGATTCACCTCTATGTTTTGGAAGAGTCATCAACATGCTCTGAATACTGAACTAAACTTTAGTACGACCTATCATCCTCAAACTGATGGCCAATATGATCGGACTATCCAAAAACTTGAGGACATGTTGAGAGTGTGCTCAATGGACTTTGAAGGAGAATGGGATCAACATCTTTCTCTGGTTGAGTTATCTTAAAATAAAAGTTTCCACTCGATCATCAAAATGGAAACATATGAAGCCCTTTATGGGAAAAGGTGCATAACACCAGCGTGTTAGGATGAGGTTGGTGAATGTAATCTTCTTGGACCAGAAATGGTCGAGGAATTGGTAAAGATGGTGAAAACCATTCAACAACATATCAAGGCATCCCAGAGTTGACATAAGAGTTATGCAGATAATCGTCGATGAGACCATGAGTTTAAAGTTAGAGAAATGGGGTTTTTACGCATATCTCCATGGAAGAAGGTCATGATGTTTGGAAAGAAATGGAAGTTAAGTTCAAGGTACATCGGCCCCTTTGAGATTCTTGATCGTGTCGGGGCTGTGGCCTATCGAGTAGAACTTCCACCTACAATAACCAAAGTAAATGATGTCTTTCATGTACACATCTTAAGGAAGTGCATACCGGACCCTTCACATGTACTTTCTTCTAAGGTGGTACAGTTGGAGGATGATCTTTCTTATGAGGAGAAACCAGTGAAGTTCTTATATCGTAGAGAAAAAGATCTACGAAATAAGACAATGCCCCTCGTCATGGAGTTATGGTGAAACCACATGCTTGAAGAAGAGACTTGGGAATCAGAGGAAATGATGAAGCTGAGTTACCCACATCTGTTTTCGTGTGGGCAAAGGAAATTTTGAGGGTGAAATTTCTTAAGGGGGGAATATTGTAACAACCCAAAGTTTCATTAATGTAAATCCCTCTTGATCTAGTTAAATGTATCTTTATGTAAAATGTTTATATAAAATGTCAACTTCTTTGGTTTTATGTTATGAATTGTGACAGTTACTTTTATAGCTTTTGAACAGTGATCACATGATTAGTATAAATATAGGGCTTTAACAAATCCAATTTACTCAGACAAAAGAAGCAATGGCCTCATCCAGTAGAATTGCTCCATACGAAACCCATTTGTCAGAGCTCATAAAAGAGGTGGCATCCTTGGGCTTAGCTCTTGACCAAGAAAAAACTGAGCTTCATCATGTCAAGCTCTAACAAGACCATCTACGGGAAAAGTGGATGTTGATAGAGATTACCACTCGAGCGATGTTATCTGAGCCACCCCAAGAGTCTGTCACCATCGCGCACCTTACCCTTAGGTCTTATGCGGCTGTTTTAAGGGGTTATGTAACAAATCACTGGTAATATGTTCACGTAAATTATTATTTTTTGTATATAATAATTAAAATACCTTCTTTTCTTTATTGATACATTGTAAATATTTTTTAATGCACAAATAGTGTTTTTAGTTATTATTTAATTAAGAAATATATTTTATTAAATTAAGGGATTTATGAATTAAAAAATATTTTAATAAAATAATAATAATATTATTAAATTAATTTTGTTATATATAAATGATCAAATAATTTTATGAATACAATTATAATTTTTATTAAGGTTTGAAAGCCATTTCTGTCAAAACCCGTGAATTTTCGATAAATGTCGGTTTTTATTTTAAAAGTGAAAATTAAAATTTTTAGAAAATTATTTTGATAAAATAATTGATATTTTTGGAATCAGGATGTTGAAATTGTCCAAGGTTGATATTTTTATAATTTTCTGAGAAAGTCAAATTTTTGGGTAAAAATTAAATACATTTTAAATATATAATGTGATTTATGACATCATAATGACCCAATAGTGAGGTAATAAAATACTCTAAGCATTATGTTCGGCCAATATAGGTTTTACCATTAAAATAATGTGATTTTGGGTTTGTTTGACATACTTTTCAAAGCATTAATGGACCCATAAAGACTAATTAAACATCTTGTCTTTTTAAATTATTTTCCATGGGAGTGTGACTCACCTCCACATAAGCAGCCTCATTATTTTAAGACATTCAGAATTTGGCCTTATAAAATATTTTTGTAATCATCCATTTTTCAAAAACCATGTGTATAAACCATGATCTGATTTGTGGTTTGGATTAGTTTAATGTAAGGGGTCCCAAACCTAAATAATAAAGAAATCACTCACCTTTCCTATATAAACCCACGCAAGCTCCCACTTCATCCTCACTAAAATCCTTTAGAGATCGTCAAAAATCTGCCCAACTCTCTCTAGAATTCAACCAAGGTTCCCCAAGCTCCAATGAGGCCTCTCTCAAGCCTCTCTCAAGCCTTTGGAAGCACACTTCCAAGTAAGGGTTTTTTCTTCCTTTCTAATTTTTGTCCAATTTTCTTTAAGTTGTTTTGACAATTTAATTTCAATTATGAATGTTGGGGTATGGTTTCGAACCTCCCTCATACTTCCCTCTTTATGTTTTACTAATGGTATAACCCTTTATCTCTCATTAGATTCCTCCCATGTACACCCGTTACTATGCCGAAATTCCGAAAAGAACTTCTCTCTCCTCATTTACATTCAAGCAATACTTTTGTATAATGTATCAAAATTCCATTACAATTGTTGGTACATGTATATATATGACATCCTTACTGTCCATTACATTTAAATATGATGAGGAATCCCATTCTCTCTCATCAACTATTTTTATGAAATCTTATGTCACACCGTTACGTTGCCGAAATCACACCAATTTTCTAAGCCAATGACATTGTGTAGTGAATACCATGCCCATTTATCCAACAAGGGTATTCACATTTATGAAAATTTACATATTTCTTACAAAGTTTCATATATGAATTCCACATTCCTTTTTCGTGGAATAAATGATTATTTTTTATGAATCAATGTTTTATGATCCATGTGTCACACTAATGCATGAAATGAAATGTTTAAGAAGGGTGCGCCTTTATAGCGCTCCAAAGCACTAGGTAAAGTATAGTATCATGATACGTCATATGCAATGAGTTTTGAATCATGTTAATTCAAGTTAAATGAGGGTTTACTCATGCTTCATTTGCAATGAGTATTCACTCATGCTCCATGTGCAATGAACCTTGGCTCATGCGATTTTCCATGTTAAGTGTTGTTGCCACATTTCCATGTTATGATTATCATGATTTATCATACATTTATGTTCATTTTTCTCTTCTAATCTATTTATATTCCTATTGTCTAACATGTATTTTACTCCTCATGTATTCCATGTTTATTCCCCTACTGGGCTTTATAGCTCACCCATTTTCTTATGAATGTCCTCAGGTTATACCATGCAATGCTAAGTACGAGGGAATGTAGTGGTCATGTAAAGGAAGTTTTCAATAAAGATGTTGTATTTCATGTTTTATGTTGTTATGTAATGATCCTAAGCCCCAAAGAAACTATACCTCTCGATCTTCCATATTGTATCAAGTTATTAGTTTATGTAATAAATCATGCTTAAGTTTGTAATAAAAGAAGGGTTGTCATAGTTGGCATCAGAGGATATGTTTAGCTATTTTTGGAATTAGGATTAGAAAACTATATTAAAGCCTTAGAGACAAGACTAAGTATAATAAAAAATGCCTATGTTTCGGTAAGTACTGAGTAAGTGGTTTATCAAGAAAATACATCCCTGTCCAGATACGAGCAGACAGAGGCGGCTCTGGCACATATGTATCCTAGGGGTAAAACCTGAAAACACCACTTTGAGCTAGACTCGAACGGGAACTGGTGCACGACAACGGGCCTTACTGCACTCTTGGTTACGACACTCCCAGGGGATATGTTTTGATTAATAGATAATCTTTTTATGAACCCTTATTAATGGAATTTAAAAAACTCCCCTAAGAATATATGTTAGAAAGTAGATCATGAAAAGCCTAGACTGAATCCTATAAACTCATGAGTTAAGGAAATAAATGTTTATTTATAAGTCATCAAATTTTGTCTTCGGATTACCCTTTATGTGTTATCCCCTATCTTTTCTTTTATTCCAGCCAATGGCTGGTAATAGGAGGACTCGGGCTAACAACCGATGTGAAGATCAGTGTGATGAATGTACTAAAGAGATGCCCAATCCAATGGGAGCGGGAATCGCGAACTTTGTCATGCTTCTATCCCAGCTAACTCAAGATTTGAATAGAAACATGGGTCAAGAGGAACGTCCAAACCCCCATAAGAAAAAACATGTCACTATCGAGATCTTCATGAGACAAAGGCCTCCAACTTTTAGTAGATCATCTGATCCCACAATCTCTGAACAATAGATCAACTCCATTGAAAAGATCTTCTCTATCCTTCAATGTTCTGAACAAGAGAAGGTTCTCCTCGCAGCTTATCGTATGGAGGGTGAAGCTGATCAATGGTGGACGTTGATAAAAAATACGAAGCCTTATGAGGAGATCGAGGATTTGGAATGGAAGGATTTCTGGAAGATGTTTTTTGATAAATATTTTCCCCTCACCCTCTGGCTTAAGATGGAAAGGGACTTCATTTCCCTCATGTAAAAAGAAGAAGAATTTGTTGGAGCGTATGAAGAAAACTTCACAATACTTGCACAATATGCTTCCGGGTTTGCCGTTACCCCTGAATGCAAGGTTGACCACTTATTTGGTGGGCTGAAGTCTAGACTATAGAAAGAATTAGTGATCCGTGACTTCGAAAGCTATGAGTAAATTGTCTGATGTTCCCTCAAGGTCGAAATGGATATCGGGGAATCATAGGGGTCCCATGGGGACAAGAAGCATAAGGTGGACTTTAATTTTGGCTGTCCTATGGATAAATCCAACAGTGCTATGAAGATCCAGCACCCCACTTGCCAAAAGTGCAGAAACAAGCACCCTGGAAATTCCCTCAAGTGGACGAGGAAATGCTTTAGGTGTGGAAGAGAAGGGAACCTAGCTGTTAACTTTCTGCAAGAAAGACCCGCGGCTACGACAGATGAGAAGAATGCTCTGTTCGAACCACAACGCATTGTTCATTGCTAAAACTACAATGAACTGGGGCATTTTTCAAATCAGTGCCCTAAACCAGGGGTTTTTGGAGGCAACCAACAACCTCCAAGGCAGCAAGGAAGAGATTTTTCCATCACTTCTGCTGAAGTGAACCCCAGAAACAATGTTGTGACAGGTACACTAGTTATTCATTCAGGAATAGTGAATATACTTTTTGATTCTAGTTCTATGAATTGTTTTATATCTCGAATGTTTAGTAGAACAATCCCAGCACCACCAAAAATCATAGAAGTTAAGATGTCGGTGAGTACGGAAAATGGGTAAATCATTGCATCCCATGAATATAAGTCCTCCCATGTTATAATATGTGGACTGAATTTCCCAGAGAACATCTTCATACTCCATCTTGTGGAATTTGATGCATTTCTTAGCATGGATTGTATTTCATTATATAGAGCCAACATTAATTGTCGGGAGGGGAAATCACACTCTATATGGAGAATCAACCCCTGATTCTTTACATGTGTAAGGATGAAGATGAATCTCTTTTAGCTCCATAATCCCAATAATGGATATTAATTCCCTATGAGCACACATATCTGGCCTAGATGATTGAGTCCAAGGAAGAAACAATCCTTGAAGAAATGCATATTTTGAGGGAATTCGCTGAAGTGTTTCTTGAGGAACTGCCTAGTGATCCTCCTAGAAGAGATGTTGAATTATCAATTGAACTTATACTAGGGGCACTACCAATATCCAAGACTCCATATAGAATGGCTATCATGGAGCTTGAAGAGCTGAAGAAAAAACTACAGGAGAATCTGAATAAAGGGTTTATACGCACAAGTGCTTCACCATGGGGTTCACCAGTCCTCTTCATCAAGAAGCAGGATGGGTCAATGCGGCTTTGCGTTGATTATTGTGAACTTAACAAAATCACGATAAAGAACAAGTATCCTCTGCCACAGATTGATGACTTTTTTGATCAGCTGCATGGAGCACAATACTTCTCCAAGGTAGATTTGTGGTCAGGATATTATCAAGTAAGGGTGAAGAAGGAAGATGTCCCCAAGACTACTTTTCGTACAAGATATGGGCACTATAAATTCATAGTAATGCCTTTCAGACTCACTAATTCTACAAAAATCATCATGGACATGATGAATAGAGTCTTTAGAGATTACCTTGACCAATTTGTGGCAGTCTTTATAGATGATATTCTAATATACTCCAAAACCAAGGTGGATAATGAGGAGTATTTAAGAATTATACTAGAGACTTTGCGCAAGGAGAAGATCTATGAAAAGTACAAAAAGTGTGAGTTCTAGTTGATGGAGGTCTCATTCATGGGCCATATCATCACAAGCAATGGGATATCTATGGATACATCCAAAATAGATGCAATTGAGGGATGGATGAGGCCAACATCATTAACTGATATCCGTAGCTTCATGGGGTTAGCTGGATATTATCAACGATTTGTGATAAATTTCTCACGATTGTCCAAACCTCTTACCAAGCTATAATCGAAAGGTAGTAAAGTTTTCTTGGAGTTATGAATGCGAATAAATCATCAAGGAGTTGAAAAAGAGGCTTATAACTGCATTTGTGCTCACAATACCCACAAGTGGGGAAATATTTGTGGTATTCAGTGATGCTTCAAAATAAGGGCTTAGGCTTTGTGATGATGCAGAATGATAAAGTGATATCCTATGCCTCATGGTAGTTGAAAATCCATGAGTGAAGCTATCGAACGCATTATCTAGAGTTGGTGGAAGTGATCTTTTCCTTGAAAATCTGGCGTCATTATCTCTATGGGGAGAAATGTGATATATATATTGACCACAAGAGTCTTAAATATATATTCACACAGAAAGAGATTAATATGCACCAGAGAAGATGGATAGAGCTCATCAAGGATTATGACTGTCAATACATTACCACCCTGGGAAAGCAAAAAAGGTGGCAGATGCCCTAAGTAGAAAGGACCCACCGATTCTATCAATGATGAGAATTGAGAGGGATCCAATCTTCTTAGACTTGATGAAGATAGACATGGGAATTATAAAGAAGGGAATATCATCAATCCTTTCACAAATTATTGCTCTATCGTATCTTTTGAAAGGTTAATGGATTCTCAAAATGATGATGTGGTAATTCCGGAAAAAGTGGAAGCTATCAGAAAGGGTAAATCCTTGGAGTTTAATGTTAATGAAGAAGGAATTCTATTATTTGGGAAAAGACTATGTGTTCCACCATGTCCGGAGCTGAAGAAGGAACTTTTGGATGATGAACATAGTTCAAATTTCTCTATTCACCCAGGGAGCACAAAGATGTATCGATATCTCCGAGAAAACTGTTGGTGGGATAATATGAAACAGGAGATCGCTGAATATACATCAAAGTGCCTGGTGTGCCAGCAAGTGAACGCAGAGAGGTAGAAGTCTAAGGGGATGATGCACCCATTTCCCATACGAGAATGGAAATTGGATAACATCACCATGGACTTTGTCAACGGACATCCAAGGACATCCAAAGGAAACAATGAAATTTGGGTTATTGTGGATCATATTACAAAGACTACACACTTCATTGCTATTCAGGATGATTTCTCATTGGATCAACTAGAACATATATATATCAGAGAAGTTTTAAGGATGCATGGAGTGCCACTATCTATTGTTTCTGACCGAGATCCAAGATTCACCTCTATGTTTTGGAAGAGTCTTCAACATGCTCTGAATACTGAACTGAACTTTAGTATGGCCTATCATCCTCAAACTGATGGCCAATCTGAGCGGACTATCCAAACACTTGATGGCATGTTGAGAGTTTTCTCAATGGACTTTGAAGGAGGATGGGATCAACATATTCCTCTGGTTGACTTCTCTTAAAATAAAAGTTTCCACTCGATCATCCAAATGGAACCATATGAAGCCCTTTATGGGAAAAGGTTCATAACACCAGCATGTTGGGATGATGTTGGCGAACGTAAGCTGCTTGGACCAAAAATGGTTGAGTAAATGGTGGAGAAGGTGAAAACCATTCAGCAACATATCAAGGCATCCTAGAGTCGACATAAGAGTTATGCAGATAATCGTCGACGATACCTTGAGTTTAAAGTTGGAGACATGGTTATTTACGCATATCTCTATGGAAGAAGGTCATGTGGTTTGGAAATAAATGGAAGTTAAGTCCAAGGTACATCGTCCCCTTCAAGAATCTTGATCGTGTTGGGGCTGTAGCCTATCGACTAGCACATACACCTACAATGGACAAAGTAAATGATGTATTTCATGTATCTCTCTTAAGGAAGTGCATACTAGACCCTTCACATGTACTCTCTTATGAGGTGGTATAGTTGGAGGATGATCATTCTTATGAGGAGCAACCAGTGAAGATCTTAGATCGTAGAGAAAAAGTTCTACAAAATAAGACAATGCCCCTCGTCAAGGTGTTGTGGAGAAACCACATGCTTGAATAAGCGACTTGGGAATCAGAGGAAATGATGAAGCTAAGTTACACACATCTGTTTTAGTGTGGGAAAAGGAAATTTTGAGAGTGAAATTTCGTAAGGGGGGAATATTGAACAACCCAAAGTTTCATTAATGGAAATCCATCTTGATCTAGTTAAATGTATATTTATGTAAAATGTTTATATAAAATGTCAAAATCTTTGGTTTTATGTTAAGATTTGTGAAAGTTACTTTTATAGCCATTTAACTGTGATCACATGATTAGTATAAATATAGGGCTTTAACAAATCCAATTTACTCAGACAAAAGAAGCGATGACCTCATCCAGTATAGTTGCTCCATACGAAGCCCATTTGTCAGAGCTCAGAAAAGAGGTGGCATCCTTGGGCTTCTCTCTTGACCAAGACAAAGCTGAGATTCATCATGTCAAGCACGAACAGGACCGTCTATGGGAAAAGTGGATGTTTATAGAGATTACCACTCGAGCAATGTTATCTGAGCCACCCCAAGAGTCTGTCACCATCGCGCACCTTACCCTTAGGTCTTATGCGGTTGTTTTAAGGGGTTGTGTAACAAATCTCTAGTAATATGTTCATGTAAATTATTATTTTTTGTATGTAATAATGAATATACCTTCTTTTCTTTATTGATACATTGTAAATAGTTTTTACTGTACAAATAGTGTTTTTAGTTATTATTTAATTAAGAAATATATTTTATTAAATTAAGGGATTTATGAATTAAAAAATATTTTAATAAAATATTATTATTATTATTAAATTAATTTTATTATATATAAATGATCAAATAATTTTATGAATGCAATTATAATTTTTATTAAGGTTTGAAAGCCATTTCTGTCAAAACCTATGAATTTTCGACAAATGTCGGTTTTTATTTTAAAAATGAGAATTAATACATTTAGAAAATTATTTTGATAAAATAATTAATATTTCTGGAATCAGGATGTTGAAATTATCCAACAGTGAAATTTTCATAATTTTCTGAGATAGTCAAATATTTGGGTAAAAATTAAATACCGTTTAAATATATAATGTAATTTATGATATCATAATGACAAAATAGTGAGGTAATATAATACTATAAGCATTATGTTCGGACAATATATTTTTTACCATTAAAATAATACGATTTTGGGTTTGTTTGACTTACTTTTCAAGCATTAATGGACCCCTCAAGACTAATTAAACATCTTGCCTTTTTAAATTATTTTCCATCGGAGTGTGACTCACCTCCACATAAGCGAACCCATTATTTTAAGACGTTAGGAATTTGGCCTTATAAAATATTGTTTTAATCATCCATTTATCAAAAACCATGGGTAAAAACCATGAGCTGATTTGTGGTTTGGATTAGTTTAATGTAAGGGGTGCCAAACCTAAATAATAAATAATTCACTCACCTTTCCTATATAAACCCACCGAAACTCCCACTTTCTCCTCACTCAAAGCCTTCATAGTTCGTCCAAAATCATCCCAACTCTCTCTATAATTCTTTCAAGGTGCCCCAAGCTCCCATGAAGCCTCTCTCAAGCCTCTCTCAGGCCTTTGGAAGCACACTTCCAAGTAAAGGTTTTTTCTTCCTTTCTAATTTTTGTCCAATTTTCTTTAAGTTGTTTTTCCCATTTAATTTCTATTATAAATGTTAGGGTATGGTTTCAAACCTCACTCATACTTCCTTATTTATGTTTTACTAATGGTATACCCCTTTATCTCTCATTAGATGCCTCCCATGTACACCCGTTACTATGCCGAAATTCTGAAAGGAAGTTCTCTCTCATCATTTACATTCAAGCAATAATTTTGTACCATGTATGAAAATTCCATTACAATTTTTGGGAAATGTATCTATATGACCTCTTTAATGTCCATTACATTTAAATATGATGAGGAACCCCTTTATCTCATCAACCGTTCTTATGAAATCATATGTCACACCGTTACGCTGCCGAAATCACACCGATTTTCTAAGCATTTGGTAATGCACAGTATCATGCTACGTCATGTGCAATGAGTGTTGACTCATGATAATTCAAGTGCAACAAGGTTTTACTCGTGCTTCATGTGCAATGAGGATTTACTCATTCTCCATGTGCAATGAGCCTTGGTTCATTCTAATTCCATGTTAAGTGATGTTGCCACATTTCCATGTTATGATTATCATGATATATCATGCCATTATGTTGATGTTTTTATTGTGATCTATTTATATTCCTATTTTCTAACATGTATATTACTCCTCATTTATACCATGTTTATTCCCTTACTGAGCTTTATAGCTCACCCCTTTTCTTATGAATTTCCTCAGGTTATCCCATGCAATGCTAAGTACGAGGGAATGTAGTGGTCATGTAAAGGAATACCATGCCCATTTCTCCAACAAGGGTATTCACCTTTATATAGATTTTTATATTTATTACAATGTTTCATGTATGAATTCCACATTACATTAACGTGGAATAAATGATTATTTTTTATGAATCAATTTTTTATGATCTATGTGGCACACTAATGCATGAAATGAAATGTTTAAGAAGGGTGCACCTTTATAGAGCTCCAATGCATTAGGTAATGTATAGTATCATGATACGTCATGTGCAATGAGTTTTGACTCATGCTAATTAAAGTACAACAAGGGGTTACTCATGCTTCATGTGCAATTAGGATTTACTCATGCTCCATGTGCAATGAGCCTTAGTTCATGCTAATTCCATGTTAAGTGTTGTTGCCACAATTCCATGTTATGATTATCATGATTTGTCATGCCATTATATTGATGTTTTTATTGTGCTCTATTGATATTTTTATTGTCTAACATGTATTTTACTCCTCATTTATTCCATTTTTATTCCCTTACTAGGCTTTATAGCTCATCCCTTTCCTTATGCATGTCCTCAGGTTACCCCATGCAATGCTAAGTACGAGGGAATATAGTGGTCATGTAAAGGAAGTTTTAAATAAAGTTGTTGTATTTAATGTTTTAAGTTGTTATGTAATGATCCTAAGCCCCAAATAAACTAGATCTCTCGATCTTATAGGTTGTATCAAGTGATTACATTATATAATAAATCAAGCTTAATTTTTTAATAAAAGCAAGGTTGTCATAGAGATAGTTCATTAGATTTGTGAGAGGATGAAGAAAACACAAGATCATCAAAAATCATATGTCGATCAAAGGAGGAGATCCTTAGAGTTTGATGTTGGGGATCACGTGTTTCTGCAGGTGACACCCCATTGTTGTAAGAGAAGGTTTGGTCGTGGGAGTAAGCTTTCTACCCAGTTTGATGGGACTTTCGCGGTGTTGGCTCATGTTGGAGCTGTGGTGTATCAAGTAGCACTTCCCCTAAAGAAGATCTAGATACACAATGCTTTTCATGTGTCAGAGCTCTGTGGCTATCTTCATGATGACTATCATGTCATCTATTGTGTAGAGATCGTTGTTGATGATGATGTGACCTTCAAGGAGTGACCTTTGGTGATCCAATACCGCAAAGAGAAGTTATTTCACGGGTGTTTGATCCCCTTGGTTCGTGTCATGTGGTGGCACAGTGGCATGGAGGAGAGTACCTCAGAATTCGAGTCACAAATACGTGCTCAGTACCAAGAGTTGTTTGATTTTTAACTCTTTTCATGTAATGATGTTACCTTATTGGTAATTGACCTTTCATGTTTATAAGATATATTTATTTTTGTTACTACTTGTGGCTTTGACTCTTTTGAGAGGTATCTCAATCTGTGGTTATTCAGATCTCATGTTGGTTTCCCTTTATGTGGTTTTTGAATTCTTGGGGGTGATAATGTTTTGAGAGGTATCTGATGTAACATCCTGGTCCACTCTAGTCTATTACTCTACAAAAATAATGTTTTTTATGTGTTCTAGGAGGTCAAGGTAACATATCCCCAACAATTTTCCAAATTTCATGTTATGTGAATAGTGAAACGGTATCTTTATGTTAACAGTGCAATGATAGCCTTATGTAAATAGTGCAATAATAGGCTTATGTGAACAATGCAACAGTGAGGTCCAATGGTAGCCTTTATTTCCTTTTCCAAATTTTGAGTTCATGATTATTCTTTCCAGAATTGTGAGGTCCAACGGTATCCACTGCGTCCTTTTAAAATTTTTGAGGTCATCATCAGTTTTTCAAGAACAGTGAGGTCTAATGGTAGCCTATATTTTCATTTCCAATTCTTAAGTTCATGAATTGTGTTTCCTGAAAGTCATGTACAAAAGTAGCCTCTATGTCCTTTTCCAAATTTTCAGTTCATGAACAGTGTTTCCAGAACAGTGAGGTCCAACAGTGTAGCCTCTATTTCCTTTGACAAATTTGGTGTTCATGAACAGTGTTTCGAAAGTGGTGAGTTCCAATGGTATCCTCTACTTCCTTTTCCAAATTTTGAGTTAATGAATAGTCTTTCCAAAATGGTGAGGTCCAATGGTAGCCTCAATTTCCTTTGACAAATTTTGAGTTCATGGATGGAGTTCGTAAAATGGTGAGTTCCAACGGTAGCCTCTATTTCCTTGGAAAAATTTTGAGTTCATGAATACTATTTCCATAATGGTGAGGTCCAACAGTAGCCTCTATTTTCTTTTACAAATATTTCATTCAAGAACAGTGTTTCCAGAACGGTGATGTCGAACGGTAGCCTCTATTTCCATTACCATATTTTGAGTTCATGAACAGTACTCCAAAAATGGTGAGGTCCAACGGTAGAATCTATTTCCTCTTCCAAATTTTTCATTCATTAAAAGTGCTTCCAGATTGGTGAGATCCAACAGTAGCCTCTATTTCCTTTTCCAAATTTTGTGTTCATGAACAATGTTTCCAACTTCTGATAGTTTCACCCCTTTGATGTTTTATTTGACGTAAACTGAATTTAAAGCCTTCATTTAAGGAATCTAAGTTCGATTCATAGTCCATATCTCAAATAATAATTTTCCTAAGGCTTGTTATGCTTTTAATTGGTTAAAATGTGTGGTTTAATGTGATCCTCTTTTAATGGGAAATCCAGTGTCTCTTAGACTACTGCTTCGTTAAATCTTCTAAAGGGACGAGATATCTTCCTTCCCATTTCATCCACTTTTTTCTTTAGTGTGAGATGTCAGAACCTTTATTTTACTTCTCGTAGAGGTTATCCAATAAAACATTCCCCCTTGGATTAGTTCCCCTTTATTTTTGATGCAACCAAGAAGTACCGATCAATCTTTGATATATGGTATAGTCTATTGCCATTATTTTGGGTTCATCTCCATCTGTTTCTCCATTATTATATATGGAATTCTATATCCTTATTCCTAATATAATTTTCTTGGGTGTTGACTGGTGTGGTGGTGTTTATACATCCTCAGGTAGATTGATTTTTCACAGGGGCATGATATCATAACACATTGTGTGGCATGTTGTCGTATAAAAATGTCAAGAACAATTTGATGTAGGGGATTTGTTGATTCTCTATTATTTTACATCATACTATATAGTTATCATGTTTTATCCCACTAGATCACAATGTAATTGACATATTAAATATTTTAACCGGATAAATAATTTGATATCGTTATTATGTTATTGCGTCTTTTTTTCTATATAGTGTGATATCTGTTCTTTAAATGTTTATCTCTTGATTCATGATGGAAATTAGTAATGAAAAAAATTATGTAATTAATTGATAATTGTTTTTCTAATGATAAAGAGGCATGTAAATGAATCTTCTTTTTTTTGTAATTTGATTGATGAAGTAAGAATGTTTACTCAGTTTGTGATAGCTTGCTGTTTAGGTTTCCCATAGCTGGAACCTACGAATAATAAATTCTTCTTTTCAAGTGGATTAATAAACTGGTTGTTTGATAAAAGATAATTCCGTGTAGGGTTCTGAGTTACCCACTTGCTTGTTTAAGCGCCATTATCCCAATTGATATTATGTTAGTTTTCTTGGTGCTTGTGTTATGATGTGTGCATGGAAGGTTTTTGTTATATATGGGGGTAGGGAGGCCTATTGGTTAGGTCAGTAGTTGACACCTAGTTTTGCGAGATTCATCATTTTATATATGTGGTTGTTAGAGAGGACACATGAGATGATGGAATGGGATGGATGTGATTGTTTGGATGCTTTCTGTTTCTTGTTGGTTGTTTATCTTCCTTTCTTTCCTCACTTCCCAAGGTAGCTGGTTTTCTTATCCTCATTCCAAAAATGGGACAAGACGCATGGGGTATTCCATGTGATTCCTGTGTTTAGCTTCATGAGGGAGGATGGGTGTATGATCTTGCTATAGGCAGAAAAGACTCGATGGGTAGTTCATCTACTCCCCGTGTTGACCCCCTTGTGTTTAGTAGTTTAAAATGTTTTTTTAAAATTCTTAGGAATATGGGAAAGTAATAATTTTGATAATAAATGATTTTATAAATGATTTTAACCCATGGGGTTGAATATTGTTGATACGTAATAATGAGGTTGAAATTTAAATGAACAATTAACTTTGGGTATGATTCTAATGAAATATAATTTGGAAATTATTAATGGTTATTTAAGGTTTAAAGAATTAAATAATGTAAAGTGAAACTAATAAAAAGAGGGATGAATTAATGTATTAAATCTCTTTAAAAGGTTGTCTAATTATAAGATACCTACACTTAGAAGTGTCAGCCATGAGTCTGAGAGATGTTAGCTGCAGTTGAGTCTATGACTAGGTTATTCCCATATTGTGTTTGTGAGATATAGTATATTTTTTACTTTTTTGTGTTTCTATACGCTACTCCACCTATTAGTTAGGGAAACTAACACCCTTGGGATTCTGAGCCCTGGGTGGGGGGGGGGGGTGTTTTCCCCAAATTGTTTTTCAGAGGATGGATGGATGACTTCCCCTTTGGACCGACTCTCTTAACATGGTAGTTACTTGTGCTGGTAGGCACAACGATTATTTTTCCACATATATGTGTGTAGAGGGATGTAATGGATTTTGGTTATTCACACACATATATTATAGATATAGATTACTATGAACTACTATAGGTATAACCAGTATAGGCTATGATGGCTTGAGGATGTTTACTCGGTGTATGGGTTGTAAGGGCTTCAGGTATAATGCCCGACATTTGATTCATGTTATGTGAGCTGTGGTGGCTCCCAAAATCTACCTGGTTACTTTTCTTGTGTATATGTGTTGGTTTTTTTTGCATGACGTTGATGTTTTTGTTCTTCACCTAGGTGTCTGAAATCCTTTTTTGAGAGATATGCTTAGGATGTGTGAGATTGGGGAAAAGAGGAAAAGTAATGGGTAAATAGTAGCAGAGTACCGTTGATATTATTTAATATAATATTTACTCATGTATGGGATAATTGGTGAGAGTATCCATGGTGATTTTGGGAACATAGTATAACTATTTAGGTTTTCATTTAGTTTCACTTGTTGTTCACTATGATTTATCATGCTTTCTTTACTTTCGCATGAGAGGCTACGGGGAGGATCTTACTGAGTATACTATTATACTAACCTTATATATATATATATTGTTTTTAGTCCAATTGGAGTAGGATCGAGATCTAGGTGGTCTCTACTATCTTGGGGTTCCAAGAGCTATTCGGTCTTGTGGTTGCTGCTATTTTTTACATTCCTTTGGTACTTGCACTTTTCCCATTTCAATTGTAGTAGTTTTTCATGACATTACATATTTGTAATTGGGATTTATATTTTACTATTGTATGAGTTGGAGTTGGTTGGTGCTTGTATTGTCCATCTCTTTCCAATGTGTTCTCATAGAGGGTAATGCATCCAATTTTTGTGTTTATTATACCTTCGGTGAAAGCCACCAACATGGGGCCTATTGGAGGCGGGACTCGGTGGTCATTATCTCCCTTCTCACATTGACGATCCATGAGAGGTACAGTTTGTGGGTAGGGGTTCGTGAAAATATCAATTTCATATATGTCTCATAGGTTAAATAAAACCATCCTTTATACATTTCATCTATAGAGGGAACGAGTCATATCATTTGGGGGGGCGGTAGTCCACACGTCCTGAAATGAAATTATCATATTTACAAAACATGGAAAGCATAAAGGATTGTTCTAAAAAAATTAGAGAATAATTGAGAAAATATAAATATAATATATATCATATATAATTATAGTGACCATCATAATTGACCCCGTGAGAGGTGGTAAGTGAAATTGAACCATCATCATTTCGTGTGGAAGACATTCATAGAAATAGTATGTTCGTTACCTATTAAAAAGGATGTGTGTGTAGGTGTAGGTGAAAAACATATCATAATTTTTTTTAATATAATTTGGATACATGTTTTTCTATTTAATCATAAAATAATTATATTATAGGGAGTGTAGAATTGAAATGAAACTAAAAAGTATGAGAGAAGGCATTACCTATTACTTTGGTAAAATCTTTTGGTTTATACGAAACGACATCCTTGGGAGGATTTATTCCATAATGGGTGGGTCATATGATTATGGTAGGGATTCTAGGAAGTTTTTTGGGCAGATATTGGAAAAACCAACAATGTTTACACATGTTAGTAATAGAGAGGAATATGTGCCTTTTTATAGGAGAGGGGAGGGGAACCCTTGGAATTTTAAAGTGTATTAAATTAATATGAAATCAATTTCATTTCAAAATTTCCCAAAACAAATTTATTTATAATATAATATGTTTATAGATCAGAATAATCTCATCCATTAATTTTTAGACAAATATATATTTTTTTAGACATTATCTTTTTAGTTTATCCTTAATTACTCTCTTTAAGTTTTAATTCAGGTAACAAAATTTTAATTATTATAAGGCTATTAAGTTTACTTATATGGAGTAAGTTTCACATAATTGGATAATTAATTAACAATTAGACCTTATCAAATAGACTTTTTAATTTTAAAATCTTTTTATGATTTTTAGTTATTTTATAAAATATTATTTTAATAAAATATCAATACTTTCAATTTTTACACTATTCCTTTCATTGAATTTGAATGAAATAAAAACATAGATATATCTTAGAAAAAATGAATTTAATAGCCTTATAAAACGTCATATTAACCTAGAAAAATTGTGTATGTCATATATTTTATAAAATAATATTTATTTTACAATTTATAATATAATTTATTTTATATTTCTCTAAATAAAATAATTATTTTATCATTGTTGTGTCAATATTTATGGTAATTATTTAATCTCTAAAAATTATAAATAATATCACATGATTTAGATAATTTAATTATATTTCTAGAGTCTATTTATTTTTGATGTTTCATCCACTTTATCACTATGTTAAAATAAGTATACTTATATGAGATAAGAGAGTGACATATTGTCACTTTATTTTTTTAATAATAATTACATCACTTTCATGGAAAAAAGTCCCTTAAATTAATAAATTCATACCATTAGGTGATATGGGTATACTTTTATTCATACAGTAGGAATTTATCAGGTGTGGGGGTAATTTTATTATCCTTATTATATTATTCTCTTCCCTAAAATAACTGTTTTACCTTTAAAAGTGGAAAATAAAAATTGCAAATGAAACCATTCACAATGTCAAAAAATAAAAGTTACCAATTAAAATAATTTGGACCCACTAATTCCAAATATGGAATCCAATTTAAAAAATTAAAAACATAGAAGTTTTAGTAATAAATTTAAAATTAATTCATGTTGTGAAAACTAGAAAAGAGGGTTTTTTAAAGTAAAAACCATCAAAATATTGATGTGAGTTTATATATAATTTCAATGTGAAATTAATTAAAATGTCAAATATTGGATTAAATTATAAAAAATAAAATAATTACACTATAAAACCAATTAAAGGACTATATAACTATCTATAAACGGACTAAAAGGATTTTTTGAATGAAAATGTTGTATTTTTCACTATTCATCAAAAATGATTTTTTTCATAAAAATACCAAATATTATACAAATTTAAATTTTGATGTCCAACTACCAAATAATGAACTGATAATAGTGTAAAAAATTAGATTTAAAATTGGTTCGCTATCAAAATGCGGTAAAACTGTATTTTTTGAGAAAAATAATTCTTTAATCCAAAAAAATGAATTTGTTCTTATATTATTTCTCAAAAAATATCTAATGAATTCTAAATATTTCACTAAATATATTACATATTTTTTATATAATATATAAAGGGTGATTTATTTATTTTATAAACTCACTTATTTTCATTTAAATAATTCTTCAGAAAAAAATTACATTTTAATTAAAAAGGGTTTTATTTTTATTTATAAATAAATTTCCACAAAATAATTCATTAAATACATGTGTAAAAATTATTTTAATAAATCAATTAATAAAATTCATTCCGACCATTTTAACAGCTAGATTACAAAGCTACATAACAATTCTTATGTTCGGTGGGGTGTATTTTGTACGTTATCAGACACATTGTCTCTTTTAAAAAACACAAGATGTTAAAAAAATGACCTTAATTATATTAAAATGAAATAAATTATCTGATTATATTCGAAAACAAATAAATTATATAATTAATCATAGTAAATTATTTTGATGAAGAAGTGATTTCAATTAAAAAACCAATATTTCTTCACTATTCGCCATAAAATAAATCATTTCATAAAAATACCAAAATTTTAAAAAAATGAGAATTTTGACAATAATGGAATGAAAATAAGTTTATTTTTTCAAATAGAACAAATAAATGTGTTAAAAATTAGAAAAAAATATGTTCTCTATCAAATGTTGGAGGAGGTGGCTTTTTGAAAAATACTTCTTTTGTGCCTAAATTTTGATTAATTATTATATCTTATCTTGAAAATACATAAGACAGATTTTTAGAATTATATTTAATATTATATATATATATATATATTAAATTTATATATTCCAAAAAATTCATTTTTGTATTAATTGGTATAAAACTAATTTTTGAGCATTTAAAAAGTTTTTAAGATAAAATATCATTTTGAATTTATTGGTATCTAATGTATTAATTATATATTAATGTGTAGAAACTAATTTCATAATTAAATTTATAATATTAATTCTCTCCATTATAGTGTTTATGTTTTATTAGTAATATTTAAATTTTATTTACTTTTTTTATGCTCAATGTGACGTATTATTTGCACCCTCAAACAAAGTATTTCGTCTTTTATAAACTATGGATATTAAATTATACCCCCATTTTGAAATTCCATGCACACGATTTTTGAATCTAGGATCAAAAACTAGGTTTTTTTACTTTTCCAAATTTACTTATTGAAACTCCACATCTTAAAATTGAATAGTAAAACATCAACATAAGAAAAAAAATGAAATTTGATGGTCAACTAATCTAACACATACTTGGTTTCTATGTAGAAACATATTGAAATGCATGATAAAAATTCCCATAAACTACTAATGTAGAGTGATAGAAAATATGGTAAGGAGAAAGTTAACAATTATGAAAGCAGAAATCAATGATTGGTTAAAATTTCATTAATTTCTTATATAGAAAACTAAAAAGATAATGTTTTTGTTTTAAAAATAATTTTCACAGACAAGAAGAATAATTTTACTAAAAGGAATAATAACATAAGTATATATACTTACATGACATGTATAGTTTCTTCCATTAATCAAATTTCACCTCATACTTATCATTTACTCCAAACGATTAGTATTTATGATCAATACTTCGTCCCTGAAGCAATATAATCATCTTCCAGTGAATCAAATAATCGAAAAAAGATTTATTATCTATTTATATGGTATTTAAACATTAACCAATACCAAAATGGCTATGATAAGATAAGAATATTATCCAAAAATATAAAACCATTATATGATGAAAAACTACATTTCATCTCCCTTATTCAATAGTAATATGAAAAGTTCAACATATATCATTTTATAATTATATATCCTTAAAATTCCATAAAATAATCAAAAATATGATTGAAACTCAAAATTTATAAGGATTTGATAACATGTTTTTTCAATATAAATTATAATATTTATCTCCAAATAACATCAACAAATCATAATTTAACATACTAAAAAATTTATGTTCCAAAATCACAAAGATATTTATATTTGATATTCATTTCCATAAATAAATTGTGTAAACATTGAATAATAATTTACACTAAAAGATAATTGCACCTTTATTTCCCTATTAAAACCCAATAGTATCTTGTTTACATTAATCTTATAGATTATGAAAAATACTTAACATCTTCTGAATTAAGATCAATCCATTAATCACCAAATCATTTGCAAAGTATTATAATTTCTTCATTATAAACATATTTGAAACTCAATGGTTATATCATACCTTTCATTTTACATCAGAAAATTCAATATCCCTTAATTAAACCAAAAATGAATATCTCTAAAAATAAGGTCAGTCAAATTGTAATTTAACAACTTAAATCCTATAAACCGGTTTGTAAGACATAGAAATTATGATCAATAATAAATTTATAAACTTGTGATAATATCCCTAACTCTTAAGAAAACATCATAATCTCAAAATTTGTCTACTTACTTATCTGATAACATCTATAAGGACCTGACCATAAACATAACTTATTTTATTTATTTTAAAATAATAAATAACACTATTTTCCCAAAGGTCTTTCAGGTCATGATATTTTGATAATTAGAAAAAAACCATACATTTTAGACCCATAAATTTCAATTGTAAACCAATTCTTATTATCCACTTTCAACCAAAGGAATCCATTTTAAAATAAAATAATGTTTGTAGTCATTTCACATATTCAAAAAAAATTTAATGGCCATGACCATGTCCCTAATCTTCCTTAAACCATATGAAAAAAATTTCAAGAAAATGGAGGGAAAACAATATCATTAAGGGATAAATTAATAAATGAAATTGTTTGTTCAGTAAAATCATTAATACCCATGATAAAGACATTACTTCAAAAAAAGATATTTTATCCATCAAGGATAATATCATTACTTGAGAAAGATCACAAATTTTACCTTTTTAAAACAAACCACCCCCAAAAAATCTCATTAGAACGAATAAAAAATTCATGTCGGTACCTTGGGACAATATCACTTATAACCCTTACATAACCCTTACTAATTGAATAACCATATGGTCGATATCCATCCATGGATTATGAAATTAATTGTAGTGTTATATGGGTGCAATAATTGTAAATGCTATTTATGTATGGTTATGAAAAATGAACAATGTTATAATCATAGAGATGGTAGGATGTACGCACGTAAGAGTAACGTTTCAATTTTTCAAGGATCATTATAGAAAGAATATATGTATTATATTATCACTTCAAAAAGACTCTAATATATTATATGTCATTTTAATAATTTAAATTTAAATATATATATTTATCATCAATGTGATGTGGTGAATAAAAATGAATCATATCTCTTCGTGGAGGTGATTGTTCTCATGTATACACAAACATTGTTATCATTTTTATGTGAATCAAAAGGAATGAACTTAAATGGTATATTATTAGTTATTGATGAAAAAATTTCATTTATATCATATATAAACCGTAATAATATCATTATAATCAGTCCTGTGTGACTATATGGAAATTAAATTATATTGCTTCGCAAGGTGGCAGTCTATCGTACACACGCATAAATAATTAATTTCCCATTTGATGAAATTGGAGAAAGATAAGGGAAGTGATACAAACATCATGACATCATAGTATATTTGGATATTGGACTTATTATTTTATATTGGATGAATTAGATTTTATGGAAGTGTGATAAGAAATTAAATAGAAACACTTAATTTAAAATGTTACCTTTTCATTGTACGATCTCCTTTGATTAGTACCATAACACCTCCAATGAGGGTTTTCTGCCTAAAATAAGGCCTCTATAAGATGGGAATAGAATATAGTAAGGTATTTTTGAATATATTGGCTGGAAATAAATGTTTTATTGTGTGAATAATAGAAAATAATTGGTTCACTTTTATAGGAGTGTGAAGGGGGACTCTTCGAAATCTTAAATATATTAATTTATTATAAATTATTTTTTTATTGAAAATTAGTAAACAGTTAGTTATATAGAACATAGGATGTTTATGGGTCAAAATCCAATCATCCAATAAAATTTAGGAAGGTTTTTATTATTTTTCATTCCTTACTGTTCCTTTTTAACACTTATTTAACACTTTTATATCTTACCATGTTGGCATGGAATTTACACTTTGGGGGTTATAATATTTTATATAAAATGCCAAAATACCAATAAATGAGTTATTAATTACATTTTGAGATATATACCATTCAATTTTCTGAAATTTTCATTTTTATAAATTTTATATGATTTGATAAGTCATTATTTATTTTAATATATCAAAAATGTCAATTTTTAAAACTATTCATTTCTTTTCATTTTAAACATATAAAAAATGATATATTTGTATAAAATTTTAAATAAATGTCACTAAAATTTCCTAGTAATACAAAAAATTCATCCATGTACTAATTTTTATAATATTATTTTTGTTTTTTATATTTTTAATATAATTTATTTGAAATTTCAATTAATTAAACTATTATTATATAATAATTGTGTCGTTGTTTAATTTAAGTATTTATTTCCTAAAAATTATAAATAAATAAAAATTATGTATATTAATATTTTAACTTTAATATTAATATTTATAGTCGAACATATCAACTATATAAATCCAGATTAAAATTGTTATTTTAATGAGAAACATGAGTAAGACATATATATCATTACTTTTAATCAAATATTATAGATGTCATACTCACACCCAAGTGTCATCCAAGGGTCATAAAATTGACCCAAGGATTATTTAGGTAATAAAATAATCTAATTAATTTAGGAAAAGTGTTATCATATTTTTATAATATTTATAATATCATTGATTTCATTAATTACTCGATTTACCCTTAACCCTTGTAAAATAAAAAATTTCTAAAGTTAATATTCAAAATGTTCAGAAATAAAAGGTACATATTTTATAAATATTTACCACCTGATTAAAAATATAGAATCCATTTTTCAAAATAATAATCAAATAAATTTCCAAAATAAAATTAAAATTATTCCTGTAAATGGAACGAGAAAACATGTTTTAATGTAAGAACGTTTAAAAGTTGACAAATAATTTAACCTAAAATTTCATTCTCAAATTAATTCAGATGTCCTAAATTTTATTAAATGACAAAAAATTATCTAATTATACTTTAAAACTGATAAAATATATAATTTATCCCTTTAAATTATGTTGATGAAAAGGTTGTTTTAATTAAAAATGAAATATTTTTCACTATTCATAAAAAATTGAATTATAAGAGGAAAATAAAAACCCTTAAACAAAAGTAAATTTTGATACTTCCAATTCAAATAATAAGTTTATTTTATAAAATAGAACATATAAAATTATCAAAAAATAAGTATTTATAATAGGTGCTTCATTAAAAGGCTGCAAAACTTCCTTATTGAAAAATACATCTTATATGCCAAAAATTTGATTAATTTTTATATCATTTCTAGAAATAACATTAGAGGAATTTTGAAAACAATATTTAATATAATATATATATATATATTACACCCATATAATCCAGAAAGAGTTCGTTTATTATTTATTGGCATCAAATAAATTTTTTCACTTTTAAAAAGATTTTCAAAAAACATACATTTATAACATATTGGTCACCAATAAGTTAATTATCTAAAATGTCTTGAAAATATATTCGTAATTCAATTAATATTATTCATTATTACCAATATAATGCTTCAGTTTTAATAGTATCATTTTAATATTATTTATTTGTTCTTTTAAACTCGTTTTTCCCTATCATATACTGTATCAAACATTGTATTTCATTCCAAAATCATGGCATGTTGCAGTAACTGCTTATTTCAAATCATTATCAGAGATTATTTAACGTGAACCATAATATGATATACTTTTTATACATTATTTTTATTGGAGATCTATGAGATTGAGGATCCTGACTAAATGTATCCACACACTGAGAATCCACTCCAAGAGGCACTAAACTCTGAAGAAGATATTAAATATGACCAAATCTTGGATTACCATATTTATATTAATCTATATCTTTTGATTCTATACAAAATGAATTTTTCATCAGTACATACTTTTTTTATTAAATATATTTAGACTCTCTTTTCTATTCCTTAGGGGATGATGATTAAAATGTACATGTGCATGTCGAGGAGCACATGGAGCGCCATGATTTTAATGAATATTAACTTGAGGATGTCAGCCATGAAATCCATGTTGTTGAGATTGAGGAAATAATAATAGAGGATTATCAAATTAAAATGTATAAATTACATTGTTAAACATAAAATTTAATTTTTTTTAACAAAAAGTACATGTCTACTTTCCATTTGAACATTGAATTCATGTAGCCCTAATTGAACCAACACATGAAGAGTAAGAGAATGTTTCACAAGTAGTAACCATGGAAGAAGATGGTCCATAAGTCATATTAGCATAAACATTCATTCTATAGGTAATTTTGAAGGGGTAGGATATATTATAATCAATCCATGAATCAGTCCTCACCAAGATGGATCGATAATGAGATGGAAAAAATGTAAATGTGGGGGTTCAAATAAAGAAATATTCACACTCCTTCATATATTGGATAACAGCTGGTACAACCTTATAGAGAATGTAAAAATTTAGGACCTACATGTTGAATCCTAATAAGAATTATCCCATTGGTTTCCATTCAAGTATTTAATAATTAAATTTAATTATTAAGAGTAGTCCATCATGTAACAAACTCCATCATAAATTTTTTTGTACAAATGAAATGATCCCTATGGTCAATTGGGTAATTTTATTATATAGGTTCATGAACATATTAATAATCTCCAAATAGTGGAGGTAGTTTACGAAATCATTACTTAAAAATTAATTACATGCACATTAATTTTTTTATACAACCCTTATTTTTTTGAACACATTATTTGATCATTAATGTTTAAATTGTATGCCCATTTTTGAATTAGGATTTACATGACTAACATAGGGGTTATCATTTTCATATGATTCTTTGGATATGAGGTTTTAGACTTCAATTTTAATGAAATTGAATGAGTCAAATGAAGAATTTGATGATTAAAGTGAAGCATTAATACTAAAATCAGAAATCATGATTAATGTCAATAATTTTATTCATGTAAATGAAAATTTTCAACAATTTTTTATAATTTTATTCTAATAAATTTATGTTATTTTGTTTATTGATATTATTCATTAGATGATTTATTTTTCAAAATCATATTTTCATTATAGAGAGTATTTCTATATCATTTAATTTATATTAATTCTTGAGTGTATTTATTTAGTGATCTTGGAACATCCCTCCTTCAAGAGAATTAATGTGAACTTATCAATTATATGACTATAAAGAACCACATATAAAATAAGTGAGGCTTCTTGTGAAAATATATTATCAGTAAAATAACACAATTTAATAAATCCATATTAATCCCATTAGAAGCATGAATGAACACATTTGGTATGAAAAATGTTTTAATAAATTTTGATCCATTCCTATACTACACATAGTATTTGTATGATTTTTTATTGTTGAAGTGTCGGGGTTGAGGGAATCAATATAAAAGGGACAATTTTTATTGTATGGAAAATGTGTGGTTGTTTTATTTATGGGTATTAAGAAATTAATTTTATTTAGTCATTATACATTTTATTCTTTTTCTTCTCTTTAAAAAAAAGAAAAATTAAAAAATAACGCAAAACATTATAAAAATTTGTTGTGATTTGGAAAAAAATAACCATTACTTTATCTATGATTTTTTCATATGTGTTTATATAGTGGTTGTGAGGATTTTTCTCAAGCATTAATTTTAGAAAAATAAAATAATTAAAAAATCTTCGATAAATAAAAATTGCGTTATAAAAGATATAAAAATATATGGGTATTATTAAATATTATAATGATTTTCACTTTGATCATTAGGGTAAATTAGATTTATTATATTTTGAATGGGATAATTCCATGACCCAATGACATTAAATATAATTCTTTATGATTTAAGAGATGAAACAAATCCTACATCCTTAATTCCTCAATTCATACCAACCATAATCCTAAGACATGTGAATGTTAAGTGAAATGCCCCATGATTTTTTTCGTTTTGTTTTTAAAAACTACGAAACATATTTATTTTTTAATATTATGTATAAGTATAATTTTCACAGTATATGATCATAAATTCACATTTCTTTTATCATGAGAGATGAGTGAAAAGATTCAAAAGTGTGTTCAATAAAGATTTTTCTTGTTAAATAATAATTAATAGAGTAACCTAAATGAATGGAATTCCATTTAAAAATAAAAATAAATGTATAACGTAAAATAAATCATATGATTATTTATTTGAAAATTAAAAATTTGAATTTATATACTATTTTATTTTTTGAAAAATTAATTAAAAATTAGTGATTGTGTTTTTATGTTTTTTAAATTTCAATATTTTCAACATTGGGTCCATATAACTCTTAATTGATATTTTATGCTTTTGGAAATCATGGTAAGTGTATGGGTATTTGAAATAATCATTTTATGTGAAATTTTTTTGTTCATTTTTCTATCCTTTAAAATTAATGTTTAATTGAAATAACCTTGAAATAAATTATTTTAATAATAAGTGGGAAATTTTAAATAAGGAGTTAAAATGTATAAATGTTTGTGTTTAATGATTTATTTGAATTATGAAATATTTTTCTTCAGAATTTTACTACACATTGATTCTAACTCAGTTATGTTTCCTTTCCTAAAAATTTGGCCACATGATTTAGACATCAACCATAAAGCCCGCATTCCTCATTGGGGACCCAAAGATGTCTCCCATTCAGGAAAGAAAAGGGAGAGATGGACCGAGTTTATGGGTTCATGGGTTCATTGGGAAAATACACAGGTTTTGGGGGAGGTTAAATACCTTTGGTTCTTTCATTTGGCTACAACCAGTAATGTGTCAGAACATGGGGAATATTTGTGGGGTTTTGGGAGGAGTGATTCATCGGGACGGGGCACTCCATAGTGGCGGGTGAGTGTTCATCATCTCCCTCATGATTTCATTATGGGAGGAGAGCCATTACAAGGATTATAATAGATATTCCCTTACACTCCCATTTTATTGTGGGATTACACCTCAACCATGCTATGTTTTTCTCTGCTGAGCACCTCTCACTGTGATGCCTAACGTCGCCCCACCACCAAAGTGGTAGTTGAGAACACCCTATCAATCATTGATGCACTCCTCCTCCTATCATGATGCACAACCATCTCCCACAATCAATCATTGATTCCCATGAAACAAAAGTGGCTCCACCACATATTCACTACTCAACATCACCGACCTTCACTGCCTAATTGAGAAACCTCCATTAAAGTCTCTTGAATCTCAGCTTGAGATGAAAATCCACCATTGGGGACTACGATCAAATATTCTCATATTAATGTCTTATTGTGATTACAAGAACTCTTATACAAGCCTCCATTAAGTATCTTTATTGATGGTGGAGATGAAGAGTGACACTACAGCCATTCGAGATTCCCTATACATACATAATATGCTGAATCACTAATGTATGCTTAAAGACCACAAAAATACTCATTGATTATGTCATTTTCTAATGTGGACTCCCTCCACACTCAATATCATGGACACATGAACGATTCGGGTGTATCCGTTCATTACAATGTGTATCGGGGGAGTAATAAAGGTAGATATGGTGACCCCCTACGAACAATATCAGGATGATGGATTCTACATATGCCTATATAAGAAGATTATTCCCCTTCCATTTATTGACTAAACTCATATAGAGTAAATACACTGAGGTGAGCTGAGGCTACTTCCCTTACTTTGATTTTCATCATCATCATCTTCTTTTTTATTTTTTATTTTATTTTTATTTTTATTTTAATTAAATTTATCAAATAAATTTATGGTTGTTAAATTTAGGGTGTTTTTTTCTATCCATTTCTTATTATTCTCCTCTTATTCATCTTTTAATAATAATTAATATAATCATTATAATTTTAATATTCTAATTTTGATTTCTTCAATTTTTTCCTCTTCTTATTCCTATTATTATTTTTAAATCTTCTTATTTTATTATTATTATTATTATTATTATTCATATAATTATTATTAGTTTTACAATCTCTATATACTATATAATTTTCATATTATTTAAAATTTCTTATACTCGTCTTATAATTATATATTTGTTATTTTTTATTCTTCTTTATCATTCTCTATTATAATCCCACATTCATCATTTAATTTATATTTACAATTTTATTATTTTTATTTTATTTTATTTATCCTCTTCTTGTCTTCCACATTTTCACCACATTGCTCTATTAACCTCGAAAATGAGGGGCTGGCCCTGAGGCTTGTCCTAGGGGTGGTCAAGGTGTTCTATAATTTTTTATGTTTATTTTCTGTTTGTGGTTGATTTGAGTATCATAACTGGGTGAGATGAATATCCCTAATGTGGTGACTCTCCACCAATGACATGAAACTCAATTTAATCCAATCATATTGTATAATTTATTATCCCTCTATCGAACTTCTAGCTCTTCAAATGAATGAGTAGAGTTAATAAATGGATGAAATGAAATCAATAGAGCCAGTTATTGGAAATGAAACACCCAGGACCATTTGTTTTCATTATCCATTAAAACAAGAGGTGGTGAAACTAAAATTTCATTGGCATTCAAAAGTTAAAAAATTAAAAAACATCTAAATGAAAATAATATCAATTCAGCATGAGATTTATTTTTTTGGATTATCACAACAATGTCAAAAAATAATTGAGAATGTTGATTGAACCTAAAATCCTAATAAACAAATATCTTATTTCATCCATAAATCATTCTATTTAGCATTTCACATTAGTATAAATTTATAATAACCACTCATAATTTCATTCCATTATTTTTTATAATAAAAAAAATACATTTATTTCCATAATAATAAACAAAAAAGAAGTAGATTTAATGTTTTAGATGATGTGAGAGTACTCAACTAAGAACATCCTCAGGTGTGATTAACCTGGTCAGCCGCCATGCTAAACTAGGAAAATTATTTTCTTTTCCATGCACCTTGATAGACGTGCATGAATCATTCACATGATAATTATAAAATTGAATTGTTATACAATAATCATGCATAGTGACATTCAGGGTTGGGTAACTATGAAATAAAGCCATGTTTTTTCCTAATGTATACTTTGTGTTTAAATTTAAATTATATAGGGAATGCTCTATGATTTAGTGAAATATTTTATTTTTTTGATGAATTTATCTTGAATATGGGATGGTCTTAGTCCTTTTACTATGCGAGTTTATTTTGGGTAGTTCTCCTATATATGATTTTTACCTTCAAGAATAATTTACCTTTAATGTCAATAGAACATGTCCTGGTATAAGTTTGGTTGTTTATTATTAACTATTAGGTGGTATTTCCTTCATGGGAGAGTGGCAATGATGTATTATTATAGGTGAAATTTTGATTCATATGTAAACCTTGAGTTTTGAGGTGGGATATTAATTATTATTTTTTGTATGATGGGATTTTGTTTGATTTTTTTATATTTTTTAATATGTGTTCCTAATGTGTTTTTATTTTGTAACCATATTATTATCAAAAAACATTTATTGTTATCATGGATTTATCTTATTATTAGTTTATCCTCACACTACTGGTTCATTCATGTGTGTAGTCCAAGTGAAACATAATGATGGATGGATTATTGTACAAGAAAATTAGAGTGAATGATCTATATATCAAGATTATAGTCATGTAAAGAGTTATTCATGTATGGATGTAACCAATGTCTTTCAATTATATTGATTAAATTTATTATATCAGTAGGTATTATGGTTATTATTGTTTTTCCATTGGTTTTCAACACTATAGAATGTCTAAATCACATTCCAAGATCATAATAATGATGCGATTTAGTGATATTATCTTGATTTGGATTTAAATTATTTATGAGTTGAGCCTTATGTTTAATCATTAAAAAATCAATGTTTTAATGTTATATTAATTTTACAGTTTTATTATCGTTGGTTTACAATTTTTATTTTAATTATTATGTTTAGTGTCACACTAGTTACTGATACAATATAATGGTTATTATTATAAATTTTATTTATAGCCCTTGAGTAGGGTTATCTCCCGAGAGTAAGACTCTTTTTAAATATAGGATATGAAGTTGGGATATAGAACATTGTTATAAATTAATGTATGTGTGTATTGAGTAGGAATAAAATTTCCTTTTTAAAATTTTTGGTGTTCAATTTTTTATGTTTTTGTATATTTAAATATTAAGTAATTTATTTTATAATTACCTTTAACTAAATATAAAAATATATTGGATTTGGTTACCGCAATACCTTGTTTTCACCTTTTGATCACAAATGGTGCGAGTAAACACATAGGGTTATGAAATACACATACAAGAAATGGTTTTATCTATTTTGATATAATATATGTGTTAATCCATATTATTAATGGACTTTCTAAGAATATATTGGGAGGAATACATAACCACCCCTCTTATAGAAGTATATATTAGAAAGAAATAATTATAGAGTTGAAATAATATATATGAAAATTAATTAAACCATATAAATAATCCAAACATCTCACCATATCAAAAAAATAAAAATACAAATCAACATGTATTTAACTGTAAAATCAGGACAAAATATACAATATAAACAATGGAGTGTCCTATATAGGTGGAATATCCATCTTAGTAGAACAAAGGGAATCCCCCAAGTACTAACCTGATATTTCCTTTGAAAATATTCAAATAACCCACAAAATAACTATAATCGATGTTTTACTCGATTCCAGACACTAAGTCCATTCCTTTCCAAGAACCATGTACAAAACATTCAACCGATATTATAAAGTAAGACATGTTGTGTGTGAGTATAACATACCATGTAAGAGGAAACTACCCACCACAAACATCTTCTCACAAACTAAAGTGAATTTTTTAATAGTAAAATTAAAGAGGATGAAGAAGAATAATTTTGGAATATCACATATCATAAATTTTAGTTAGTAATAATAAGTTGTATCATCAAACCCTGAACATAGTTCATTCCTCCTTTTTCTAAATCTAGAGTAACACAAAATCATAGATGAACACAGATATAAAATTCTGGGTAAAATACCAATCCAAATGTAATTAATTCATTTATACAATTTTAGGGTAATCATAAAACTCCACCCTTTTATGATATGGGAGAGTTTATATTATTCTACGATGTTGCAATCGATTTCCATTAAAAATACACAAACTTTGATATTAAGTATAATTCCATTTTATAGAACAGAATTAAATACTATTACGTATTTTAATTGATCATCAATTAAAATTTATTAGTTATAAGTAAGAAACAAAACCAAATGTTGACTATCCATACATCATTCTCATTATCTGAAATAATACATTAACCATGATTAACAACATCAAAAAAACCGAGTCATTCTTATTTCATAAACCTATTAACCATAATTACGCATAAAAATTATATAAAAGTAATAAGAATATAAATATATTTATATAGTATTCAAACATAACAATATAAAAAATATGCCTTTGATAAAGTATATTTACAAAAAAATGAATAAAAATTATAAAAAACCATTCAATTTTAGAACAAAGTGATTTAATTTATTTTACCAATACCTATACCATTGATAGACTAAATCTTTTAGAATAGTCTAGGAATAAATATTTACATATCCAAATAAATGTAGAAAAACCTTTTAAGTTCCATTGTATTATAATAAACTACGATTAGATTGAAATTACCTACATAAAGTAATATATTTTATAGATTTAAAAACTACCATCATTGAGGTATAATCCATAAAGAAAATATATAGAAATACCCTCATATTATTAGGTATTAACACTGATGGATGAAATTCATTGATAAATAAAAATAAATTAGTGAATTTCTAGATACATAAAATAAATGAACAGAGCATTGAAATGTATTCCATGGATAAAAAAGAAGAATATAATATTAGAGCAATTCATCACCAATAACATTACAGTGATGAAATTTTATAACCACTATGAAGAAGTTATAAAGAATATAAAAGGTTTATTTACATTTTCAAAATGTAAAGGTAATCAGAACCTCAAATTTATTGGAACTTGAATAATTAAATAATGATGTTTCAGGGATTATATTTTGAAATTAAAAAGGATAATTTTCCAAAACATTAAAAAAACCAACAACACTGTTGGGTACCCGGTACTGGACCACAAAATAATAGATGGTTTTAACAGTGGATCTATAAAAAACAAGATATATAATATTAGTCTATTGGGTACGTGGTTCATTTCAAGATCCTTGGTCCCATTTCTTCTTATTAAACTCTCTTAGCAATACCTATAACACTTATTTAAAATTTAAAAATATAGCTAATAAATAATTAGTAGAGAAAAGTTAAGGATTAAAAAATAACCCTTAAAGGTGTAGGTAATTTTAAACTACCCACCAACAGGGTTCTCATATTCAATAAAAAATAGCTATCTTCCCAAGGGAACATAGTCAACCATAAAATTTTGATTATAACCTCCCATTCCCTTGTTTCATCAGGAATTTTTCCATTTTCCAGCAAACTAAAATAAGAGGAATCTTCTTTCCATGAAATTATTTTTTAATTTTAATGATTATAAAATTTAACTACTCAGCATAGGATTCTTCAACCTTATGTTAAATATAATTTTATTTTATAATTTTCTTAAGATTGGAGACATATTTCCCTAGTTGAGAAACATTGAATATATCATGCAAGGAATTGAATTTTATAGGACCCTGTAAGATGTTATTATAACTCCCTAACTGAAACCAAGATTTTATATGCGATGAAAAAATAGTTATCATGATTTTTATGAATATATAGATAACTAAATATCAATTAAATGTAACAAAAAACATGATTACCCAATTTGAACTTAAAATTTTATCATATACTGTTTTCATATGACTTCAACATACATTGAGATGTCACCAGTTTTGAAATTAAATTCACCTGGACCATAATTATGTGGTCAATATTATTTCTAATCATAAATTATAGACACACACAGACACACACACACACACACACACACACATATATATATATATTCAATAGAGTGGATAAAGACATGTTTTTCATTATGTTATTGGAATGAGACCATTTCAATTGGTGATTGGTGTTGGAAGAATCCACCAATGAGTGATGATTTATCCATGAGAAAGAGAATATAAAATATTCTTAAAACATATCATCTTGGATACGAATGGTTTTATAAGACTAGATAGCTATTGGGGGATGAAATGTTATATTATTATTTCTTCCTAAAACAAAAATCCCATTACGACCCTTTCCAAAACCAATATTTATACTATGTATTTCAATCAAAAATTAAAATTGAAGGTTATTCATGAAACTTAAAAATCTATTCAATATTTAATTTTACTATCTCATCAACAATAAAATATTCCTTGATAGATAAAAATTAATATTCCTTTGTTAGATAATCAATAATCACCCAAACCATATCGTGAACCATATAAGATCTCATCGGGTTGGTTATAACGAACATGGTAATTTCATACCATTTTTGTAATAGTAGATACAATATAATATGTTCTCCAATAGGTCCATGATGTTCTAGATTAATCTTTTTGTAAGTGAGGTGTCATTCAATAAAACTTATTTTGTCCTTATTAATGTTGGGATAGTAGTAATTATGATGATTGTTGTGATACTTTTTTATATATCTTGGAAATTAACCTAACCTTGAAGAATGATATTACCTAGATATGGAATTCCATCATATCATTATCAAATATATATCATTTATAGATATATTAAAAAAATATGAATCTCAGAACCATCCATTAGGGATCTCCCCATCATTGAGTGTCACTGAAATATCATAAAATCTTGATCATATATTTATGAATAAATGATGGATTACACAAACAATTACACAATATTTAATCATTATAGATGTAACCCACTTTAGACATCATTAATGTATATGTTAGTAATTAACATCACCCAAATCACTAATATCTTATTTGTTTTTACCCATAGTTTCCGTTGTACATTTGATTACACAACCATGATTAAGGTTTTGTAATAATTAAGTGACTAGATATATAAAAATTACCTTACGTCAATATTTATTACATAACATGAGTAAAAGTCATTACCCCATAATTTTATCTTGTGATCTATTCATATATAATATTTTTACAAACCAGACCGGGTGGGTACCCTGGTGACCCAATAACCGAGCCGACACTGACATAACTCGAAAGGTGTTTATAATCCCCACGGGCTGACAACTAGCACATGGCATCATACAAGATACAAGTGGGAATGATTTTTCCACAATAATGTGGAAGCGAAAGACAAAAGACAATATACATATCAAAATCAAAAAATCGCCATGAGTAAAAGTACCGGAATGCAGAGAGGTATAAAATCCAAAGTGCTACAACCTAATGTACTAAATGGTAAAATATCCCAAAGGTCCCAAAGGACCCAACACACCACATCCAATCCACAACAACTGGATCCACCTCCAAGGGATCCCTTCCCATTTATCAATCCTGGAAGAAGAATGTTTAAAAATATCCAAAGTAAAAAAGTAATGCTTGCGCCTAATTCCAATAGGATAACACCAAATATTCCATAATAGATGAAAATAGAGATTATCCAAAAAAATCTTTCAATTTTCAAAATAAAATGTTTTTGAAATTGAAAATAAAATTTAAAAAAACATGCTAAAATGTTTCAATATGATAGAAAAATCATTTATGGGATAGGATTTAATTTAAATGATCTGGAATATTTATAAAAAAATGGATTAGGTAACAAATTTATATAAAACTAGTTATATAAATTCTGTTGGTATTTAAAAAACTTGGAACAAACATTGGCGTAAATTTATATCTCAAATATAAATAAACAAGCAAGAAACATGGTCATATGCCCAAAGGTATGGTAGTATTAACCAGATATAGGATTATTCACCCTCTATGTGAACATAGAAAAATGAGTATAAACATGTCACTGTGACACTGGACAAAGGAGTCTCATCACAAACCCATTGGGGATGTTACCTGCGACATGTATGTTTTAGAAAGTTGTTGTAGTGTATAGTGTATCCAAATAACTCAAAAACTACCTAATACATTCATGAACTCTTAAATGATGGGAAAACAATTTTAGGACTTCTTGAAATATGATAAATACCATTATTACATTAAAAACAATTTATTTCCATTTAAAACCAAAATAGGTTTTATTCAAAAACATGCCTTTTTCACGAGATAAAACCACTGGGTTTCTATCAAATAATTTAATCCATTTTTATGAGTTTGAAATACATTAATAACTAATTCCATCCTTTTCAAAATTAATTTCCTCAATTAAATTACATAGTTTAATACAAAAAAATTCCTTAGAATCCATATTTTGAATTCAACAGTTTAAATCAGCCAATTGCCATAAACCCACCCCAATTCAATAAAATTGGGGGTTTTCCAAATTTCTTGTCGAAAACCATTTCAAATCCACTAATTTATTGAAATTGGGTTTTTATCAATGAAATTGAATGTAATATTATGACATTGAATCTAAATCATCAATGGAAATAAATCAATCAATTTGACGGTAATCAATTAGGAAAATCAGGATGAAACTACCTACCTCTTTTCTGATGAACAACACTCACAATGTAACCTATAAACATGAAAGAAGGTGTAGAAGACCTAGAAAATCTACTTAGTAGAAAGATCCAACACCAAAATTCATGGATCCGTCAATCCCAATATGGTCCATCGAATATATAAAAGGGGAGTAGGAGATATATTTGGATAAGGAGGGGGGAAAACATACATGGGATCACACCGCAAGAAGAATGAAGATCCAAAGATATTTGGTTTGATTCATAATGGGTTGAGTCTATCAAAAATGAACTAGAACATATCTAGGTTTAGATTCATGATGTATGGAATGAAAAGGACCGAGAAAAATAGCAAACACATTACTTTAAGCTGGGCACAAGCTAATTCACGATGTGTACCTTGTGGTCACGACGTGTAGGCCACACTGGATAAGTATACCAAACAATCCATCTCCTCGGGTTAAAAATTAAATATTTATCACCAACATGATGTGTACTTCTGGTACAGAGTGAGTACCAACTCACGACATAACCTCGACATTCACGACTTGAAACATTCTCCAAGTACATGGCATGTACTTTAGTTACACGGTGTGTACTTGTGATTCATGACTTGTGCCTATCCTAAAGCCTACAAAAAACCCCAAAAAACTATTTTTAAGGATTTGGAACCGAACATGGACTTAGAAAAAGTATATAATTACCTGTTCAAGGTAACCTAATGTTACAACCTCCCCACCAAAAAAACATTCTATCCCCACAAATCCTTTGAAGAATCTTCCATGAAAAAAAGATGAGGGAACTAATCTCTTATCAGTGCCTACCTCTCCCACGACTCATGAGAATAAAATACAAGATTCCATAGCACACGAACCAAAGGTATCTTCCTGCCATCATGTTCTTTGGTCTCAGAATCAACTATCCTGACTGGGTGCTCAATCTATGATAAGTAATGCTCAAACTAAAGATCACTCCAACTTGAAAATTAAGATGAATCAGATAGATAATTTCTCAATTATGATACTTAGAACACGTTATGTATCGATGTTAGCTATGGTGAAAGTTACAAGTGGTATGCAACTTTCCCAAACTACTCAAAAACATCAAAAGGTCCCACATAGAGAGGTTCATGCTTCCCTTGCTTCCCATGTCGTCAATGTACAAATCGGGAAAAAACATTTAAGAACACCAAATCACCAACCAAAAACTCCAAATTTATATGATGTTGATCAACTGAAAACTCATATGAGATTTTTTCTATCAAAATCCTCTAACGAATTAACTAAATATTTACTATATTCTCATACACCAAGCTAGGTCCAACCAAATAACTCTCACTAACCTCCGACAAACACTATAAATATTTATACAGTTTTCCATACACGGACAAAAAAGGATCCATTCTAATCATGAACTAGTAACTATTTTTATAAGAGAACTCAACCAACACCAGGTGATCTTTTCAAGCCCTGATGAAGTTGAGAACATAGGCATGAATAATATCCTCAAGAATCTATATAGCTATTTCTTTGTGGACATCCGACTATGGAAGGTTGGTCACAGTCAAACAGACTTGAGATCCCAGCGCCTCATGAAATCATTTCCAAAAGCATGATGTGAACCAGGTATACCAAAAAGAGGCTACATCAGATGGAAATCCATGAGAAAAAATAGTCTCTTTCACATAGAGATTGCCTAACTCCTCAACTTTGTCCATATCAAGAATGGTAATAATGAGACCTGACATGGTCAGCATATCGATCATGACCCATAACACATTATTCTTTCTCTAGGTATGAGTAAACACAACCAAAAAGTCCATAAATATCTCATCCCATTTTCTTATAGGCGCTGGAAGCGGTGGAAGAAAACTACAATGTTTCTGGTGTTCAGATATCACCTTTTGGAATGTATAGCAATGAGAGAAAAACTCATCAATGTCCCATATCATACCTGGCCACATGAACTACCAATTCATGTCATAGAACATCTTAGTGTTTCCCAGGAGCACAACCCATAGATAATTTTGGAAATCCTCCATCACTGCCTTTCATTCTACCAATGGCACAATGAAGTGATTATAATATCATATAACACCCTCTTTGGAGAATGACCATTGGAAAACTAAATTTCCGCCATAAAGGGTCTCTCTAATACTAAGATACTCATCGTCAATCTATTGGTCTTGATGAAGCATCTTGAGAAGAGTATACGTCAACTGGACGTTGGCTAAAGAAACATCAACCCCTTTCTCCTAAACTACAATATTAAACTATGAATAAAGAGACATCAAATTCCTCTCTTCTGAATATTCTCTCACAGCTTGGGTTGGAAGTTTTCTACTCAATGAATAAGCAACGACATTCCCTTTCACTGGGGTTTAGGTGATGTCAATGTTGAAATATTGGAGGTACTCCACCCAATGACTCTAGCATAGATTCAAATATTTTTGGGAGAATATATAACTCATGATATTGTGGTCTAAATACACAGTATTCCTATTTCCAAAAAGGTAATTCCACCTACTTTTAAGCACGTGAAATATAGCTTCATGTTCCAGATCTTGGGTAGGATAATTCTTCTTATGTGGACTAAGATGACGAGATCCATATGATACTACATGATCAACCTTCATATGTATGCAGCCCAAGCCAGAACATAAAGCATCAAAAAAGAAAACATTACCCTTCCCAACATATGGATGAGTTAACACCATCTCAGTAGTGAATACATGTTTCATCTCCACAAAAAGTACACTCACATTTGTCATACCACACCAACATCCCCCCTTCTGAGTCAGAGAATTCATTGGAGAATCCAACTTCGAGAAGTCCTTCACAAACCTATAGTAATATCAAACTAAGCCCAAGAAGCTACTGATATTAAAGAAATTTCATGGTTGCTCCCACATCATAATAGCCTTCACCTTCTCAATATCAACTAATACACCTTTATTAGACACCATGTGTCCCAATAATTTAACCACCCAAATAAAAAAATAAATCAATGAAAGCTTGGAATAAAGGAAGTTATTTATTAGCAGATTTAGAACTATTATTATATGTTTCACATGATCCTCCTCAGAAATGGAGTATACAAAAATTTCAACCACAAAGACTTCCATAAAGAAATCTAGATACTCATGTAAGATATTGTTCATGAAATCCCTGAAACCTACATGGGAATTTCTCAAACCAAAGGGCATAATAATTTACACAATGTTTTTGTACCTGCTCTGAATGATGGTCTTCGGAATGTCAGATCCTTTTATCCTCAACCTATGGTAACCAGATCAATAGTCGTTCTTTTAATACCACATCTCCCCTTTAATATGATCAAGCATATCATCAATCCATGGAAATGGATTTTTTCTCTATCGTAACTCGATTTAGATTTCAAAAATCAAAAAATAAGAAAAGAGAACCATGAACCTCCTTATCAAAGAGAACATGAGCTACCCAAGGTGACACACTTGGACGAATAACTCCTTTCTAAAATTTTTTTTCCATCTAAGACATCTGATCTATAAAATCCAGTGGTTCCATGCGATGAGAGGGCATAAAGACCAGTTGAGTTTCAAGCATTATGTCAATATAAAACTCAACCTCTCTCACCGGTGGTAGACTAGAGAAATCCAAAGGGAACCCATTAAAAAACTCAGTAATGACTGGAGGAAGATCACCACCCATTAAATATCACTATAGGTAAAAAGAAAACATTGATATCACTTTCTCCATTTTTGGATAAGGTGGTCTGGATATTCTCAATCTTGGATTCCATTCTCAATAAAAAACGAGGGGAACACCACTGGGTGTAGTAAAATTAGACCCGTCAAATGTAACAATAAATTCGGGCTTTGTTCGCAATGAGACAATCCATCAAGAATATGACATCAAGAGATTTCATGTCAATAACTAGAAAAATCCATGATATCTCAACTTATGATAGAGAGAAGACACATGCAGGACAACAGAGACCATTCTCTGTCTTTGTACCAAGGGGTGCAGTAATATAAATAGCACAAGATAGTTTCTCAATAGGAATATTAAGAAGGTTAACAATAAAACATGAAATAAAAGACTAAGGTGCACCAGTATCAAAAAGAGTAGTCAATAGTGACAAAGAAATGGTAATGGTACCTCTCAGAGTTTTTGGACCCATGTCTGCTTCCTCTGGAGACTATTCCACTACGTGAAGATGTTTCGTTCTAGATGCCTATTGATGGAATGCTTTTGAATGGGAATCATTTTTATTTCCCAATAGTGTTAAGAGGATCCGATGATCCTATCCCACTATGCAGAGTATGGAAGAATTGGAAGAACCTATGTAAGTGTCCTAATCTTCTGGAAGATCTACAGTTCTTGGGTGCTTCAGTTAAAACCCTCCAAGAATTCCCTGGCTTGCCATACTAGTAGCAAGTCAATGAATATCCTACTGGAGCTGTAGGAGATCTGTAATGAATCTATAATCATGAAATTATAAAAGGATCATCAGGATCCTTTTTTACATTAAAGTAACCTATTCTTCCATGGGGAGTAAAAGGAACTCCAGTCAACCATTAATTACAATCCAAGTCTATGTAAATCATCACCACCCTATCAAGTACATCAATATAAGTGGGAATATTTAGCAAGAAAACATGAGAATGGATATCTGATTGATGTACCAACTCAAACAGTTGAGCCTTCACCCTCTCATTAGATATAGTCTTAGGAGTAAACCACGCTATCTCATAAAGGAAATATGAATCCATAGTCACAGTTTGTTTCATCCCTCTCTAGCTTGAAGAACTCTATAGCCTTAGCCAACACCATTGACTATGTATTGAATTGATTGATAAAAATAAACAATAAGTCTTTATATTCTAATCCCTCTGGTTTCCCTGCTATCACCATCATGTCCCACCATCTAATACTAGGTCCCTCCAGCACGAATGTGGCACAAATCACACTGATCACCTCCAGTGTCTCCACGAACTCTAACAGACGTTCTATCTTTCTCATTCATTCCTCGACATGTTGAGGATCGTTGGCACCATTGATGATTGGTGTCTTCTTGTGAAGTAACTCTTTAGAATTTTTCTGAATAACATCCCCCTGAAGATCCATAGCTAGATCCTAAGTAGAAACTGAATGTGGTGCATGTCCCGGAGCATGGACAAATTACCTCAACCAAATTCGAGTCTATAAAAGGATTTTCCTGATGAGGTTCGGTGGTTTCATTTTCTTGTATATAATTCTAATGTATCCTTGAAAGAATGATTCTATACAACATCTGAACATAAAAAGGTGAATATTATGTTAGCACTAAAACTAAGTAGAAAGAGAAAAAACATTCTCAACAGAAGTGACAAAAAATATTTGGATTTCAACCTATTAAAATCACCATAGGGAAAAGACTAGAACAAATCCACAATATTCCTTTACCTAACCATTCATGGAGACTAAAAGTTCATGGAAATGATAGGTGGTTGGGTACAGAATCATAATTACCTCCTATGTCCTGGTAAGATTTCTAAGATGCATATTGACTTCCTAAAAAAGGAAGATCAATAGGCTCCTTTGATACTAATTTTCCATGAACCATCCCAAGTACCCCGGTAACCCGATAATCAAGCTGGTACTGAAATGACCTGAAGGGAATTCCCAATCCCCATGGGCTTGAGACTAGTGCCTTGCATCGTAAAATATACAATTTGGAACAATTATTCCACAAGAATGCGGAAGTGAAGGATAAAATAAAATGTGCATATCGAAAGGAAAACTCCTCTATGAGTAAAAGTACCAGAATACATAGAGAAATAAAAGCCAAAGTACTATAACCTAAATTTCTAAATGGGAAAATAGTTTCCAGGGATCTTAAGGAAACAACTAACCACATCCAAAGCTCAACATTTGGATCCACGTCTAAGAGATCATTTACCTTTGCTCGACCCTGGAGGAAGAAAGTCTAAAAACTCTTGGAGGAAAAAAGTAGGGTGTTATCCTAATCCTAGTAGGATACCCCTAAATATTCCACAATAGATGCAAAAGATACATTATCCAAAAAACCTCTAAATTTTAAAAATAAACTGGTTTAGAAATTCAAAATCATATTTAAACAAAACATTTTATACAATTTTGATATGATGGAAAATTCCATAAAAGAACAAGATTTTCTTTATATGAGATGGAATATTTCTAAAACAATAGATTAAGTAACTAATTTATAAAAAATATTTATATAAATTCAGAAGGCATGTAAAGTAGTTGCAATAAACATCGACATACATTTATATCTCAAATATAAATAAACAACTGAGAAACATGGTTATATTCCAAATGGTATGCTAGCATTAACCAACAATATGATTCCACATAATCTATGAGAACTCAGAAAAATGTGTATACACACATCCCTATGAAAGTGGCCAAAGGAGACTCATCACCAACCCATTGGGGCGGTGACCCGCCGAAAGTATGTTTTAGAACGTTGTCATATTGTAGAGTGTATCCAAATAACTCTCTAACTATCTTTGGATCAAATGAGCTCTTACATAATTGGAGAACTATTTTAAGAATTCTTAAAATATGATCAATCAAATTATTCTATTTCAAAAATTCCAATTTCTATCAATTTAAAAAATAAAATTTTTTTATTAAAAAAACATTCTTTTTTCTGAAGATAAAACCACAGGGTTTATATAAAATAATTTTATCCAATTTCATGAGTTTTAAATCAATTCAAAACTAATTCAATAATTTTTGAAATTAGTTTCCACAATTAAATTTAAAAATTTAATTGAAAACATCTTCATCAAATCCATAATATAAATTCTACAATTTAAATCAGCCATTTTCCATAAACCCACCTCAATTTTATAGAATTGGGGTTTTTCCAAATTTCCATGACAAAACAATTTCAATTCCTCCAATTAATTACAATTTGGTTTTTAACAATTAAATTTAAAAATAAATATTAATAAATTTAATTTAAATCAGTAGTTGAAATAAATGAAGAAAATCGATGGTAGTCAATTTTGAAATTCGGGACGGAACCACCTACCACTTTTTCGATGAAAGACACTCACAACGACACCTTTAAACAAGAACTAACATGTAGAAGACCTAAAAACACTACCTAGTAGAATGATACAACACCACAAGACTTGGATCAATCAATATGAAGATTATCTATAGTAAATACAAGTGGAGAGGAAGAGAGAGACTTAGATAATGAGAGGGAAGACTCTCTTAAGAATAAAAACATAAGAATAATGAATATCCCAATTTACTGGGTTCGATATGGAAGGAGTTGAGTCTCTCCAAAATGCACATGAACAACTACAGGTCAATAGCCACAAAGGCAGGAATAAAAAAGATAGCGCGAAACAACCAAATGCGTGAATTTATGCTGGGATCGGGCCGTGTCCCGACGTGTACCTTTGAGTAACAACGTGCTGGCCATTCTGGATGAGTACACCAAAAAACCCATCGTCTCGAGTTACAAATTCTACATTTACCACATACACAGTGTGTACTTCAGGTACATGATGTGTACCAACTCCCAGCATGTCCTCCCCATTCATGACCTGAAACCAGCTCCTTATACACAACATGTACGTCAGGTAAACAGTGTGTACTTCAGGTACATGACGTGTGCCTGTCCTCTTACCTATAATAAACCCCCAAAAAAGTTTTTAAATCTTATTAACCAAATAGGGACTTAGAAAAAGTGAGAAATTACCTCTTTAAGGTAATGGAATGTTAAAAATATTCAACATCAATAACTAGAATATTATGAAACAAAATAAAATATTGAGATGAAATTCATAGTAAGGGATCCTGTACAGAGATAGGTAACATGAAAAAATAATGGCCTAAATAATGTAGTGGTAATCGATAAACAAATGATGTTATATCAATGAAAACACAAGTATGACATATTACATAGAATAAAAAGAAAATAAATAATATAATTGATAATTTTATATGAAATCATAATGATAAAACTGATTGGAATAGATAATAATGTACATCATAAATATATGGATGAGGCATTATTCTGACATATTAAATATAAAGGGCACAGACAGTACAATTACCCTCTATTATTAGTATATTGAGACCAACCAGTGCACCATGAGACTAAAAAATTTAGTACACTTCTCATCACATAAATTACAATATATTCACTTATATATTAAAATAGTGTAATCAATAAATATAATAATTTTAAAGAATGAAAAATATGAAATAATTAGCATAATTTCTTAATAAATACCATCTTTAAATACTTTTCCATATAGAACAATGGATTATACATTCATGTAAATTTACATCCACAATCAATTAATTATTATGGATATATTTAAGAATTCCCTTCAATCATACATGTAATTATTAGGTATTTGAAATATTCAAATATGTACCCTAATAAAGTTAATAATACTGAATTGTAATTATTGGGTACTATAAATATTTTAATGATCAATGAATTTAGTAAATTGTATATAAGAATTTTCCTTGGTTTATAAGATATGATCAAATTAAATGAAGAGTAAGGTTATTTAAATTCAAATATATGATTTGAATTAGGGATTCAAAATTTAATTAATGAAAAGATTCCATGTTGGTATTCCAGTATAGAAATACTTACACATACGAAAACAAAATTTAACAAAAATTTGTAATAATATATGCTCCAACAACTACGTTACAATCATTCTTATATAAAAATGTTCCACTATTAGAAATAATTTATCCATTATTCTAGAAATATATGGAATACATGATAAATTTTTTATCATGGGAAAATATAGATTTTAATACCTCTTTTGAGAATTTTTTCAATATAACTTCAAAGGAATAAGTTATAAGGTGTGCGAAATTGTGTTTCAAATTCATTGGATATTATAAGGAATGTTCTTATGTAATATCACAAAAATATTGGAATATGAACATTATAAATGAAAATTGATTCTATAATGGAAATATAAACACAAAATTAATACATATAGAGAAAAATCATACCTCTATTGATATTCAAAGACCCGATCTAACCCATAGAACCAGCCGAACTCTTAAATATTTAAAAAAAGATATTTATAAGGTTCTCATTGAGAGATAAATGAAGAGTTAAATAAAAAACAATCATTCAAATAAATTAGAACATTATGTTTTTATTTATAGTTTTGGTAAAAGGAAACCCATGGAATAAAGCCTAAATAATTTATTTTTCCATTATCTCTAGTGATCAAATACACATATAGTCCCAGTTTATTATATTTATTCTGTAATCGATTTTTTACATCAAAAATTTTGTAACGATGGATTCTTTATTCAATATTACTCATTATAACATATATATATATATATAAGATTTCATATATACCATATTTAATAAAATTTCACCACTTTTACCATATTTTAATATTTCTGTTAATAAATTTCATATTTCACACATTAGATAATTTTGTACACTTGAATCAAAATATTAAATCCATTTTTTTGAAATTATTCATATAATAATACTATTTTAAAATTTTAAATAAGAATTATGAATTTTTTAAATATTTTTATCAATGTAAACACCATTTTATTATTAAAACAATTTATAAATTAATAAATCTTAAAATAATGTTACATAACAAATAGTCAAACCTACATAATACCTAAGGGAATCTTGTGAAAATAAGGTAATTCCATTTGGTTGTAATACAATCATTTATCTGGTTATTTTTCTTCCAAATTTGACTACTATAACAAATTAATATTCTCAAACATTTAATGTTGATTTTATACTTTAGCATGGATTCGGTATATCCCTACATATTCTACCTCATTCCAAATACATATTAAATAAACCTGATAATGGATATTATAATTGGTTTATTATTTTATATCATCACTATGTATCAAACAGTTCTTACAAATAAATGTAATATATAATAATTTTAATGGACACTTTGTAATGACTGTGTTTTCAAATGTTGTAATATTTATATAATTATAATATAAAATTGTGAATCCTCTAATTTTAGTAATTTAAATCTATAAAATAATACATCAACTCAGTATTTATTTCAATATTTTTATTTCATGGCTAGTACTATTTTCAATTTTTACTATACCATTTATATATTTTATTATTATTAGGAAATACGAGATGAGAGACTACTTCATTTTACATGATTTGTTATTTTTTTCAATGGTCTAGTTTTATATATAAAGGATTTCATATAAATAAATCATTGATTTTTACTAAATATTTTATTATTATAATTTTTTTATTCATTACTATAATTTAACATTCGTTACATTCTCCCCTTATAAAATTATCCCCAAAAATTAATAATTCATAAATGAAAAGAGTGGTAAATCCATAATCATCCAATTTTTAGGTTTCTGTGGTTTCCTCTTAAATTGGTGATTCCTCCATATAACCTTCACTAATCACATTGTTTTATTTTCATCACTCTCTCTACTATAAAAAGAATATAAATTGTTTCGATTTAAGGGATAATTGATACTACAATTGAACTTTATCAACATTTATTACATTTGAAGGGTATAACATATACATCCTCATAATTGAAATATAAATGTTTTCATGTACTTGATAAAGGTTGAGTGGAATGGATAAATTATAGAATAATGATCTTATCCAAAATAATATTTCCAATGGATGAATATTCCATGGAGGTACATTACCTTTTTTAAATATCACAACCCCATTCAAATGATATATCATTAGGAATACATGATACTCTGAATAGAATCCAAGGTCCTCCCTCTAGTTGTTAATATAATTTTTTCCAACTATATACCTATGTGTTATGGTTCTATATTGATCTCACCTTTTCTAATGTCTATTTTACATGTTATGGACTGTATAACACACATTATCAAAAAAAATTCCATCATTTATATGTAAGACATCTCATTCTATAAAAGGATTAATATCATACCCCTTGAATACATGAGTGATAACTATTACTATATGATATGATATTCCTCATTAGTCCACAGATGGATCTAGTGCTATAAATACATATATTATATATTATCATTGATACTTAGTATAATGTTCAGTATATAAATATTCATCACTAAAAATTTAATAATGATCCTAAAATCACTTACATTTTATGTTTCTTTTTAGTATTATCTATTTTTAGAATTATGTTAAAAAAAACTATTAAATTACATGTTCATTGTATCATGTATACAATTTTTCCTTATAAGAATCTACTCAATTATTAACAAGTCTAAAATATCACTAACAAATTCATCAACATGTGTAATAATTTTATAGATGTCATTTGAAATAAATTAAATTATATCCTGTTAAAATATAAACATAACAATGGTTGAGCTCAAATTCATAGTAAGGGATAACATACAACTAACGAAATCATGGCATAAACTTGGAATAAATACTATGGATTGAATAAGTATAAAAATGAAAGTATAATACACTTGAAATTGAGAGCATGATATATCCATGATTATAAATGACTTAATCGATATCAATATTAGTAATTATTTATTAATGGAATTCAAAGTTATGGACATCAAAAACAAGTTTCAAGTGGATTATTCAAAGATATTTAATTTTATCGAGACCATATTCAATAGATCTTGATGAATTATAAGGCATACAACAAATAAACAAATATGGTTGTCTCATGATACATGTTGATGTATCTAGGGACTATATAATATTTTTCATCACCCATCATCTGATTATATTAAATCTCTTTAATATAATATCAAACAATACTTTTAATAGCATTCTATAAGGAACCTCTTGCTAAAAACATAGAAATATGTATAATGAAGAATATGGAATATCTACAAATGATAAATTTTATTAGAAGTCAATAATCCTATAGATTGTAAAAACATTTCAACTTGTTAAATAATTGGATAATTTGATCATTACCCATCCAAAGAGATAAGGTGGATGGTTAATAAATGCATCCTGAACTTTCCAACAATAATCCATAGTGGAATAATGATATATTGGATGCATATAAATTTCCTATCACAATAGAATAAAATAATTTCCTGTTGAACATAATCATTTCTATATTATGTAAAATTTAATGTATACATGATATAGAGTAATGGGTATATGAATAATTCAATACCAAAATAGAATGATTTTAATCCATCCAAAGAAAAAAGATGAATGGTTATAATAGAACCTAACATAAGACGTGATGAATATTCATCAAATGTTTTATGTGGTACTAATGTATATCCCTAGAAAATATGACGAAATAATACATAATATAATAATGGGTAGAATTTTCCTAACATATGTTAAATAAGATCAATGAACAATCATAACTCAATAATAAAATTTACTCAAACAAATTCCTCACCATACAAGAAATAATTAAATCAATAGCCACATAAATAAGGATATATGATTTGGAGAGTAATCTTCATTTAATACAAGTATTATGATAATAAATACATACCCAGGAATTAAATACAAAATACAAAGGAAAAATGGTTTAGTAAATGTATTAATTCTCAATAGATAAAATGTTAGACCGATAAAACCATCACAACCATAGAAATATTAAAATCAAAACACCTTGAAATAGAGGGATTGAAATTTAACATTAAATACCATGATTGAAATATGATAGTTGATTTTATATCTAAAATAGTTATGATATAAACTATATAAATGAACATTTGTGGATAATATAATACATATCTTAAAGAGAGGAATTGGAGAAATAAAACTTTTACCACTTGTACTTAATTAAAAAAAATTACATTAACGCCATTTATCACAAAAATCAATATATTTATCAAATTTTTTTGAAACATCAAAATTTCTTATTTCATTCATAATCATTATAAATTGTTATTGTGATCATGAATACTCTAGATTGACAAGATCACGTTTCAATAGTTTAGATTTATTATACTATTTTAGTAACAGTTTTGTATATATAGTTTCTTCATATAATGTTCATCATTAATATTTTAGTAAAATTACCTTTAAGGAAGAAAAATAATTATTAATGATGTATCTAATTCAATTCTGGAGAATTGAAGATAAATATATATGAATCAGGTTTCGATGAATCTTGTCAATAAAATGGTGTTTTCCAATATGATGATTTAAATATTGAAAAAATATCCCCATAATAAATAAATTCTTTATTTATAAATTTATACAATATTATTCCATTAATTATTTTACCATATCCATTCATTTTATATATTCATTTTATTTTTCAAGTAGGTGGCTAAACTGACCAAGAGATGAGCATACCCATATTTAATAAATTATTATGAGGTGGACTTGTCAAAAAATCATTATTAATGAGGAATAATGATCTTATTTACTGTTTATTAGGGTTAAGTACCATAATTTTGAATGATATCGAAAAATAAGTAATGTATATGAAATATTTTCACATTTTAAAAAAAAAGATTCTCCTATTAGTATACATATTCTAATGATTAATTTAACGACGATAATTTGTTGATCATATCATTAATTGGTTCTCCAATTTTCTATAATGGAACTGTAATAATATCATAATCACATTTTTTTATAATTATGTCATTTTTCAGAACAATTGAATGATTTTTGGTGATGAAAAATAGTTTTTGTTTCTCTTGTTAGAGATAGTCCACTTGTATGCACAAATGATTATTTATTCATTCAAAATGGATGAGATAGATGAATAGGTAATGATAATAAAATTATTCTAAATAAATAAAATTAATATCATGAAATTATCAAGGGTATAATAAATTTTAATGAAAATAATTTTGAATAAGATCTAAGTGGTCAATAATACTCATGTCGATGGAATAAACTTTTTGGGATGTCTACTTAGCAATGAAGTACTTCTAATAAGTACAGTTAACTTGATTATTTCATTCATGGGAGAGGTTATTGGATGATATAATTGAAAAAATATTAGGTTTACATTATAAGGAAATGTGAGTCATGAAATGGTTGAAAGGATACTCTTTTATAAATGGAGAGATGTTTCAAAACTATATAAACCATGGTGGGGTTAGTATCTATAACAAGTAAATTTAAACTCTTCTCCATTATCTTGTTGACATTATTTCAGGTTATTTTTCTTTTTTTTTTGATGGAAATTTGTACGACCTGTCAAATTATTACCCATTCACTTTGATATAGCTGAGGAATAAAAAATGTTTTTAAATGTAAAACATCATCAATACATAAGGCTTTTTACATGGTTTACTATAAAGGGATAGTATATATAGTATATTCTGATGTTTTTTCAATTATAAAATATTCCATTATGATATATAGAATATTGGATGATAATTATTAAAAATTTGTCATGCTGTGAATGGTGTAAAAAAATTTAAAAAAATAGGGTTTGGACACTCCTAACCAAAGAAACACTTCATCTTCCTCACCTCAGCACACTGTGTTGACAGTGGTGTGTTCAATGTTTATACACATATAGGTATCATAAATATATTGGAATCATTAGGAATTTTCCACGATTATAAAAATAGTTTTCATTCATCATAATTTCAATATGATTCTACATGAATGTACTATTCCATTGAAACAGATATGAAGTTAATTTTATTCAAAAATATGATTCTCTATCAGGAAACACCTAAATTTTTAGGAATCAATCTTTATGTATCAAAAATCCATAATCTAAATTAACTTTTTATTTTTTTAAAAATACCAAAAATGTTGAGACATTCAATTTTTGATGAATTATACATAGTCTTATAGAAACAATTTATATCTTCATTAATATGACATTAAAAATAATTTTTATACTCAAGAAGTTCATTTTCAAAACTGAAGATCAGGTGAATGCATTCTCAAAACTCACATGGCTAGATAGATTCCTGTCATTTCATTGTGTAACATATTATTTCATTACTTCTTTGAATATGATATCATTTCACAGAACTGGTTTACAGATCAATTCCTCTTATTTTCATTAACTCTCACCCTATTCAAATGTATGTGTATGGAAGGGGGTAGCTTCCAATTTATCAACATGGATGACCCAATGAAATACTCCTTTCTCTATAACTAAACATACATGAAACATTCACGATTCAAGAAAACATAAATGATTTTACGTCATATTTAGTTTAAAATAGAATACCTCCACAAAACTATCATCTATGTTTTGGGGGTTCATGAATCTATATGGGTCACACTAATATAACATTTTTTAAATAATGTAACATTTAAAAAATACTTTTCTTTGCCGAATATGGTCAATGAAAATATAGAACACCTCTTACATTAAAATTTATTCATTTTAATGAAATAATGACTAGTTCATGGAAAATTTATTTTCACAAAACATAATATGTTTGATTAATCAATAGACATTGACATATTTTGATGGGGAAACCATGAATATTTAATTATATGGAACATAGGGAACCAATTTAGTCGTTTCACACAACTTCATAACTTTATGGGAAAATCATTTCTTTTTCAATAATCATCTTCTTTGATTTTCATTTATAAATATTTTGAATACTCTAAAAAATAATGTAGCCTTCAAAAATTGAATCCTCCTAAATGAATTGTCACGTCCGAAAATCTATAGCCAACTTCCATAATTCAGGTGTATATCTTATTTAGGATTTCAAATAGAAAAATTCAATTGTCCACTCTATAGCTTCATAATATTCAATAATTGTGAAAACCTTATTATATCATCCTATTCAAGACATTGTGAATCCTAAACATCCCCATATCCTCTTATATCCTTAATAATCTTTTTTATGATAGATTATTCTTCATAATTATTCAATGTATACCAATAGTCTAGAAATTCCTCTTGATAATGTTATTTAAAACAAATCCAAACACAAAAATTTGGTTGGGTTGAAAATTATTCCCCTTTTAATATCTTTATAACACAATGATAAATCCCTCCCCATTTAGATACACTAAACATTTCATTTGTATAGATGTATGATTCTTCCTTTACCTCCTTGCTGTATTTTTGATATTCTATAAACTTAAAAATTCCAAGGGCCATATGAAATAAAATTATTATTAAGGTTCTCTTCCCATTAGGGTAATGAGATCATATTTTTATTTTATCAGTCCATTTGAAATAAATAATAATAAAGAATAATTGAACTAAAATTTCCATTAAAACTCATCCACTATAATTATGATTTACATGTGGTATGTATTATTCAAAAAAACTACACCCACTTAATTAATGATTTCCATTCAATAAATGTTTAATGTACATCATACAAATGATGGGGAAAACAATAATCTACTAACTATGGGAAAATAGTTATACATAGTTATTTATCTTCCTTTGATCTCAATGAAAATCCTTTGAAGACATATATAATTTTATATAAGAATAAAATTATCCTCTTACCACAAATCATAATTAGTGAAATTTTTTGTTATAAGTTCACACAGTTGATATATTTTCACTGACTCAAGTAACCACATGGAATTGATTCATTGATATATCCTATAATACAAGTAAAAATTTACTCATTATAATATAAAGTGTTTATGAAAATGAACAACAATGTTTCCTATGTCAGTCAAATACTTCCATAGGTTATTGAAGTATAAATTTCATTTTATTGAATAACATAATGTGATCTAAATAACAAAAACTCCAAATAGTTACTGGTTTGGTAGTAATGAATAAATGTGTGAGATATAACCCATGTTAAGCCAATTTCCCCAAAATGTTAATGATAACCACATGATAACTCTTGTTATTACTAATCTTTAATTTATCATAAGACACCTTTTCCTAATAGTAAAATTAACCAACAGTGCTTCTCAAAAACTCTCCCAGAATATATTATCCTTTAAATTGAGAATAAGTTTTGATAATAATCATTGAGATTATTAAAAATGGTGAATTCATCTTCTAAATGTGGAGACCACTAGATGGGAATAATATTGATCTTATTGTAGCTTTTTTTATCCTAAAAATATTCAGTTCATTCCACATTGTTAGAACAAGATATATAAACCTAATAAAATTTATTATTTCTTCTTATAAAAAAATATATCATTTAATGATGGTTAAATAGAAAATGAATTTATATCTGATACCAATGGTTGAATATTCAATGTGAATTGGAACCACTATACTATCCAAATATATCCTTTATATAGATATTGTTTCAAATTTGGAACTTCATCATATGATCATCCATTTCCACAATATGTTATATTCAAAAATATTTTTTAAAATATTATATTTTATTTAACATCACGTATCTATTATGATACCATATGCGATTTCGATTACTATGACTCTTTTTGTATCATGTATGTCCATTTAGTTTATACAGATGTTCACATTCATCACATTCACAACTCAAATATCTAAACAACCCCCAAGGTAGTTCATCTTCAATCCAATATTATAAATAGTTAAATTCACACAAGGATGGGTCCTTCTAGAATCATAAAAAGTGTATTTTGGTTCATCTTGATGATCTAACCCTTTAATATTTTCCAATAAAAATTTATTTTCCATATTTGGTAATTCTAACTTCGTAGCCAATACCATATGTTTTATACATATAATTAGAGATTATTTACCCAAAAAATATATCATATATTAATATTTAGGTACCGAGTTCTTCAACATTTTATACTTTTGGATTCATAATTACTAGTATTGTTTCTTTTCTTTAACACTCCACCATTCACCTTTTTAAAAAATTCTTCCTCCAATCAATAATCTTAACCTTGTATTATTCTATTTATTCTTACTCCATTTGAAATATATTACATTTTAACTCATTGATTGTCTAATTATATTTCTTTATATTTACCATTAATGTATTTTATTATTTCTATTTTACGAAAATATAAGAAACCTCACTCATTTTCATTTTAGTTGAGTAATTATTTTTTTACACATCCATATTACTCACAAATAGAATATATTACCTATTATTTTTTCATATTTATTTCCTTTATCTCAAATTTGACTATTGTAAGTTCATCATAATATATTGTTTATATATCACACATTTCTCTTCATGTTTTTACTTCAGTACAATATAACTATTTTTCATCATTAAAGATCATTTTTGATTATAAGATCTTTCAATGTAAGAAACTAGAGTATAGGACCTCCTTGTACTATTTTTTTGTTCTGAACATTCTTTCAGCTGAATTACCATGGAAAATAAATAGGTTGATTAAAATAAAACATTTTACACTTTATATATAACTTATTTCATCATATCATCGATTAGATGTCGATATAGTCATTATTATTCCATTATTATTCCTTTAGGCATATTGAGAGACACTAATAGTGTGTCCCATCTTCCATGGTACTATCATCTCATGGTTACAACCTTCAAAATTTTGTAATATTATTCCATTGATTTTCTACTTTCATATTTAGTTCCTAGAATACTCCACTCATAGATTCTTCTTCAAAGGGAATCTCTAACATATCCATTCACTTAAATAGATAGATCTTTTTCTGATGTTTCTAGACCTTTGGTCTTTATCATTTAGTGATGAAAATTTATTCTTCAATATAGATCTATATTAATTATCATATTTTCATCTCCCCTCAAGACATTTATTATGTGGTTTGATTTTTTCATTCACTTCTTTCACCATGAAAATCTTCAATATAATATTTTGATACATTTATTCTCGTAGATCAATATATTATTTCATATTGGGACCCATCATATGAATGTCTATATTTAGGGTCTCATAAAATCTTTTCTAATTATTCTTATATTTGATCAAATCATAAATGAACCCCTAGTCCATTCCCTAACTAATATCCCACTGATCCACATTCTCTATTAAAGATTATTTCCAATCTTGATCATCGAACAATCTCACTCTGAATTTGTGACATTATAAATTTTTAGATACATTTTTTAGAGTTTTCATAATTCACAAGTGTTTTAACATCATCACTAATTCCCCATTTTTTTTTCAAATACATCAACATTAAAAAAATCTAAAATGTTTTTCCTTTAATTAATTTATTCCTCAAATTTCGCAATTATTTTATATCCTTAATCAATATATGAATTAAAATTTTATATATCCATATATTTTTCATTGTTTTTTTATCTTGATATTTACATATTTTTTAAAAATAGCCTTATTAACATATTTATTATTTAAAACTTCATATAGTATTTCAAAATATACTTCTAACTCATCCTAAAATTTAGTTGATTCTTTTAAATGTAATCATATTATTTGGTTTCATTCACTTTTAACATAGAATTCATCAAGAGATCCAGTAAGCTATACCTTAAGGTCAAAAATACCATTCTATTCAATCTTTATAGGCAAAAATCAGAATTTCCTAATTTATAGAAAAGATGAATAACGTTATAATATTCATTTGGAATCATAATTTTGTTATCATTCACCTTGATTTCATTTAATTTTATCCAGATGGTATGCTTCTTTTTTTGTTCTTTTTAGGTTATTTTTTATAAGTATTTATTCACAAATCCAATTCAATGTATTTTAATCACATCCAATTTTGACAACATCTCTTGATGTTGAAATCAAAATAAGATCTCTTCCTATAGTGTTTCCATACACTAAATCCATATTTTTATAAAATTACTAAGAATTTTGAAATGAGTAGTTTTCTTATAGAAATAAAAATAAAAGGATAAATTAGTAGTCTTTTCTATTCCTAAAATACCCTTATTGATAATCAAATATATAAAATCCTCCTAACACGTATAAATATTTCTTGGTTCACCAAAAAGGGATAGTCCATGTAACATATGCCTGCATTGTTTTGGAAGTTATAGAATCTACTGAGCATCAATTATTCAATGGATGAAAATATTGTCAAAACTATTACACTTTCTCAAGGACACTGATTTTCCGAGATTTATGATTTCGACCTTCCTCATACATGGAAAACTACCTCTTCCACACCTCCATGCATTGTGTTATTGAAGAAACATCCATATTTTATATATGTGCATGACTTCAATAATAGATTTGAATCATAAAGATTTTTTCCTGATTTTAACAGTTCCATACATTCATTATATTCCATATTTAATGCTCATTGAGTGCATTTTTCACTTGAAATAATTTGTCAATTCAATTTTTTCAACTTGATCAATATGAGAAAAATATATAGATTTGATGATACATTTTTTGTGTCTTCAATCTCGACACAATTATGTGACATTCATTGTTTCATGATACTCTAAACCATTGTGAGATATTAAATATTTCATGTACATACATTGGTGTTATAGATATATTTTCATTATTTTCAAAATTGATGTTAACATTACTGCTTTTCATAAAATTTTACTTCATGAAATAGATATCATTGTCAATGAATCCTAAAAATCACATGGTCAAATTGATTTAAATCATTTTTATTTAACTTTTGTTTCAATTTATTCTTCACATAAGAAATAGCTTTATACAACACATTCATGAATCATAACCAATATTCATTAATAATTCTCAATATATCTAAAATTTGGGGGTATCCTCCTATTTATAGGTGTGTCTAACCCTTTATCACATTTCTGTACACACCTAATACCTTGAGTGAATCATTATGGTTTCCCTAAACATCCATTATATTACATTGGATTTAATGGGTAACTCACCACAATAAAAAAACTTCCTTTTATATTTTTCATGTATTCAAAACACCGTATTTCATGTAAATCCAAATTTCATTAAAATACATAACCTTCATGAAGAATTTTCCTTTATCGAATATGGAAAATCAAAATTAAAAAAAAACATGGTTCATTATTCTTGTTTTTGAAATGTTTCGTGTATCATACTACATTAGATATCATAAAAAATAGATTTTTTTGAATCAATTTTCATTTAAGTATTTCAATGAGGAAACCTCATATCAGAACATTCAATGAAATTTGGGAAACTATTAATATCATTCTTGAATAATCATATATTTTCACAAAGAACCTTCTTATACCAAAAATCATCTTCCATGATTTTTTGGGCTAGATATTTGGAAAACAATACCATATATTTCTACCATCAAAACATGAATCCTCCAATATAGATTGAATTATTTACACATTTCTATAATGTGTAATTCATGAATGAGTTTCTCCTCTATATTTTCATGAAATTTTTTCCATTTTATAATTTAAAGCATATAAATCTTCAACTACTTTAATAACATTCTCAGATAAACCCCTTTTAGAAATAAGGAATCCAAAAATCCTCCTTAACCTTAGTCTCACATACTTTTATTTTTTCATATGTGCCTATTATTCCATATTCATCAATGTATACTAATAATTTAGTTGTTTCGGGTAATATAGTGATTGGTAACAAATATAACACCAAACATAGGTTTTGGTCCAACATAAAGTGTAGTATTTGGTGTAACCTATATATTTTCAATAATTTATGTCTACTATTTACGTTTTAAAATCCAAAAAAGGTAAAAAAAATAGTGATGTATGAGTATTTTTTTGATACTCAATTCAAACACTCCTTTTCATACAAAATTTAGTTTTTAGGTCATTTTGTTATAACATTTAACATTTAGAAATATTTTATTTTACCTTATTAATTAATATAAACAATTATTAGTTAAATTAAAAAATATATAGGATAGATACTTTTAACTATTTTTTATATCTCAATTTAAATTGGAAAATAATTTTTTCAAAAATATTGATAAAGGTTTCAAATGTGAATTTTATAATAAACAAATATCATTGACTAAAAAGAATATTTATACTAATATTTTTAAAAAAATTTAAATATAAAATAAAATTATCATGTATACAGATTTTAAATAAATAAATTTATTTATTAGAAATTATAAAGGATATCTAGATTTCATGGAATGCTAAAAAGTTATCTCCCTTGAGAATACATGATTCACAAAGTAGGCCAGAAATAGTATTTTTAATTAAAACAAATATTATTTAGTTCTAAAAATACTAAAAATTTGATTTATATATTAATATAATATTTTATAAATCATTTATTTATTACTAAAATAAATATTTTATGACATAATACTTTTAAAAAATAAATTAATATTTATTCATTTTGATAACATTATAAAATTATAAATAACACACTTTTGAAAAAAATTATCGATTTTGATAAAACAGGTTTCACCATAAGATAATATTGTTATTATAAATTGAAAAAACTAATTCAATATTTTAAAATTCAAATTCAAAATGTTATAAAGAAAATTTTGTATAACATCATAAAATATAATGAAACCCAATTTTACTGGAAATGGAAATTTATAAAGAATAATTGGTATTATTGTAATTTCATATGATTTAACAACTAAATTGGTGATAACTAGTAATTAGTATCAAATAAAATATCACATCATTAATCAATTTTTTCTTTAGATGGAAATGAATATCTTATAAAGATGTATGTTTTCGAAAAAAAAAATCTTCAAAAAAATCTTATTAATAAATTTCATAATATTATTTTATTTAATAAATTTTAAATTTATCCTTTATTGTAATCTAATTTATTTATATTTAAAAAGAACAACTTTTATCTATGATGTTTATGATAATCAACAATGAGCTTAAACAAACCCTGAAATATTATTATTTAAATATGATTGTAATAAATGAGATGTTTCATTTCCCGGTATGAATATGAGTTATTATTTTATAAAATAAATATATTTTACCTAATCAATGTAAATTTATTTTATAATTATTAGTTTATAATTTATGACTTTTTATTCAATCCATTTTCCTCTTCATAACCATTTTTTCATTAAAAATTAATTTTTTTGTGCCAAGTAATTATAATTTATTTATTTATTTTATAGAAATATGATCAAATAAATAGAATATAATGTCATAATTCGTCATATAAAAATAATATTTTTTTTGAAATTTTTGAATTTTTATTGAAAAGATTTATTTTTTATTGAATATTGAAAAATACCAATTTTATTAAAACGGTTATTGTCATTTCATTAAAACACCTCATCATTTTATGTATTTAGCATCAATGTAAACAAATATTACTTAATTAGATATAATTAAATTAAATTAATTTGAATTATCATTATTCATGATTTTGGGATAGGTTCATTATTGTGCTTAAAAAAACAATTTTCTATTAAAAACAGTTTTTAGTTATGTATTATAAATTTATATTAAATATTCTTTATAAAAATTTAGAGAAATTAAATCTTTAAAAATGGAATCATTATTTTATATTTATTGAGTCTAAATTTCGTAAATATTTCCTTATTTACTTGTAGACATTTTGAGTAGTAATTTATTTAATCTTTGTTACCATGATAAAGGGTGAATAAAGCATTAAACTATAAAAATAAAATTATAATGATTACAGAAGGACCCTAACACTTATGATAATTTTTTTGTATGATCATATCTCATCCAAAATTCTCTAAAAGTCAGCAGCACTGGATTTTTCCATTTTACCATGATTGTGACCATTTTAATTATTTTATATAAAAAAATTCAAAAAAATTATTTATTTTTCTTATTATCATTAAATATTAACATAGAGATAATTTTTGGATATTTTCTATTGTAAATATTGATTTCAGATCTAATATATTTTCTTTATGGATATTTAATTTTTATAATTATTGAAGTAAAAATTTCCAAACATTCTCCTACAACGATATAATATTCCTTGTGAAACAAGTAAAAAAATCAATAAAATATTTATATGAACAATAAAAATAATAATATTTAGTTGATTTTTTGTAATGCCCAGACCCCGGAACCCTAGAGGTGGTGCAGTATTTTATTAGAATGGAAACATTAAAAGAAATCAAACCCCAAATGTCTTATTAGTTTTAATTTCGTGGAAATATAGATTACATACATGATACTAATAATACATTAGAAAATAGAAAATGCCAACATGATATATAATAAAATGAAATAAATTTCATCCTTGAATGAGTATTCTAACATTTATTCTTCATAACAAGGTAAAATGAAACATAATATCGGTGAGATTAAATTCCCTGTAAGGGTAAGTTAGGGGAAGAAATAATTAATCAATGAGAATAAATTAGCCAAGAATTGTAAATAACTGATAACACATTCCATTCAAATAACTAGATAAGGTTAAATCAATATTCAAAGGTAACAAAATGAAACATATGACATTTAATCAATGAACTGAAAATAAAATGAATCCATAAATATTTCAAAGAAAAATCTAATGGATATATAAAAACTAAAATATATATGAATTAAATTCTTATTTATTTGATGTCATGTATATAGAAAATGAAAACTAATTCCACAAAGACCACTCATAAGATAGTTAAAAATAAAAATATAAACCCATTTAATTTGGAGATCATATTTTTCATAGGGGATCCTATCAATGAATCAAGGGGATATATAATGTCTTGGCCCCACACTTAAGTACTATTGTAACAGCCTGACCCGGCTCACCACTAAACCGGTGGCCGGACCAGCCACCACGTGACCTCAAGTGTGTCTCCCCGTACGCAAGAAGTTTCCAACTAGTAGTGAGAGTCTATGGATAGTCAGTGGGGAGACTATACCCTCATTTTAGAGTTCAAAATTGACTAAGGAAATAAATAAAGAAAACGGTCTAATAAATGATTAAGCAGCGGAAAGCAGATTTTTTAAATATGGTATAAAACAATTCGTCAACGCCAATTATACAGAAGATGCATACAAGACATGAAATGATACAAAAATAGAAAACAGTTAACAAAGCATCATGCTTTACAATCCATTACAGAAATAAATAAACAATGAATGAAGTCCCTGAGGGTGGTCTCCTCGAGCATCCCGAGCTTCCCCTTGGTCCTCAGCTCCTATCTCCCAAGTAAATGAAAATAGAACAATCCTGCAACCAAATAGAATATACTCGTTTAACCCAATGCAATGGCATCCTGAGTAGGGTGTGAGATATAAATCTTAGTAGGCTAGGACCACCATGGTCTACCCCAAATCTGGAATTTTAATAAATAAACTAAACTATGTGAAATCATGCATAAATAATGTAAGCAGTACAATGTAACCATATACCCAAGTACCTGCTTCAGCCCTTAGTTGGTGTCTAAATCTACATTATAAATTTTTCATGCATAATCAAAAATCATTACACAACCATTTTCATTTATTAATTTTTCAAACATTATGAATGAATTTATATTCATCATAAACCCAACATCCCTCGTATAAGTCACACACCACAGATGCCTCTAAATACCATCTAATTATTCAAAATAAAGACTGAATCCATTCTTGTGCTTTGTCTTGGATAAAGTGTCATGAGATATTCAATTTAATCTTTCATATATTATAACTGATCCCGTCCACTAAAAATAGTGATTCGCTCCTGGGTCCGTCCACTAACAGTGATTCACCCAATTGATTAATAAGTCTGAACCCTTTCACATATTCAATTCACAAATCATTATGACATATATTTTTTCATTAACCATTAATTCAATTCATGTATGACCAATTTTACCACAATCAAATGTCCATTAATGGTTGTAGAACATCATGTCTAGCACCCTCGTGAGTATTTGGACCGTCAGTCCTTGTCTCACAACCCATAGGTATTTGGAGGATTAGTACCTGTCCCAGAAAGAATATTTTCTTGCAAGCTGGGTGAAGAACGCCATGTCTAGCACCCCGTGAGTATTTGTAGCAGTAGTCCCTATCTCACAACCCATTTATCAAAAATATATATATATATTTATCATTGGTGTAGACCTCCATGTCTGACACCCCACAGCCATCCATTTGTTATTTCATAAATTAATTAATCCAATCTGTTAATTAATTCAACAACTAATTGAAAACATAAATCACCCGTCAAAATTTAAACCTTAATTAACAATTCAACATATCAATAGTAAATAATTAATTAACAATTAATTATTCTTAGTAAGCCAAAAAATTAATTAACTGAACATTTAATTATCCAAATTCTTTAACAAGTCTGAACTCGTCCACTAAAACAGTGATTCTTCCAGGACATTAACAATTTACATGCACGTCATAATCATCACAAAACATGTTGTAAAAATCCCATATATTTAGAAACCATCTCATGCATCATTTAATAATATAAAAAAACTCCATCCAAGACAACTTAATGCATGAAAATCTAACATGCATCAAAATGGACCCTTGGCGAAGAGTCCTAACAAAAAATCAATTCACAAATTTAATTTTAATGCATGAAAATTAATTAATTCAAAAATTAATTAATTAAATCTTATCTCTTTAACCAATCATAAATTAATATACCATTTAAAATTTTAACATGTAATAATTAATCCATCCATTAATTATTAACAATTTCCAATTTATATTTTTGAACATGTAAAATATTCAATATTCCCAATCATCAATAAAAGACACAATTTTTTCCAACTCATGACTTGATAATTAATTCTACAATTAATTAACCTATTACACATTCTTCCAATTCAAATAATTTAACTGTTTAATCATATCAATTTAACCAAATTACCCAAACATGCATAAAATCACCACAAGTTCAATCCCTCATTTACCTCACATGGGTGTCATCATTTAATAACATTAAAAGACATGTATCAATATAATATATATCACATTTATAAATTTAATCAAACTTACTAAATTCACATTTAGATGAAATACAATATAAATACTTCACTGCACTAATTGAATATCCACAAAAATGTAGCATGGATTTTATTAATGTATTTATTATAGTTGAACACATGGGAAGGGACCCTAAACGGGGTGGCACCATTTCAAAATCCATAACACATTAATTTACTTGAAGGAAACCAATCCACAACTAGTTTTTAATCGCACGTGCGCACACCATTATATATATATATATATATATATATATATATATATTTGTGCACCTTTCGTACATTGATAAATGAAAATTCAATATATTAAACTGGTATCCAGAATCAAATTTGTAATGAACAACGCACCCCTAACTTGGTCCCAAGAAATCATAAAAAAATCAATAGGACATAATATAATTGGTGCCAACCCAAAAAACAGGTTTAGAATTTTACCAGAACCAACGGCGGTAGGACAATTCAAAACTATCTTCCTCTCCCTTAGTGGAGGATGCTGGATTATGGACCAATGGGTCCTGAGTCAACATTTTAATATCCTAAAAAATAGAGGAACACAATAATCATATTAAACCTGAACTGTCACGTTTTAGCTGAGAAAACAAGGCGAGAGAGAGAAGTAAAATGATCGATGCGAGTCACGAGTTATACACAGATGAACTCACCTTAACGAGGCGGACAAGATTCAGGAAGAGTCCGAGTTCAATCTTTACATGAAAAGTGGTTTCTGGGAGAGGGGGTGGTGCACCTCTAGGTATTGCCCGGAGGGAGGTTGCACCATGGAGGTCGTGCGCTGCAGGAGCTCCGCCCGGGTGTTACGCTGCTCCAGGGAGGTTTTCCCTGGGGTTCACATGCCATTTTTTCACACCGCGAAAAAAAACTCAAGCAAAGGAGGGAGCTCAACGGAAGGAGGAAGGGGTCACGTCATAGGGTGTGCTGCTGCGTGCGTGATGCACCTTTTGCGTAGGGAGGAAGAAGAGTGGAATTTGATTCCCTTCATTTTCTTTTTCAAACCCCTAAATTAATTTACATTAATAATAGTTATCATTCAACCCTTAAAACCCAATAATAATACTACCATTAATGTGATAATAAAAATAAAAGATAATAATAGTACTCATTTTATTATTATTATACACATTAAACACTTATCTAAAAAGTGAAAAAAATCCCCAATTAATCCTTCTTAAAGGAAACATTTCATTGAGAAAATAAAACTCCCCTTTAATCCTCAATTAAATTTAAATCACTTTAACTTCAAATTATTAAAAAAATAATATTTTTCCCAAAATTTATAAAATTCATTTTTTTTCTTGAATTTAATTAATTAACACAATAATAATAATAATTAAATCTTCATTGTTAATATTATTAAAGCTTATTTTTTTTAATTCCATCCAAAACTCTCCAATTCATTAATATTATTATTTATAATAATAATATCCATAATTATCAATAATTATGACACTCATAAAACCATAATAATAAAAATATCATTATTAATACTGAAACCTTTGACATAACCAAACACATCTATTAAATAACAACACTCCTTAATTAAATTCAAAACTGCTTATTTAATTAAGCGTTTCATTGAGATACCCAATAGAGTCATTAGATTCACATAAGTATAACACACCATTAAATAAAAACAGAACTTTGATAAAACCCCATAATTAAATTGTATTAAAAGAAACAATAAAACACCCATTTTTATTATGTCTGACCTCCCCATTTTAATCCACATTAATTATCTAATTCATTTTTAACCTTCATTTATTATTCTCGTAATAAATGTTTCATAATTAATTATCAAACTCCCTATTGATCATTAAATTATTTTTACATTTACTTAACAAAATAACCACAAAAATAATAATAACATCATCATTATTATTATTCAAACTATAATTTATTTAAAAACCCAAGCACCCAATTTATTACAATATCATTAATATGATAAAGACTCCAACACCTACCCCCTAATTTAATGAAATATTTATTTGAGAAGCTCAGAAGCCACATTTAATTCTCATAAATGATACACTCCTTTAATATGCAATTAAAATCTCAATGTTTCAAAATAATTTATGACTCCATAATAATAACATTGAAATTATATTATTAGCACATTCTCAAATTTAATAATTAATGGTCCTTTAATAATTCTGAAAATATTTATTTAAATAAAATAGTTCTTTGATAAACCCAAAAGTCACGTCAATACCTTCAACTGCCATTTAATTAGATCTTTAACATTCAATAAATTTTACAACCACAATAATAGTAATAATAACTTCATTATAATAATTATTATTAAAAATTTATTTTAATATTTCAAAATCCCTCATATAATCATATTTAATAAAAAAATAATAATTTATTAAATAAGATAAACTTCACAGGTTGGACCACAACCATGCGCAGCCCATGCAGATCCATTAAGGTGGATATTTCCGAAACTGGGGCACCCAAGTCTCATCGAGACACCTGCTAAAATTTATTAACTAATTGTGTAAGTCCAGAAATGACATCATTAATTGTTCCAACACACATAATAAAATTCCAGAGCTCGGTTAAAAAAAATATTGACAAATTGAAAAAAATTCAAAAAAATTTGTATTTTAACCCGGTTCAAAAACACGGGACTTTACAATATACCCACCTTAAAAAATTCTCATCCCCGTAAAGCCATTATGAACAACTGCTAAAACAACTGACCTACCATGGTCATTGAGAGGATCTGTACGTTAATCGAAAACGATGAAACAATACCCAACTTAGTGTTTTCCATGACGTCGCAAGAAAAGATCAGCCGCTCACCGGCCTAATTTTTCAGAACGCCTTAACACATGTGTGTGAAATTCCTCAAACCATGATCACCATGTCAAACATTGATCATAAAAGCCGTAACATAAACCTATTGGTGTATAAAAACAGTTGAGTCCCAAGAAGTCCTCCCGAGCAGTCGGACGAACTTACTTTAATTTCCTGAAACATTTTATGGGTACTACCTACCATGGGTTAGCCCCTTACGAAGATTCAAAAGCCCCTTTTTTCTTTTTGGCCATTTTAATTAATTCATTTCAACCATTCATCATTTGAATAAATTTCAGCAAACACGTAAGTACTTTTTTCATAACAAGCCACTTGGTTTTCAAAACAATTCCCCACAAAAAATAGGCATGTTATCACAAAAATCCTCTTTAAGCATTTAACATTCAGTGTTATTCAAATATAAACAGACAATTGAGCATATAAATTCCTTTTACCGATAAGTAGACCTCCAAAGGTCCCATTTTTTTAATCTGAGTTCTTCAAAAGGAACCCCACAATGGTTCATTACAATCAAAACTCAGAAGTTTTATATTCATATCCACTTTCAAAACATACTATGGTTATATGGTTTAGTCACGTGGGTGGACATCTACCATTCGATAAGGCTCCAATACACCTTATCGTTGGAATTTGGATCCCATTTATCACAAATACTGTTAATTTAACATTTTAACTTTAGTAACCCATTCATATATCAACACATCAATAGCATGTTAGCATAAGCAGTAACACAACAACATGCTATAACACAGAAGCATGGATCAACAACAAAACATGTGAATAATTGAGGAAATATGCCATATAATCACTCAAGCATGTTAAATCTATCACTGAAACATGCTATACAGAGAGCATTCTAAAGCAGATCAAAACATGGTATTGTACTAAACGAACACAATCCAAATTACCAGGAATCATACTAATGCCACTACATGGCATGTTATATGCATGCCATGTGAATCTCTAAGTGCCTATGATGATGCATGTATGAAACTTCCTTTCCATATCTGGCCAAGAATTTTTTTTCTTTAAAATTCACAACATCAATATGAAGTGGAAAAATACACCAGTCAGTCAAGGTGAAATCATATCAACCGTAACCTAAAATACTACAAACATTAATTACCATCCCTTGCCACATTGTCATTTCCCATACATAGGGTGATCATTCCCAAGCATGGCTATTAATCCAGCTGCCGAAACATTCCTAGTCACCTTTCTACCATCCAAAAAATAGTAAGACAAAGGAAAATAATGAATACCAAAACCTCTGATACTACTTTGTAACGTCCCGACCCAGATCACCACTAAAACAGTGGTCGGACCGGTCGCCACATGACCTCAAGCGTGTCTCCCCGTACGCAAGAGGCTACAGATTAGCAGCGAGGGTCTATGGATAGTTATTGGGGAGACTATAACCTCATATTAGTGTTCAAAATAAACAAAGGCAATAAATAGTAAAAACGGATTAATAAATGAATAATTAGTGGAAAGAAGATTTTATAAATTTGGTATAAAACAATTGGCCAACACCAATTACATAGAAGATACATGCTTGACATGCAATGATCCATAAATAGAAAACAGTTAACAAAGCAGCAATCTTTACAATCCAGTAATGAAATAAACAAACAATGAATGAAGGACCCAAGGGCGGTCTCCTCGAGCATCCCAAGCTTCCACTCTGTCCAATGCTCATATCTCCCAAGTAAATGCAAATAGCATAATCCTGCAACCAAATAGAATCTACTTGGGTACCCCAGTCTAATGACGGCCTGACTAGGGTATGAGATATAAATCACAGTAGGCCGGGACCACCGGTGTCTACCCCAAATCTGGAGATTTAATAAATAATTTAAACTCTATGAAAGCATGCATAAATAATGTAAGTAGTACAATGTAACCATATACCCAAGTACCTACTTCATCCCTTAGCTGGTGTCCGAACCTACATTAGAAATTTGTCATGCATAATCGAAAATCATTACACAACCATTTTAATTTATCAATTATTAAAACTTTATGTAAGTCTCGATATTCATCCTAAATATGACATCCCTCATCTACGTCACACACCACAGATGTGAATAAAGACCATCTAAGTATTCAAAATAAAGACTGAATATGTGCTTGTGCTTTGGCTTGGATAACGTGTCATGAGATATTCAATTTAATCTTTCATATATTATAACTGATCCCATCCACTAAAAATAGTGATTCGCTCCTGGGTCCATCCAATAACAGTTATTCACCAAATTCATTAACAAGTATGAACCCTTTCTCATATTCAATTCACTAAGCATTATGTCATAGAATTTTTCATTAAACCTTCATTCAATTCATGTATGACCAATTGTACCACAATCCAATGTCCATTAATGGGTGTATAACATCATGTCTTGCACCCTCATGAGTATTTGGAGCATCAGTCCTTGTCTCACAACCCATGGGTATTTGGAGCATCAGTCCCTGTCCCATAAAGAATATTTTCTTGCAAGATGGGTGTAGAACGCCATGTCTAGCACCCCGTGAGTATTTTGAGCATCATTCCCTCTCTCACAACCCGTTTATCAATAATACAAATATATTTATCATTAATGTAGAACACCATGTCTAACACCCCTCAACCATCCATTAATTATTTCATAAATTAATTAATCCTATATTTTAATTAATTCAACTAGTAATTAACAACATAAATTACTCGTCAAAAGTCAAACATTAATTAGCCATTCAACATATCAATAGTAAATAATTAATTATGAATTAATTATTCTTAGCAAGACAAATAAATAATTAAATCAACATTTTATTATCCAAATTCTTTATCAAGTCTAATCCCGTCCACTCAAACAGTGATTCTTCAAGGACTTTAACAATTTACATGCACGTCATTATCATCAAAAAACTTGTTGTACAAATACCATATATTTAGCAACCATCTCACGCATCATCTCATAATATAAAAGACCTCCATCCAAGACAACTTAATGCATGAAAATTTAACATGCATTAAAAGGGACCCTTGTCCAACCGTCGTAACAAATAATCAAATCAAAAATTTAATTTTAATGCATGAAAATTAATTAATTCAGAATTAATTAATTAAATCTTATATCCTTAACCAATCTTAAATTAATTAACCATTTAACATTTTAGCATGTAATAATTTATACATCATTTAATTATTACCAATTTCAAATTTAAAATTTTGAACATGTAAAATATTCAATATTCCCAATCATCAATAAAAGAAACAATTTTATTCCAAGTCATGACTTGATAATTAATTGTACAATTAATTACCCTATTACAGATTCTTCCCATTCAAATAATTTAACTATTTAATCATATCACTTTAACCAAATTATCAAAACATGCTTAAAATCAACACATGATCAAGCCCTCATTAATCTCACATGGGTGGCATCATTTAATAACATCAAAATTCATGTATCAACATAATATATATCAAATTTATAAATTTAATCAAACTTACTAAATTCACGTTTAGATGAAATACAATATAAATAATTCCCTACACAAATTAAATATCCACAAAAACACAGCAAAGATTTTATTAATGTGTTTATTAAAGTTGACCAAATGGGAAGGGACCCTACCTCAGGGTGGTACCATCTAAAAATACATAATGCTTTAATGTACTTGGCGGAAACCAGTCCACAACTGGTTTGTAATCGCACGCGCGCACACCATTATATATATATATATATATATATATATATATATATATATTTGTGTGAGTTGCCTACATTGATCAATAAAAATACAATATATTAAACTGGTAACCGGAATCAAATTTTTAATGAACAACGCACCCCTATCTTGGTCCTAGGAAATTATAAAAAAATAATAGGCCTTAATATAACCGGTGCAAAACCAAACAATGGGTTTAAAAATTTACCCAAACCAATAGAAGCAAGACAATTCAAAAATATCCACCTCGCCCTTGGTGGTGGATGCTGGATTATTGACCAATGGGTCCCGAGTCAACATTTGAATATCCTAAAAAAATAGTGGAACACAACAATCTGATAAAACCCGAACCATCACATTTTAGCCGAGAAAACAAGGCGAGAGAGGGAATTCAAATGATCGATGAAAATTACGAGTTATACGCAGATGAAATCACCTTGACGAGGCGGACAAGATTCGTGAAGAGTCTGATGGGAATCTTTACGCGCAATGTTGAGTCTGGAGAGGGGGTGGTGCGCCTCTAGGTATTTCCCGGAGGCGGGTCGCGCCACAGAGGTCGCGCGTTGCAAGAGCTCTGCCCAAGTGTCACGCTGCTCCAGTGATGGTTGCCTAGGGGTTCACGTGCATCTTGGTCACACCGCAAGAAAGAGATCAAGTAGTGGAGGGAGGTCGAAGGAAGGAGGAAGGGGCCACGTCATGGGGTGCGCTGTTGCGTGCGTGCTGCACCTAGTGCGTAGGGAGGAAGAAGAGGGGAACTTTATTCTCTTTATATTCTTTTTCAAACCCCTAAATTAATTTCCATTATTCATATTTATTATTAAACTCTTAAAATGCAATAATAATACTACAATTAATGTGATAAAAATAATAAAAGATAAAAATAATACTCATTTTATTATTAATATTATACACATTAAACACTTATCTAAAAAGTGAAAAATTGTCCAATTAATCCTTCTTAAAGGAAATATTTCATTGAGAAAATCAAAATCCCCTTTACTCCTCAATTAAATATAAATCTATTTGACTACAAATTAATACAAAAATAATTCCTATCCCGCAATTAATACAATTAAATCTCCATTGAATTTAATTAATTTACAAATTAATTATAATAATAATGAAATCCTCATTATTATTATTATTAAAACTTTCATTTTTTAATTCCAAACAAAACTCCTCAATTCATTACTATTATTATTTATAATAATAATATCCATAATTATCAATAAGTATGACACTCATAAAACCATAATAATAATAATATCATTATTATTACTCAAACCATTCATATAACCCAAAACCTCTATTAAATAACAACACTCCTTCATTAAATTCAAAACTTCTTATTTAATTAAGCGTTTCTTTGAGATAACCTACAGAGTCATTAAATTCACATAAGTATTACACCCCATTAAATAAAAACTGAACTTTGATAAAACCCCATAATTAAATTGTATTAAAAGAAACAATAAAACACTCATTTTGATTATATCCAACCTCCCCATTTAAATCCACATTAATTGTCTAATTTGTTTTTAACCTTCATTTATTATTATCATAATAAATGATTCATAATTAATTATAAAAATCCCTATTGATCATTAAATTCATCTAACATTTATTTAATGAAATATCCACAAAAAAATAATAACATTATTATTATTTTTATTCAAACATTCATTTATTTAAAAACCCACCCCCCCCCCAATTTATTACAATTTCATTAATATGATAAATAATCCAACACATAACGCCTCATTTAATTAAATTTTTATTTGAGAAGCTCAAAAGCCACATTTAATTCTCACAAATGATACACTCCCTTAACATGCAATTAAAATCTCAATGTATAAAAATAATTTGTGACTCCATAATAATAACAATGAAATTATTATTATTATCACATTCATAAATTTAATAATAAATGGTCCTTTAATAATTCTGAAAATATTTATTTAAAGAAAACGGTTCTTTGATATATCCAAAAGTCACATCAATACCTTCAACTTCCATTTAATTAATTCTTTATCATTTAATAAATTTAACAACCACAATAATAGTAAAAATATCTTCATTATTATTATTATTAAAACATTATTTTAATTAATCCAAATCTCTCATATAATCATATTTAATTAAAAATTAAAAATAAATTAAATAAGAAAATGTCACAGGTTGGACCGTAACCATGCACTGCCCATGCAGAACCATTAAAGTGGATATTTCCGAATCTTGAGCACCCAAGACTCATCGGGACACCCGCTAAAATTTATTAGGTAATTACTCAAGTCTAGAAAAGACACCATTATCTGTTCCAACACACAGAATAAAATTCAAGAGCTCGGTTAAAAAAACAAACTATTGATAATTTGAAAAACAATTCGAAAACATTAGTATTTTAACCCTGTTTAATAAACAGGGGACTTTAAAACTATTCCAAATCATTCGTCATATCAATTATTCAAAAAATAATAATATTCCTTTTAAAATATCCATATTTAATAAATAATATATATTCATTATTTATTCCCCATTTAATCAAATAACAGTCAATGTGAACATTATATGTAAAAACGATACAATGTTTAGTCTATAGTAGTATACATTGAATGACAATATTGATATTCATGTAAATATACTATAAAAAATGATTAATATAAAGTTATTTTTTATGATAATGTTAAAAATAAAAAATTTAATTGGGATTGAATAGACAATCATTGAAAACATTCTTCTAGAGAATAATTTATAATCATTCCAAAGTTTCCCATACCACTTTTAAAAATTCAAATTATAGTCCCTATGAAGGAATATTATTAAATGAAACATATAATATCACATAGTAAGGATATTCAAGATATAACATGTCAAATGGAAGTATAATCAACAAATAAAACTGAATTGGTTCATAACAACAATTAACTCAAAATGAAATGTAAATTTAGATGAAATCCCTTACCGTAACCTTCCTTTTGTTTTTAGTCCTTATCCCACTATAAAGTTAAATAAAGTATTTTATTATCTTAAAATCAAACCAAAATCATGTTTTTAATATAATATATCATCCTCTTATAGTATTTTATTACCTGTTTGTTAAAAATTATTCATTATTTTCACTATTTCGGGAGTTAATTACCTAGTACTCTCAAGTATGTTTTGGCTTGTTTTTTGATGTTCCCATTAAATAGATCATGATTTCATCATATCCTGAATGTTGAACATGATTTAATTATCATACATATTAATAACATATGTATTTATAAAAATCTATAAGGATTGGAGAAAAGAAATGGAATGCACTGTTTCTGGACATGATATGTCATACATATGCATGAACACTTAGTTTATTTCATTTTAAAATTAAAATAATTAAGAAAGGATTATAAAAATTATCCTTATCATGTCACATGTATTTCATGAATGAATCAAATCTCTTTGAGAAGGTGATAGTCCATACATCCATGAATGCTGATATCATATTCACAGACAATGGAAATTATATAGATATGTTTTGTAAAATTATTATATAAGATTATAGAAATAAAAAATATTATATATCAAATATATAAATAGTGTTTACATTATAATTTCAACCGTGAGATAGTGTAAATGAAAAATTAACAATCATCATTTTGTTAAGCGGTAGTTCATCGTACTCAAAAATAATATATTCTTTTGAAATTTTATGTAAGTGTGTGTAATTATAGGAAAAACCCTTAACATAATATAATCTCACTGTATTATTAATACATATGTTATTATCAGACCATAAACTAGGTTATTTTAGTGGGTGTATAATGGGAATAAAATTGTATAGGTTGATGAAAGATTTTACCTATTATAAGGGTAAATCCTTTTGGTTAGAATCAAAAGGATTCCCTTCATTTCATTTAGTAAAATGTGAGGCATCAAGAATAAAGTTTGGTATTTTGGGTTGTGAATTTGGAAGATAATTATAGTACCTAATTGGAATTGGATGGGTGGGTAGATCAGAGGAGATGAGGCCTTTTTATAGTGGAGGAGGATTGGATCTTTTGAAATATTTTGGAAAAAAGGAACCCCACCCATGTTAATTTATAAAATGTGAATAAATAATGTTCCAATATCAATCCAAGGGAGGATAGTGTCAAAATATAGTTTTCCAATTCAAATTGAAAAAGTTTCTAAGTCATATTATGCCATTATTTTCGGGATTAGTCCCTTTTTTAGCTTCTTTTCATTTTAATAGTTTTAATTAATTTCAATTACATTCATTAATATTTTTTTTTAAAAATGAAGTTGACCATATAAGAAATTATAAATTATTATTATTCCAAATATTTAATAAAATTTTAAATTTCCAATCCCTGATGTGGTAGAAATTAATTGAAATTTAATCTCACACATAGGGTGATAAATCATGTTTTTAAAATAAAGAAAAATCAAATGATTAATATGTTTTTTTATAGTAAATTTAAAATTAATATTGATTCCAATGACATGAATTATATTAATTGATAATAATACAATCTAATTAAACTTTACAACTAATTTGGAATATAATCATTACTTATTAATAAATTTTATTAAAACCCGATTTTGAATTAAATTTCAGTATTTTTAAGTTATCATGAAATAACGAAACATCAGAGAAAAATAAAAAAAACCACCCTAATATATATTTTTTGATTATATTCAAAATAATATGTTTATATTGAAACATTAAAATTATAAAAGGGGTAAAAATTAGATTTAAAATTGTCTGACCATAAAAAAGGATGAAAAACTAAATTTATTAAAAATATAGTACATTATGTATTTTATTGGATTTGTTCTTATCGTATGCCTATCATATATATTCATTGAATGAAAGAATATTTTGTTTGATATATAATATATATATATTTACTACATACAACATATATTAGTGTTATAAATAAATTTATTATGAAAAATGTGACTAAGTAGTGTTTTATTTAAATCTTGTGTTGTGTGTATTGTAATGAAATCAACATAATTTGAAGGAAAATATTGAAAATTATTTGGGTGGTACATTATTAACAATTAAAAATATTTCTTCCTTGAAATTTTTGGGTTATTACCATAATAATAATACTATTATCTCTCCTTCATAAACTATTATGACTCTTTGGTTTCTTCCCCCACATTGTGGTTTCTCTAGAGTATCTTTTGCAGAAGAGTTATCTAATTTTGTAATACATGTTGTACCACGAACCAAATTTTGTTTCCATCAAAACCAGCACTCGACATGGTATGTGACAAGTCCCGAAGGGTATTCCAGATCCCCACGGGCTACAAAAAGTTCCTGGGTATCTTAAAATGAAATTTTGGAACGATTCACCCGATATTATACACAATAAAACAACAAACAAGTCCAATATATCAAATCATTATTTTTCAAAACAAAGCATATGATAAAAAAATTAATAATTGAATTACATAATTGAAAACAATTGTCAAAGACTATAATAAATGAATAATCCCAAAATGGATAGCCCATGAACCACCTCATGGAAAGAGTAACAACAATCAAGTCATCTCCACAACACTGCATCACGAAGGACCGCTAAAAAAACCTGACCCATCAGCACAAAAAGATGTACCCATGCATTTGACAAAAATAACGAAGTCTACTTACACCCAAAGGTGTAAGTAGTGTGTGATACAAAGCCCAATCGGATTCCACCTCTAAAGGATTACATGTGATAAACATTCAATGATGAAAAACATGAAAGTTTTTATAAACATGACATTCTAATAATAATGTTTAAGAGATATGACTTTAAATAAATATAGTTTTCAAGTGGGCTACAATAAATAATAAACATTTTTAAAAAGAGTTCCAAAGCTACTGAATTTTACATTAAAACATACCATATGTCGATGGTAAGCATAAAGTATCAAATGAGCAGATGAAATGAGAAATAACCCCTAGGCTCTAGCTCAATGTGGGTCATAGGTACATTGTATCTCATTGAAAGTAACCATACAAATATCTATTCTCATGCACACGAGCCACTAGTAGTGATCATACCCATTAACTAGTGGTTACCCATCATCATCATTATCATCATTGTTTAATTAGTATTTTCATCGTTAAACTTTCTACGTTAAACTGAGGCCAAACCCCACCGGATCACTAGTATACTAGTACATGTCCACCAACATAGATACCCGGGTGTTCCATCTTATTCTCAAACAGGCTCCAAAAGACAAGAAAAATAATTTCCCTATGAAAATATCACTTCCATGTCACACACAAACAAAATATCCCACATGTATATAACACATGTCACATAATCCCCTTTTTTTTCAAATTCATTTTAAATCATACTCACACAAAATCACCCCACAACACTTTTCACATAACATTCACACTTCATCAAATCCTTTAAAAATTTAATAAAACATTTCCAAGATTTTTAAAATCACATAACATCTCACACACATGTCACATAAAATTATCTTCACCAAAAAACCAATTTTCACATCATACTAACACCAAACAGCCCACAAACATGTTTCGCACCATTCTTGAAATTTAATAAAACCCATCAGAAATTTATAAGACATTAGAAAAAACTTTTATGTCATAAATTACATCTTTACCTTTCAAAATCCAATCTTATATGAACACACTCTCCAAAATAGTATATATATGTCCTTAAACCTCTTTTATTAACTCATAAATCATTTAAAATTTTCATAAATCAACCCTAGGTGTATAACCATGTTTTTCACATAAAACCTATTTCAAAACCCTATTTGAAGGCCAAAATAACACAAAATAATTTCCTAAAAATAATTGGAATCCCCTTACTAAAACTAATAAATCACTTTCAAATATTACAAAACTACAAAAAAGATATCACATGAGTACAATTTTTAAAAATACATAACTTCAAGAAAAAAATGTAACATTACTCGTACATGATTAACTAATCCTACCATAAATGGGTTTTTCACCACACAAAGCATATTATTATCATGCTAAAAAAATTATTCAAGAAATATAACTCATAAATAATGACTTGCTCATGGAATCAACTACCTTTTGGGTCAAATCCCCCAGTCTATTGTGAGAAGCGTCAACCGCACTAACGACGCACTATAATAGAGTGAAAATCCACCTAAAACTTCAATATTAGACCAAGAAACTCAATAAAAACCCTAGGTAGGAACTATAACTTCTATAAATTTTAGAACCTCAATGGATGTGTAAGGAAAACTATGAATATGGGAGGAACATGAGAGGAAACTCACTTAATTCATTTATCTTGAATAAAAGTCCCCAAATACATTAGTTTCTAGATTTTCAAACAATCAAAAATGAAATTGAGGATAAAATAATTTTGAGTTGGTCATGTGATAACTAAAATGCCAAAAAATAGTAAAAAGTGAAGGAGTTATGAATGAAACAATTTACCTCTTCAAATCTAGATGATTTGAGACATCCTAAGAAGAATCTCCTTATTTTGCGATGAATATTAGATCTAAAGAAGGGGAGGAGAGAATGTGGTCGTTCCATGGGTAAGTGGGATAGGGTGAGAGTTGAAATCACCTAAAAAGCATAAAAATAAGAAGACATATTAAAGAATGAAAAAAATATAGTAGGAAATGGGCTTTCGAGCAGGCCCAACACCTTAATAAAAAACCCAAATCCATAATTATTATGGATGCCTATGGGGTCCAAATTGATATGGTGGTTTTAATGTACCAGGGGATTTCAATTTTAAAGTGTAATGGGTGTAAAATTTTGAAAAATTAAGGAGTTATAAATGAATTAAAATTTATTTTAAAATCTAGAAATGGGCTCACAGTTTTGCTCACATTTTGAAAACCCACCATTTTTCTACAAAAATGTATGGGAACCCACAGGAAAAGAATGGAAATTACATTAAAAATACCTTTAAAATATGTTAGGTATGTGACAATTATCCCCACCATAAAACCTTCTGCCCGTAGAAAGCTACAGCAATACCATTGGAAAAAACCAAACCCAACCCAAAGGCCAAAATGGACTACTTTTCCATGTTTCGCCACCCCTGAAAAAGATTAGATATCGCTAGTTGATCAATTAAGTCATAAATACTATCACAATCCAAAACCTACTCTGATTTCCTATAATGATCAAGAACACTCAGAATTCATCCCAAACGAAACACCTCAAACACCATCGGAACAAGACTCAAGAAGTTTACCTAAACAAGCAACATTGAACCAAGTTACACTAACCTTACATTATCTAAACTGTTGGGACCTCTCTAATCCCAAAATTTACCCAAGGATGATTTTGGTAGTTAGATAGCTCTAAATGAGACTAACTACCACAAATCCAAGACCATGAAAAAACCGATTTTATGATATAGGGAGACACGAATGGGATCCCCATTATAAGGGAGAACATAAACTTTCCCAAGATGAAATCGGGAAACTAACAGGGGAGGACTGAATAGACTCCCTGGAATAAGGGGTAGAATATCAATAGACTTTTCTAGAATACAATACAAGATACCCATGGTGGGTCTCCCCACCATTACAACCAACCATCAAAATAGTCAAGGGAGCTTCGATACGGAAAGACCCCAAAATTTAAAGAGTTGACATGACCGCATTGCTAGTCTGCATGGTTTGGGAAACCATGCACTAACGATGCAGAGAATTATATCTAAAGGGGAGATATTTCTTGGTCACATAGACCAAGGAACACGGTCGTGTGGAGACCGTGTGATAACTATTGTCTCTTATCTCATGATTCCCTATGTTGGCATATATTTACTACTAACTGTCCGTAAATAGTGTCCATTAATTTTCCTAGAACAAATTTCAATATTTTCTCAAAACAATAGAAGGAAACAAAAGGGGGAAAGTATGAACTCAGGCTACAACATTGAAACGATGTCCTCCCACCTCTACCACCAAACATGAACAACTGGAACAAGATGATGACATGAAAGGTTTAAATTATTCCCATCTTTCATACTAAGGAAATGAGTTTAACTGAAGTTTTTATTAACCTAGGGATTTTCCTAACTAGGTGCCATATTCACTAAAAGACCTATCATTGGAGCTCAAATGACTGAAAGATCTTAGGCCTCACAATTAGGCTTTCGAAAAACTCGAATTTAAATTCTTATTCCGCTACAACAGACAACTACACTGAGATCCTAGATGGGTTCAACGAGACATAACACACTTCAACCTCACTTTACCGTCCCCCTGCATTTTACAGAAACAAGGTCTTATAAGATGCACACACATCAACTAATGTTTCTTCATATTATAAATGGAAAGAGGAAAGGACATATAGAAACACCTTCCTATAAATAAAGCATTTAGAGATTTTCTAAAGGGTGACACACTTCAAAAAAGAGGATACTCTCAGAGGATTTCACAACCATCAACTTTCAGTCAAACGAGCACAAGAAATCACAAGGAATCAGTAAACATTAAAATTACAATTGATAGAAACAAGACAAGGAAAGTGATCTTATGCCATGTCCCAAAAATCAAACGATTCTAGAAAACAACAACAATATCCTCCCATGACTAGATTTTCTACATGGGTGGCTTAACATGAGTCCTCTCATCGAGGATACTAATGAAGGACCCAGAGGACCTCTTAGAGAACATTCATCAGAGAAAACCACAAACTAAATTCACAATTGATGACACATGTAACTTAAAGAACTATAATCTATTTCAACCACCTGCGACCACTCTCTCACTAAAATAGGATCCACAAAACCAAGAATGAAAAATGGTGTAGACTCAACCTCCAAAGATTGAGTAAAATATTCCATATATTGATCAACTATAGGACCATCCAATGGAAAAAATACAGATTTCACATTAGTTGTGTGATATCCCTTAAAGTAGTGTGACTTATCCAATGAGAGAACCTAAGGACCTAATCAAGCTGGTCCATTGGTCCAAAAATTCCATAAACTAGATTAAAACACATGAAGGGAACCACCGTAAAGGCATCCTAAAACATTTCTCATAAGGAGACCACTAACCAGCCTTTTAACCCAGATTACCGACCAAACTGATACCCAAAACATAGTTCAAACAAGATGGGTTCGGGGACTCAAAAAATCCTACAACAAAAAAATTTCTAAAAACACATAAGATTCACCATCCCAAACTAGTCTTCAAGACATCATGTTTCCCCTTAAAATCATATACTTGAACACAAATAGTTCAGCAGTTAGCGCATCCACCAATGTTACCCCCTCGAGCCTCACACATTCATGCTTCCATGCCACACAAGGCACCCTCCTCATAACCATCCTGGAATTCTTACAGTCATCCCATTGACCATCCATCATCTCATATATCCCCATGCATGTGGTCCCTCACATAAATACCATTTGTTAAAAAATTTCCTTCCACTTTTCAAAACCAAAACTATCAACCAATACTTCCTTTTTCTCAAGACCTCTATCCATGAAATCAAACCCCAATTTAAGCCTTACAAAACATTTCCAAAGATCACCAATAATTCAATAAAAATTCAATTTAAATTCATGTACACTATTTAAAAAACATTATATCCCATTTCAAAACACTTCTAATTCATAAAAAACTCCATTTCTTAAATACATAATAAATTGGGAACTCAACACTTCTCGTTTTAATAAAAGATTCCCAAATTTAATAAAACATTTCAAATGATATCTAGTTACCAAATAAAAATCAATTTCCCAACTCCAAACATGACCTCCAAAACATTCCATCCCATTAAAACATGTTTTAGTAGTTTAGAAAAATATATTGGTAACACTTTATCAAAACCAACTTTAATATAGACCCTTCTTTCAAAAGAGGTGTAAACAAAAAATTTTCCATTTAAAAGGAACTCTAAAATTACAGTTATACAATTTCAAAAATCAAACCATTACCTATTTAATAGAAAATCATTTATCAAAAACATTACTATTCTTAGAACAAATTAATTTTTTATTTTAAACCAAACTTCTAAGAATTCTGAACTAAATGACATAAGACAATGTGAGGGGAAACTAGTTTTTGTGGCTGACTTGGACATATGGTTGGCGGCCATACGCCAATCACATCACCATCATAGAGAGTATTATAGGGATATATCCCATGGTCCACATGACATTACAGGCCCTATGAACTCACTAATACCATTATCCCAACTCTCTTTTCATTTCCCCTAATTGCTATCAAACCATGAAAACCAAAGGACTCAGATATAACCCGACATACCCTCGTGACGTGAATCACATCACGAGGTGTGCTGGACATGCACCATACACATAATTGGAATGACAAGCCCCAACAATCCTAACTCCAGACTATCCCCAATATTACCTAAATAACATGAACCATGAGAATGAACCTCCCTTTGATACCATTTTGTCATGAACCAAATCTGGTTTCTATCAACAAATGGCACCAAACACTATCTACGACAAGGCCCGAAGGGCGTTCCCAATCTCCATGGGATGGAACAAGTTCCCCGGTATCATAAAATGAAATTTGGGAATGATTTAATGAGATTATAAAAAATAAAACAATAAACAATTCCAATATAACAAATATGGATTTTTCAAAACAAACAATCTTTTAAAAAAATTAAGAATTGATTTAAATAATTTAAAACAATTATCAAAGAATACATAAAATGAATAAAACCAAAATGTATAGCCCATGAACCTCCTCATAGAATGTGGAACCTCCCTCAAGCCATATCCACAACACTACATCACTTAGGACCTCTAGAAAATCCCAAATCATCGGCACAAAAAGACGTTCCCAAACCTACAACAAAAATAACCATGTCTAATTACACCCAAATGTGTATGTAGGGTGTGATCCAAATCCTAGTAGGATTACAACACTGAATAATTCCATGTGATAAACATTCAAAGACGAAAAATATGTATGTTTTCATAATCATGACATCTTAATAATAATTTTAAATAAGTGAAATTTTAAATAAAAACTATTATCAAGTGGGAAAATTTAAAGAATCAACACTTTTAAAAATAATTCCAATGATTATGAATCTTCCATCCAAACATACCATATTCCGATAGTAAGCATAAAGTATCTAATGAGTATACGCTACGGGAAATAACCCCTATTCAATATCTCACATTAGGTCCTAGGTACCACTTATCTCGGAGAAAGTAACCATACAAATATGGGTTATCATGCACAGGAGACACTAGTAGGGATCATACCCATAACATAGTGTACCCCCAACATAATCAAAATCATCATCATTGTTTAGAAAGTTTTTTCATCATCATACTTGCTACATGAAACAGATGACAAACCCGATAGGATCCCTAGCATACTAGTACACATCCACCCACATTGATATCTGGGTGTTCCCTCTTGTGCTTAAAAAAGTTCCACAATCCATGAAATATAATTTTCACATGAAAATACAACTTCCATGTATCACACAAACCAGATATTCCACATTTATATCACACAAGTCACATAATCCCCTTTTTCATTCAAATTCAATTTTAAATCATACCCACACCAAAACAGACCACAACACATTTCACATATATTTTACACTTCAAAAAATACTTTAACATTTTTATAAAACCATTCTAAGATAGTACAAATCAGATAACATCCCACACACACGAAACATAAAACTAATTTCAGAAACAAAATTCCTTTTTCACATAATACTAACACAAAACAGCCCACAAACATGTTTCTCACATTTCTTGCAATTTAATAAAACCATTCAACAATTTATAAAACATTCTAAAAATGTTTGACATCTTAAATCACCTCTTTACCATTAATAATCTCATCTTAAGTGAACAAAATCACAAAAAAAGTACATGTACATCCTTTACCCACTTTTTTTAACACAATAAATCTTTTAAAATTTTCATAAATCAATCCCAAGGGGTATAATAGAGTTTTTCACCAAAAACCTGTAACACCCCAAGATTTCATAGTGTGTTATTTCTTCAAAATAATTCAATGACTTGCACTACACGCAACACTGAGTTCAATCACACCATGACTTACAAAAAAAAAGCCATTCAAAAGAGGTTATGAATAGTATTATATAAATTTTAAACTTTATATAATCCTTATAATTTTAGAATCCATATTATGAGTTTCTTAGATATAATGCAAGAACAAATTCATTTTCAGTATTGCACTTTTATCAACTTTTAATAGTGAACCCTTTTTAAATAAAATATTTTAAACTTTTTGACTAAATGGGGACATCAAAATTTAAAATGAAACATCCCAAGCTTCCACGGTACGCTTTCTTTGAATAATACAGTAGCGTGTGTTGTACGCAACCTTGAGTTTTAACACACACCACAACCAATCAAACTAGCCGTTATGAATAGTAATACCTACTTTCGAAATTATATATATTTTATATTTTAAAATGGACTTCATTTTTGGATTCGGAATATCGAAATTAGCCTAGGGTGAAATTTTGGTACTTTTCGGATAACTTTTATATTTTGATGAATAGTGAAAATTACTAAATTTTAATTAAAAACAACTTTTTAATCAAAATAATTAATATTGATAAATTATGAATTTTAGTGGTTTTAAAGTATATTTAGAATATATTTTTACCATTTAATATAATGTTGGTCATTGGACATAATTTTACAATTAAACCGAACATAAACAAGTGTCAATCTTTTGATAGTTATTACCTCTTAAAAACACGCTTTTTGTTTTGACTGCGGGAATTAATTTTAAATTAATTTCTGCCACTTCTGTGTTTTGAATTTAGAAAAATGGATTCCATATTTGGAATCAGGATGTAAAAATTGTGTAAATAGGTAACTTTTATTTTTAAACATTTTGAATAATTACTGTGGTAAATATTTTATTTACCATGGTTAAGGGTAAATCCGGTAAATAAGGGTTACAAAATAATATTATAATAATAAAAAATTACCCTAAAACGTGTCTTAACCCTATTGGTTGATACATGGTCGACCATGGGCATCTTTGGGTCGATTTTGGGACCCCATGGATCCACTTGTAAGTGATAATGACACTTTATTTTAATTAAGTTAAAATGAATACAAAAATGACACAAGCATATATCTTTTAGAAAAACAATTTTTACATAGGGTTATACATGTTGGATTTTCGATTATAAATATTCATTAGAAAGATAAAACGATTTCCTACACAATTATATATTATTTATAATTTTTAGACATCAAATAATTTAAATTATTAATGACACAATAATAATGCAATGTTTACCTCATTAATAAATCATTTAAATAAATAAGATTATAATGATTAAAATATTATCTAAAACCTGTCCAATTCTTATTGGTTGATGTTATTTAGAAACTGAGTCATCTTATCTTCGACCTCAATGATTTTTGGACCATTATAAACCGAATATAATTATATTATAAAGTAATACTTTCACTCTTTCCTAAAGAGCCCCTCCTCTCCCTTATAAAAGGAGACCACTTCTACTCATTCCTCACACCTCTCAAGCCACTTGGCTCGTCCAAACCCTGCCCAAATAAGCTCCCCACATCCCTCTCCTCCTCTTTGAAGCTTCCCCTTAGGCAGAAAGCATTTCAAGAAGTCCTTTGGTTCCAACCAAAGTGAGTTACCTAAATTAAAGGTAACGATTTCTCTTAAATTATTTTCATTTATTTTGCTTCTCCAACCCCCAAACTCTTTTTATTTCCTTTCTTTTGTAACAACACCAGTATCCACAATATACTAGGATGTTGTTATAAGAAGGATTCAAACTACACATACACACAACTTCATATAATGGATGATGAACATAATGTTTCTGTGGATGGCAAACTAACGCCTCACGAAACGATGATTGTTCAAATACATCTTACCGCCTCTCATGGTGGCCATTATGATGGAACTGTAATTAAATATGATATTAATGATATATATTTTATATATAAGCTTCTGTAATTCCATTTTATTTCATATCATTATTCGTTTCATGTTGTATATACATACGATAATTTCATTTGAGGAAGTGCGGACTACCGCCCCCTTAAAATGATATGACTCGTTCATACCACACATGGAACGTATAAAGGATGGTGTTAATGAACTTAAGTAACATATATAAAATATTATATTATACTGGAATAATAATATACCTATGTATCATTTGGATTCAATACTTTTAAAATGAAAAATTAAATGGAAGGAGCGTTCGTGCGTACGTACGGACTACCGTCTCCACGAACGCGATGAGATTCATTGTACATCATATCCATTCAAGTATAATTATAATTTGATCATTTAAAAATAGTATCTAAGGACTTGATATAATTCTGGATATGAATAATATACATCCCATTAATAACTAATATGGCTCACATAACAAAGAATATAAAGTAAAATGAACCCGTTAACACCCGAAATGACGATAATTCTAAGATAATATTAACAAATCAATGTTAAAAGATCATATATGATATCATATTAAAGTAAATGATTCTTGTATTATTCAATAACAATTATTTCACCATTATACAGGAGGTAAACCTACCATCGACCAAGGAAAAAGTACAAAGTAAGGGATTCTCTTATCTCACTTTCAATTTCGTGAGATTTCCAATATTCACCACTAAATTATTGAAAGTGGTGTATTGTGTATGGCCATTTGATATATATTATCATGATTCTCTTTATATTCATGTTATTCTGTAAATCATTTGGTGGTTATTAACTTTTTTCCATACGACTCAGTCGATTAACTTGGTAAGGGATTTTCTAATCTCACTTTTAATTCCGTGAGAATTCCATTGATCACCACTTAATTATTGCATGTGGTGTATGTGTACTACCCATGATTGTATTCATTGTGTAATATACTTTATTTTATGGGTATTTACATCATCATGGTATGATCTTTCTTTCATGGGTGTTTGTTTCTTAAGTTACCTAATCAATAAGGGAATTTGAGATTTCAATTTCCACTCATTTGGCTTTACGCATATTTCATTGATTATATTACCCCAAGATTATGTGTGGAATCACTATTCATTTGATTATGTCATAATTTCCACTCACCTTCCTGTGGATATAAGTTTTATACACATAATCACTCCATTGATAATTCTCAATTCATTGATATGAATTTGATAAGAGTAATTTTAACTCATTCTCCATTTGTTGAGTTAAACATCCAATTCGTTGGTATTGTTTTTACAAGAATATGTGTGAATATCCTTTGATTGATTTACACTGAATATCCAATCATATTTAGTGTATTTATATTTGGCACACATAATTATGTCGTTGTTTTATCCTTAACCTAAGGATACAACCTTTATGAGAGATTTCATCTCAATTTACATTCCATTGAGACTTCTTTGATGATATACACCAAATCACTTTTATGTGGTGTATATAATGTACTTTGACATAGTATATCATGGATTCCTTTATTCTCATGATATTACAATGTTTTGATTACCTCAATTATTTGTATTCAAGTGTCTCTCTTTTGGTTAGAAACTCTAACCAAAATACCATTTTAAAATGTTTTAAAGAATTATTCTTCTAAATCATGCTCATTAATGTCCATATTTTAAAAATGGTTTTAAGGATTTATTTTTATGGACATTAAAGTTTTAAATTTAAAAATCCTTTTAAAAGTTTCAAAGTGGTATGGGACACTTTGATTCAAAAATCTATTTTTGAATGTCTTCTTGACAAATAGTGTGACTTTTAAAAGTTTTCAAGAAAAGGGGGATATTTCTCTCAAATAGTTATGATGATTATTTTCATCTATGTCAACATCCTTCATTATTCATGATTGAGGTTAATGTTATACAATACAATCTTTCATATTGTATCAAATGAGTTATGTTTGACTGTGGATGTTCTATTTTTATACCATTCATGGTTTGTGGTTAAAGTATTGACATTTCGTATGCTAGTTTTAATACGAATGTTTATTTTATGCTTAAACCTATTCATATGAGGAATGCATTGGACTTAATAAGTGACGGGTGGAGCCCGCTATAGCTCCTCGATGCATCAGTAGGTCTCATGAGACAATCTAGTGTCTTGGCACAAGGCCTTGGCAAAATCTTATTTGTAGTCTTGGCACGAGGCCTTGGCTATGTGGTTATGATAGTCTGGCATTATGCATTCCATCATTATGAAAGTGGATATTGATATTGCATGTGATCATTCGACTAGTAGAATATCCATGTGAGTAAGTAAATGGCATTATTTCATTTTACCTTTGCCATTTTATGCTGAAGTTCAAGTTTAAAAGGCTTTTGTTTTAGTTACAAATTGCCTTGAGTGTTTATGCTTATTTATGAAAGCTTCTGCTATAATGTTATCCTTACTGAGCATCTGAGCTCACCCCTTTCAATTTTTTATTTTTTTTCCCAGGATTATGAAGAAGTAATTTATGAATGACCTGCAGGGATAGTATGAGGGGATATGAAGACAAGATGTTTTTTTTATGATGTAATGTAAACATTTATGGATGTATCTAGTTATTCCAAGGCTACTAAACTAATTGGTCCTTCGAGACTTGATCTTTCTCATGATCATGCCAATGTTATGTAATAATGCACCGACTCTAGGTAACTAGGGTCGGGGCGTTACAGTTGGTATCAGAGGAAGTTTAGTACAAACCTTGGAAGCTAGATTTAGATAAACTCTGATTAGAGCACGTAGACCTAAGATGAACTTTGAGGATTAGTGTAGAAGAACTTTCTAGAATTTTGGTATTGTAATGATTTTGTGAGTTTTCCAAGCAATACATCCCTGTCTGGATACGAGCAGGTAGAGGTGGCTCTGGCACAGATGTACCTAGGGGTAAAACCCGAAAACACCGCTTTGAGCTAGACTCGAACGGGAACTGGTACACGACAACGGGCCTTGCTGCACTCTTGGTTACGACACTCCCGGGGGATATGCTTTGGTAAATTCACAAGATTAGTATAAACCATTATTAAGGGAATAAAAAAAAATGCCCCTAAGAATTTATGTCGGCAAATAGATAGTGGATAATTAAGATTTTAACATAGGGTACCCCAAGTTAGGATATATTGTTCAATTACAAGATTATCCTATTATGTCTTTGTTTTATTCCTATTAGATAAGTATTCAAAAAACCTAATTGTATTTTATTTTGTTAGTTGAAACATGGAGGGAGCAAGATCACGAACAACTCTTCTCTCTCTTCCTGAAGAACTACTTACAATTATTATCCAGAAGTCATGCGCAGACGATGTTGAAACTTTTTCAAATGTCCAAGTTACATGCAAACAACTTTATGAGACATCCAATACCTCTAGCATTGCACGATTCTTTCAAGGATCAAGTACCGACTGTGGGATAATGTTGCGCTCTCAACTTTCTTACCACGCTAAGCATGGGAAGTACCATCAGGGTCTTTTCAAATTATTCACTTTATCTCAAAATTACGATGCACTAAATGATTTTCTAGATGCTGCAGAAGAGGGAGACCTTCGAGCAGCCTATATGTATCAAATTATATATTTATGTCTTTTGGGATATATGAAAACTGATTTACCAAAACCTTATTTTGAAATATTTGAAGATGAATCAGTGAGAATTTTTCTAAAAAAACATGTTAAAGACGATGTCTCCAAATTATATATAAGAAATACCTATTTTTTTATGATGCATCGATGCTTCCATCGATATAATCCAAAATGGATGAGGAGTTTTTGGGTAAAGGAAGTAGATGATTTGGAAAAATTCCTGAGGTACCATTGTGACACATGAATGCATTCTACCAAAAGGAAAATCTGCCTAGTCTCTCCAGAGTTCACGTTGTGATCCACATATCTCTAGTGACAAAATACATGCCTGACCCAACGCATGTACTCACCTATGAAGAATTATAACTGGAACCAGATCTATCTTATTGTGGAGAGCCTATCAGAATTCTTCATACCAAAGATCAAGTGTTGAGAAACCGGATGACTCGTCTGGTAAAAGATCTATGGAGAAATCATAAGATGGAAGAGGAAATGTGGGAACCCGAGGAACATATGATGAAGAACCTATGTGGAAATAAATGGATGGTGAAATGTTTAAAAGTGTTAGTGCTCTTTATTGATGGGTACTTTGGAATAATTTTCTCTTGTATTTGTAACCCCGCAGTTTGCCATGTGAGAATGATATTTGAAGAAGAATTGTCTCGTCTCTTGTGGATATAGGTATAAATAACCATTTGGTTTTATATGATCATTGGGGATTGAGAAAATTATAAGTTATTATAATTTGGGATAAAAATGCAAAGTATGATATAACATTTGTGATTAAATTATGTTATTTTGAGGAATTTATCTCATTTTGGTAATATTATAAAATATAGTTTTTGAAAAAGGACAACACGTAGACCGTGTGACAACCCGTCGCGTCGGACGAAGCTGTGGGAATCGAACCCACAACCAAAGTGCGATTGGGATTTATCGCCTACCACTGGACTACGTGATGTCCCTGGTTAGTGTGACTATTTTTTTTTTGTTAAATGATTTTACTGATCAATAATAAGATGATTTGGGATCTTATGTCTTATCAAATGAATACCCTTGGTATAGGAAAATGATTTGGTGATAAATGTTATTTTGGAAGATGTTCGCTTTGTTGGGAACACTATATGCCCAAGGAAAATAGAATACAATGGGGTTTCATTTGTAGAGTAATGGTGGATTTTTATCTACGTTTTTATTGTTGATTTATAGTGATTTGGGTTATTTATGGAAATGATTAACCTATAATAGAGAATATGTGATAATGTTAATTACTTTTAAGTATGTGACTTTAAGAGTATTTGATGTCATTTGGAGATACAATGTAACATGGGAGACTACATAATCAAATTCTTCAATGTTTTGGGTTTCAATATTAGTTTGGATTATATTAAAGGATTTTAAGGACAATTGGTTATTGAATGGTATCTATTTAACTTTGGGGTATTGTTGGTTTGATTTTAGAAATTAAGATTAGTGCATATTTATCTCAATGAATATCCTTTTGGGGGATCATTAGATCATTCACTAACCATTTTGGTTTTGATTAATCTTCAAAGACAATGTAAATATATAGTTTATCCTGCATGGATCATGTGATTCTATAGAAGTTTATTCTAGCTCTTCCAGTGTGACCAAGTCTTCTTGAATACTCATCGCTTAAAAAAAATTGAGTTAGTGGTGGAAATTTATTAAAGAATGAAAATCTACTTAAAATTTAAGTATATCTCATAATGTTCTTAGTCAATATCATAAATAAAATCATCTTCCTTATGTAATATAACTTTAAAAAAAAATGTTGTCCTAGATGGTACATTAAATCATCACTAATTTATGGCTTTGGGATTGTTGGCCTTTTCATAGCCATGTTCTCTACCACTCTCCATCAGGTAATTGATGGTTATATTTTTCTTCCATATCCATATTTTACTACATGGAACCCTATTATGTGTTATTTTCGGTAATCTTCATACTTTCGACTCTTTATTTTAAATATAGGCCTCATTAATTCATTTTTCGATGTGGGATTTCAACTAAGATATTTTGAAACGTCAAAAATGTGTTATCCTAATACCCTATGTTTTGTTGAACCGATGGTATTTCAAATCATCATAGATTGATGAATTTAAGGACCTCAATTTTATACTTGTTTGTGATTGATGACCTCAATCACTACCTATAAATATTTACGTTTTTCCTCCAATTATATGTCTCAAATTGCCACCAATGTTCTCCTAATCGAGATCATAATTTGGTGGTGACCCTTTCATTTCTCTTTTCCTCATATTAAGACTAAATTTTAGTAACCCAATTTCCGATGTGGGTTTTCCCACAAATATATTATCTATTTTCAACCTTTTATTTTCTAAGAACAATTTCAAATTGCGAGGACGCAATTTATTGAAGGAGGAGAGAATGTAACACCCCAAGATTTCATAGTGTGTTATTTCTTCAAAATAATTCAATGACTTGCACTACACGCAACACTGAGTTCAATCACACCATGACTTACAAAAAAAAATCCATTCAAAAGAGGTTATGAATAATATTATATAAATTTTAAACTTTATATAATCCTTATAATTTTAGAATCCATATTATGAGTTTCTTAGATATAATGCAAGAACAAATTCATTTTCAGTATTGCACTTTTATCAACTTTTAATAGTGAACCCTTTTTAAATACAATATTTTAAACTTTTTGACTAAATGGGGACATCAAAATTTAAAATGAAACATCCCAAGCTTCCACGGTACGCTTTCTTTGAATAATACAGTAGCGTGTGTTGTACGCAACCTTGAGTTTTAACACACACCACAACCAATCAAACTAGCCGTTATGAATAGTAATACCTACTTTTCGAAATTATATATATTTTATATTTTAAAATGGACTTCATTTTTGGATTCGGAATATCGAAATTAGCCTAGGGTGAAATTTTGGTACTTTTCGGATAACTTTTATATTTTGATGAATAGTGAAAATTACTAAATTTTAATTAAAAACAACTTTTTTAATCAAAATAATTAATATTGATAAATTATGAATTTTAGTGGTTTTAAAGTATATTTAGAATATATTTTTACCATTTAATATAATGTTGGTCATTGGACATAATTTTACAATTAAACCGAACATAAACAAGTGTCAATCTTTTGATAGTTATTACCTCTTAAAAACACGCTTTTTGTTTTGACTGCGGGAATTAATTTTAAATTAATTTCTGCCACTTCTATGTTTTGAATTTAGAAAAATGGATTCCATATTTGGAATCAGGATGTCCAAATTGTGTAAATAGGTAACTTTTATTTTTAGACATTTTGAATAATTACTGTGGTAAATATTTTATTTACCATGGTTAAGGGTAAATCCGGTAAATAAGGGTTAAAAAATAATATTATAATAATACAAAATTACCCTAAAACGTGTCTTAACCCTATTGGTTGATACATGGTCGACCATGGGCATCTTTGGGTCGATTTTGGGACCCCATGGATCCACTTGTAAGTGATAATGACACTTTATTTTAATTAAGTTAAAATGAATACAAAAATGACACAAGCATATATCTTTTAGAAAAACAATTTTTACATAGGGTTATACATGTTGGATTTTCGATTATAAATATTCATTAGAAATATAAAACTATTTCCTACACAATGATATATTATTTATAATTTTTAGACATCAAATAATTTAAATTATTAATGACACAATAATGATGCAATGTTTACCTCATTAATAAATCATTTAAATAAATAAGATTATAATGATTAAAATATTATCTAAAACCTATCCAATTCTTATTGGTTGATGTTATTTAGAAAATGAGTCATCTTATCTTCGACCTCAATGATTTTTGGACCATTATAAACCGAATATAATTATATTATAAAGTAATACTTTCACTCTTTCCTAAAGAGCCCCTCCTCTCCCTTATAAAAGGAGACCACTTCTACTCATTCCTCACACCTCTCAAGCCACTTGGCTCGTCCAAACCCTGCCCAAATAAGCTCCCCACATCCCTCTCCTCCTCCTTGAAGCTTCCCCTTAGGCATAAAGCATTTCAAGAAGTCCTTTGGTTCCAACCAAAGTGAGTTACCTAAATTAAAGGTAACGATTTCTCTTAAATTATTTTCATTTATTTTGCTTCTCCAACCCCCAAACTCTTTTTATTTCCTTTCTTTTGTAACAACACCAGTATCCACAATATACTAGGATGTTGTTATAAGAAGGATTCAAACTACACATACACACAACTCCATATAATGGATGATGAACATAATGTTTCTGTGGATGGCAAACTAACGCCTCACGAAACGATGATTGTTCAAATACATCTTACCGCCTCTCATGGTGGCCATTATGATGGCACTGTAATTAAATATGATATTAATGATATATATTTTATATATAAGCTTCTGTAATTCCATTTTATTTCATATCATTATTCGTTTCATGTTGTATATACATACGATAATTTCATTTGAGGAAGTGCGGACTACCGCCCCCTTAAAATGATATGACTCGTTCATACCACACATGGAACGTATAAAGGATGGTGTTAATGAACTTAAGTAACATATATAAAATATTATATTATACTGGAATAATAATATACCTATGTATCATTTGGATTCAATACTTTTAAAATGAAAAATTAAATGGAAGGAGCGTTCGTGCGTACGTACGGACTACCGTCTCCACGAACGCGATGAGATTCATTGTCCATCATATCCATTCAAGTATAATTATAATTTGATCATTTAAAAATAGTATCTAAGGACTTGATATAATTCTGGATATGAATAATATACATCCCATTAATAACTAATATGGCTCACATAACAAAGAATATAAAGTAAAATGAACCCGTTAACACCCGAAATGACGATAATTCTAAGATAATATTAACAAATCAATGTTAAAAGATCATATATGATATCATATTAAAGTAAATGATTCTTGTATTATTCAATAACAATTATTTCACCATTATACAGGAGGTAAACCTACCATCGACCAAGGAAAAAGTACAAAGTAAGGGATTCTCTTATCTCACTTTCAATTTCGTGAGATTTCCAATATTCACCACTAAATTATTGAAAGTGGTGTATTGTGTATGGCCATTTGATATATATTATCATGATTCTCTTTATATTCATGTTATTCTGTAAATCATTTGGTGGTTATTAACTTTTTTCCATACGACTCAGTCGATTAACTTGGTAAGGGATTTTCTAATCTCACTTTTAATTCCGTGAGAATTCCATTGATCACCACTTAATTATTGCATGTGGTGTATGTGTACTACCCATGATTGTATTCATTGTGTAATATACTTTATTTTATGGGTATTTACATCATCATGGTATGATCTTTCTTTCATGGGTGTTTGTTTCTTAAGTTACCTAATCAATAAGGGAATTTGAGATTTCAATTTCCACTCATTTGGCTTTACGCATATTTCATTGATTATATTACCCCAAGATTATGTGTGGAATCACTATTCATTTGATTATGTCATAATTTCCACTCACCTTCCTGTGGATATAAGTTTTATACACATAATCACTCCATTGATAATTCTCAATTCATTGATATGAATTTGATAAGAGTAATTTTAACTCATTCTCCATTTGTTGAGTTAAACATCCAATTCGTTGGTATTGTTTTTACAAGAATATGTGTGAATATCCTTTGATTGATTTACACTGAATATCCAATCATATTTAGTGTATTTATATTTGGCACACATAATTATGTCGTTGTTTTATCCTTAACCTAAGGATACAACCTTTATGAGAGATTTCATCTCAATTTACATTCCATTGAGACTTCTTTGATGATATACACCAAATCACTTTTATGTGGTGTATATAATGTACTTTGACATAGTATATCATGGATTCCTTTATTCTCATGATATTACAATGTTTTGATTACCTCAATTATTTGTATTCAAGTGTCTCTCTTTTGGTTAGAAACTCTAACCAAAATACCATTTTAAAATGTTTTAAAGAATTATTCTTCTAAATCATGCTCATTAATGTCCATATTTTAAAAATGGTTTTAAGGATTTATTTTTATGGACATTAAAGTTTTAAATTTAAAAATCCTTTTAAAAGTTTCAAAGTGGTATGGGACACTTTGATTCAAAAATCTATTTTTGAATGTCTTCTTGACAAATAGTGTGACTTTTAAAAGTTTTCAAGAAAAGGGGGATATTTCTCTCAAATAGTTATGATGATTATTTTCATCTATGTCAACATCCTTCATTATTCATGATTGAGGTTAATGTTATACAATACAATCTTTCATATTGTATCAAATGAGTTATGTTTGACTGTGGATGTTCTATTTTTATACCATTCATGGTTTGTGGTTAAAGTATTGACATTTCGTATGCTAGTTTTAATACGAATGTTTATTTTATGCTTAAACCTATTCATATGAGGAATGAATTGGACTTAATAAGTGACGGGTGGAGCCCGCTATAGCTCCTCGATGCATCGGTAGGTCTCATGAGACAATCTAGTGTCTTGGCACAAGGCCTTGGCAAAATCGTATTTGTAGTCTTGGCACGAGGCCTTGGCTATGTGGTTATGATAGTCTGGCATTATGCATTCCATCATTATGAAAGTGGATATTGATATTGCATGTGATCATTTGACTAGTAGAATATCCATGTGAGTAAGTAAATGGCATTATTTCATTTTACCTTTGCCATTTTATGCTGAAGTTCAAGTTTAAAAGGCTTTTGTTTTAGTTATAAATTGCCTTGAGTGTTTATGCTTATTTATGAAAGCTTCTTCTATAATGTTATCCTTACTGAGCATCTGAGCTCACCCCTTTCAATGTTTTATTTTTTTCCCAGGATTATGAAGAAGTAATTTATGAATGACCTGCAGGGATAGTATGAGGGGATATGAAGACAAGATGTTTTTTTATGATGTAATGTAAAAATTTATGGATGTATCTAGTTATTCCAAGGCTACTAAACTAATCGGTCCTTCGAGACTTGATCTTTCTCATGATCATGCCAATGTTATGTAATAATGCACCGACTCTAGGTAACTAGGGTCGGGGCGTTACAAAACCTATTTCAAAACCCTATTTCAAGGAAAGAATCATACCAAAGCATTAACAAACTATAATTTCATGCCCCTATATATGACTAATAAATAACATTAATATTCTACAAAACTACCAAAAAAGATATCACCAGAGTTACATTTGAAAAATACACAACTTCCAGAAAAAATGTTTCTTTAATACTGCATGGTTTACTAATGCTTCACAAATGGGTTTTTCACCACACAAAACATATTAGGAACATTCTAATTTAATAAATCAAGTATTATAACTCATTTCTAATTTCTTACACATTGAATCACCTACCTTTTGGGTCAAAACCCCTAGATCGATGTGATAAACAACAACAGCCCCACTAACACACCACAAGGGAGTGAAAGGCCACCTAAAACATCAAGATTAGACCAAGAAACACAATGATAACCCCTAGGTACGAACCCTAACATCTGTAAATTTTACAACCACAATAAATATGGAATAATCCCGATGAAAATGGAATGAAAATGATCGGAAACTCACATAATTTTGAGATCATGAATTAAACTCCCCAAATACACCAGTTTCAGAATTTTAAAACAACCAAAAATAAAAGTGAGGTTCTAATAAGTATGAGTTGGTAACATGAGAACTAAAGTGTAGGGAACAAAGTAAAAATCTATGGAGTTATAAATTAAATAATTTTCCTCTTCAAATCTAGATGATTGAGACATCCGGAGTAGTTTTTCCCTAATCTGTTAAGAACATGAGTTCCAAAGAGGGGTAGGAGATCATGGGGCATGCCTTGTGTAAGTCGGCTCGGTTTGGTGTTGGAATCACTGAAAAAACATAAAAATTTAATTAGGTATTTAAAATTAAAAAACAAAATTATGTAGGAATTATGCTTTCGAGTTGGCCTAAAACCATAATAAAAACTCAAATCCTTCATTATTATGAGTGAATATTGGGTCCAAATTTATATGGTGGTATTAATGTACCAGGGGATTCTAATTGGGAAGTGGAATGGGTGTAAAATGTTGAAAAATGAAGTAGTTATTAAAGAGAAAAAAAATATTTTTTTATTTTGAAATGGGATCACAGTTTGTCTAGAATTTTGAAAACCCACCATTTCCACCAAAAAGAATTAGAAACCCCCAAAACAAAGAAATAATGGAAATTAAATTAAAAATACCTTTAAAATAAGTCATGGATGTGACATGCTCTCTACATTCAAGAATCAATATGGGTTCTTTAAAATATGAAAGGAAATGTTCTAAAGATATCTCATCCGATATGAGAACATGTATTGTGTTTGGAATGTATTTCCTTAGCATGCTATATGTAATACAACATCTAAATTTGAGATATTTTGTGGTAATGCTAAATGATCAGCAATAAATCTAATCCATTTAATATTTTTGAAGGGTTAGACATACCTAGGGATCATATTTACCTTCTTACTGAATCTTATAACTACATTACATTGATTTTCCTTCATGAAAATATGATATACCACATGTAAATCTAATTCACTCCTCCGATTATCAGCCTAACTCTATTTCTTAAATTGAACTGAATTAATACGAACATTAATAACCATTACCTTATTCATCGACTCTTCAATAAGATCTTGTCCATTGAGCTTCCTTTTTACAAATTCATCCAAACAATTTTGATTATAGAATCTATTCTATATAATTCTTCATAATGATCCATTTGAATACAAGAATGGAAACTATTAATATAGGAAAACTCTACCGGAGGTAATTACTAATCCCAGATTCCTTGAAGGTCGAGTAAGAATGAACATAACATGTCATTTATTGTTTTAATTTTTATTTTAAATCGTCGATCAGTTTTGTAGTGGTAAGGAAGAATAAAATGAAGCTTAGTATTGAGATTCATTGGAATAAATTTCTAATATTTCGATGTGAATCGGGGGTCTTGATTTGATATAATCGATATAGGTTCACAATTAAGACTTAGAAATTTGTTAATGTAGTGCCTTGCAAGTCACTTGAGGGGAAATTCTTCTATTATGGACTAAAAATTATAATATTTTGTTAGGCGGTGTTCAATAACCTATATTACGTCATTAATTATATACATATTTTGTAGCCCTATGAAAAATTATATGGTAATTTCAGCAAATTTCCACATAGGAATATGAAGTGTTATCCAGAAACCTTTTGGATGTTTCCTCAAAGATTTTAATTTTTAAAAAACCCAACATCTTGAAACATAATAATAATTCTCTCGAATCAAGTTATCTCTCCAAAAATGTTCCTTCAACTCCATATAAATCTATGTTTTTCGAGGTTATATAGTGGAAGTTGAGCTATGGGAATCATATAACAACTCTCATTTATGATTAGGTATTAATAAAATACATATACGCTTTCCAAACATAAGAATATTATCTTCAGAAACAATTTCTACTAATTTTTTATTATTTATAACATTAATATTAATCTGAATGGACTCATCATAAGATTCAAATTTGATTATACAATATAATAAATATGGTTTGGTTATCATTTTAAATTTAATTTATGTATTCCGCTCTATAAAATATCCCTTATCCATATATACTAGATCAATGAACATAAGATTCTTCTCAATCCTCAGCTGGGATAAAACTCTATAATATTTTATACTAAGTGCTTTTTTCAACCTTATTTTCCTTTCTTTGGTTGTTGTGTATTGAGAAATAATATTACATGAGTATCTAGAGCCATATACTTTTTCTATTACTGATATCCTTATTTGAGAAGATTTTTTTAGTCTATTATGATTTGTGTATATCTCAAATCATTCAACAAAGCAATAATATCTCTATATTGTGATATAATAAATTACAACTGCTAACTCATGATCATGGGTTTATTTTTGGGATCACAAGTCTTCAATTTACTTGAAGAATACTCAATAACACTATCATTTTCTAATTAATAAAAAACCATTTCCCTTCTCAGATGTATCGTTATATATGTCAAACCCATCACTATGAGATGGAATAGTCAAAATTGGAGCATTAACTAATATCCTCTTTACTTCTTCAAAGATTTATTCATATTCCATTTTCCATAAAAAATATCCCCTTTATGTGTAACCTATATTAAAGGGTTAGAAAATTGGGAAATATTATTAACGATTTTCAAATAGTAACCCTCCAAACCAATGAATCTATCTTCCTCAGATAAGTTTCTTTTTGTTTGTCATTATCTAAATACCTTTGTATTTGTAGTATCAGCTGATATCCTATCCTTAGAGATAAAATTTCCATGAAAAGGAACATATTCAATATATAAATGGAACTTTCTAACCATTCCATATAAATCTTCCCTTAATAGAGTTCTAAGAATGATTATCATGTGATTATTATTGTCCTCATAGATTTTAAAATAAACCAGAATATCATCAATGAATACAACAGAAAATTCATCAATGTATTCCTTAAATACATTGTACATTATGTACATTAAAATAGAGGGTGAATTAGTCAATCCAAATGGCATTAATATAAACTCTTAATATTCATTCCTCATCCAAAATTTTGGCTTTATAATGTTCTCCCTATACACTAAAAAGTTGTGATACCCAGAATGATGATCAATCATTGAACAATACTGGGCTCCATTATGTTCATAAATCATGTCATCAATTTCAAGCCGAGGATATTTGTCATTTATTATAATAGAATTTATTTCCAAATATTCATTGTGAAACCTCACAAGATCCATATGTCTTCATGAAAAAAAAGATAAATGCTACACATTTTGAAATAGTAGGGTGAATAAATCCCTTATAACCCAAATACTCTTGTTGTTTATTCAAATCTACCAATTCCACATTTTTAATTATATAGAGAGACATTTATATTGTCCTTTTATATAGGATTAAATTAATTTAAAATTCAAATTTACACTCTGGAGTATGTCCCTGAAATTCATCAATAAAACATCAATGTATTCTTGTATAATAGGTAAATCCTCAATTTTAGGACTAACTTCTTCATCACATGATGTTGTTTTCTCTACATCCACAATAATTTGGTTTATTATAGCTACTATGGTTAGATCTAGATATGAATCTAGTGAAGAAGGTTCTTCTCTATTGATGAAGAATTATATAAATTCCATACAAAGAGTAATTTATTTCCCCTTGAAATATATTTTTGGATCATTTTTTGAGATCCATTACATAATGGGTATTATATCAAAGTCAACCATAGGTATGATAACCTGGTCAGCACATAAAGCATGTTTATGTGTCATAATTGGGTCTAAAAACACATATTTTTTGCAATGATACTTCCCTTAATAGTTTTCACTAACAAGTCCCTTATTAAATCAAAAAGAAAATGTCTAATTTTATTAGAAAACAAGGTAGATATAAAATAGTGCAATGATATTGAATCATATAAAACATTATCTAAATTTGATGATATGATTAATTTACATGTCATCATGACATGTGGTACTTCTACCTATGATGTATTTATCACATAATATTGGTCGTCTCCCATTGACCTCTTATTTTGATTATTCCCCTAATTCTTGGGGAAATAATTTTCATAAGGTCCCATATCATTATAATCATAGTACTGGACATCATTGATCTGATTACCCTTTCATTTATGATCAAAGAGACCCCTATCTCTATATTTACTGTGAAACCCATGTCCCTTAAAACATTTCCGTAGGTGATTCGCATAGTTTTAAGAATATATAAAAGATTAATATTTTATTTTCTTCGTTGATTAATTCCCTTTTTTCTGATGCTTAGATGACCTCTTCCTATCATGGTTTCCCAAGAATATATAGGATTATGAGAACTCCTTCTCCTTCTTGATGGAACATATAAAAACTTCATCGTATGATGATAAATTATAAGACACCATTTCCCTTTGTAGATTTGTCTTATGACCTAATTTAATTGTTAATCTTTCTCTCTATTTTGAATATATAGTCCCTATCATAACTATCTTACATTTTAAAGGTATATTTTTTATTTTCTACACTCTCTCCTTCATTTTACTTTGAGCCATGGAACATCCTCTTCATCAAAAAATTTTAATCACAATGGAATTATTCATAAAAAATATCTCCTTAATGGTTCTCCATTCTATCAGTTCTATCTCTTATTATTCCGTTGTATTTTGGATCAAGGTCCGCTACTTATCAACATATACTTTGCGATAATATACCGAATGTGTTATCTTTTCCTTTTCGTTTCATTCCAATGCTATAAATATATTCTCTAGAGACTTATTCTATTTCCCAACTATAATTGAATTTGTAGTACCACTAGAATATAGGGGCTTCTATTGCATAATAAAATATAGTAATGGAGACTCTCTCCATATAATAGGTTGATCCATTCTAGAAATCTTATTTTTTATATCCTGACTAACTTGTCCAAATATATCCATAATTTTCTTTGTTCCAATACCAGTTGTATTAGTATCCTCAAAAGGGTAGTCTCTATATTTTCCATGAGCATTAATACCATTCATCCTTCTGTGATACATTTCTAAAAAAATGTCATACACTGAAATAGAAAAAAAGTCATGAATTTCAAATATAGTATAATAGTCAACATAAATTTAAAATTTATTTATAATAAATCATAACATTGTTAACATTAATTATGTGATTAATTTTAAATCCTTCATAATGGTAGGTAAATAAAATGTTAATTATACTAAGAATATCCACTGTGAGTATCAAACCAACTGTGTAGTAAATCCCTTTTTCATGTACAAGGTACCCCAAGTCAAGACTGGTCCACCTTTTCATAGTTGTTACCCCTAGTTACACCTGTCCTAGAACCACATCACCTTGTATTATCAAGATAGAAACGTTTTTCTAGGAATACCAACATAATCTATACCATACAAAAAAATTCTTGGATGTTGTTATATATTAAAATTCAATATCTATCTAATATTTGTTATCACTACCCAATATTATCTAAATACAGTTTACATGGTTGAATTTATTCTTCCTTTGATTCCAATTATAAAACCCTGACCCTAGAAGCCCATACCCAGTGCATTATTTAATTACGTTTGAAAGATTACAAGGAGTAAAATCTAGAAGGACTAATTATTTTAGCATTAATGGAATGAAAGATGATATACCTGATACCCATAATTTTTTTAAATATAATGTGAAAAAATGATATGTAATAAAATGAAATAAACTATGTACACAGAATCTTATTCAAAGATTTATTATTCATAACCTTGGTAAATGAAGACTAATAATGGTGAGAAGAAATGTTGAGTAAGGGTAAGTAAGGAAGAAGAAACAATGAATCAAATATAAAATATTAATATGTAAAATTAAATAACAGATAACACATTCCATTCAAATATCTAGATAAGGAAAAAGCAGTATATAAAGGTAACAAAATGATACACATGATATTTAATCAATTAACTGAAAATAAAATATAACCATAGATATATCGATGAAAAATATCATGGAAAAAAAATAAATTAAATATTTATCAAGAAAATACTTCTTTTTTGGTTGTTATGTGTAAGGAACCTGAAATCCTATATCATCATGAAATTTCACAAGACTGTTAAAACTATTGCTATACACCCATTTAATATGACCAACTAATTTTTCCCATGAGATCCTTTTGATTAATCAAGGAGATATATAAATTATAGGCCCACTCTTCAAATCCAGTCCAAAGAAGTACTAATATCAGTTAATATTAATAAATAATATTCCTTAACATATATCTATATGGAATAAAGAATACATATTTATCAATAATTCACTTATTAATCAAATAACTGTCAAATATTACACTGTATGTAAAAATGATATATAGTTAATGAAATACTAATAACCACTATATGATAATATGTATATTAATGTAAATTTCCCATTAAAAATGATTAAAATGAGGATATTGTTTCAATATAAATTTATCAATCACAATATTATGTGAGATTGAAAAGATAATTATTGTGGTCATTATTTGTTAGAATAGTCTTTTAACATTCCATTGTTTCCCATACAACTTACATAAATTTAAAACATATTCCCCATGAAGGAATAATATAAAATGAAACTTATAATAACATTATAGAAAAGATATTCTTGATATAAAATTTCAAATGGAAGTATAAACACCACATAAAAGTGAATTGGTGTACAATAATAAATAACACTCATTGGAATGTAAATTGATATTAAATCCCTTATGTTAAACATTCATTTTTTGTTGTTGTTCCTCATGAATTATGTTTCAAATATGATAGTAACTTATGAAATAACTATAATCATTTTTATAATATCATATAATATCTTCTTATTTTATCTTATTACCCACTTGTTAACAATCATTCATTATTTTTATTAATTATTCTATTAATTTCCTAGTTTGCCCAATTATTTTAGTGGCTGTTATTTATTGTTCCTATTATATAGATCATGATTTAATCATGTAAATAAATCAAACCATGATTTAATTATAATATATATATTTAGTATATATTTACTTATAATAATCAATATGGTTTGGAGGTAAGACATGAAATTCACTATTCATAGAGATGGTAGGTCGTACGTATGTACGATTGCTACTTCCATTTTTATGCCAATTTAATATGATGAAGGGTAAATGATAAATATTTATATTATAATTCCATTATAATATCTATTTAATATATGTTACATATGTTTATTAAAATTTTCATAAATATGTTTCAAGTATACCATAAACGAATCACATTACTTTGAGGAGGCAGTACTCTCACAAATGATGCTATCATATTTACAAAAAAAATGAAATTATAAGGAAATAATGTGTATAAGAATTAAATATTATTAAATAAAAAATTATTATATATAACATATATAATTAGATTTTGTATCATAATTTACAACATGAGATGTGGTAAAGTAAAAAAATGAACAATCAGTTTTTCTGTGAGGTTGTAGTTCGTTGTACATATAAATAGTATGTTATTTACACATTATATGGAAATTTATGTAATTTGAGGTTTAAACCGTAAAATAAATAAATAATATTATATTTATGATATTAGTTTTTTTATTTAATAATTAAATAATCATATTTGAGGTGGTGTATAATGGAAATAAAACAATATATCTTGAGGAATGTAGTTACCTCTTAATCGGGTAACTTGTTTTGGTTTTCACAAAAATGATTCCTTGAATTTATTTCTACCCAAAAGAAGGATTCAAATATTAATGGAGGTATTTTGGTGATTTAATTATTCAGTTCTTGGAAAATCCTATGTGGCTTGAGTGTCATGAGTAAGTGGGAAGATAATAGGCCTTTCTGTAGTGGATAGGTGTGGCACTCTTGTATTATTTTGGAATGAATGAACCCCCCAACGATTCATTTATTAAGTGGGTTAATAATCATAAAATGATGATAAAAGGGATGATAGTTGCAACAAAATAGGTTTTTATTGAATAATACATTTTTATATCTATTGATATTTATGAATATGATATTAATTTTATGTTAAATGGGACACTTTTTCTAATAACGCACTCAACATGAACCAACAGGTTTCTCCGAAATTTTACGTTGCGCACAACATTGAGTTATACTAAAATATATTATAATAAAATTATTATTAATTTAAATTTTAGTAAATTCATTGTAATTTTATAGTAGGAATGAATATTATCAATGGAATTATGAAAATATGGTTTACACATGATTCATTGGTTACCAAATTTATTATTAATGGAAATAAAAACCAATTGAATATAAATGATTTGTTTTTATGAAAATCTATCTAAAAAGGCTATAAATTTTTTTATAAAATAATATAACTATATATTAATTTTTAACAGAAAACTTTATGTTATATAATGAATTTAATGTTTAAAATTCTTCTTATATGTTTTCTAGATTTATTATAAGAATAAATTCAATTTTTTTTTTAAAAAGTTGTTTTTTTTCTAAAAACGCACTTCTACCACGTTTTGATAGATACCCTTTTAAAATTTAGTTTTTGACACATTTATATGTTATATTTTACAAAATAATCTTCTTAATTAGAATAAGGTCATCATAATTTACTTTGGATGAATTTTTTATACTTTTCTAACAACTATAATGTTTTGATGAGTAGTAAAAATAAGTTAAATTCTAAATGAAAATTTTTCCCAATGAGATAATTTATAGGGATAAATAATATTTCTCAATTGTTCTATTTTATATATAGTATATAGTTTTATCATTTAATCCAATTTTTGTCATTAGAATAAATTTCACATTGAAATTGGACATAAACACATGTCAATCAGTTGGTAGTTTTTATTTCTTAAAAACACGCATTTTGGTTCTGACAACCAGAATTGATTTTAAATTAACTTTTACAAAATATGTGTTTAGATTTAGGAAAAATGGATTCCATATTCAGAATCATAAGGTTAAAATTGTGTAAATAATTTCCTTTACGTTTTAGACATTATAAATAGTAACTATAATAATTATTTTTATTTACCATGGTTAATGGGTAAAACTGGTAAATAAGGGTAAACAATTAAATTATAATAATCTAAAACAACCATAAAAATGTCATAATCCTATTGGGTAAGATATTTCCTAACATGGTCATCAATGGGTAGATTTTAGGACCCCATGGATCCACTTTCTTATGATGATGACGTGTTACAATAATTAATTTAATGTAATGAGGAAAATAACACAATCATGTATCTTTTTTCTAAAAATTTTATTATATGGGGTTATATAAGTGATATTTTACACTATAAATAGTAATTAGAAATATAAAATGATTTCATAAATCATTATATTTTATTTATAATTTTTTGACATTAAATAAATAAATATAATTATGACACAATGATGATACATTCATTACTTCATTAATAAACGATTCAAATTAATGATATTATAAATATTAAAATACATATTATTTGAAATATTTAATTTCATAAAAGAATTATCTAGGATAATATGACATTTTTTATTTATTCTATGTTTTTCATTTGAATGAATCGAGTTGTTGCGATTTTTTAAAAATGTAAAATATTTACAGTGACCAAAATTGACATAATTCATAACTAAAAATATAAAATAGATTCTTAAATGGTATTAAATTCATAAAAAGATAAAATTAATAGAAAAATTTAATATAATTCCAAATATGTTGCAAATTGAGTTTTTTGGGAATTTTTACATGATATTGTAATTAAATTAACCCACAATTTGTAAATAACATAATATCGCTACAATATTACAAATGGTAAAATAAGGATCAATTAAAAATGTGAAGGGTAAAAATATATTCAATACATGTGTAAAAATTATTTTATGATGGGTAATCGAACCAAATTAATATTATATTAGAATTTAATGTATTTTGGACAATTGTTAATTGAAATTGAATTTATAATAAGTTAACATTTCCAAACTTTTTGGAAGTGCCTCTCCCCCACTTTATAAAAGACCACCACCTCTACCCACATATTCACACCTCTGAAGACACATGTTTCAACCAAAATTTTATAAAATAATATCCCAAAATCCATCCCTTCCACTTAGAATCCTTATATTGGTATGGATGCAATTCAAGAAATTCTTTTTAGCTTAAATCAAAAGAGGTCACCAGATTTAGAGGTAACGTCTTCTCTCAAGTTCTTTTCCTTTATTATCTTTCCACGCTCCTCATGAAATACTGATTATTCAATGTTCTCATACAACCTATAATGATTGCCATTATAATGTAAATGTATATATATATATAATATATATGATATTAATATTTTATATATTCTTATATAATTTTTATTTATTACTTACCTTTATGATTTCCATGATGTGTAAATACGATAATTTCATTTGAAGAAGTGTGGACTACTGCCCCCTCAAGGTGATATGACTCATTAATTACATACATGTAACGTATAAAGGATAGGTTTATTTATCCTATGAGGAATAAATTTCATAAATATAAAACTATTATTATAATATACATTTATATCATATTATTGTTATTCATTTAGAATGACAAAGAAATGAAAGAAGCATTCTTGTGTACGTACAGCCTACTGTCTCCATGAAAGGTGCATTTCATTTCATATATCAAAATATTATGGAAATTATAATTTCATATATATTGGATATATATGATATTTAAATTATGAATAATATTATGATGATGATGGAATTTTGACTACCTGGGCAATTTACATCAAAACAAGTTCATTTTCGACTCGAGTACTGAATATCAACAAAACGACTGATATGAACATAAATAATTATGTATCTTTTTTACATGATAATAAGTAATATAAAATTAATTATAAACATTAAAATTTATTTTAGGAATGTATAAATTAAACTATGTTCATTATTATTGAATATAAAGAAAGAACAAGACAAGTCAAACAAAAGGTAAGGAATCTTCTTAATCCAATTTCCATTCTTTGGGTTGATCAAATATTTAATTACTATATCATGTTGTGAATATGTGAGAAATTAATTTTTATATCTATCTTATACTAATAATTTTCTTACGGTAATGTATATTGAATACACATAATCAAACATTTTTATGGAAAAATGATCTTTGTAAGGGAGTTTCAAAACTCAATTTATGCACATTGGGTTTTACGCATAATTCGTTGATTATATTACACAATGAATATGTGTGGAATTTATATTTATTTATTTATATTGTAATTTAGACATCTATTTCTGTATATATTCAATTTCCACACATAATCACCCCATTGATAAATTTTTATGTCATTTATATGAACATTGTAATGGAAATCTTGACTCAATATATATTTATTGAGTTAAATATACATGTCATTGGTTTTTTTTCAAGAATATGGGTGAATGAACTCTGATTGATTTATACTAAATATACACTTATATTGGGATTATTTATATTTTACACACATAATTATTTCATAGATTTATCCCTAATATAAGGATGTAATATTTGTAAGGGATTTGGTCTCAATTAACATTCCGTTGAGACTTATTTGTTGTTATTCACCAATTCGCTATTATATGGTGTATATACATACATTTTAAATATTATATCATGAATATATTTATTCTCATTATATTATAGTTTTTTTTAATTTTATTATTTAATTAGTTATATTTAATTATTTTCTGATGTGGCAAGGGACTCTTTAACTAAAATATAATTTTAAATATTCCATACATTTATTCTTCAAAATAACTCCCATTAATTTAAATGATGAAAAAAATGGTTTTATGGATTTATTTATATTCACATATATAAATTAAAATTTAAAATCTCTAATTTCTCCAAGATGTTTCAATGTTGTACACTTTTATTCAAAAATATCTTTACTAAATGGTTTAAATTATTTTGGAAATGGATTGAATATTTCAATATCTTGAATATGTTTCTAGTTATTGATGAGTGGAATGTTGATAATTAAAATATTTTATGTGTTATGATTATGTAATGGTACTTGAAAATATTACGGATGGTTGTGTGATAAACCAAATGCGGGTTGTTCTGTGATAAACCTTGGGAGGGTGTGCCCATCGTAACTCTCCAATGAATTGGGTAACATGATAGAGGTAAACTTTAATGTTTCTCATAAGATATTTAGGAAATATACTATGATGGGTATTCAAAAAATAACCATTAAGGATACTCCCTATGTAGTAGTGAAGGCCTCAATTTACGTTACGGATGCCACAACATACCTTTAGGATTTATGATTTCATTGAGTTATTCATTTATCACATGATTTCTTGAGGTATGTCAAATATATTATGTTTTATGATTAAAATGTATGATTTTATTGATTTTTACGTACTAATGGACTAATGTTTTCAGTCCATATTTTATATCCCTTACTGATCTTTTTATCCTCATACAATGTTTTTGAAATGTTTTCATAATGTATAAGGAACGGTAAGAGAAAAGAAGATTTCAAAAATATTATTATCAAGAAAATAATTCTTTTTATATTTAATGAATTTAAATTGATAAAATTTTTTATATATTATATGTGTCTACTTTTTTATATTTTTAGTGCAATGTAGTAGTTATTGACTAATTATCTAAAACTATAAACCTAAAAAAGATCTTTAATGTGAAAGCAAGTAAAGTCTTGATCAAAACTCAATATTATATAATGTTTAAGGGTTGGGACTTATTGTTTGTATCACATGAATGTTTTAGAAAACATTAGAGATTAGGATATTTTCTTTTGGGTTAGGGATATTATCATGGATTTATAATTTTAAGGAATATTATAAGATCAATGAATAAGAAACCGCTTTTGAGGGTTTTGTTGTGAAATTTCACGTTGATTAACGGTTTTTTTGGAGACATTAACCATTGAGAAAATTTGGGGTTATTAGTTATTGGGATGAAAAATGTGAGGTATGAAATTACCTTTGAGGTTAAAACATTTTATGGTTATTTTTTAGGATTTTATCACATTTTTTTAATGATATATGAATTATAATGTTTTTGAAAAAATATGACACACAGATCATGTGTCATCTTGTCGTATTACACAATGTTTAGGGGATCAAACACACAAGCAAAGTGCAACTGGTATTTATAACCTACCACAGGCCTATGTGATGTCCCTGGTTAGTTTTACTTATTATTTTTTGTTAAATGATTTTATGGATCATGAATAAGTTGATTTTTTAACATATGTTTTATCAAATGGATATACATAGCATAAGAAAATAAATTGGTGATTATGTGATAAATGTTATTTTGGAATACATTTTCTCTTTTGGTAACACTATATGCCTAATGAAAATAGAATTCTATGGGATTGAATTTGATGAGTAATGGATAAATTTTATTTTGTAAGATTCTATGATTTTACTGTGGACATATGGAAATTTGAGAAATTTATGGAAATGATTAACTTACCATGGGGAATATTTTATTATATTAATTAAATATGTATGAGACTTTAAGATTAGTCGATATTATTTGGAGATAAATGTTATGATTTATCGTGGAAAACAATGTGATAAAATCATTTTGAATTTTTTGTTTCAATCATAGTTTGAATTATTTTTGATGAATTTTACGGATAATTGTTCATTTAATGGTATTTGTTGAAATTTGTGAATTTTTTGTTTAATTTTGGAGATTAAGAGTAGTATTTTGAATTATAATGGTTTATTATTTTTAGGGATTATATGATCTTATACTAAATATTTTGATTTTGGGTTAATGTCTAAAGAAATGGAAGATGTATAGTTCATCTTTTTTGGATTATGATATTCTATAGAAGTTGATTCTAGTTCTTCATGTGTGACCAATCCATATTGAATACTCATCATTTGGGAAAAAATGAGTTTGTGGTATATATTTAGTAAATTATTATAATCTACTTGACAAGTAATGATGATTCCTTATGTTCTTATTCTATGTAGTAAAATAATTCCTCATTTTTATGTAAAAGACCTTAAAATAGAAAAGTTTTTTGTTTATTTTTCTTATTGGGAAATCAAATACTATTTAAACCATCAGAGGTTTATGGTTTTCTGGTTGTTAGCATTGTACTTATCCTATTTTCTATCACTCTCCATCAGAACTTTATGGTTAGTTTTCTCTTCCATGTCCATGTTTTCTTACATGGAACCACAATTTTTTTTGTATGACCTTTTTAATACTCTTACATTCTTTTAAAGTGAAATATTTATTGAATCTTTTTCTGATGTTGGATTTTAAATGATGGTTCTGAGCCCAATTTTATAATTGTGGGGTGGAAATTTCTAAAAGGGGGAATGATATAACGACCCCAGTTTTTATAGAATAATATATTTTAATATCTATTGATAATTATAAATAATATATTAATTTTTTAAAGGGGACACTTTTTCTAATAGTGTACTCAACAGGCAATAATGGGTTTCTCTAAAATCTTACGTTGCACACAACATTTAGTTCTATCGAAAAATAATACAACAATATTATTATTATTTTAAATGGAAGTTAATGAATAACCATTTTATAGAGGGAATGAATATTATCATCTGAATTATGAATATATGGTTTACACATGAATCATTGGTTACCAAAATTTTTTAGAAACGTAAATAAAAACTAATTCAATATAAATGATGTGTTTTTATGAAAACCAAACTAAAAATAGAATAATTGAGTTTATAAAATCATATAACTATTTATGGATTTTGATTTAATGAAAAAATATATGTTATTATTCAATTTAATATTTCATATTCATCTTATAATTTTTCTATATATTATATAAGAAAAAAATTAATTTTTTGTAGAAATGAAATTTTTTTCTAAAAATGATGTTTTATCGCCTTTTGATGGGGAACCATTATTAAATTTATATTTTGAAACATTTATATATTCTATTTGATAAAATATCCTTCATTTTATGAATAATGTAATAAAAATTTAATTGTTATTAATTTTTTTTATTTTTCTGATAACTATAATGTTTTGAGGAATAGTAAAAATATGCTAAATTTTAATTTAAAACATCTTTTTCCATCAAGAAATTTTATATTGTTATATCATATTATTTTCTAGTTTTAAGGAAAATATAAAATATATTTTTATTATTTAATAAAATTTTGGTCATTATAAGTAATGTAACATTGAAATTGATCATAAACACATGTCAATATTTGGGTAGTTTTTACTTCTTATTAACATGCTTTTTGGTTGTGACAAAGGGAAATAATTTTAAATTAATTTATGAAAATTATGGTATTTGAATTTGGAAAAATGAATTCCATATTTTAAATTAATATTTAATATTAGTGTAAAAATGTACCTTTTATTTATTTAAATTATAAATAGTAACTTTAGTAATTATTTTTATTTACCGTGGTTAATGGGTAAATATAGTTAATAAGGGTAAAAAGTAATATAATAATAATATAAAACTACACTGAAATTTGACTCAATCATATTGGATGAGATCTGTACAACCCTGAGCATCCTTGGGTCTATTTTTGGACCCCATGAATTCACATGGGAGTGATAATGACATGTTATAATAATTAATTTTAAGTAAAGAGAAAAATAACATAAATACGTATCTTATTACTAAAACAATTTTTATATTGGGTTATATATGTTATTTCATCCTCTATAAATAGTAATCACAAAAATAAATTTATTTCCTACAACATTATATTTTCTTTATTGTTTTTATACCTTAGATAAATAACATTTATTATGACACAATTATGATGTAGTGATTGTTTCATTAATAAAGGATTCAAATAAATGATATTATAAATATTAAATAAATATTAGTTGACATAATTAATTTCGTCATCAAATTTTATAGGGTAACATGAAATTTTAGGATTGATTAAATGTATTTTCTAAGAAATTAATTAGTTATTAATTTGTAAAAAAGTATTGTATGCATAGTGACCAAAATTGAAAAAAAATTAAAAAATAAAATATTAAATAGATTATTAAATGATACTTAATTCCTAAAAATCTATGATTCAACCAAATTGTTAATATACATAAAAAAATATCATAAATGTAATTTTGGGGGACTTTTTACATGATATGGTAATTACATTAACCGGAAAATTAAAATAACATGATATCATTATAAAATTAAAAAGGGTAAAATAAGGGTTAATACAAAACGATAAGGATAAAAAATTATTCAAATCTTGTCTAAAAATTGTTGTAAGAAGTATATTTGAAACATAATCATCATATAATAAAAATAAATGATTTTTGGACCATTTTTAATCTAAATTGAATTTATAATAAATTAATATTTCAAGACTTTCCTAAATAGCCCCTCCTCCCTCTTATAAAAGGTCACAACCTCTACCCATTTACCCACACCTCTCAGGACACTTTAATCATACAAATTATACTCAAATAATCGCCCAAAATCTTTAAATTACTCTTATAATCCTTAACTTGGGCAGAAGGCAATTCAAGAAAGCATTTAGGCTCTAATCAATAGAAGTTACCTGATTTAGAGGTAACGTCTCCTATCAAGTACTTTTCCTTTATTTTCCTTCTTTAGTTAATATTATCTTCTTATTATTTTAATACATTACAACACCATAATAATCTATATAATAGTATTTTTTTTATCATATGTATTCTAACTACACTTACACACACCTCTATTTACTAGACACAAACATATTATTTTTGTGTACGGTGAACTAATATCTCACGAAACGATGATTGTTCAATTTTATCCTACCACCTCTCATGGTGTTAATTAGGATGAAACTGTATTTATATATGATATATATTATATTTCTATTTTCTCTATGATTCTATAACATCATATTTACAACACACCTTTATGCATTCCATGATGTGTAAATATGATAATTTTATTTGAGAATGTCTGGACTATAGCCCCCTCAATGTGATATCACTCATTAATGCCATACATGGAACATATAATGGATAGTTTTTTTAACATTTGAGACATACATGGAATAAATATAAAAATTGTATTATAATAAACATTTATATCATTTGATTATTATTCTTTTAATATGACAATGAAATTAATGTAACGCTAATGCGTAAGTACGACCTACCGTATCCTGTAATGATGCATTTTATTTATTATATCCAAATATTATTGAAATTATAAATACATATATACTTTATATATATGATATTTAGTTATTAAAAATATTTTAAAGATGATGGAAGTTTGACTAAATGGACAATTTACATCAAAACAACTTCATTTTCAACTCGAGTAATGAATATGAACAAAACAACTTGTATGAACTTAAATAATAATGGATTTATTTTACATGATAATAAGTAATATAAAATAAATAATAAAAATGAAAATGGTTATGAATGAAGTAGAACATAACCTATGTTTATTATTCAGGAATACAAATAACGTATGAGACAGTTTTGAATCAAGGTATGAAAACTTCTGAACCCAATTTCCAATCAATGTGTTGATCTTCAACTTCTGGACCATGTTATTCTATGATTGTGTGAGAAATTAATTTTGATATCATATCTTTTAATTACACTTGAATTATTGGTATTTATTGTGAATAAAAATATTTGATCTATTTGAATGAAAAATGGTCTTTTAAGGTAATTTCTATAATCAATTTCTGCTTATTGGGTTGTACGTATACTTTGTTGAATATATTATGCAAATTTTATGGGTAGAATCACTATTTATTTATTTATGTTGTAATTTTAACTTTTTTTTTTTTGATATACATTTTATACACATAATAACCCCATTGGTAAATTCATATTCCATTTATATGAACTTTGTAAGGGAAATGTTAACTCAATCTCCATTAATTGAGTTAAATATCCATGTCACTGGTTTTGTTTTTACAATAATATATGTGAATTTCCTCGAATTGTTTTACACTAAATATCCACTTATACTGGGTGTAGTTATATTTCTCACACTTAATTATGTCATTGATTTTTCCTTAATTAATGGAGAGTATATTTGTAAGAGATTTCGTCTCAATTTATATTCCATTGAGACTTATTTGTTGTTTTTACCAATTCTATTTTATATGGTGTATATACTTCGCTATGAAATATTTTATCATGAATATCCTTATTCTAATTATATTATATGTTTTAATTAATGTTATTATTTAATAATTTTTATTCAATTATTTTTGGAAGTCATAAGGGGCTCTAACAAAAATATCATTTTAAATGTTCTCATGATTTCTTCTTCTACATCATTCTTATTAATGTCAATGTTTTAAAAATGGTTTTGAGGATTTCTTTATATGGAAATATATGTTTTAAAATTTTAATTCTTTAATTTATATAAAAATTTTCAAAGTGGTATGGGAAAATTTTATTCAAAAATCACTTTTTAAAATGTTTTAAATAGAATTGGAAATGGATTGAATATTTCAATATCTTGAATTTATTTCTTGTAATTTATGAGTGAAATTTTTATAATTTCAATCTTTTATGCGTTATAAATATGTAATGATACTTTAAAATTTTATGGGTGGTTAATGATATACCAAATATAGGTGGTTCTGTGATAAACCTAGTGCAGGTGAGTCCGTGATAGCTCTCCAATGCCTTGGGTCACATGACAGAGCTAAATGTTAATGTTTCTATTAATAGATTTAGGGAATATATTTTTATGGGTATTCCAAACATAACCATGAAGAGTACTCCCTATGTAGCTGTGAAAGCTTCATTATAAGTACGTTATGGATTCCATAAGTTAACTTTTTGATTTATGATTTCTATGAGTTATTCATAAATCATATGATATCATAAGGTATGTTAAAGGGGTTCTGTTTTATGAGTAAAATTTATGATTTTATTGTCTATTATGTACTCATGGACTATGTTTTCCTTTCCATTTTTTATATCCTTTACTGAACTTTTTATGCTCATCCCATGTATTAAAAATGTTTTCACGGTGTATTTGGAAGGGTAAGAGAAAGGAATAATTCAAGAATATTTTTATCATGAAAATAATTATGTTTTTATTTAATGAATTTAATTATTCTAAAAATAATTGGATAGATTATAAGTGTCTAATTTTTAATATTTGATATATAATGTAATAGTTATGGCCTAATTCTATAAAACTCTAAACCTGAAATGATCCTAAATGTAAAATAATGTATATTATTAATCAAAACTAAATATAATGTTATTTTTACGGATAATTTCATATAAGAGGTTATATATATGTCCAAAAAATGGATTTTTCTCATGTTTTAAGGTCATATTAGGCCATATGTTTAGTGTTTACCCCCTAACTAAGATTAATTTTTCCTTAATCATTTTAATTAATTTTAATGACATTCATTAATATTTTTTTCAAAAACTATTTTGACCATATAAGATATTATAAATTATGATGAATCTAAATATGTAATAAATTTTTATAAATTCATATCATAGAATTCATATATATTAATTTATATTTAATCTCGTAGACATGACGACAATGTACGTTTTTAAAGTAAAAAAATCCAAAAATTGCTATGTTTTTATTTTCAATTTCAAATTTAATTTAATTAAAATGAACTAAAATAGATTAATTGATAAATATATGATAAAATTATAGTTTAAGTACAATTTAAAATATAATTTAATTCTATAAATAAATTATATGAAAAATAAGTTTTGAAATAAATTTCAGTATTTTTTATTTTTCGGATAAAAAAATATCACAGAAAAATAAAAAAACATAAACCTAAACTAATTATTATGTTATTAATTCAATTAATAATGTTATTTTGACATATTAAATTTATGAATTGTCAAATATTGTATTTAAGATGTGTTTTCATTAAAAGGGGAAAACCAATCTTTCTAAAAATATAGTATTTATGTGTTTTATTCTGTTTGTTCTTATGTTATGCCTATAAAATATAATATATGAGTGTAAAAATATTTTGATGGATATATAATATATATATTTAATTAAAAAACTCTATAATAGTGTCATTATTTAATTTTATATTTAAAATTTTACTAATTAGTGTTTTTTAAATCTGATGTTGTTTGTATTGCAATACTATCAACAAAATCTAATGGAAAATACGATAATTTTTATTGGTTCTTCATTTTTTATAATATTTTTATAAATAAAAAGGAAATATCAGAGGGTCTAAGATAAATTTTATTTTAATGAAATTATTATCTTGTATAATGAAAATACAAATAAAATAATTATTTCCACAAATGATGTCAATGTTATTTATAAAAAATTATATTTCAGTAAATGTATTAGAATTCTTCAAAAATGCATATTCAAAAAAATAATTTTATATTGTTGGTTTCCATCATCCACGGTCTATATATGGGACTTGTTTACTTTTATAATAACTATATTAACCCCTTTTATTAAATAGCATTGAAATCATCAAAATGGTCAAAAGGGTTAACAAAGTGTTAAAATAAGAAGATAAGGGTGAAAATATTGTCCAAAATTGGACAATTGTTTTTGTATGAAATGATTTAAAATTTAACTAATTTTTTTTTTGTAATAATTTCAATTTTAATTTGTTTTGAAATTATAATTAATTTATATTAATCATATAAATTTATAGAGTGACCCTCCTATCTCTTATAAAGGGGAACCTTATATTATAAGCTCATAACACTATAAAAACCTTCTGGAACGACCAAAAAATACCAAAATATCTTACTTAATACCATTCGCACATCATCACTATCAGATCCATTTTTTTGAATTATGAAATAATCAAACAAGAAATCAAGCTAGGGCCTAAGGAGTCCTAAAGTAGTGCAAGCCCAGGGAATCTGATCGGATTGAAGGCACACCTTCAGGTTTAAAGAAAGAATTTTTTGGAGAGAAGATGACTTCATGGAATTTTCAGCTATAGAGGCTATATGATCAACTACATTATTTCCCTATCACTAGGTTTGAGGGACCTTAACGCCATTTTTTAGAAGATCTTAGCAGTTTCTGATAATATAAGAGATCGACTATGGGGTATGGACTTTACCTTTTAAGGAGTTATGGATGATCATTGAGTCTATCCCCACATAGTATAAAGAAATATTATTCTTCATGCTAATGTTGATCCTAGACAACACCGCATTGGTCTCTTCCAAGATGCTTGTTCAATTTCCATAGTGGGCCTTAAAGGATATAAAAACACTCCCCCTCTTAACTAAGCATTATTTATTTAATTTTCCAACTTCTTTAATTTTTATTCATTCATTCTAACAATTTAAGAGATTTATAATATATAAATGAGGTTTATTAAGGTAATTACACAACACATATCATTTTATTGTTTATCTATATGGGAAATAAAATAGCATTTAATGTTTTTGGTGGTCTACTGCGTTGTGGACCAATGTAATTAATTTTCCATCACTATCTCTCATGAATGTATATAATGATTGATCTATTGTATATATATGATATTGATGACATATTAATAATTATTAAAAGATAATATATCCTATAATTTAGTACATTATAAAAAATATAAAAAATTATAATGTTGTTCCTCTCTACGATTAGATTTCCTCCACCATGAGGCAATGTGACTCGTTTTTCATCACAACAGTGCATAGATGAAACATATAATTGAAATTACCAAAAAATTATGTTCATTATTATAAAATTTTCATTATCATAGGATAAAATTATACATATATTATTTTCATAATTATAGTTGTATATTGAAATTTTAATCATTCATATGTATGTCCTACCATCTCAATGATTGTAACATAGTTTATTTTTCATGTCAATCATTTATGATTGGTTTTAAGAAGAATAATATCTATATAAAATTAATATTTATATGATAATTATTATTTTATAGATGATGGAATAATGGCCTACTTGAAAATGATCAACATTATGATGTTGTTTTGAAATAATTAACATAGTGTATTTAAAATCTTATTGCGGACTTAACAAATTATATAACTAAACATACCACTGCAATAAATGAATCCAATGGTTTAGTGATAAATTTTAAAAAAATTAAATTATTCCTAAACACATAAATACTTAATATAATTTCATTATATTATATTTATTATGCATACATGTAACATACAAACCCAAGGTATGGGATTTTGTCTCAATTTCCTTTTGATGAGGAATATTTTGATTATATGCACATAATATATTTTACATGGTGTATATATTTCCTGTTTAACATTCTATAACACGTGACAAACATAAATTATGATATTTTAAGTTTCAATTTGAATTATTTTATCAATAGTTATTTAACATTAATGTTTTCATGTGGTTAAGGGTATCTTGGATTAATTTTTTTGTTGGTTTATAACACTTATTCATTGACATTGCTGTTACATAATTATTATCGAATCAGTCACTAAATTATTTTATTATTTATTTACATCTATTTGTGTGAATTTATTTTTTTATACAAAATCACTCTATTGATTAATTATCAATTAATTTATATGATCATTGTAACGGTAATTCATCTCAAATTATTTTTCATTAGGACATAAATTAATTATATGTACCTATCTTCAATTATGGAGTGTATATACTACCTATTTTTACATGTTATAGAAAGAATATTATTATTTTATTGATATTTTTTTATTTAATTTATTTTATTCCATCATGGGTACTATGATGGAAAAGATACTAAAGTGGAAATGATTTTTTGTTACCACTAACTATCTTTTTACGACTGTCTATGTTCAAGGTTCATATAGGTGAAAACATATTAAAATATCATATTACATAAAATCATATTTATTATAATCTATTTATGAATGTGGTTTACTATTTTGATATCCATTTCTTCTTATATTATTTAATAGAAAAAAAATAATGTCATTTGAATGTGATATAGATCTTGTATCTACTTTTAGATGGGAAAACATTCACTTCAAAAACCAATTTCAAAAAAAATCATAGAATTTTTTTTATAGAAATAAATTACATCCTAATGATTTTTAAGTTGTTCTTTAACAAAATTTAGAAAGAAATAAAATGGAAATTTATTAATTTATTATAAATGAAACACAATATATTTTTTTTATAAAATGTTTGAGAAGAATATTTATTTTTAACATTTATAACATGAATGTATTTCCCCACCATCGTGACCAATTATTTATCTGAATCATCCTTTATAATCATCCAAGGGTATTTTATAATAATTTTTGTATATTATTTTATGAATTTATAGTTTTCAATAGTGATTTTCATAGTGAAAAGGGTATTTTCCTCAAGATTGTATTTAATGATCTTTTAATGGTATTCCATTCACCTAAAACAATGACCCTTTTTGTTAACTATACTCCAGTGTGGATATTTTCAAATGATGCCATCATCATTCCTTCCTTGGATGTATTATTGTTCTTTAAAATAGATTATCATGTAACTCATTTCATTTCAATGGGTTAATCATGTTATATAAGGATTTCTATATTTTGATATATATGGAGACAATGTCATTCCCACCACCAAAACTATAATGTTATGTTTGCATTCCATTATAAGATATTATTTTTTTCCTTCAATAAAAACCATCTGTATAATTTTATAAGAGACTCATATTTCGAAAAATGGGGGTCTAAATGGAATGGTAATTCTGATATCCATTAATTTTTTTATATTGGTTTAAAAAAGTTTTTCACGGGTTATATTATATTTTTATTAATGACCAGTTAAATGATATGTATATATGGGAAACACCTGATAATAAAAAAACATATAAAATGGTTTGAGACTAATTATAGATCATTAAAAATGGGGCCTCCTGATATAACATTTAAAAATGTTTATCCCCATTACTTCTCCTCATTACATTGCATTATGTTCCCTGTCATTAAATGAAAAAAATAATGGTGTTAACTATTGAGGTTTATCCTGTAGAATTATAATGTCTATAGTTATTTATAAATAAGATTTAAAATATATCATTAACATGATAAAAATATGTTTACTAAATGGTTTTTATTTGATTACCTAGAGTTTATAGTTATTAATTTGATAAATATTAAAATCACATGGTTCCTGAATATTAACTCAAATGACTCTTTTCAATGTTGAATATTAATGACATATTTCATTATTGAATATATAGTTATTTATGGGTATGAATTCAGTTATGTTATTCTCCTGCTCTATTAATATGTAATCATATTATTATACTCATATTACACTCCCTAATTTCATTCAATTGTTAATTTTTATGATTACCCTTAATGGGATTTTGATACCACCCTCCTAATGTTTTTATTTTACATATGTTCTAAGAAATGTTATTGAATACGTTATACATAAGATGTTTACTAAATGTGAACAACTCATTGAGAGATGACTTATATATTTATAAAAATATTTTTTATGAATCCATATGGTTATGAGTTTTTAAAAAAATTATAAAACTCTAAAACTAAAGGGTCTTTGGTTATGTAAGTGATTTAGTATCTAATTGGGATTCTATTTTGGGGATGTAAAATATTGAATCAGAGTGGGGTTTTAAAAAAATTTGATATTGTGTTGTTTTATGGAGAGGCTATTTTATGTGATATGCATACCATCAGAGGATTATGAGTTTAACATTTATCATAAGTTCTATAGCGTCCCTGGACTATTTTACATATCATTACATGATCTTTATCATAATTTACCAAAAAATACAACCACAGTGTCACGAAGTCTAGTGTCATTGGAAAATGAGTTACATAATTAAACATAATGAAACTAAAAATAAAAATATATTTTATTTAATCCTCATAATGAGATCCAAAATCCCATTTAGCCCTTATATCTACATAGGATAACTTGAGGAATATATGAATAAAAGCGATGAGCTTAAAATACTAGTAAGTGGGTAGGAATTTTTATAAAACATAGAACATGGGTAATACATAATAAAATTATGAAATAAAATGAAAGGAACATGCATCTAAATACGGATGTAGAAAATTTATAACATGGGATCATACAATCATGGAATCATAGGAATTTAGAAACAACATATAACAAGACATAATGAAGAGTCAAGGATAACTTTGAAGACTATATCACATGGTAGAAAAAGTACCATAACGGAATCAGGTAAAATCCTTATCCCATAAAAATTTCTCATGATACTATGCATTATACAATGAATTGGAGAACTATCTGGATTAACCCAGCATATAATATTCCTGAATATGTGTTCCACATGAAGAATAAACATAAGCATCACCCATGGAATGAAATGGGTATTTGAATCATGTCACAAGGAAGAAAAAAATGAGAATATCATAAATGGTTCCATGAAAGAATAGAATAAAAAATACAATTAAATTTATAAGGTAAAATACACATGGTTTATATAATTACATGTCAAATTGATGTAGACAGATGTAAAATAGCTATTTATGAAACTGTAGAAATGAATCAATTTAGTACAATTTAATTAAAATATTAAATAAAAATTAAAGAGGAAAAAGAATATTTGATTTCATAAATCCATAATTTATTGAAGATATTTTTTCAATATAATATTAGTTATTTTATGAAAATAATGGTGTCTTAAAATATATTCTCTAGTACACGTGAAAATGGGTAATAAATTTGGAAGTTCCCTTTATCGGGGCTTCTTTATTTGTAAGAATTGCAAAGGGAACCTTTTAAAACATGTATTTACCCATCAATGAAAGATGATATAATTTGGATACATGTGTTTGGAAAAAAATTAGAATGTAAAACATTTTAATAAAATTTAATAATCATTACCTTAGATGGATGATAAAGAAAGAGTCACCCGATGGGAAAATAAAGGTTGAGGTAGAATCCCTTATCATATGTCTAAAATAGTTCTAAAATTGATCTTAATATCTAGTATTTTCATATTAAATACAATAAATAAATAAATAATATTCATTTTTGTATTTATTTATTATTTTAATTTTATTAATTTCATTTATGGTTTTTTGATGGGTTAGGTATTAAATTTCATTGTTTGAGGGCATTACATTCCTTTGTTTCTATGAACTTTTTACTTATATAGATATATTTCAAATGAGAATGGTTGTCCCGAATTGAAGTTATATGTTATTGAATAACATAAATTAGATTTAATGGTTATATATTCAATTTGGTTATATTGGATATGATGAATCATTAGATAATTATTAGTGATAATCATTTGGATTATTATGGGCTGTTTTTGCTCAAAATGATATTGTTTTGTATAATATTTAATATCTTGTATATATAATAGGTAAAATAATCAAATAGGCTATAATTAATATATTATAATTTATTAAACCTTAAAAAAATTTCTTGAGAAATCTTGAATGAGGTAATAGAAAAAATGTGTCATCTTTATGGCGATAAATTAACAACTCACGAATGGTGTTTTCTTTATTAGATTTAAATGGGAAGGGGAAGGGATTTTATGATTTGTTATTCCATTAGCCAAATATGTTTTAATTATATATTAGTTAATGGATTTATAATTCAATTTTTATGAGTTGAGATTGGGATAGAATAATAAAATAAATGAACATGAAAATAAATGAAATGAAATGGACCAATGAATTTACTTCTTGAATTCATTCTCCTTGATAACCTCCTCAGGGAAAATGTCTTAGGTCATTTTTTGAGATAAATGGGTCATGAAGGTTGGTGTGGGTCTTAGGGTATGATTGAGAACAATTTTGAAAGGGACTAAATATTTAAAGCTTTGACAAAAGGGTTGGTCTTTATGGTGGAGGACATGAGTTTTTTCTCATTATATTATTCATTATTTTATTATTTTGGATCAACACTATAAATAGTATGAGAATTATCTCTCAATATATTAAATTATTAATGGTGAGTTTTCTATTTTTTACTTAAATCAGCGATATCTCATGGAATATGGTATTTAAATTATAATGTATACATACATTAAATTACTATATTTTACTCTTCCCAAGATCATCTATTTCTATAAATTACAAAAAATATACCCTCACCATTTTTCATTTTATAGAATACAAAAATAAACTAAATTTCGTGAAAATATTTTTCTATATTTTTGAAATTTATTTTTTCATTTAAACATTCATTTATATGGGAAATACAGATTTTAAAATTATTATTTATTTTATAACGGTTAGTGAAATTAACAACCGTATAAAAAATTAATCATATAGTCATTAGAAAAAAAATATTAAATTATATATAATTTTTTTGAAATCATTTTTATTTTGAATAATTATATTAATTATAATTTATAAATTAAATATTTCTTGAATTAAAGAAACAGAAACCCATAATGTATCATTTCTAAAAATTTTATGTACATATTCGAAGATATAAATATATCATATTTTTATTTATCTGACTCAAAATTTTATTTGTAATTTCATAGGAGACATTTCTATTCTATTGGAAGGTTTGCTATTTGTAAGAGTAACATTACTATTCCAAAGGTCAAGTTAATATTAATTTGGTATTGGTTCCACAACATATAGAAATAGCTCTTATTCCTTTAACACTTCATTTATAGTTTTTGTACTGTGTTCATAATGTGATTTTTTTACTATTTGAAATAATTATGAGAAGAGAAAATTTCCTCAATATAATATTTTGGTCATTAGGTTCCCCCATGAAATTTATCACTCAATTGTATTACATTAAATGGTGAAAAAAAAGGTTAATTCTTTTTAATCACCTCCTCTGGTTCCCATATTTCCACTTCATTCTTATGGTTCTCCTACAGTACTTTTACCAGGTGGGTAGTCTTTTTGTATCTAACATTATCTCTATGATCCATGATCTTTTCTAGATGTTCCTCGTAAGATAGATGATTCTTCAATTGTACCACCTCTGAATTCAGCTCATGTGGGGGTCCAGTATTTACATCCTCAAGAGGGATACATAGAATAAATCATATACTTGGTTCCTAATTTTAAGAAATTGTAGTCGATTGTACATAGCTCCAAAATGACCATGAATCAAGAAGTGGCCAATGTACATAGGACATAGCTTTCCCGTACTCCAAAATCTAATGATCCTCTTCCTTGGAGATCTCTGGTGGAATACCATGTATCCAACCTTAAACTCAATTTATCTTCAAAAATTGTCTTCATATTTCTTTTTTCGACATTAGACATACCTGATTTGATATTGATTTTTTTTTCACATTATTCCCTAGTTCTTCCACCATTTCAACTCCTAACAGCTTACATTCACCAACATCATCCCATCATGAAGGTTTTCTGCATATTTTCACAAAATGCGATTCATATGGAGCCATTTGGATTCTAGAGTGGAAAAAAAGTTGTAATAGAAACCAAACAGTGATAGATGTTGGTCACATCCTCCTTTAAAGTCAATAGAACAAGATCTCAACATGCATTCCATTGTCTAACTAGATTTCTCAGATTGGCCATCAGTTTGAGGATAATATGGTGTATACAAGATCAACATAGTGTTTAGATCATATTGGAGACTATTATAGAACATGGAGTTAAATATCATATCATGATTAGATACAGTTGATAGTGGTACACAATTAATCCTCCCCACTTATAGCGACCCGGCCTTTTCTTACATTACTATTACATCATTTCAAAGATAAACAACATAATAGTATTACACATGGAGGATCCAGAGGTTTAGTGTCTTGGGCAAACTAGGACTTCACATAACAAGTACAACATCGAGCATAAAAATTCATTTAATCTCTTCTTCTATAACTTCTTAGTAGCACTTGTCCTCTCCTTAGTACGTGTACCCACCTGAGGATATACATCAAAAGGGGTGAGCTAAAAGCCCAATAAGAGGATACATAAGAACAACATAGCATGGGGTGAGCATAATCATGACATAGGAAGAAGATCTTGAACATGAGAGGAGCATAAACAATAAACTTGAAATGTGGCAAAGCATAAAAATGAAACATCATGTCTTAGTGGTTAACTACCACACATACTTGTGAAAAACGCTAGCATCATGTTCATGAATCATTTCACATTTACCCATGAGATTCAACACTTTACCTAATGCATTGGAGCACTATATAATTCCAGGCGCACTCGTCACATTTAAACATTCATATTGCGCTATATAATTCCGGGCGCACCCGTCACATCATAACATTATCATTATCATGCTTGACACATAGAACACATATCAAACATGTACATAAATAACCCATGGAACGGAATGGGTTTCATCTCATAATAACACATTCATAAGCTTTGGGTTCCCAAATGTGAGGGAACAACATACTTGATACAAGAACAATCAACCTTGAATGAGAGGTAAAAGGTGAGATCTTGAAAGAAGTGTTCTTTTGGAAAAAATTTTGATGAACATAAAAACCAATGACAAGCATGTATATCCCAGAAAAGTAAAGGAAATGATGAACAAAAGGCCTTTGAGGAGTAACCAAATCAAAAATGGAGTGAAAGAGGGAGAACCCGAAGGAAGAAAATTGGGTTCGAGATTTCACCTTACCTTGTACTCGAATGCCTCCTTCTCTTTAATGTCATGTATAATGACTTTATATTCATTAATTAGAAATTCCAGAACCTTTTATACATTAATAGGGTTCATTCTGGTTTCATTATTTCATATTATGTTCCTTTGGATGACTTATAGAGTTAAAAAACATTGTTCAGGGATGTTCGTTTTTATGGTTTTCTTGAACGGTCCACTTGTATTCATAAATTGATGTTTGGGTAGATCATGGGTAAACATACAGAAATGATATTACATGTAATTAATGATATTACAGAAGCTTGAATTATTTTATAATGAGTTATATTAGATCCAAATGGATGAATCATTAGATAAAAATTTAATGATGGTTATTTGGGTTAATTTGAGCGGTTTTTGGATCACAACGATCTTGTTTTAACATTTAACTTAGTAATAAGGCCATATGTTATTTCCAGAACTTAAAATAGAACATAATACATATAAAATATTCTGGTTCAACCATAAAAATGGTTTCATGACCCGATTAAAGGTATAAATGGAAGAAGAGAGCATGTTGTTTTTGAAGGTGATAAATTATCACCACATGAAGAACGTTCTCTTTAATAAAATAAAAGGAAGAGGGAAAGAGTGAGGGGTGATATAATATACCATTAGAATCATAATATTACAGTATATATATAATAATGGATTTACAGAACAATTTGGATGAATATAGATAGAGAGAGATCAAGAAAAGAACATGAACTTGAAAGGAAATTAAAGGAGAAGAGAGAGAGAAATTACCTTTAGAATCCTCCTCTTGAGATCCTCTTTAAGGAAGCTAGGCTTGGTCTTTTGATGAGACCAGAAGCTTTTGGACGTGGGGGGTGAGCTAGGGAAGGTGTTTGTGCAGAATTTAGAGAAGGCTTGGAGCTTGAGAGGTGTGAGGAAAAGAGGGAGTGAATGGTGGCTTTTATAGTGGAGGGGAGAGGGGTTTCCTTAATATAAAATTGATTAGTTTATTAATTTCACCTAAGACAAGGAATAGTGAGTCTTGGATGACTATGAATAGTAAATTTGACTTGTAAATTCGGGATTTGGGTGCTTACATCACTTGTGATGTCAGGAATAGTGGTTTTTAATTAAAATGAATTTATATGTTAAATTAACGTATTCTACTATTCATCAAAAATTCTAGTATCTCAGAAAAATCCCAAAATTTTACGCCAACCATTTTTCTATGTGTAGAATCCAAAAATGAAGTCCATTTTTCAAAAATAATTTTTTAAATATTTAATATTTAATTAAAATCATAATTTACTAAAAAAACAGTTTTTAAAATTAAAACTGATTTTGCAGTTCTTTCAAATATTACTTAGGGTCTTATAAAATTATCTAAAAACTAATAGACATTGATTCAATAATTTATGAATATATTTCAGGAAAATATATATTCTTTTAAATTAATTAATTAATTATAATTAATTATTTATGACTTATAAAATACCAAAAATGTTTACTAAGGTCAAATTATCACTTCCTATGATGTCTAAATTTTATTTTATTAATCTTAGGTAATTTTACTCTTATTTACTATTCATAAGGTTCATATTACTATTCATAAGGGTAGGTTACTATTCATAAGGGTAGGTTACTATTCACCAAAAATTGTTTTTGTTTCATTGGACTCCAAAAACTATCTTGAACACAATCGTGAATGTTGGATTTTTAAAATTCCAAACATAGGGGTGACAAAATTATGTTTAAAGGTCACTTATCACTTAGTAGTTCATTATTTTGTGTTTTTATGACATAAATATAAGAAGGGAATTTTCCATTGAAAAACTTTGGGTCGTTACATTCTTCCCCCCTTAAGAAATTTCGCCCCCGAAATTTCACTTTACACAAATAGGTGAGGGTACGTCTCCTTCATTGCCTCTTCCGGTTCCCATGTTGCTTCCTCAAACTTTTGGTTCCTCCACAACACTTTGACATGGCGGGTTGTCTTGTTGTGTAGAACCTTATCACATCAGTCCAAAATTTTTACCGGCTGCTCCTCATATGAGAGATCATCTTTCAACTATACCACCTCTGAGTTTAGTACATGTGAGGGGTCTGGAATGTACTTCCTCAGTAGTGATACGTGAAACACGTCATGAACTTGAGCCATATTCGGTGGAAGTGCCAGACGATAGGCCACGGCTCCTATACGATCAAGGATCTCAAAGGGGCCAATGTACCTTGGGCTTAGCTTCCCTTTCTTCCCGAATCTCATGACTCTCTTCCATGGAGATATTCGAAGGAAGACGTTATCTCCAACGTCGAACTCCAAGTCCCTTCGACGATTGTCAGCATAGCTCTTTTTCCGACTTTGAGCAGCTTTGATATGTTTCTGGATGACTTGAACCTTCTCTGTCATCTCTTGAACAAGTTCAGGACCAAGTTGTTTTCGTTCTCCAACTTCATCCTAAAAGGTTGGAGTTCTACATCGCTTCCCATAAAGAGCTTCATACGGAGCCATCCGAATACTCGAGTGGAAGCTATTGTTGTATGAGAACTCAACCAATGGAAGGTGCTGATCCCATCCACCTTTGAATTCAAGAGAGCATGATCTTAGCATATCTTCAAGTGTCTGAATAGTCCTTTCAGACTGGCCATCAGTTTGGGGGTGATAGGCCATGCTGAAATTTAATTCAGTACTCAAAGCATGTTGAAGGCTCCTCTAGAATTTAGAAGTGAACCTTGGATCACGGTCAGAGACAATCGAGAGTGGAACACCGTGCAGCCTCACTACTTCCTTCACATATATCCTTGCAAGTTGTTCAAGTGAGAGGTCTTCCCGAATAGTGATAAAATGGGCAGTATTGGTGAGTCAGTCAACCACAACCCATATCGCATTATTTCCTCTTGACGTTTTCGGGAGACCCATGACAAAGTCCATAGTGACATTTTCCCATTTCCACATGGGTATAGGCAATGGATGCATCATACCTTTGGACTTTTGCCGCTCATCTTTAACTTGCTGACATACCAAGCACCTTGATATATATTCCGCAATCTCCTTCTTCATGTTATCCCACCAGAAGTGTTCTTGAAGATCACGATACATCTTGGTACTTCCAGGATGAATAGAGAAAGTTGAGCTATGTGCATTATCCAATAGCTCCTTCTTTATTCCGGGTGATGAAGGAACACAAATCCGCGTTCCAAACAGAATCACACCATCATCGTCGATATGGAACTATTACAGCTTCCCTTCCTTTACTGCATTTACGCTCTTTTGTATCTCCACATCATCCCTTTGTGCTTCCTTAATCTTCTGTTGGATGTATGGTTGTGCAATCATTTAGGCAAGGTAGGATGTATCCCCTACCCTTACGATTCCCTAATCCATCCTTTGCATATCCAAGAAGATAGGGTCTTTCTCAATCCTCAACATGGATAGAGTAGCAGGTTCTTTCTTGCTTAGAGCATCAGCTACCTTGTTCGCCTTTCCAGGATGATAGTGAATAGAGCAATCGTAATCCTTGATTAGCTCTAACCATCTCCTTTGATGCATGTTGAGCTCCTTTTGTGTGAATATATACTTTAGGCTCTTGTGGTCAGTGTATATGTCACACTTCTCACCATAAAGGTACTGCCGCCATATTTTCAAGACAAAAATCACGGCTGCCAGCTCTAGATCATGCGTCGGGTAGTTCTGCTCATGGATATTCAACTGTCGTGAGGCGTAGGCTATCCCATTATCATTTTGCATGAGTACACAACCCAAGCCTTTCTTTGAAGCATCACTGTATATCACAAAACTTTCTCCACATTTCGTTAGTGTGAGTACAGGTGTAGTGATTAGCCTTCTCTTTAGCTCCATGACGCTTCCCTCACATTCATCCGTCCAGACATACTTTACCCCTTTCCTTGTTAACTTAGTTAGCGGGCATGACAATCGTGAGAAGTTTCTCACAAAACGTCGATAGTACCCAGCTAATCCAAGAAAACTACGGATTTCTGTGACACTAGAGGGATTGGGCCATTCCTCAATCACCTTTCTCTTTGAAGGGTCCACAGAAATTCCATCGCTTGTGATCACATGTCCCAAGAACGTGACTTGATTCATCCAAAAGTCACACTTTCTGAACTTGGCGTACAACTTCTCCTTTCTTAGTGTCGCCAACACAAGTCTTAGATGTTCTTCATGTTCCTCCTTACTCTTGGAGTAAATGAGAATATCATCAATAAACACTACCACAAATTTGTCGAGGTAATGTCTAAAGACTCTATTCATCAAATCCATGTAGATTGCAGGGGCATTAGTAAGTCCAAAGGGCATCACCAAAAACTCATAGTGCCCATACCTTGTACGGAAGGCAGTCCTATGAATATCATCCTTCTTCACCTTTACTTGATGATATCAAGAATGAAGATACACCTTTGAGAAGTATTGAGTTCCTCTTAACTGATCAAACAAGTCATCAATCCTTGGGAGAGGATACTTGTTCTTTATAGTGATCTTGTTGAGTTCCCGATAATCGATACACAGCCGCATGGTTCCATCCTTCTTCTTCACAAAGAGCACTGGCGCACCCCAAGGTGATGCACTAGGGCGTATGAACCCTTTGTCCAGATGCTCTTGCAGCTTCTTCTTTAACTCCTCCAGTTCGATAGGAGCCATCCTATAGGGGCACATTGAGATAGGAGTAGCTCTGGGTATGAGTTCAATTGATAACTCTACCTCACGATCCGGGGGAATTCCGGGTAACTCTTCAAGAAATACATCGCCGTATTCCCTTACGATGGGCATTTCCTGAAGGTTGGAACTTTCCTTTGACTCAAACATTTGGGCGAGGTATGCTTCTTCATAGGGAATCATCACCCACACCATTGAAGGATTTCTCAATGGAGATTCATGATCTTCCTTTCATTTATAGAGGAGCATTGGATGGTTCGGAATATGAAAATATATTTCCTTTTCCCGACAGTTGATATGTGCTCTATATAATGAGAGCCAATCCATTCCCATTATAGCGTCGAATTCCACCAAGGGAAGTATTACGAGATTTTCTGGAAGAATATTCCCACATATGTCAACAGGAGAAGAATCAAACACTTGGGTTGCAATGATTGCACCACTTGGTGTTTTTACAGATATCTCTACTTCAAGGTTTCGGGGCTTCGATTCTATAGTTCTAGCAAACTTGAAAGATATAAAGGAATGCGTAGAACCAGAATCAAATAAGACATTTTCCATTCTTGAGTGAATAGGAAGTGTACCTTGTACGACTTCATTATCATGTTCCACCTCCGCAGTAGTGATGGCATAATCCTTCCCTTCTTCCATTGGCTTTGGTGGTTGCTGGCGCTGATTACCCTCGAAAGCTCGAGGTTTAGTGCACTGGTTTGAATAGTGCCCTAGCTCCTTACAGTTGTAGCATTGAACCACGAGTGGTTCTCTCCTTTCATCGGCTACATTATCCTTCCTTTTCATGTCTCTTCGACACTCGTGAGCTAGGTGTCCTTCTTTCCCACACATGAAGCATTTCCCCTTCCCTTTGAGGTAGTTCCCACTGTGCAAGTTCCCACATTTTTGGCAAGTGGGTCGTTGTGTTTTCTTCCCATCTTTATCACTACATCCACCAGCTTGAAACTCCATATTTCTTTTCTTATCACCATAGCCATGGGACCATTCTCCAAACTCCATCTCCACCTTGAGACCACACCGAACAACTTCTTCATAACTCCCAAAGTCTCAAATTGCAAGATATTTTCTAAGATGTGGTTTTAATCCACTAATGAATCTATCAATTTTGCTATCATTGTTGATAACAAAACCCGAAGCATACCTTGCGAGCCTTGTGAAATTTGCTTCATAGGTTGTGACAGATTCTCCTTATTTTTGCTTGAGCTCTATGAATTCTCTCTCCATCTTCGTGCGAAGAGTTCGTGGGAACTACTTATTAAGAAACATTATCTTAAATTCTGCCCATTCCATCTCTTCAATTTCATCCCTTGGCTTGGTGTTCTTAATCAAAGCCCACCATTGATCAGCTTCTCCATCTAGACGATAAACAACTAGAGTCACCTTCTCTGTCTCGGAACAGTGAAGAACAGAAAAGATCTTCTCCATGGAGTTGACCCACTGTTCCGCAACTAGTGGATCAGAAGATCCACAAAACGTCGGTGGTCGTTTCCGCATAAAACATTTGATAGCTAGATGCTCCCTCTTTGGTGAAGGAGGACGTTCCCCATTATTATGGTTATTATTCATAACCCGGGATAATTGGGTAAGCATCGCCATGAAGTTTTGAACTCCACCTCCAAAATCATTGGGGTTGTCGTTTGGGCAATCATTGCATTGGCCTTTCCAAGAGTTGTTGGCCTGATTTCTCCTGGTTCCCACCATTTTCTAAAATAGAAAAGGTTAAAACAAAACATAAGTAAACAAGTCATGAATAACTTATCCTTTTAAACAACTATACCAAAACATAACATATGGGATCCCTAGGTAAATATCCTTGTGTGCATATTTTTACTTAGTCTCATGTCAGTGGTTTTCTTTAGGGTTCACTAATCCTAATTCCAAAATTAACTAAACCTTTCCTTTGATACCAACTATAGCGACCCGACATTTTCTTACATTACTATTACATCATTTCAAAGATAAACAACATAATAGTATTACACATGGAGGATCCAGAGGTTTAGTGTCTTGGGAAAACTAGGACTACACATAACAAGTACAACATCAAGCATAAAAATTCATTTAATATCTTCTTCTATAACTTCTTAGTAGCACTTGTCCTCTCCTTAGTACATGTAGCCACATGAGGATATACATCAAAAGGGGTGAGCTAAGAGCCTAGTAAGAGGATACATAATAACAACATAGCATGGGGTTAGCATAATCATGACATAGGAAGAAGATCTTGAACATGAGAGGAGCATAAACAATAAACTTGAAATGTGGCAAAGCATAAAAATGAAACATCATGTCTTAGTGGTTAACTACCACACATACTTGTGAACAAAGCTAGAATCATGTTCACGCATAATTTAACATTTACTCATGAGATTCATAACTTTACCCAATGCATTGGAGAGCTATATAATTCCGGGCGCACCCGTCACATTTAAACATTCATATTGCGCTATATAATTCCGGGCGCACCCGTCACATCATAACATTATCATTATCATGCTTGCCACATAGAACACATATCAAACATGTAAATAAATAACCCATGGAAAGTAATGGGTTTCATCTCATAATAACACATTCATATGCTTTGGGTTCCCAAAAGAGAGGGAATAACATACTTGATATAAGAACCATCAACCTTGAATGAGAGGTAAAAGGTGAGATCTTGAAAGAAAAGTTCTTTTGGAAAACATTTTTATGAAAAAAAAACCAATGACAAGCATGTATATCCAAGAAAAGTAAAGGAAATGATGATCAAAAGGCCTTTTAGGAGTAACCATATCAAAAATGGAGTGAAAGAGGGAGAACCCGAAGGAAGAAAATTGGGTTCGAGATTTCCCCTTACCTTGTACTCGAATGCCTCCTTCTCTTTAATGTCCTGTATAATGACATTATATTCATTAATTATAAATTACAGAACCTTTTATAAATTAATAGGGTTCATTATGGTTTCATTATTTCATATTATGTTCCTTTGGATGGCTTATAGAGTTAAAAAACATTGTTCGAGGATGTTCGTTTTTATGGTTTTCTTGAACGATCCACTTGTATTCTTAAATTGATGTTTGGGTAGATCATGGGTAAACATACAGAACTGATATTACATGTAATTAATGATATTACAGAAGCTTGAATGATTTTATAATGAGTTATATTAGATCCAAGTGGATGAATCATTAGATAAAAATTTAATGATGGTTATTTGGGTTAATTTGAGAGGTTTTTGGATCACAATGATCTTGTTTTAACATTTAACTTATTAATAAGGCCATAGGTTATTTCCAGAACTTAAAATATAACATAATACATATAAAACATTCTGGTTCAACCATAAAAATGGTTTCAGGACCAGATTGAAAGTATAAATGGAAGAAGAGAGCATGTTGTTTTTGAAGGTGATAAATTATCACCACATGAACAACGTTCTCTTTAATAAAATAAAAGGAAGAGGGAAAGAGTGTGGGGTGATATAATATACCATTAGAATCATAATATTACAGTATATATATAATACTAGATTTACTGAACAATTTGGATGAATATAGATAGAGAGAGATCAAGAAAGGAACATGAACTTGAAAGGAAATTAAAGGAGAAGAGAGAGAAAAATTACCTTTAGAATCCTTCTCTTGAGATCCTCCTTAAGGAAGCTAGGCTTGGTCTTTTGATGAGACCAGAAGCTTTTGGACGTGGGGGGTGAGCTAGGGAAGGTATTTGGGCATAATTTAGAGAAGTCTTGGAGCTTGAGAGGTGTGAGGAAAAGAGGGAGTGAAGGGTGGCTTTTATAGTGGAGGGGAGAGGGGTTTCCTTAATATAAAATTGATTAGTTTATTAATTTCACCTAAGACAAGGAATAGTGAGTCTTGGATGACTATGAATAGTAAATTTGACTTGTGAATTCGGTATTTGGGTGCTTACATCACTTGTGATGTCAGGAATAGTGGTTTTTAATTCAAATGAATTTATATGATAAATTAATGTATTCTACTATTCATCAAAAATTCTAGTATCTCAGAAATATCCCAAAATTTTACCCCAACCATTTTTCGATGTGTAGAATCCAAAAATGAAGTCCATTTTTCAAAAATAATTTTTTAAATATTTAATATTTAATTAAAATCATAATTTACAAAAAAAAAACAGTTTTTAAAATTAAAACTGATTTTGCAGTTCTTTCAAAAATTACTTAGGGTCTTATAAAATTATCTAAAAACTATTAGACATTGATTAAATAATTTATGAATATATTTCAGGAAAATAAATATTATTTTAAATTAATTAATTAATTATATTTAATTATTTATGACTTATAAAATACCAAAAACGTTTACTAAGGTCAAATTATCACTTTCTATGATGTCTAAATTTTATTTTATTATTCATAGGTAATGTTACTCTTATTTACTATTCATAAGGTTCATATTACTATTCATAAGGGTTGGTTACTATTCATAAGGGTATGTTACTATTCACCAAAAATTATTTTTGTTCCATTGGACTCCAAAAACTATCTTGAACACAACCGTGAATGTGGGATTTTTAAAATTCCAAACATAGGGGTGACAAAATTATGTTTAAAGGTCACTTATCACTTAGTAGTTCATTATTTTGTGTTTTTATGACATAGATATAAGAATGGAATTTTCCATTGAAAAACATTGGGTCGTTACACCACTACATTGTTTATATCCGTGAAAGTTGACCCTAATGAATGTCCCCTCATATTGTGATAAAATGAGATACTTTATAAGATAATCTACAACAACCCATAAAGAATTATTCACTCTGGATTTCTTTCGATGTCCAATGATTATTAGAATTGTATTGTTTTCCTGTTTCAATTTTGGTATGGGTGATAGTTACATTATCACCTTATATATTTTTAATTTATCCATCACATGCTATCATACCAGGAACATTGATGTATATTAAGTAGTTGACTTCTTTATATTATCCATCCAACAGTGCTCTCAAAGATCTCAATACATATTTGTTCTCACAAGAAGAACCCAGAATATTAAGATATGTGAATCATTCATATTCTAATTCATTATATATGGATTTGATAGTACACATAGTCATGACCAGAATATAACAAATCCATCCTCATCGATCATTAACTCTGAGGATTTCCCAATTCAAATAGCTTCCACCCTTTTTTAAATTTCCACAACATTCCTTTGAGCATCCTTTATTTTATACATATTGGATGGTTGAGAAATAATTTTACAACTGATTGGTGGTGTTCCTTAATGATTTTTATGTCCATAAATTTGAAAACAAAGAAGATTTAATCCTTATCAATTATCAACATTCATAAAGATTCAGTATCCTTTATACTTAGAGCATATGCAGCCTTATTTTCATTACCGGGATGGAAGTGGACTGAGTAGTCATAATCCATGATGAGCTCTAACCATCTTCATTGGTATGTATTATTCTTCTTATATGTAAATATATATGTTAGGTTCTTATAATATGTATATATTTTATAATTCTCCCCATAGATACAATGCCACCTCATTTTCAATGGAGAGATCAAAGCTGATAACTCCATATCATGCGTAGGACAATATAGCTCAGTAATTTTCATCTTCCTTGAGGAATAGAATAACACTATATCATTTTTCATATTTAAAAAACCTAAAATCATTATTTAAGCATATTTTTACACCCCAAATAGTTCCCCACATATCGGTAGTGTGAGAACTATTGTAGAAATAATTCCCTTTTTCAAATCTATGAATGATTATTCACATTCACTGTTCTAGAAAAACATCAATCCCTTCTTGTTCATCATGGTTATTGGATTTCACAGTCATGATAAGTTCATCACAAGTCATCGGTAATGCCCATCAAATCCACGGAAACAACAGATCTTCCTTACAAAATTTGTTCATGGGACATTATTCAATTGACTTTATCTTGGAAGGATATGTAGATATTCCTTTTATGGAGATTTAATGAACAAATATTTATACTTCATCCATCTATAACAGACATTTAATATAAATTACATAAAATTTATCCATTTTCAATATATTTAATATTGTATTTAGATGTTCCTCACATTCTCCTTTTTCGTAGAGTATATTAGAATATCATCAATAAAGAATACCAAAAATTTGTCAGGATAATTTATTAAGAATATATTCCTTGTGTTTATTAATATTTTTTTAAAATTAGTGATTCCAAATGGAATCACTATGAACTCATAGTGTCCATTCCTCATTCAAAATGAGACCTTAGGAATATCTTATTTCCTCACCTTTAATTGGTGATATCCCGAATAGAGGTCCAGTTTTGAGAAATACATAGCCCCATATATATGATCGAACAATCATATATCCTTTTAATTGAAAACATATTATTTATTGGTATTTAATTGATATCACTCATATTTTTGTCGAGGTGCATTGATCCATCCTTTTTTTGACAAAGAGTACTGGTACACCATTTTTTGAAGCACTATGGAATAGAAAAAACTTTTTTAGATTATCCTGTAACTTATCTTTTTTGTTATTAAATATCGGTATTGGCCATTCTATGTGTTTTAATTGATATAGGTTGGGAAACATGAATAAGATCAATTGAGAACTCAACCTATCGACCATGAGGAAGACCATAAAATTCTTCAGGGAATACATCAGTGTAATCACTCACAATGGGCATGCCTTCAAGCATGACTCTGCCAATTTCCTAAGCCATTTCATATTGTTTTTGATTTCATATAAGGAAACAATATCGATAATTTAGGCTACGATTTTGAAGGAGATCCATCTTCCTCAATAAACCTGTATATAATTAGAGGATACTTCGAGGTGTTAATATTTATCTCCCTTGACTACTAGTTGAGGTTGGATTTATATAAAGATTGAAATTCTAAATCCAATACAACATAAAACTCTACCAAAGGGATTATGGATGTATTTTATGGTAGATAATATCCACAAATATTAACTGGGGAGGAGTTATATACATTGGATGTAATAATATCTCCATTTTTTATACTTACGAATAACACAACCTCAAAAATTTAAGGTCTTGATTGAATAGTTATTCTAAAAAATAAAGATATGAATCAATTCATTGAACTTGAGTAAAATACTACATTCTCTTGTATAGAATGAATAACCAGTGTTCATGTCACTGCCTAATTTTAAGGATACACCTTATAATTAGTGAAAACATATGCCCAACCGTGCTCCATTGTATTTTGTTTTTTTTATTCCCTCCAAAAACCCTTTTTCATAGGGAAATGGATATCATAATGCCCATGTTACTTACAATTGAAACAATACACCATTGGATGAGTATTGATCCAAATCATTCATCTCTTCATTATAAGTATTGGGATTCTACATATCTGTTAGAATCTATTAGAAATAATCTACTCTTTTCCAAATTTTATTCATCTATTGGGTCCCATTATGTAGCTTCCAGGGTGCTTCTTCCAACACTATTGACTTTTGGAATATTGGGCATTCTTTCATTCATGTAATTTATGTACTGGGACACCCATATTGAACTCCATATTTATCATTTTATACATGGGGCCACGAGACCACTAATAGTCTTTGATCTCTATTTCATCATAAAGGGAACACTGAAAAATCCCCTTGTAGCTGTCAATGTCTCAAACTAGAACACTTATAATAGAATCATATTTAGTCTCCTAGATAATAAAACCACCTTTATATTAGTGTTCATGAAAAAAACACGGGAAAATATTCCAATCATTTTGAGGTTTGGTTCATTCACCCCGATAGACTCATATTCTGTTTTCTTATGACTGATAAACTAACTTTCTAGCTTAAGAAAGATGGTTTAAGTAAAATATTTATTGAAAAATATTTTATTGAAATCCTCCCATTTCATTGAATCAAATTCCTACATGGAATTTTTGAACTTGACCACTATCCACCACTGATCAGATTCCCCATAAATATGATAAACTACCACCATAAATTTATCTTCTTTATGATAAATAGAGACCTGAAAAGATATTCTCAATGGAGTTAATCTATTGTCCTGTGAGGATTGGATTAGAAGATCCAATGAATATCTGAGGCCTTTGTGAGTGAAGTATCTGATGTAAATATTATCCTCCATAAGATAAATTGGATGTTCCATACAATTCAATTTAGTATTAATAACATGATCCAATTGGATAAGTAATGTCATGTTGTCTGTACTCCCATAACCATCATATTTTGTATTTATTTATGTCAATCATCATATTCCATACCACATTAATTTTAGTCACGAGTTCATCTATTTGGAACCATTAAATAATAACAATAATGTTAAATTAGTATTTTTATTATTTATCAAATAATGAAAATAAATTTAAAATTTAAACAAAATATGATAAACTTGTAAATGAAATGTATATCCTTACAATAGATTCCCTATGATTCAATCTATATTATCCATGATCTGTTTCCTAACATATTTTCTTAAGGGAATTTTTTGACCCCTTAATAATGGTACATAATGTGCTTTTTAATTTACATAAAAATATCCCCAAGTATTCTCAAACCATGTTCCCATTAAGGCCCATTATCGTGTACAAGGTAACCCCAATTCCGAACCAGAACACCTTTTAGGTGTTGTTACTCTTAGGTACATATATGCCCATACCTTGTCATCTTGTAGTATCCCGTAATGGATTTATTTTCATGATAATCCACTTACTCTTTACTAACCAAAATTTATAGATGTTAACTGATATACAGCCTTAAACCTAAGGCTTTCCATATAGTTTTATAGTCGTATTCTACAAAAAATACTAGTTTTTTCTATGATACCATATATAAAGGCACTAAAATTTATCACATCGTATTATATTTTCTTAAATATAATCAAACAAAAAATAAAATTAAAGGATCATGATGTCTAGTATGTTTGGAAGATTATCAAAATAATTAAAAATCATCAAACAAAAAATAATAATAACTTTTATTTAGTCATCACAATGAGATCCTAACTTCCTTTAAGCCCTTATATCTACAAAATATAACATGGGGAATACATGAACATAATGGATGATCTAAAAATCCTAGTCAGGGGGTGATCATAGGAATAAAACATAACACATGGTGTAGATGTCATAATTTCATGAGAAAAAAGGAATCGAACATGAATACACATAAGTTATAATAACATGTATAACATGGGAACATGTAATGATTTCATCATAGGAATGTGGAAACTACATATAACATAACGTAAACATGAGTCAATGAAAACATTGACAACTATGTCACATGGTGAACAAAGACCCATAAGGGAATTTGGTTCACACCAAGTACAAACATTATGTATCATGGGAATAAACATTACCCAATTAATTGGAGAGCTATCTAGGTGCACCCATCATAAAATGTTCATGAATATGTTTTCCACATAAAAAATAAACATAAGTGTTACCTATGGAAGGAAATAGGTATCGTAATCATGACACAATGCATAAAAATGAGCATGTCATAAGTTTGTCCCTCATTAATGGATTGAAAACATACATGGAAATTCATAAGGTAAAATTGGCATGGATCATTATACGTAATATCCAATTAAAGTGGAAACATGTTAAAGGAGTGTTTATAAAACATTATAAAAGAAACATTTTAGTGCGGTATATGGAAAATATGAAATGGAATATAAATTGGAAATAGAATATTTTATTTTATAAAACTATAAATGATCAAAGATTATTTTTAGGGTAATATTTGTGATTTAATAAATATAATGGATTTATAATATAGATTATGGAGTACACATGAAAATGTTTATGAAATCAAGAAGGTCCCTTTAATCGGGCATGGTTATCATGAATGATTGAGATGATAACCTTTTAAAGTATGTATTTTTCCATCAAATAAGTATGATATGATCATGATACATGGGTTATGAAAATATATATGTAATTTATAAAATGTACACAATATTAAATAAACATTTATTTAGAGTAATGAGAGATAAATTGTAACCCAACAGAAAAACCGATGTTTTGGTATAATCCATTTCCTTTTGTCCGAAACGGTTCTTCACATGATCTTAATATCTACTATAATAAAAATAGTACCATTAATTAAATAATTCAGTACCAATAAAATTAGTATTTAATTTATTATAATTTAATTAATATCATTTATGGAATTTTTTATGTGTAATTTGATTCAATTTCATCATTCTGGAGTGTTGGTTTCCTTGGTTTTCATGATCAATTTACATATATACATGTATGTAAAATGAGAATGGTTTTAATAAAATGGTTATTATATGTTATTTATTATAATACACAAGATAAAATAGTTATATTAGTCAATTGGTTATATGTGGTGAGAATGATTCATTATATAAGACGTTACTAATAATAATTTGGTTTATTTTTGGAAATTTTCGCTCATAACAAAATTGTTTTGTTTTTACACATAATATAATATATATATATAATTGTTTCAGAACACTACATAGCTTGAAATACATATATTATAATCTATTTTAACAAAAAATGGGGTTTTGATCCTTATAAAATGAGGTAATGTAAAATGTTTTTTTTCCTTGAAGGCGATAAATCTATACCTCAAGAATGAAGGGTTTTTAAAATAAAAGGGTGAGGATAATGGATTTGATAATGGATTATTATGTTATCATAATAACATAACAGTTTATTAAATTTAATGGAGTTATAATTCCATTTGGATGAGCATAGGTTAGTTGAGGATAAAGATAGAAAATAACATGAAAATAAATGAAATGAAAATGAAAGAGTAATTTACCTCATGTATTTTTCATCCTTCAAAACATCATTGTAGAAAAGAATTTGGTCTTCTCTTGAGACCAAAGGCTCTTATATATGGGGAGGGGCTTGGTTTCAGCAGTGGTTCAAATTTGGACATGTCTCAAGTCTTGGATGGTGTGGGGATAAGGGGTTTTGAGGGGTTTTATTTATAGTGGAGGATAGGTGTTTTTTCTCATTAATTTTTTCGTTATTTTATATTTAGGCTCATGAAAATGAATAATATGAGCATTATTTATTAAAAAGATAAAATAAATTATGTTAGTTCAATATCATGGTTCTTACATCATTGATGACTCATGTAATAGTATATTTTACTTATAATGTATATATACCATAAATCAGGGTATTTTGTAATACAATATAAACAAACAATTTTAGAAAAATCTCAAAATTAACCCTAAAAATTGGTTTACCAGATAAATTAAAATACGAACTCAATATTTTGATTTTTTTATAAATATGGGAATTTAATTTTTAATTAAAATAATAATTTACAAATAAAATACGGATTTTATTACACATTTAACATTTTTGCAAGAACTCGTAAAATTATCATATAATCATAAGAAAAAAAATATTAATATATTTCTAATTTTTATGTAAATAAATTATCCTAAAAATAAATATATTTATTATAATCTTGTAATTATATATTTATTACTTATATATAAAGCAATACTTAATTTAGCTTTTCCAAAAAATTATTTACTTATTCCAATAAATGGGTATGCCTTATTTTTGTTTATAAGATACCAAAATTTTATTTATACATTAATAAGTGATGTAACTTTTATATTGGGTGGTTTAATAATCATATGAGTCACATAAATATTTCAAATTTCATGTTACAATTCCTTAATTATAGGTTTCTACTTCTAGAAATACATCTTATTACATTAATTATTCATTTATAATTTATTATTGATTTAATGTGATTCGGTGTGATTATAATATATGATATAATTATTAGAAGGGAAATTTTATTTTATATAATTATTGAGTCATTACATGTTCAATGTGTGAGACACATCTTTTTTGTTTTTATGTGATGGAATTTTAAGGTGACTAATGGTATTTTGGGGGATGTTTTATTTGGTTGGGGTATATATAAACTTTTTGATTAAAGTGAAGTATTATTTGAGGAAGAATGTGTTTAAATTTTGTGGATGTAATTTTTAAAGTTATTTATAACCATTAGTGATTATATTATCATTAGTTATTTTGGTAATAATACATTATTAAGATTTCATTACATATGAATTATCATACAGATGTCCATGGGATTCAATATCAATTCTGTAATTAAGTGATTAATGATAATTCATAAGAATGTCACTATAATTTTGGGAAGTATTATGGGATATTACAATATTTTATTTGAGGAGTCGTGGTTTCTTTTTATTTTGAAATAATATATATATTAATAGTTAATTAGGTTTTTTAGGAAATTTATAATCATATCACAGATATTATTTATTAAGTTATACACATTTACATAATGAGATATTAAGACTTATTAATATGATTTATAAATAAAAGGTAAATTTTAACTGGAAGAATATCTTAGAAAATCATTATAATATTTCGGTATTTCAATTAAATTTTGTATATTGAGGTATTAAACTATCATATAAAGGTGTATACATTATGGGAATTATCATTACTTTTTCTAAAAATTTTTTCTTTCATTACTATCAACAGATAGTTGTAATATATTTTTATATTTTTTTGAATAATGTGACCTGTTAGATGTTGATTTCAGTGCTATTGAATTGAATATTTCTTCATGAATACTTATTGTTTGAAATAAAAGATGATATTGTGGTAGAAGTTCAATAAAGGATGAAATTATACATTTCAGTTAAATATATTTACATATATTTATTATATATATGATAATTTAATTCTACTACAATAGTAAAAGGATCAATATAAAATAATTTTATATAATTACAATCATTTCTAATGAATCAATTTTCATTTTCATTCATATTTGTTTTGTGTTTTTTATTTCATTAAATTTATCATGATAATTGTATTTCTCATGACCAAAAAATTTATTCCACTATCCATATTTATATTATATTTTTTTATTACATGTCCATATTTTTACATTACACTAATGTTTCCATTTTTGGAAAATAATACATGTTATTTTTGGATGTCCTTTATATATTACTTTCTCTCTTTTCAAGAGTAATTTTTAATAATTATTTTATAATGTGAGATTTAAAAATATTTATTTTTAGAATTATATAATTTTATTTCAATCATTATATACAAATTGGGAGGATTAAATTTTATAAATTGGAAAATAATTTAATATCCATGAATTTAAAAGTATGATTTTGATCAGTAGTTTAAAAGATGACCAACACCCAACTTCAACATAAATTAAAATGTTATTATTTAAATATGACTTTCATAAAATGGATGATGTATAAGTAAGTATTAATTTGAGTAAATATATTCTATAATAAATATAAAATTCATACCCAATATAAATTTATTCATTATATCTTAGGAAATATGTAATCACTTTCAATTAAATGCATTTTCAACCCGTTTTTTTAAATGCGATTAATTGATTTTATTTGAAATTAATTATTATTGTTTACATGTAATTTTATAAATTATTATTAATAAAATATATATAAATATAAAAATCAGAATATAAAAACTATATTTGGGATACATTTGGTGTTTTTTCTGAAAATATTTACTTTTAAGGGAATATGGAAAAATACTGATTATTAGAAATCTGTCATTTTTTCATTGAAATTTTCATTATGAGATGAAATAAATCTCAAAATAACATAATTAATATTTAATTATACAAAATATAATGGGAATAATTCAAATAATAGTTATACCTAATTTAGGTATAAGTACGTTTTTAGGTTTATAAACATATTTTTCTAAAAAAACATTTTTTTACACATTTTGATTAAAAGTAATTTATTATAATTATAAAAATTTAATCATGAAAAATGAATTCTATATATTGATTTATTTTTAATAAATTTGGTAAATATTCCCCATTTATTTGTGTACATTATGAATTGTAACATATGTATTTGTTGTTACAATAGTGAATGGTAAATAAGGTAATTATGGTTAAAAATAAAATGATAAAGACTATAGAATGATCCCAACAAATTCCATAAAATTATTTTTATATTATATTTCATACATAATCATATGTAAGAAAACTATATGATTTATTTTCACTTTGGACTTTATTTTGTGCCTTTATATTATATTATATAACAATTATTCAAAATTGTAAGTCTCTTTATTTTATTATATATTTTTTATTTCATTGGGATATAAAGTGTACATATTTGAGTATAAATATTGATTATTATGTATATAATTTTTTCATCATGTTAATTTTATTCATCTCCACTAATGAAAAAAATTTCTTAAATTATTTTGTAACACTAACAGAGTGCTTCCGCAAGAAGTTAATGAAATCAAAAAACAAGATTTTGAAAACACTAAACATTATATTATTATATGGAATTTTTATTTTCCATTGTTTAATAGATAAATATTAATATTATAGGAACTGATTAATTTCATATCAATTCTATTATAGAGTTGTTGTTTTAAATTTAAAATTAAATCTATTGATCCAAAATTGTTATTGATGTCATTTTATAATGAATAATATATTAATAACTTATTGAAAATTCATAACATTATTTTCATTATCAAAGATTATTTTATATGGTTAAATACCTCATCCAATTTCCATTTATTATTTTTTTCCATTTAACTCTATTATCCCATTAAGAGTAAAAAATATTGATATCACAATTATTGTCCAAAGGGTTAATGAACGGTTAAAATAAGATACGAGTAAAAAAGTGATCCAAAATTTTAAAAACACAAATAGATAATAGGATTTAGAATAATTATAATATTTTATTATAATATGATCTATTTGGATCCATTTTTGAATAAAAATAATTTATATTAATTCAATATTTGAAGAAATTCCATGACTGCCCCTCCACACTTTTATAAAGCGAACCTATAATTATTATTTATTCACACATAAAAAAACTATTGGTTAAAAAAATTCCTTCAAAAATAACTCAATTATGTATCTCATAAAACCTAATAATCATTTTTTTGATAAAAAAAACTTATGAAATCTTTTGGTGTAAAACATATGAAGTTGTCCGAATAAGAGGCATATTTCTTAACCAAGAGTTTTTGTTTTATATAAATTTAATCCTCATTCAAATCTAAATAATCTTTGAAAAAAATAAAAACACCATTATATTTCATATAAAATTATTTTTTTTGTAAATGAAAAAACCTATTTCTGTATCCACTTCCAACCAATGGAAACAAATCCATCATTTTTTTGAAAGGTAGACTACTGCCTCATGCACCGATGTTATTAGTTTTCGATAATTGTATTTCACAACTATTTCTAATGAAATATTTAGAGTATATATTTTATTTATTAAATTATTATAGTTATTAAATGATATTATATCATATAATTTAATTCCTTTCTATCCATTGAATATTACAATGACTTTTTCCCGTAATTATGACTACCACTCAATGAGGTGATGTGATTCATTTCTCATCACCACATTAGATATATGATATATATAACTGTATTGAATGTAATATTACAATATTTATGAAATATTTATCTTTATATAAGGATTAAATGTTGGTTACCTTCTAACAATAATAATATTACAAAATTTTAAACGTTACTAATGCGTAAATATGACCTACCGTCTATATGATTGTATAATTGTTCTTTTATATTAAAAATATTTGATGATTAGTTTTAAAAATTAAAATTTATTTATTCAGATTATAATTATATCAGGGTTAATGTTTTGATTATTACATAATAATGAACCCTCTGACCATGGAACTCATACAAAAGTTGGTTTGAAATTATGAATAGGACGTCATCAAAGCACTATATGTTTACTTAAATGATAAAGTTACTAAATACAAAATTGTAATACATGATTAAAATGGTTTAATAATAATGTAATAAATCATGGAATTTTTGGTAAGGTGGAGGAATAAAAGGTTCTCTTTGGAACACATGATACACGAAATAAGGATCATGGTGACCTCTCTGACTCTATAGAACATACACTAGAGGTTTATGATCAACCCAGTCAAATTGAATAAGCCTCCATAAAATACAGTGCAAAGAAGGGACAAAATCAATGGTGGATGCCGATGACTACATTACCCTGAATCCTAAAAAATGAAGAATCAGAGGGACTACTCCCACCTAGACTGAATTATTGTTAAATGATATTTATACAACTCTAAAAATGAAAAAATGATAACCCCCAATACATCATGTTGTGGTTTATTAATAGATTTAAAAAATTGGGGTAGATTATGAAGAAGAATAATGAAAAAATAAACTCATGTACACAGATTATTATTTTATTGATGATCCAGTGGGGGAAGATGTTGATGCATGGATGAATGAACAAGATAATATTAAATTCCAGATATTCCATGATCATGATATTACAACTAGGAAATAACATAAAATTAGAAAATGAATGTTCATTATTATGTTTTACGAATAAAAATGTTCCATGATTTCCACATTAAATAAATATAATCTGAATGATTTTTAACCTTCTCAAATTCATTAATTTTTTAGATATTTTAGTGACATTGTTATGCTCGGTTTCAAAGGACCTATATTTTTATATTCTTATGCACTTCTTTTTAGTTTTACTAGACGTGTTGGCCCTCTTCTAGTTCCTCTCCCATGTGTGCTATGTATGTTTTTTCTAGTTTATATGTTTTGTTTCATGCCATGAGCCTACTTCATGGTCTAGTTTTATGTCTCCTTTTATGATAAATAACTCTTCATGCCAAGGATTATAGAATCTCATTAATCATTGGATTTTGAGATAACATGCACATATCCCTTCATTAGAGGAGTTTCATTATAAACCATGCCTTTATAGAGGTTTATTCCCATTTGGAGAAGTTTTTTTATGTTTTTGATTACTTTATTAGATTTTGAAATACTTATTTAGACAGTTTTTCACCTTATATTGATCTTTGGATGCTCTAAACAAGAGAGTATTTCATCATTATACATGGCTAGAATTTCTTAATGCAGGTAGCTATTCTGCTGCTATAAATCTAACTCTATAGGTTGTGAATCTCTTTTGCGAGCATAGATTCATTGAAGGATGTTGTATGGATTCACTCTAAATAGTGTATTTTCATGAAGACGAATTGATGCTTTTTGGGAAAATTGGGAAAAATTAATATCAATCTCAAGATGCTAGTATGCTACTTTGGCTATTTTCCCATGCTTTCATAAAGTGTATTTTTTTATTAACTCCCTATAGGTGTAATCACATTAAACCTCATGGGGTAACAGTAACTCTTTTTTTCATGAAAAAATGTTTTGGGTACATGTTATTAGATCAACCCATATCTCATTCTATCTTTTGAAAATAAGGTAATACACATGTAAAATTATCTCAAATGGGTACATTATTGATATATTTTTATTATACCACAATTAAATTATGTACTTGGAATGTTAGATATTGAAGTACATGATATCAAAAAAAACTTACTTTTGTTGTGGAATATTTTATAATTGTGATCCTAATATATTTTATACTGTGTATACAATACCCCTATTACGTATAATATCCTGAATCCTATACACAGAATGATATTTTATATTTGCATTTGAATTAATTTATCCAAATAGATTTTACATGAATGTTACTATGTAATAAAGAGTTTATTAACTAAATTTCATTTCATTGGGATACAACTCTTCTTTATTTACATTATTATGACATTATTATGTGGGAATCAATAAATAAATTATTGTAATTTATATTTTTAATTTTTTGTGTAATTAAAATTTTTAAACAAAATCTCTCAATTTATAAACTCTCAATTCAATGATATAATCTTTGTAAGGGTAATTCATCTCAAATTATCTATCTTTGGAACATATGTATATGACATGCACCTATAAAATTTTATGTGTTTGATATATTTTCTATTTGATATTTTATTTCATGAATGTCATTATGTTCATAATTTTTTTTTATTTCAATCAAATTTATCATTTCATGGGGATTTTTTTTGAAACGTTTCTAATATGGAAAAGTAATTATGTTACAATATCATTTGTTTTCAATAATATTTATGTTCATGGTTCCTTTGGGTATAATAATATGATATTCTTTTCTTCAAAAATTACCATTTATTATCATCTGGTTATGAATTTGGTTTTCATATTTAGTTTCAATTTTTTCCATTCCATATTAACAAAACATCAAGATGTTTATTTGTATGTGCTACCAGTCATGTATATTCATTTATATAGAGAATAATTAAATTCCAAATCCATTTTTTTAAATTTAAAATATTATTTTCGAAAATTAAATTATATATTAAATAAATATTACCTCACTTTTTATCATTATTTTTTTTAAAATAATTTAGAATAAAATTTCATAACATTTCCTAAAGGGGTCAGTTTTGATTCCCTTTTAAAAAATTTTGAAAGGAATATTTATTTTAAATTATTACAAAATGAACTGATTTTCTTACCATGATGACCAATATTTTCTTTAAAACATATTATATACGTTCCCAAGATTATAATCCAATAAAAATGTTTTGATTAAATTTTATGAATTATTATTTTTGAAACTCAAATTTTATATTGAAAAAGATATTTTCCTAATGAATGACTTTTTGGATGTTGTAATTTTATTTATATTCATAAAAACCAAAACCCTTGAGGTTAGTTGTTTTCCACTAAATATATTTTACAATGATTCTTTCATTATTATTTCTCTAGGTGGATTATTATTTTATAAAAGAGATTCTCTTGGAGCACATTTATTTTACATAGAGTAATCATGCAATGGATGTAATGTTTTATTTTAACACATATGGTGAAACTAAATGTTCAAAAACGCATAATAATTATTTGAAATTAAAATTACATTATAATATTTCATGATATTAATAAATAAAAACCATAATTCCCTTGTCCAATGTGATTTTTGATTTGAAAATCGATTTTAAAAAGAAAATATAATTTGAAATTTGGAGGTTTTTCTAATGGAATTAAAATAATTTTTTAGGGTTTTACGATGTTTTATTAATGATATGGTAGTGGAGAATTATATATGAAAAATGAGTGATAATAATATAACATGTATGATGGGAATATCCCCTTTATTTCTCATGAACAAATGGTGATCCTAAAATTGATTATATGATGGTTGATCCCCATTATAGATTTTCAATGCATTGGGTTTTGTTCTTTCTCATAAATGTAATGAACGATTGTGTCAAATGATGTGGTTTATCCTTGTGTATTAACCGTTATCTAGCTGTTTCAGAAATGGGTTTATAATGTGTAATGAATACGATGAAATATGTTTCCCTAAATGGATTTTATATTCATGAGGTTTGTTTTCAACTATTGATTTTCTTAATATTTATAAGACATTGTTATTCCTTATTTATTCTAATAAATTTATAATTTTTTAATTATTTATGAATTATTTCATGATGGATGATACATGTATTAATGGGTATGAATTACCTTTTTTATTCTCATGCACTATTATTATATAATGATATCAATATTCTCATCTTACCCTCACTGATTACATTTAATTTTCAATATTTATATATACCCTTAATGGTAATTTAAGATCAATGTGTGGTTCCTTTTCTCTAGGTTTTAAAGAAATATTTTCACTATTGTGTGCCTATGAATGTAACTAAACTTGAATAACATTGTGGGACAATATTTTTTCGTTTGTAAATTTTTTTATGAATCCATGTTATTAATATATTGTTAAAATTATCTAAAAATATAAACCAATAAGGTCATTGGTTTTGCAAGAGGTCAACTATTTCCGTTTAACATTGTAAGGACTTGATGGAAATTATTGTGTCACATTTATTGGTATCAATTCCTTAAATATAATTTCTATGTTTTTAGCACTGGATTGGGGATTGTGGGTTTATGGATATTACATTTATTTACAAATATATTTCATAAATTAGTTACTCCTATTAATTTTCATTTTTTCAATTTCTATGTATTGATGATAATGATTTTGTATTTAAATTTTATCCAAATATATCGTGTTTTCATTTTATTTATGTGTAGCATGATGAACAGGTTGTTGAACTCATTAACTTTTTTATGTTAATCATATATTATGATCTTAGGGTTTTTCATTCTTATGTCATAAATAAATTGCATCTATGAAAATTGAATCATAGTAATTTATATATGGAAATTATACATAACTATATGCCACATAATTATCATGGGTTTATTTAGGATGTAGTATACGATTTATCTTTATATAAAACTACTATAATCACATATACCTCCTTTCTAACCTAATAAATAATTCTACTAAACGAATAAAAGGAAGATACGTAATAAATAAATTCTAAAAAACACAAAAGGTGATTTATATGATAGTCATACCAATAATGTTTTATATAACTCAATATCCAGTAGTTCGTTAAAACATAAATGACATACTTTGTCAGAAAACATAGATTGGAAACTCATTATATAGTATAATAGCTGTTGTTGAATAGGATTTTACTATTCTACACTGTTTTTGGTGCCTATCAGCATATTTATCCCATGTATTGGGATATTTATCCTCATAATTCATAAATCTCTTTTATTTAATTTGAATATTTTTTCTATATTCTCTCTTTCCCTTAATCATGAGAGTCTCCTTACCATCTTATCTAAATGTATATAATATAACTGTCCATTAATGGAAATTACCGCAATGATTTTTCCTACATTTTTTACATGAAGGAATTTTATTCTTATATAGTTTGTGATTATGCTCACCCAAATATTTATGATATAAAATAATTCATTTATATGGTGTGTCTGGGATTTCAACTATGTCGATATTGTTAATCAAAATCCTTAATAAATGGTCTGGAAAATGTTGACGGTTCTTCACCGCTGCCTGTATCCCATTAGGTTCTTCTATTACCCAATTTTTCAATTTTCCATGTAATTTATTATTTTTCTGGTTCCTTCTAGCTTTATCCCTTACTAAAATAATAGTTATCATGAGTTAACTTTATTATATGTTTATTTTCAAAAAACAAATTGTAAAATTTAACCACAACATGCCTCAATTTAAAACACAATCATGTTATACTATAATTATTCTAACTAATGTTGTAGTAGTCACAGTTCAAACTATATAACTCATAGTTTAACATATAACATTCAAGTTTCATATTAGGATATGTTGAGTGGATTCTCTAATTTTTATTAAACTGGTCTTTAAAAAAGAGATCCCAAATTATCAAAAATATTATTAAAATATTATAAAACTAATAATCTTTGAAATCAATGCGCTCAAAATCATCATAATAGAGTCTTAATCAATGTAAATTATTCCTACAATACAACACCCATGTATGTACATACATAAATAAAATAATTCAAATTATATAAATTTCAAAAACTCATTTGGACCTCCAATTAAATAAACCACAATGATGTTATATATTACTCTAACATTTAATTATATATATATATACTTATATATAATTAACCACTAGTTCATAATGTTACACTTTAGTAGATATATATCATATTCCAAAGAATTATATAAACACTACTAATTAATTATCATCATTCCATTATAAATCAATAATATATAACTTACATTTCCAGATCCACCCAAACCATTATTACATCAACATTAAACACATGTAAAACCTAAAACATATTCATAGCTAAAAAATGTGTTCATCAATTTTTTCTCCAAAATAATAACAATATAATGAAATCCCATTTCATGGCTTATAATAAAATTTAATATATGATTCCAAAAATTAAAATTATAACTACTTAAGAAAAATCCATGATGTTTCAAATAAACCTCATAAATTTTAGATTATACTAGAATTTCACTAATAAATATCACTAACAAATGATAATTATTAGGTGTTTCAATATTATTACAATATAAATCATACTATCCTGGATAATAATATAAAACTTTCCCTTTCATTCAAAAGAGAAAAATATTAATTTTCTCAACCAATTTAGTATTCACCATTATTTTGTTATAAAACATTGTGGTTTTTACCTATATAACTTTCTTATCCCTTTTTCAGTGATCCTATTATAAAGAAATAATAAAATCATAATTTTTACAATAAAATGTAGTACATGAATGTGCAATAAATTATCAACATATTTTTTCCCATATCAAACCATTATTTTTGACATATTATACTTATTGAACAACCTATAACTACCCTTAATCAACACTTAATTGTCCATAGTATTTTTCTTATTAGGTTTTATAACCAAAAAATATTCAATCCATCATAATATTTCATATGAAGACTATGATAAACTAATTAAAATAACCTAATAGTGTCTATCCAAGTGTGCAATATGTCTTCTTTGTCAGCCACCATGTCATGGACATGTTAATACCCAACACACCCACATGAAGATTACTATAACTAATTATATCTTTTATAGAACACCAGATTCATTCTAATATCCATATTAGAATATAATTTCTATGAAAACCACATACTCAATACAATAACAAAAAATTTGTTTTATATCCTATGCTTAGACTAATTCATAAGATATTCACTAAATCATTCTCATCCTAATACATACACCAAAATGTTCATTATTACCATAATTTTATATTGTAATGTCTAGGAATTTCCATTTAAAGGTTTTTTATTTATATGAAATTATTTTGAGACAACACGCTATGACGGAATGTGATTATAAGGACCGGAGTGCACAGAATGATCTGTCAAAAAAATTTAATCTTTAAATAGCATGCGTTGGTGGTTTTCATGAAAAAGTTTAATAACTCTAAAACTGTTTCCTGGATCCAAAATATGAGGGCACTGTTGTGTCCAGGATGGTGGTTTTACCCTAGGTGAAACTTATTTTTTGTCGTGGAAACTCTCCATTGAGGAAACCCAAAAAATGGCATAATAGTAAATAAAATAACTAAATAAAATAATATTATTCTTAAAATGATTATAACTCACAAAGAGGGACTCTAATTAAAAATCTAAGACTACTAATGAACTTGTGAGTGTACACTTTCCTTAAGAAGATCCAAACATTGGTTAGCGCAAGCCAACAATGGAAGTTATTTTTTGGCCATGAATAAAATAATTTAGTAAAAATTACTTTATTGTAAAATCTTTATAAAATCATATTGGAAACTCGGATTGAAAATATGAGAGTACGGTTGAGCTCATGGGGGATTGTTTCCCTTAGGAAGGGCCTACCCTCAACCGGCATGGGTCAAGGGTGAATTTTAATTTTTTGATAATTTTTAAGGTACATTCAGTAAACATGAGAGCGGGATTTTATATCATTTGAATAGATGGTCCGATTAAAATAACGGAAGGCACCATTGAACCTACAACACCAGGATTCCTCTAGAAATGACATAACTTTGGCTGGTAAGTGAATAGAGGAATATATATTTTTTGGACTTTTCAAGAAAAATAATAAAATAATATAAATGAATTATTTTATTTCATTCCCACTGTTGGGTGGCAGACGATGATGCTATAGTGTATGTGACGAGGTGACAATGAGGCGCATTAGTAGAGGGTCGATAATGGCTCATTTGAAACCATAGTGCTATAACCTTAATGGATCATTAAATGTGTCCTATTAAATGAGGATAATTTAATGAGAATTATTAGTGGGCATAGTGTCGCTGTGTATTTTTTTATTTTCATTAATTAATCAAACATTTCACGTTTTAGAATTAAAACATGGAGGATTCTCTAACGAAAATCTGGAAAATTTCCTCTCCAATGAAGAATGATGAAGAATGTCGGTGGGACTTCACAGACCTTGAAGAACCTCGAAGAACATATCCATAAGCGGCAACGTCGATATCTGGAATCCTCATGGGAAAATGCTTTGGCATCAAGCATCACGAAGGTGGGGGTTTTTTATGACTTCAATGTTCTTAGAATTTTTTTTGCTAGAAACGAAAATTGCCTATCGACCCACAAAAAGGTTGACCATTGCTTCGTGTGTTTATTCAAGAGGGTAACACAATTGGTGTTTTTTTTTCTCGGATTAAGATTATTAATGTATGATCAAACAAAAATCCCTAAGCCTCTCCCTTGATTATAAGCCTCTAACACGGATGGCCAGGGCTGACACAAACAAGCCCAGAGAACCTCCTCTTGTGCGTTCTTGATGGCTGCATTCTCAAAATGATGGAAAATGTGACATAAGTACTTCATAGTGAAGAGGCGAACGTCGGGGCCAAAGAAGCATGTGGTGTGATGAATGGACCATCGGTGCACATACGGTGGTCCGACGATGGATCTGCCACTGCGTCGACGGTGGAGGCACACACCAACCACGTTCCAGTCAGCCAGACGGAGGGCCTCCGGCCATGCCAATGGCTGGAGATGGCCAACATCAGGCTCAAACATCAGGGGATGCACCACCAAGTGAGGGGTCGTGTTAAGGAGGGTTTCCTATGTCCGACCCACACGACTGGATAGAAAAGCCATTGTCCATTGAACATGGATAAAGGTGGAGGCCTCGCGGCGTCCTGCGGTGCAGAGTGGGCTAGATATAACCAGTTTTCGCATCCTGGTGGGGAAGAAAAACACCATCCACTCTAGAAGATGGTCCATGGCTGGAGGTATGATCCTCCATTGGGTCTGATCGACACCCTTAGGTCCGGTCATGACTAGACTAGGTCACCAGGTGACCGGACGACCTATACCCTCGGCCAAACCAGGTCAGGTCCAGTGAGTCCCATTAGGTCTGGCCAATTTGCCAGACCAGACCAGACCAACCAAAACATAATCCAGGTCATGTCGAGTTGGTCGAATCTAAAATGGGGTATGTTGGACCCTTAGGGCTGGTTGCTATGGTCGGCCTGCCCGGGTCAGAACATTCCCTTTCACAACGGTCTCCCTGTTTAATAAAACACAAATAACTCGTAGGCCGAGTGTCCGATTGACGCACCGTCTATGGTATGAGGACCCTTATGATGATGTAGTCCTTTTGAGATACTCCAATTTTGTGTTTTTCAATGTTGGAGTATGGATTTATTCGATTAGACTCGAATCCAACTGGGTCATTTTTACTAAAAATCCTATAACATACAGACTGGGAATCCAAACGATGCACAATCTGTTGGGTTGGTACCATTATGATGATTTGGTACATTGGGAAACCTATTTGGGGGACTTCGTGGGGTTTACGTATGACCCATTACTTGGGAAGTGGATCCATTCAGAATCAAGCATGCTAGGTGCAGGAATCCAGTGGATGGATAGGCCTTGAAGAATGAAGAGCAACCCTTCATGGATTGGCATAAGAGAGACCATTTGTGGATCAAAATAAAAGACACCCATCGTGGAGAGGAATAAAAATGACCCTTCATGTATTGGAATAAGGGAGACCCTGTGTGGATCGACATAAAGGTGACCCATCGTGGAACCACATAAAAGAGACCCTTCATGGATCAGTATAAAAGCCACCCTTTGTGAATAGACATAAAATATACCCTTCATGGATCTTCATAAAAGAGACCCTACATGGATCAAAATAAGAGAAACCCTTTATGGATCAGTAGTAGCACGACCCAATGTGGATTAGCCATAGAGAGACCCATTGCGGATCCAAAGTAGGGAAACCCTTTGTGGATCTGCAGTTTGACAACCCTTCATGGATTAGCAACAGGACCTCTAAATAGAATAACATGATCTAGCTTTATGACTAATCATCCTTACCTCTACACTTTATGTAATACCTGGAATGAGCTATCTTTTACTTTTTTCTCTTTGATTGAGATCATCCATGTGGTTTTTCCCTTGTGTAATTATGAGAGACATTCGGGGGTCTCGGGGTCCCTACTGAGTATTGTTATACCCACCCCTACATGGGCTTCAATCGCACATTTTTGTGTCTTTTACAGACGACGTAAATCATGACTCAGAATTTGGAGAGCTAGGTCTTGACTCTGCACGTAGGTGACCAATTAAAGTGGTGACCTTTAGTGACAAGATGTACCTACCCATTATGTAAGATATCCTTGGTAGATTTTCTCTAGAGAATGTTTTTCATTTTATTGTACCACTCTTTCAGTTGGTCTTGTATACTGGCCCCTTTTTTGTTTAGTACATATTTTTAATCTTAGTGGTAGTTTTTAGTACTAGTTGTACTACTAATTTTACATTGTGTTTTTATTATGTGCAGTGTGCCTTGTATATGTATGTATAGGTTTGAAGGAAATGCCTTCCTTTTCCATGTTTCATCTTTTCGATCCTAGTCAGCATCCCCTAGCCTATGGAAGGCGGGCTTGGGGTAGTCATGACACGAGCACCGGGGGATGGGTTAGGAAAAAGTGGTATCATAGGGTGGTTGGTTCTACCATAATAAATACAAGTATGTATTTTTTTTCACCGGGGTAAATAGTGTTATGTTTATTGAGTTTGGATTTCAGTATAGGGAGTCCAGTGTTGGTGCGGCGGCAGACGTAACAATACACCCAGACCCTAAATTCTATTTTCTGAATCAGTATAAGAAAAAAATAGTTTCATTTGTTTTGAAAACGTTTTTCTCTATTTGTATTTTGAGTTAGCTAACCATAAATCTCATTTGGACCATGGTTCATCGTGATTCCCTTTCCATGTTCCTCCACATAGACATCGTGCCAGGATTCTAGTGCCTAACCATGATGATGGTCCATAGAGTAATGAGGCATCTGTAGAGGTATTGATTCATAATATGATACCTTTGGGCAGTTTCCCAACAATACCACTTCTCGTTAGTAAGTAGTTACTGTTGGTGCTACTGGTAGAGGCCACTTATAGGCTAAGTTCCTTACATGAGTTTTAGTAACAAATACCCATCAGGTTCCAAGGAGATCCTGAATCAAAAGTGGTTAAGGACTATCTTGAGGTGGTGACCGAGTTTCCTTCTAGCCAGGGCACCATTTGATTAGATGGCAGTCCAGGAAGTGTGCCTTATAAGTGGCTCAGAAGGGTGATAAAAGGGTTTAGATTACCCTGATCTTACGAGGAGGTGACTCTTCCGTGACGATATTTTGAGATCCTTTCTTAGAGAAGGGTCTCATTCCATTAAAAGTATATGGGGATATGTTCCCAAGAGATTCTATAGCTTCAGAAGGACATCATTTTAATATACGAGCATTCATCAAGGCATACCGACCATTATAGGTACTTGATGAATATGATATGACTGTTGGAGTAGGGATCAAACCTCCAAGAGAGATGTGTTTAGGGAGATATGATCCAACACTATTCGTCTATTAATTCTAAATTATGTTAGGGTGCTAGATTGAATCATTTTGGTTGAAAGTTCTATGGATGAGCAGATACATCCAGTTAATGTCAATAGTGGGAATGTATAAAATCGACGTCAGTCTCATAGATTTGGATGTGTAAAATGTTTTGGGAAGAGGAAGTGATAGGCACCGACGAATCTGTATGGAAACAGACATCATAGAGGAGATAAGAGAGTAGTGGTAGGTGGTACACATTTTGAAATGTTATAAAAAAACCTCAATTTGGTCCCCACCAGGCTCAGGGAGTTAGAGGATAGGGGAAGGGAGTAGCTGCATGTGGTCAATGAGTATGACCTAAGGGATCCAAGAAGGATTCGAGGTACGATATATATCCACTACTAGCTGTCATATTAATAGACATAGGTACCGATCATTCTTTCATATCACTAATCTTTTTCAATACCTAGGGTTTCTGGTTCAACTATTGACTTGATCCCTACATCTGAAGATACCTATGGGAGGAGACTCGATAATCACACTTACGCTGACGGTGTGATTTGACCCTTTAGGTGAGTTTTTTGGTTGGAACCTCTTGGTAATAGCATTGAGGACTTACGACGTTAGTCTGAGTATGGACTATTCATCCACTTTTCATTCTTATATTGACTATTTTAGGCAAAAGGATGCGGTATATTTTCTATGTTGGAATGTGGTTTTCCAAGGTCGGAGAATAAAAAAGAAATACAAAGCAGCACATAATGAACTCATGCATAGGAGGATGTAGGCTCTCACTCTTGAGTTGGAAAACCTTACCCTTTTGGTAGCATATTTTTTGAGTTTTCAGATTGGCAATGTAGTGGGAGAATTTCGGAACATCCTTTAAAAAGATGCTTCCAGGATTACCACTCTACAGGGAGAGGGACTTCTACATCACTTTACACACGGACATGGAACCATTATCAACATCAGTATATTTGAGGGATTTTGTAGAGAATTTCTAGAAGGGAGAGTATGCGGGGGACTAGAAAATGATTGGATTAGTATGATCTTGTGTTCGAGGATATGTTTGTTTTACCGTCACATTAATCAAGTGGTCATGGGTAATGAGTACCCACTACCGAAGGGTCGATGGGAACATCAATCGGTTACAATGGTTATCCCTTCACGTGGAAGGAAAGATGAATGTATTCTTTCATTAGTTGAGACAAAGGTGATGCTTAGTGTTCCTTCAAGACTATGACTTTTAGATAGTCTATACTCCTGGTAAGTGGAATGTGGTGGCAGACACACTCAGTAGGAGTACTGGTTTATATCTACTCAGTGAGGCAATAGAGCAGCTAACCACAATGCAGATATCATATGTGGCTGATGATGGGGTAGTTCACCTTTAGTCAATGACTGTTAGTCCTCAACTCTTGCAGTGTGTCAGGGAGGAAACATTTGTGGATCTAGACTCTGATTCCCAATGTGACGAGTTATCCTCAGAACAAGCTCATGATGGGTTTTGTATAGGTGGGGAGAACATCATCCATTTCAGAGGAAACACTGTAGTACCAGTGACCTTAAGGGAGGAGGTGTTGTTGGAGTTCCATACATCCCCTTTGGTGGTACATAATTTTGTGGTGGGGATGCGCCCGAACCTCTAATGTTAGTACTGGTATTCCGGAGATGGAGACCCTTGGAGTTGAGGGGGGAGACCATGTGTTCCTTCAAGTATCACCATGACGAGGATTGCAAATATTTGGCCGGGGTGACAAGCTATCTTCAAGGTTTATCAAACCTTTCTAGGTACTGAGTAGAGTTGGAAAGATGGAATACCACCTATCTCTTCCCCCACAAATGCACCAAGTGTATGAGGTTTTCCACGTGTCACAACTGAGGAGGTACGTGCATGACCCATCGCATGACATTGACTGGGGAGAAATGGATTTTGATGATGGGGCGATTATTTTGGAGTTCCATGTGAAGATAGAATATAGATAAGAATGGTTCCTACGAGGATGGTAAATTCCACTAGTCCATATTTGGTGCTAGCATTAGAATTTTCGGGAGAGAACATGGGAGCAGGAGGCCCAGATTCGTGTTGAGTACCCTCTTTGTTTGACATGCTTTGGTTTTGGCTTTCAGGGACGTAAATCCCTAACATGGGGAGGGTGTAATGTCCTGTAATTTTCATGTATTTTTTCTTAAGGATTTATTTTGAGAAAAAAAAATCTGATAGAACGTGATTCCGAGGTCTTGAGTGCTCGAAATGATCCATTGAAAAATATTATGCTTTAAAAAGCACGTGGTCACGGTTGTTTTTAAAAACTATAATAATCCCTAAATGGGTTCCCAGATCAAAAATATGAGGGAACTGTGGATTTATAGATGGTGGGTTTACCCTAGGTGCGACTTATGTTTAATCGGCACGACCCTCCATTGAGGAAACCCAAAAAATTTCATAACTGTTAATAAAATAATCAAAAAAAATTATTTTATTTTTAAAATTATTACAAATCATGATCGGTGAATTAGATTAAAAATCAGAGACCACCGCTGAACTCGTGGTAGTATACCTTCCATAGGTAGATCCTAACATTGGTTGGTGTAGGCCAATAGTGGAAGTTAGTTTTTGGCAGTGAATAAAATAATTACGTAAAAATTATTTTATTGACAAATCCATATAACTTTTAAACGGTAACATGGATTTCAAATCCAAGTGTACCATTGAGATAATGGGGGAGTTTTTCCCTTATGAAAAGCCTAACCTTGACCGAAATGGTTCTAGGGAGAAATTTAATTTTTTTGAACTCTTTTTAATGTACGTTCAGTAAAAGTGCAAGTGGGATTTTCTATCTTTTGAGCCAGTGCTTGGATTACAAATCCAAGGGCCCCGTTGAACTCGTAGCGCTGTGATTCGCATAGAAATGACTTATATTCGGCCAGCAAGGGTTGAGCGAAAAATTTATTTTTCGGACTTTTCAAGTAAAATAATAAAATAATTTAATGGAAATATTTTATCTCTTTCTCACATGTGGGGGTCGGACGATGATGTTCCGGTGCAGAAACAAGGTGGAAAAGAGGATCATTAATGTAGGTTCAATAATGGATCATTTGAAACCACGATGCTATTACCTTAAAGGATAATTAATTCGGCTCATTAAATGAGGCTAATTTAATGAGAATTATTAATGGGAACAACATCGCTGCGTTTTTTCCTTCATTAAATAATCCAACATGTGGAGTTTGTAAATTAAATCATAGAGGATTCTCTAAAAAAATATAGATAGTTTACTCTCCAATTAAGAATGATGGAGAACACCAGAGGAACATCACCAATATTGATGAACTTCGAAGAACAGTGCTGGAAGTAATGACGTCGGTGTCTTAAATCCTCAAGGACCAACGTTTCGGCATCAAAGGTCAATGAGGTAGGTGTTTTATATTACTTTTATGTTCTTCCCGGTTCATTTCTATAAACGAAAAACAGAGATCAAACCACGAATAGGTTGACCCTCACTTTGTGTGTTTATGTGGGATGGTGAGAATATTGTGTGATTTATTTAACTGGGAATAACATTATTCTTGTATGATCAAATAAAAATCCCTGAGCGTGTCCCCTGATTATGAGCCTCTGACGTGGAGGGCCCACACTAAAACGAACAAGGCCCTAGAACCATAAATTGTGTGTTATTGATGGCCGCATTTTAATAATGACGAAAAGGTTGATTTAAGGACTTCGTAGAAAAGCAGGAAAACTCCAGGGACCATAGAAGCAGGATGCATGAAGAATGGGCCACCAGTGCTCATCCGGTGGTCCGTTGAAGGATTTACCATTGTGGTGGTGGTGTCACACACTAGCCGTGTGCCAGTCAGCAGGACGTAGATCCTCCGACCACACTTGCAGAAGGGTGGAGTGGCGGGCCCGTCGGCACTCTACGACAGCTAGAGACCACGATCATCACGCCGCAACAGTAGGGGATGCAACGCCAGGCGGGGCACTGCGTGAAAGGGGTGGCCCATTTCTGGGCCTCCCGGCTTGCTTGACATGCCACGATACCTCGAACGTGGTTGTAAGTAGAGGCCCAACGACATCCCATAAGGAGGATCAGGTTGGAAGCAGCTGGCTGCCGTGTCCTATCCAGGCGGTGCACCAGCGACTGCTCCAGGGGCCGGTACTCGGCTGGCTGTCCGAGCCCCCAGTGGGACGTGCCAATTCCATGCCTAGAGGGCCGGTCCCGTGCCCAGCAGGCTGGACCTGCACCGTCTACCTAGAACCACACACTATGGCCCAAACCCAAATGACAGACCGGACCCACACAAATAGGCCAGACTCGCGCCCTTCAGGCCAGGCCAGAAAATACTAAGTCATCGGCCGACTAGGCGGGCTGGCCCCTCAGCCAAACTAGGTCGAGTCCAGTGAGGCCCATTGTCTAGACCAAACCGCACCATCCCAAACTTGAACTGGTTCAGGTCGAGTCAATTGATTCAAAACCGGTGACTGTGGGACCCCCGGGCCAGGCCCCGTCGCAACCGACCCCCTTTTTACAAAAACATTAATAACTCGAAGACCAGGTGTGTTATTGACACAACATCTATGCCACGAGCACACTAGAATAAGGAAGTCCTTTTGTGATACCCACTTGAGTTTTTGTAGAATTTGGAGTACAACTGAGTTGGATCAGTCTCGAATCCAATAGGTCCTTTTTTACAAAATATCCCATAACTTATAGACCGAGCGTCTGAAACGACCTGCCGTCTATTGAGTTGGGACCCTTAAAACGAGACGTTACATTGGGTTACCTTTTTTTGGGACTTTATGGTGGTTTTTGTATGAACTATGGATAAGGGAGTTTATCCTCATATAATCAACCGTTCATAGTGTGGGAATACAATTTCTGGCTCTGACATGAAGAGGGACGAGCGACCCTTCATTGATCCACATAAAAGAGACACTTCATAGATCGGAATAAAAGATCCCTTCATGGATTGGCATAAAAATTATCCTTCATCGATTAACATTAAAGGTAACCTTCATAGATCATCATAAAAGAGACCCTTCGTGGATCCTCCTAAAAGTGACCCTTCCTGGATCCACATAAAAGCAACCATTTGAGGATTATCAAGAGTGCAACCCTTCATGGATCAGCAGTAGCTCGCCCTGAAATGGGTCAACCATAGAGACACCCATCATGGATCAGCAGCTGAGTGACCCTTTTTGGATCAGTAGGAGATCAGACCTTTGTGGATTAGTAGCTGATCGACCCTTTGTGGATTAGTAGTACGATGATTCTTCTAGATCAGTACCAGAACCTCTTAAATAGATTAAGATGATCTACCATTAAAAAAATCATCCTTACCTCTACACTTTATGTTATACATGGTGTGATGTGTCTTTTACTTTCTGCTCTGTGATTGAGATCATGCTTGTGTTTTTTCCCTTGTAGAATTCTAAGAGACGTTTGGGGGTCTCAGGGTCTTTATTGAGTATTGATATACTCACCCCAGATGGGTTTCACCCACAACTTGATTTGTCTTGTGTAACAGCCCAAGATTTTATGAAAAATATTCTTTTTAATTTCACTAATGTCTTGTGTTGTACGCAACACAAAAAGGAGCTTGCACAACACGCATCCTTGACTTGCCTTGCATTACACGCAATCGCAACCTTCCTCGATAACGTGTGTAGTACGTAATACTGAGTTTCATGAAACAACGATATGCTATTAAAATATTATTAAAACTAGCCGTTATGAATAGTAATAACCACTTTTTAAAATTTTAGAAATTTTAGCTCTCAAAATGGACTTCATTTTTGGATTCGGAGTACCGAATTTAGCCTAAGGTGAAATTTTGGTACTTTTCGGATAACTTTCATATTCTGATGAATAGTGAAAATTACTAAATTATAATTAAAAAAAAAATTTAATCAAAATAATTAATAGTGATAAATTATTAATTTGAGTGGTTTTAAAGTATATTTAGAATATATTTTTACAATTTAATACAATGTTGGTCATTGGATGTAACTTCACATTTAAACCAGACATAAACAAGTGTCAATCTTTTGATAGATATTGTTTCTTAAAAACACGCTATTTGTTTTAACAGCGGAAATTAATTATAAAATTAATTAATGCAACTTATATGTTGGTAATTTTGTAAAATAGAAATCATTTTTGAATTCAGAATATCAATTATAGCCTAGGGTGAAATTTTAGTACTTTTCTGAAAACTTTCAATTTTTGATGAATAGTGAAACCACTAAGTGGTAGGTTAAAAACTGAATTTTGCATAAAACATAATTTTACCGCTTCTGTGAATGGAATTTCGAAAATCCGATAGACACGGTTAATATCAAGGACTAAAATGTGGTTCAATGAGATGAAAATAATTTTTGGTGAATAGTAACTTTTTACTTTTTTTTACCACGGTTAATAGTAAATAGGGTAACTAAGGGTAAATATGATATTACTATAACCCTAACACATGTCCTAATTCTATTGGATAAGTGTAATTCGACCAAAAACAACCTTATGAATATAATATGACCATTTAGGTCCACTTGGATTAGATTATGACATTTATAATTATTTTATTTAATGAATAGTTAAAATAGTAAAAATCAAAGTTTAATAAATAAAACATTTTTAATATGGGGTTATACATAAGATAAATTCGACTATAAATATTAATTAGAAAGATAAAAAGATTTCCTACATAATTATATTTTATTTATAATTTTTAGACTTTAAATAAATTAATTTATTTACGACACAACGATGATGCAGTAATTACCCTTTTAAGGAAATATTAACATAATTGATGTTATAAATGCTCAAATGAATGTAATTTGAGACTTTTTATGAATTACACTAATTTTTTAGGTTACTATGATATATTAGTGTTGATATAATCAACTTGGTTCGATCATATAATTCTGTTATGACTTTCACAAAAATCATATATCAAATAGTGTCAAAATTGACACAAAATAGTTTTTAAATAAAATATTATATTATTAATTGTTATTTTATTCCTAAAAATCTAAGGTTCGGCCAAATGACTTAGATAAGGATATATATATTAATAATAAACAATTTGGGGTTCGTTTAGCATGTTATAGTAAGTGTATTAACCATATAGTGAAAGAAAACAAAAAGACACGGTAAAAATTAAATTATTTAACTTAGAGTTAAATCTAATTGATAAGGTTAAAATAATACCCTAAACTTGTCTAAATCCTATTGGATGATAGGATTTAGACCCATCCCCACTTTATCTTCGAAATAAGACCCTTTGGAACCATTATAAACCGATTTTTACTTTAATATAAAATAATATTTTGAGATATTCCTAAGGTGCCCCTCTCCTCCCTTATAAAAGGACACCTCCTCCCCCTCCTCCTCACACCAATTTGAGCACTCAAGCTCGGCCAACCCCTGCCAAAATCTCTTCTCCACTTCCCTAGAAACATCATAGAGGTTCGGGTCTTCCTCAAAGACCAATTTTAGTGCCCTAAGAGGAGGTCTCAAAGAGGCGCTTCAAAGAAGAGGTAATTACCGTTACCAATTCTTTCATCTTTATTTCTTCTTCCACTTCTTCTTCTTAGGTTGTTTCATTATGAAGTAATAACATCAGTATCACTCATATACTGATATGTTATTTTAAGTATGAAACAACCCTATTTCACCATCTATCCATCCTACGGAAAAATAAATCACCGCGCGTGCGTACGTACGGAATACCGTCTCCACGCCGTGGTGTAATCTATTTTCCACCACCACCTTACATGGATGGGTATAATGGTGTAAAGAATAACTATACATAGTTATTACAACATCATATTGATTCTGATATATTGTATAATCCACTCCAATTCAATTCAATAATTATGGAAATGATATCATCGCTCGTGCGTACGTACGGACTACCGTCTCCACGACGCGATGAGATTCATTCTTAATGATTAACCATTCATGAATGATTATAAAGTATATATAATAAGTAATAATGAAATATATGACATAATAATGATACTAGATTTATGTATATATATATATATGTATGTCATCTACTTACTTCCATTCAAGACAATAAGGAAAGAAAAACAGCGTTCATGCGTACGTACGGACTACCGTCTCCATGAACGGTGTTTTCCATTTCATTTATCTATCTATTATATATATATATACTGAATATATATGATATATAAATCATATTTTATATTCTGGAAGTAAGTAAATCATGATATAAGTAATAATAATGTCAAGAACAACAAGTCAAAACACCTACGATAAATGAAACGATTTTACCCAAGACGCTTCTTTAACATGGAATTTACAAAAGAACGTGTAATATAATGTCATAAGTGAACCATATATGATATAATAACAATGAATATGATTCTGTAATAAGTCAATGACATTATTTAAATCATTATACAGGAGGTTCGGACACATACGAAGCAAATAGGACCTAAGGTAAGGGAAATATCACAATCTCATTTTTATCCGAGATTGTATATTCGTAAGTATTTACTGGGGTGTATTTTATCATCCACATCCATGTTTCCTCAACATGTAATGTTATTTCGATCCACCTACAATTGTTTAAATCCAATTTTACCTTTTGGTGAGTTTTTAGTAAAATATATGAAAGGAATCTTTTGTCGTTTTTCGTACGAGGTACTTTTTGACTTTTTCGAAAAAAGTACGAAGAATGTTTTTTTAACTTATACGACACGAACGGATTTTTACGGTTTTATAAAGCCTTATTTTCATGAAGCTTCCTTCAAAATATTTCAGGACTATTTTCAATAAAATCTCTTTCTTTTAAAATTGCATGACGTTTTGTGAAAAGAAATTGATTTTGAAGAAGAAAGGATATTTTCCTCAAGAATTCATTTCAAGTGTTTTATCAAACTTATTTTCCATCTAAGATAATAAAGGGTTCTGTTTTTATCCCTATTATTACATGGATTTGATTATGTTGTGATGGAAACATTTTTATGAATTCCTTTATCTTATATGAATCGTTTTATGATGTCATGTTGTTTAAGAATCCCATTTTTATTACATGGGTTATGCGATGATGTATGATTTATGATTATGTGGCACACATAAGAAAGGATTCATTATAATATGGGTGGGACCTATATCTCCCTCCAATGCATTGGGTAAAGATTTTATATCTCATGAGATAGACATGGCTGAAATGGTAGGTTATACCGGTTCAGTGAAACAGGACTGAAACGAGGGTTACTCGATTCAGAAAGGGACTTTGTCCACGAAGATAGTCTTGGCAATGAGTCTTGACTAACAAGAAATGATTCTCTATGATTATTTGTGAATGCCACAAAGTTTCATGTTTTAAGTTATGATTATTTTGGTTACATTTCACTACCATGATTTATCCCATGTTATGAAATTATGCTCTCTTTTGCAGGTTATGATTTCCAAAATGTTATGTTCTTATGAATACGATGTGATTGATATTTCTTTTGTTTACCCTTACTGAGCATTTGAGCTCACCCTTTTATGTTTTCTTTTCCCCAGGATATAAAGAACGGTTTTAGGTAAAAAAAAGGAAGATCTTTATGGGAGATGTTGAAGATCTTTCACAAGGATTAGAAGATTACGTTCCGAGTTTCCAAAGACACTAAACTATTACGATCCTTGTGTGTGTGTTTTTGTTATGTACTAAGTATTACACAAAAGTAATGTAATGTCCATGTAAGTCAGGCTTCGGGCCTCTACATTTGGTATCAGAGGAAAGGTTTAGTCAACCTTTGGAAACTAGGATGCGAAAGCGTTAGTGAGATCCCTAGAGATATTTCTAAGGTATGTCTAGGGATGTCCCTAAGGTTACGTATACGTATAGGTTATAGTACTAGAATTATTCTAATGATCATAGAATTAAACGTAAGATGTTAGATATTGAAGGTACTCCCCCTTTATTATGTTGTTTCCCCTAGAATGATTTTTTCCTCTCACACTATTCTTTTTTTGGGTTTTAGAAAATGGCTGGAAACAAGATGATTCACGATAATGGAGGATATGATGGACAATGGAATGATATTCTTCATAATGAAATGGGATTTGGAAGTCCAAACATCATTATTATTCTGAATCAGCAATCTCATAATATGATCAATAAAGTAAAATTTGGTAAGTTTCCTGACTCAGCTTATAAGAGAAAGATGGAGTTTCATGATGATCATAGAGGAAAGAAAGTTCAATTTCCCCTATGTAAATCATGTGGGAAGAGGCATTAAGGAGAATGTTTCAAAGGAACTGGAAGATGCTTTGGGTGTGGAAAATAAGGACACAAAGCAAGTAAGTGCAAAGGAAAAGGTTCAGTTAACACCATGGATGAGGATAATGGTATTGCTACGACATCAAAAATGGTTAACTGTTTTAAATGTGGAATGTATGGGCATTATGCAAACCAATGCCCTAAGGGAAAGACTCATGAAGAGAATCAGTATGGTCGTATGGGATGTATTTATGTGGATGATGTTGAAGAGACTACAAATTATATGTGAGATGAAAGAATTGTTGAAGCTCGGTCAATGGTTTAAGAATGTAGTGGAATGATTACATGTTTATCATGTGTAATGTTGTATAAGAAATCTCATGGTACTATGGAATAAAGAGACATCTAAGGATTGTTACACTGTTGTCTTTCCTTGAGTTATGAAAGTGTATGATTAATGGTACCACTATCCATGAAAGGTTATTCAGATATTTTTGGAATTTAGATGATATGTGCATAATTAAGGGATAAGGAGAAAATTAAATATTTAATAGTATTCATGAGCTCATGATTGATATAAGGACTAAGTGATATCATGGTTTGAGTATATAGAATTTTGAGGATTTTGGTATGTGGAAGGTTTTAACTTTTAACTGCATTCATGTTTTCACTAAGGTTCAATGGGTATTCAAGAGAGTACATGATTAAAGCCTTTGAATGTTTGGAATGTGACCAATAAGATATATCTTATGATATATGGGGATCAACGATGGTATTAAATCTCTGAGAGTGGACTGCAGTATTATGGATAAGCCTAAAGATTGGAATGGATTATGTTGGACATAAGTTAGTATTGTTCAAGGATAGAAGTTTTTTCTATATTATTGATGGGATGTTATAGTAATATAGTTTTAGAAAAAGGACAACATACAGGATGGGCGACAGCCCATCGCGTCAGACAAGGCTGTGGGAATTGAACCCACAACTGAAGTGCGACTGGCCTTTATCCCCTACCACTGGCCTACAGGAAGTCCCTGTTTAGTAGAAACTAGTTTTATTATATTAAGCAGTATGATATATGAAGTATAAGTCCATTTTAGGAACCATATGTGATTAATCTCACTATAGATCGACTTATGTATATAATTTTTGCTAACCTTTTGTTTGAGACAGATGGAATGACCCGTCATTCTATCACATGATCTGCTAACACTTCACAAATAACAAATTCAACTTCATTTATTTAAGAGATGAAGTGTAAATTGTTCATGTCCGGAACAACAGTGAGATTGTACCAAAATAAAGAAAGTATTTATTCTAATTCAAATTTTCAACTTTAGGGAAATGATCTTGAAAACCAAAAATGTTGTCATAGTGATCTTATACCTGATGAATCGGATGGTACCTTAGATCGTCACAAATTTATGGATTTGTGATTGTTGGCTTTTACATATCCATGTTCTCTACCACTCTCCATCAGAACATGATGGTTAGATTTTTCTTCCATATCCATATTTTCACCTATGTGGAAACCCAGTGATTAGTTTATTTGGGTAACCGTTAAGTTTCATACTTTTGTTTTAAAATATTGGTTTTGGTATTCCTTTTTACGATGTGGGTTTCTATTAAAGAAACTTTCGAATAGTAAACCATTTATAACCCCGACAAATTTCGAGGGCGAAATTCATTTTAAGGGGGGTAGAATGTAACAGCCCAAGATTTTATGAAAAATATTCTTTTTAATTTCACTAATGTCTTGTGTTGTACGCAACACAAAAAGGAGCTTGCACAAAACGCATCCTTTACTTGCCTTGCATTACACGCAATCGCAACCTTCCTCGATAACGTGTGTAGTACGTAATACTGAGTTTCACGAAACAACAATATGCTATTAAAATATTATTAAAACTAGCCGTTATGAATAGTAATAACCACTTTTTAAAATTTTAGAAATTTTAGCTCTCAAAATGGACTTCATTTTTGGATTCAGAGTATCGAATTTAGCCTAAGGTGAAATTTTGGTACTTTTCAGATAACTTTCATATTCTGATGAATAGTGAAAATTACTAAATTATAATTAAAAACAAATTTTTTAATCAAAATAATTAATAGTGATAAATTATTTATTTGAGTGGTTTTAAAGTATATTTAGAATATATTTTTACAATTTAATACAATGTTGGTCATTGGATGTAATTTCACATTTAAACCAGACATAATCAAGTGTCAATCTTATGATAGATATTGTTTCTTAAAAACACGCTATTTGTTTTAACAGTGGAAATTAATTATAAAATTAATTAATTCAACTTATATGTTGGGAATTTTGTAAAATAGAAATCATTTTTGAATTCGGAATATCAATTATATCCTAGGGTGAAATTTTAGTACTTTTCTGAAAACTTTCAATTTTTGATGAATAGTGAAACCACTAAGTGGTAGGTTAAAAACTGAATTTTGCATAAAACTTAATTTTACCGCTTCTGTGAATGGAATTTAGAAAATCCGACAGACACGGTTAATATCAAGGACTAAAATGTGGTTCAATGAGATGAAAATAATTTTTGGTGAATAGTAACTTTTTTTTACCACGGTTAATAGTAAATAGGGTAACTAAGGGTAAATATGATATTACTATTACCCTAACACATGTCCTAATTCTATTGGATAAGTTTAATTCGACCAAAAACAACCTTATGAATATAATATGACCATTTAGGTCCACTTGGATTAGATTATGACATTTAATATTATTTTATTTAATGAATAGTTAAAATAGTTAAAATCAAAGTTTAATAACTAAAACATTTTTAATATGGGGTTATAGATAAGATAAATTCGACTATAAATATTCATTAGAAAGATAAAATGATTTCCTACATAATGATATTTTATTTATAATTTTTAGACTTTAAATAAATTAATTTATTTATGACACAACGATGATGCAGTAATTACCCTTTTAAGGAAATATTAACACAATTGATGTTATAAATGCTCAAATGAATGTAATTTGAGACTTTTTATGAATTACACTAATTTTATAGGTTACTATGATATATTATTGTTGATTTAATCAACTTGGTTCGAACATATAATTCTGTTATGACTTTCAAAAAAATCATATATCAAATAGTGACAAAATTGACACAAAATAGTTTTTAAATCAAATATTATATTATTAATTGTTATTTTATTCTTAAAATCTAAGGTTAGGCCAAATGACTTAGATAAGGATATATATATTAATAATACACAATTTGGGGTTCGTTTGGCATGTTATAGTAAGTGTATTAACCATATAGTGAAAGAAAACAAAAAGACACGGTAAAAGTTAAATTATTTAACTTAGAGTTAAATCTAATTGATAAGGTTAAAATAATACCCTAAACTTGTCTAAATCCTATTGGATGATAGGATTTCGACCCATCCCCACTTTAGCTTCGAAATAAGCCCCTTTGGAACCATTATAAACCGATTTTGACTTTAATATAAAATAATATTTTGAGATATTCCTAAGGTGCCCCTCTCCTCCCTTATAAAAGGACACCTCCTCCCCCTCCTCCTCACACCAATTTGAGCACTCAAGCTCGGCCAACCCCTGCCAAAATCTCTTCTCCACTTCCCTAGAAACACCCTAGAGGTTCTGGTTTTCCTCAAAGACCAATTTTAGTTCCCTATGAGGAGGTCTCAAAGAGGCGCTTCAAAGAAGAGGTAATTACCGTTACCAATTCTTTCATCTTTATTTCTTCTTCCACTTCTTCTTCTTAGGTTGTTTCATTATGAAGTAATAACATCATTATCACTCATATACTGATATGTTATTTTAAGTATTAAACAACCCTATTTCACCATCTATCCATCCTACGGAAAAAGAAATCACCGCGCGTGCGTACGTACGGAATACCGTCTCCACGCCGTGGTTTAATCTATTTTCCACCACCACCTTACATGGATGGGTATAATGGTGTAAATAATTACTATACATAGTTATTACAAAATCATATTGATTCTGATATATTGTATAATCCACTCCAATTCAATTCAATAATTATGGAAATGATATCATCGCTCGTGCGTACGTACGGACTACCGTCTCCACGACGCGATGAGATTCATTCTTAAGGATTAACCATTCATGAATGATTATAAAGTATATATAATAAGTACTAATGAAATATATGACATAATAATGATACTGGATTTATGTTTATATATATATATATATATATGTATGTCATCTACTTACTTCCATTCAAGACAATTAGGAAAGAAAAACAACGTTCATGCGTACGTACGGACTACCGTCTCCATGAACGGTGTTTTTCATTTCATTTATCTATCTATTATATATATATACTGAATATATATGATATATAAATCATATTTTATATTCTGGAAGTAAGTAAATCATGATATAAGTAATAATAATGTCAAGAACAACAAGTCAAAACACCTACGATAAATGAAACGATTTTACCCAAAACGCTTCTTTAACATTGAATTTACAAAAGAACGGGTAATATAATGTCATAAGTGAACCATATATGATATCATAACAATGAATATGATTCCGTAATAAGTCAATGACATTATTTAAATCATTATACAGGAGGTTCAGACACATATGAAGCAAATAGGACCTAAGGTAAGGGAAATATCACAATCTCATTTTTATCCGAGATTGTATATTCGTAAGTATTTACTGGGGTGTATTTTATCATCCACATCCATGTTTCCTCAATATGTCATGTTATTTCCATCCACCTACAATTTTTTAAATCCAATTTTACCATTTGGTGAGTTTTTAGTAAAAGATATGAAAGGAATCTTTTGTCGTTTTTCGTACGAGGTACTTTTTGACTTTTTCGACAAAAGTACGAAGAATGTTTTTTTAACTTATACGACACGAACGGATTTTTACAGTTTTATAAAGCCTTATTTTCATGAAGCTTCCTTCAAAATATTTCATGACTATTTTCAATAAAATCTCTTTCTTTTAAAATTGCATGACGTTTTGTGAAAAGAAATTGATTTTGAAGAAGAAAGGATATTTTACTCAAGAATTCATTTCAAGTGTTTTATCAAACTTATTTTCAATCTAAGATAATAAAGGGTTATATTTTTATCCCTATTATTACATGGATTTGATTATTCTGTGATGGAAACATTTTTATGAATTCCTTTATCTTATATGAATTGTTTTATGATGTCATGTTGTTTAAGAATCCCATTTTTATTACATGGGTTATGCGATGATGTATGATTTATGATTATGTGGCACACATAAGAAAGGATTCATTATAATATGGGTGGGACCTATATCTCCCTCCAATGCATTGGGTAAAGATTTTATATCTCATGAGATAGACATGGCTGAAATTGTAGGTTATACTGGTTCAGTGAAACAGGACTGAAACGAGAGTTACTCGATTCAGAAAGGGACTTTGTCCACTAAGATAGTCTTGGCAATGAGTCTTGACTAACAAGAAATGATTCTCTATGATTATGTGTGAATGCCACAAAGGTTCATGTTTTAAGTTATGATTATTTTGATTACATTTCACAACCATGATTTATCCCATGTTATGAAATTATGCTCTCTTCTGCAGGTTATGATTTCCAAAATGTTATGTTCTTATGAATACGATGTGATTGATATTTCTTTTGTTTACCCTTACTAAGCATTTGAGCTCACCCTTTTATGTTTTCTTTTCCCCAGGATATAAATAAAGGTTTTAGGTTAAAAAAAGGAAGATCTTTATGGGAGATGTTGAAGATCTTTCACAAGGATTAGAAGATTACGTTCCGAGTTTCCAAAGACACTAAACTATTACGATCCTTGTGTGTGTGTTTTTGTTATGTACTAAGTATTCCGCAAAAGTAATGTAAAGTCCATGTAAGTCAGGTTTCGGGCCTCTACATCTTGTGTAGACGATGGACGGTTGGAATGAGACATCGGAGAGCCAGGGCCAGGCAGTGCACAGAGGTGACCGATTGACTTGGCGATCCAAAATGAACAGATGTTCCTACCCTCCAGGTAGAATCCTTGGCACATGATATATGGAACTTTATTTCTATTTATAGTACTACTCTTTCAACTGGGATTGTATAATGGACCCTTTTTATTTCAGTACATACCTTTACTCTTCGTGGTAGTTTTTTGTTCTGGTTGTACTAATCCTTTTCCATTGTCTTTTTCTTTTATACATTGTTCTATATCTGTGTGTGTACAGGTTGAAAGGAAATTCCTTCAACTTTTGGGTTTTTCCTTTCTGGTGCTAGTCACTATCCCCTGACCTATGGATGGTGGCCTTGGGGTAGTCATGAAACAGGCCATGGGGGACGGGTCGTGACATCAATAATTTAATATCCCAAAGCGTTGTACACCCCATTGAAATTTTGATCATCTATATCTCAAAAACATTAAATTATTCCCATCAAACCTCATAATATCCAATGTTTATATTAAAATTTCCTTTGATTCAAACTTTGAAACCTCAAACCCATACTCCTGGATATGATTCCATAGAATCATACACTACATATTACCTTTTATACAAAGTGTAAAATACCAGATATAAAAATCCATAATTTAAAAATTAATAATGATCTTTTAACCTATTTTATCCCAATGATCTATTCATATTAAGATATTTAGTGAAATAGAAAAAAATAACTAGAATATCCCAAGTTTTTTGTATAATGTTGACATTTTTTCCTTACAAGAAAGTACTCAATACGTAATGATTCTTTATTAACTCCCATAAGTTCTTCCACACATTCTATTATTATAAATATATATTGTGTATTACTTTACATCATGACTTGGGGAAATGGAACATAATAACGGGTTACCTCAAATTCTCAGTAAGGAAAAACATATAAATAAAAATATCATGGAAAGACATGGAACAAATATTATTGATGTAATATGAAATCAACATGAATCCATAATAAACATGAAAATGGTATCATTATATGTCAATTAAAATAGGTGAAAACGTATAGATCAGTAATATTTTTCTTATTACAATTTAGTTTATAGTCCTAGACCTCAATGATATTTTTCACGGTTTTTTTTCAAATACATTTACATATCATTGAGACAGCTATCATGAAATATTGTTTAATTGGGTAGGAATACAACAAATTCCAGAACATGTTTGTTTCATGCCCACTATAAATTAAATAATTGACTATATAATTTTTTCCCCATCCATCACCTGATTATCTCCACTGCAACACCCTGAGAGTGAACAATATTTATCACACTATTCCATAACGAACATATAACAAAATAAAAACAAGTCTATCTATATAGTATATAATACATAATATTGATACATCATCATTCATTGTTAGTAGTCACTAATCTTCAATAATATCAATATATTTATTCATGTTTATTAATGGGATATCCTGATTATAATCCATACAGTGTAATAAGTTGGATGGATAACTAATAAATATTTCAATTTCCAATAATCATTTATATTTTAAGAACAATATATGGAATCACTATAAATTAGAAGTTGTCTATAAATTATAATTAATTGGAGTGAAAAATAATCCTATATTAATTATATAAAATTTCACATTCACACCATACAGATAAATTTGTATACAATTAAGTCAATACATGAATCAAATGGTTACGTGACATCCAGAGAAAGATTCTCGATGCTTGTAATAGAATAATAAAAATAAGTGAGATATATTCATTGAGGGGTAAATATATCCAGACATTATATCCACAAAAAAAGTGGATAATTGCACATATTACAGTCAAATGATATAATGTGACGAACTAACATTAAATAAGTCCAATGAATGATCAGAACTCTTTGCATGGAAATTGAGTTTCCAAAATTTCTCACTATTGTGAAAAAATAATAAATAGAAACTTGAATAAGGGAACACTATTTTTCTATTAAAACACATGATATATAAATTTAATGATATAAAATTAATCCATTTCCAGTAAATACCCTATAAAAAGGAATCATAGAGCACAAATAGAATTATGTCTTAATGAATCATAATTGAGACAAAGAAAGCCCGTATACCGTTATAAAAATTAAAATAAAAACTCCTTGAAAATGAGGGATCATAATTTTAATTCACATAAAATTATTGAAATAAAATTCATTATATTATACATTAAATAGGTTTTATATAATCCATGTAAATGAAATTATGATCATATTACTAGATATTTCTGAAATAGAGGAATTTTATATGAAAAACCAATACCTATTATCCTGAATACCAGGAAAACACATTAAAATCTTGTATCACAAAAATAGTATCATAATAAATTAATTTTTAACCTTTCTCATATGAATTTTCATTCATACTCTTCATGAATAGTCATTCTCTACATGGGTTCTTCCCATTTTCAACATCTGTTGTTTATTATCTGGATCGTTTATACCAGTTTCATAACAGTGAAGTAAATTTATTTCGTCATAAAATGTTAATCATTACTATGTCATTAATATTACTATTAGGGATGATTTTGTGTAATTTATTTTCTTTCCATTTACTCTCATGAGTATTTTAATCTTTATCATTGATGTTGAAATTGGAAACAATAATGTTTTATGCTTTATTATCGATTGAAATGATTTTTATTAATAGAATAATTAGAAATAGATTTTACATATTGATAATAAAAATATCATTTTTTATAAATTTTTTTACATTCCAGTTCTAATTTTCACATTTTCATTAATGATATAAATTCTTAATTTTTTCATATATTGGATTAAACCGACTAAAATATAAATATACCTATTTTTAATTAATGATAATGATGTGGTATTATTTTAATAAAACTATACTATAAGAATAATGATCTTATTCACTATTTATTAATTTTATATATAATAATTTTAAATAATTGTAATAAAAAGTGATGGACATGGAATTATTACTCAATTTAAATAAATTATTATACCATTAGAATTATAATTTTAAAAATTAAAATTAATGATGATTGTTTTTATCATATCATTAATAGGATCGCAAAATTTTCATAAATAACCTTAATTATATAATGAAAATTATTTTCCCCATGAAATAAGTTTTTAGAACCGTGAATGATTGGTGGTGGTGAAAAATGTAATTTCTCGCTCATGGAGGTGGTATGCATCACTTATTCTCGAGTGAAAATTTCATTTATCTTAACATATGAGATATATTAATAGATAATTATAATACCATTAATATAGTAAAATAATAGTATATAAGTGATGGAAATATATATAAATATATATTTGTATCTTAAGAATAAATTTTAATGAATATGAATACAAATATAGCTAAGTAATTGATAATACCCACGCAAGGTACTTGAATTTTCCATGGATGTATCCCTATAAATAATGGCCTTATAATATATAATGGTGAACATATGGTCATAACATGATATAAGGTTATATTTTGATTATATTGGTATATTTTCATTGATAATGTTTAGGAGAATGTGAGTCTTGATGTGGTGGATGGGTTACCCTTTTATATATCAATTGAAGGGAAGTTAGTGGAGTAACCATTACATTTTAAAATATTATAGGTTAATCTAAATGTTTAAAGGTCCAAAGAATGGATAAAATATGTTGGTATATTTATTTTGGGTCAAACTCACATCCATCGGTCAATTTTTAGTCAAATTTTACTCTTTTAGGGTTTTTATCATTTTTCTCTTAACCTAATTTAGTATAACCATAGTTTTTAATTTATAAATTTAGTAATTAATTTTAATTTAAAATATAATGAATGAAAATTCTACCTTATACGATACTTTTAATTTCAAAACTAAAAATCATTAATTATAAAACATTAAAAATATGTGAAAATTTAATATTAACATAAAAAAATTAATCGGGAAAAAACAGATTTTAGATAAATAAATTTTTGAACAGTAAAGATACATATAAGATAAAATTATATTTTATACTAGTTTAATTTAAATAAATTGTTTTATTATATAAAATAATGGTTATTAGGCTTTCTTAGAAAGACCGAACAATCTCCCCCTTGAAAATTATTGATCCACAAAATGAATGAAGAATTTTTTTATTAATGTAACAATGTATTTTTTCTATAAATATTCAAAATTTTATTTATAACATTAAATAGTGATTTGAAATGAATATTTTTAGTACATATATTAATATTTATTAATTTTTTTTAAAATAGCTTATATGAGATTACAAAATGATAAAATCATAAACATTATAAATACAATATTTTTAGACTAAAAATAATGTTTTTGTACAAAATAATTATAATGTTAATCTGGAATTTTTATTATAAATAAAATAATAATATCCATCTTGTAAAATTAAATAGGTTAAATATAAAAAATAAACTTTTTAATAAAATCTTAACATATAATGATATAGCATTTTTATTGAACAAATATAATTTTAAAAAATTAATTGTTATTATTTTTATTTAATATCATTTACCAACTTAATGGGTGTTTATAAATTTTTAATTTAAGACATAATTTATATCCATAAATTAAACATTTCTTGAAATATAAAATTATATCACTAGGAATTGTACGGTTTAGGAAAAAACAATTCTAAACCATAAATGATATCATTAGTAATTTTTGGTAAACTGATTGAATATTATTCATATTAAACATCAAGTAATTTCCCTTATATATATATTTTATAAATAGGTTAGTCCTATTAATTCATTCTATTTCAATGGCTAGGTCTTGATAGTAAAACTTATACATATATTTTAACTAATCGTATTAGGGTTTAGATTATGTTCTATTGACAAGAACCAACTTGGGTCAACCACAAACTGGTCACTATAGCTGAATGGGGACATCCTCAAGGAATATTCCTAATTCCCTTGGGGTTGAAGCCTAAACCAATAGAATCAATGAGAGACAGTGGGGATGATTTTGTTAAAATAGATAAATAAAATAAGGATAAATAATTAGATTACCAGAAAACTAACCAAATGAACTAAACCAAACCTCAAAATATATAATGTAAATAATAACAATATGAACCTGATGAACTCTAAATCTCCATGTGACCTTATGGGTCACTCTTTGATCCGGAAACCCAACATCTCCCATGGAAACTGATACAATGATAGAACCACAACCTGAGACAAAAACCAACACAAAAGTAGGCATGAGTATTAATAACCAGTATTCATGAAAAAGTTAATTTATTCCCAATTCCTTTCCTTTATGAACCAAATTCATCAATTTCAATATTTAAATAAAATATATAAAAATAGTTTTTCAAACAACTATTTTGAGAAAAAATATTTTTCGATTACCCTCTTCATTCAAAAATGGTTTCCATCAAGAGATAAAGAGTCTAATTACTTTACAGAGAAGAGGTGATAATAAATGAATAAGGGTTATTATTTGTTTAGAAAAAAATCATAATAAAACAACAAGGGAAAATAAATATTCACATTTATCAAAATTCAGACCATCCAGTGGAGAAGAACCACTATTATCACAATAATGGAAATGAAATAAAACACACATGAAACACAAAATAGGTAAGAAATCTAAATTATCTATCATAGAAAAATATGTATTATATAAAACAAATTAATACATGAATATCATGGTATAATATAGGACATAATCGACCTGAACCAATCTGTTGCATTTCAAGAAGAAATCAACAACCCTCATTCTCAGTCATATCGTACCTGACCTAAGCAAGGGGAATAATCCAAAAGTAGTGTGAATCCATATTAAGGGCCACAATACTTGAGTAATACTAATTTAGTGTACAAAAGTTTCTCAAATAATCTCCTATATTTTCTAAGATCCTATTACATATAAAATATTGGGGAGATACATGTAAATCTATAAAAAAGACCATAATAAAATAATATACATAAACTACAACATGAGTTACATAACCAAGAATAATCCCCAAATTAGATGATGATATATCATATTTCCTTAGAACCATAAAAAATGAGATCAATCCCACTCCACAAAAAAACAATTCAGATTAGAATGCAACAAAGAAAGAGATACCTCCCAAGAAAAGTTTTCCAAGAAAACTATTTATAAATGTTCCATCCTAGACTCACATAACCATTGATTGAAAAACCATTTTTAAAAGTATTACACAGTCAATTTATAAAGACAATGTCTTATTTAGAAAAAAATTCTAGAAATTAAAATGACCACAAAGAAACAAAAATAATGTACAATGAAAAACCCAAAATTTTAAAAACACAAATTTCTTATAAAGGACAAACGATTATTTTTTTGAACACTTAGAGTGCCCAGTTTTGTAAAACAAATTTTATAAAACCCTGTACAATGAAAATATTTTGTCATTTCATATCAAAAAATTATTATATGAATCAAAATTAACTATTTATTGTAAAAACATGGTGTAATAATAACTAACTCAATGATTTATTCAATTTAGAGGTCATTGTATAGGGGGATGACCTCAAAATGAAAGTGTGTGGACATAGGTAACTCAAAACTACTTCAAAATGGTCCAAAGGGTCAAGAACACCCACAAGGAAATATAAAAAGACACAAACAAAAAAATAAAACCCAAGATACATGAACCCCAGACTAATTGAACTATGGGACAAGAGGAACCAAGAAGAAAATGTTAGAATAATGAAGAGAATTAATGGAGTACATATTATATTGAAGAAATCACCCAAATCATAAATATGTACCTTTAATTTAACCATTATAAGAGGAGAGGATGTGTGAAAAATAATTTAGAGCCCCCTTGGAGTAGCACAACCAAATTAGGTGGAGGTGAGTTGTTTTGGGGGTTAATATAAAGAGGGGAAAAAATAAATTTCAAATTTTTCATAAAGAATGGAACTACACACTATTTGGCCACATAGTTTGGGAATGTGTGTGCTAAACACACATCCCTTACTGGACCCACTTGAAACCTTCATGGTTTGGTTACACGGATTTGGAATATTTATTCCATCCATGTGGTTTTTTTAATAAACTCTAGATTCATGCACAATCATAGGGAATGATGTGGACAAACCATGCTCAAGATGTGCACTATCATCTTGGAATACCAAAGACCCACATAATTAATTACTAGATATGCATGGTTTGAACCTTATAGGGAACCACTAAAGCACCCCATACCATGAACATAAAAATTAAATAAAAGGAGACTCAGCATCAATAGGTCAACCAGTATCTCGTCATATATCAAGACACACCTTGAAACTCAATAAAACAACCAAAAAAAATTAAACTGAATAATATGAAAATCAAGGTATAAGACAACAACATGGAGATAAAACAAAATAAAATACTAAAAATAATGATATGTATGTGACGATTCTCCCCACCATAAATTAGGTTTCCCACAAAAATCCTCGAACATTCTAGTTGATCGAGATAAATAAAAATGCACACTCACGTACAAGATTCAATTCTGAATACCAAATGATAATTTAACACCACTAACAACAAACATGAATTTATATCCTATAATAAAAAAATAATCAACCATTCAAAAATGATGATGAAAATAACATTCCACAAAACCCATAACCTTATCAAAACCAAAACAATTTACGTTCTACACCAAGATCCCAATGTTCACCAAAGGTGAAGGGAAAAATTATGTCTGAAGGACCTAGGAATAATGGGGATAACTACTGGACACATTCCCAAGGGGAAAGAAAGTGTAAAGATAGGGTCTATATAAGGGATTATGCCAATTCACAGAATATGCTAAAATATACTTCCCACCATGTTAGGATTCAATCCAAATTTCTAACCATCACAACCTGTCACATACATCATTACCATGAAGGAATAAACAAAAAAACCAATAAGAAACTTGATGAACAAAACAGTCAACAAGACCCACTTCAATTGAATATTATAAAATTCAGAATTTTTGAAAAGTCTATTTCATTAAAACAATGATTCAATAGACACAAAATATACCTTTCATTATAAGAATAATAAAACACCATATTTTTCAAAAATTAAAACAAAAAAACCATTACTTAAAATTCCATGACCTGTCTATGTGGGGACTATGATAGGACTCCCCAAGACCGCCTCCAATTGTCCAAGGCTGGTTACTAGCACTGAGTAAGAATATCAATGACATGTGAGGCATTTTCAATATACCTATACAAACTCACACATCACTAATATCACAAAAAAGTTAAATATAAAAACCACTAAGAACGAAATGCATGCATACACATATATCTTAAATAGTGTGTGATAGAAAATTAATGTGTAGTAAAGTACACTGGGCTAGAATACAATCCCAACAAAAGAATCCTATAAACCAAAAGTCAAACCATAAAAAAATGGACTAGGAATATTTTCAATAGATATAGGAACACCATGGTATGATAGATCTCACAAAGCTCCATCCAATCCTACTTCAGCTGGGACTCTATCAATATCTTTCCCATCTGCATAAGACATGACACGTGTGGGAAAATCCTGTGCAAGAGTGAGTATATCAATACTAAGTAGAAAACCCAAAAATATTAAATATATATAAGAAAAGGATGGAACAATCATATATACATAGTATATATCTAGATCACATATAATGAGAATATCTCAATATACGAAAACCAATAAAAAAGTCTATAGGATTGTCACAACTACTACATACCAACACCATGGATTCAGCTTGATGAATTCCACGAATCACTCATATGGAACAACACACCTCTGTGTCTGAGAGCACTGATGATGTAAGTATTAGATGTAATATCCATTGGGAACCATGATAAGAGAAATATGGTTATAGATATGAAGAGAGAGAGATAATACATGTATGAGGATCAGAAACAAGGCAATGGGGTGATACTAATAACAGAATATGGATTAACCTTCTAAGTAAAGGATAAATACCAAATAATCATTGTCATGAAAATACATAAGACTCTACCTAGGAGTATGAAGAATGAATAGAGGATCTGATAGGGGTCTATAGGCAGATTTTATTGACTCTATATAGGATAGCATACTAAAGGAGTCATACTCCTATGAGTAACAAATGATACTCACCAACCTTAAGGGAATGTATAACAGGAACGAACCCAAATAAAACATATCCAAGATATGGTGGAAAAGTGGCTCAAGACATGAATAAAGGGTTAAATGAATTGTAGTGGGGTCACACACTGTTTCCCTTGACCTTGGGTACTTACCAAGTACAATTAACCAAGTATTTATAACCTGAGTAGTATAAAGATGTAGTACACGACATGTATAAGGGGTCAGACACCGTGTCCTACCATCAAAAGGCCTCCTATGTGCTCAGGTCATGTGCTAGTACAAGACGTCAAACTATTTAAGCATTCCCATGTACCATTACATGGGGTATCCCATGTATCAGGTACAATCCATTTCATGTGGTATAGTACACTCTTTATTGAAAACCCGTGTATTCCACCCAGTTCCCATGTACCCCACATAGTGCATGCAATGTGGTTTAATTATGAAAAAACATTGTGTAGATTAAACTACACACCGAGTATTATGGAATATCTATAATGTCATAATATTCCTCATGTATTCCTTTAACAGTCTCCTTGGTTCCACTCTGATGGTCGTTTGTCTTCAAAACTCTGTATCTACAATCATTTCACCACCCTAACACCAAATTGATGTGTTTCAGGCCTTCAATTAGCTTGGTAATCCTATTTGATAAAATCCAACACAAAATCCCAAAGAACTATTTTCCCTGATTCACATCAATTCATCTATCATCACTGTGATCACCCCTCTATTAAGTCGTCCCAATGCTGAATATTCAATTTTGGATTGTTTGAACAAAAATATAATGCCTAATGAACAGTCATTCATAACCATTTGATGAATTAAGAACACATAGAAATATCAAGGGACAAAATTTTGACAAGGAAAAAATCCAATGAAAATACCTCAACTATTGTTCATTACACCTATGATCTATACCGAAAAGAATTATCAACAAAATAAAAATCAATTCTCTATAATCCACCCCACAAATCCATAAAATATAGAAAACCCCTCATGATTCGATTGAACCACATATCGACTAGTTAATAGGTAGGTTTGTATTCATTGTTGAATTTGAGAAAGTGGAAAGGAATAAAAATTAAAGAATCCTACATAGGAATTGGACCACAATGCAGTAAAGATCTATTCCTGCTGGGGAGATCTGTTAGGAATGGAATTTTTCGATCTTCAATCCACAGTTCAATCATTGTATACTGAATGAAATATATAGGTTTTCCTCTCCAGAGCCACTAGGGAAATTCCAAGGTAATGAGCATAAACATGGGTCCTACCTATAGGTTTATATAAAAGAAAAATTATCACTGCATAAATTCACATAAAAACATAATAGAATAAAATAAATATTTCAATTTATTTTATTCATTTAAATTAACCATGAATACATTTCACAATTGACCCACTTCAGCCAATGTTAGGCTGCACCTAGGCTAATAATGATACAGAGAACACAATGGTTCCCATTGATTTATAATTCGAGAACCCGTCGGTATATTATTTTAGGTTTTCATGAAAAATAATTGTGTGTTCTATTTAATATTTATAAATTTTTTAAACAATTGTTCCATGAACACTAGGCCTCGTATTCGAATGTTTCTTCAATTCCTGGTCTCGAATTTTATGTATCTAATATTTATAAATAATAAAGTAAATAATAGAGCTAATTAAATTATATGTAACTCGTAGCATTGAATCCCCGAATAGACAAACCAAAGTCTACTAGAAAATATTTGGGTATGGTGCATGAATCATATCCACCCATTGACAAGTTCTCTTCAATAGATTCTCATGTATACACCAGAAATCCACCAAAGGAGTTGATCTCCCACGAAGGATCCTCTTCTACAAATCCTCGATCTCCACTGGGTACTCTAAAAAAGTTTATCGATACTCAATGTCCAACTCACCTTAGTTGATAACGTGTGATGGGTCAGGCACATACCACCTAAGTTGTGATCATGGAAGACATCATGTACCTAGTCCAACTATAGGGGTAGATCCAACCAGTATGTCACCTCACCAAATCTATGAATTATATGGAAAGGGGAAATTAACCTCATAGATAACATCTCTCCCATCCAAATATCAACAATCCATGTCAAGGTGAATCCCTAACGAACATATGGTCTCATTCCTAGAACTATAAATGCCTCTATCACCTGTCATCATAATACTTATGACACCTCTATTCAGTCTTCATCCACTCCTTTATGATTTGCACCTTTTTTTAGTATCTCCCACCAACTCTGGGCCCATGAGTGCTGAAACTCAGGGGTCATTCCAGTAATGTGGGGACCTTTACGATCACCAGTACAATGCCTAAAAATGTGCCATACCAATGGTGAAATGGTAGTTGTTGGTGTATTAAAACTTCACCAATGATAGGTGGTCCCCCAAGCTACATAAAAAATCAAACATCCTTTCTCCTAAAATTTCCCCTAGAACCTAAATGGTAGGCTCAATTTGGCTATCTGTATAGGGGTGAAATGTTTTTCTCAAACGTAACAAGGTCCCAAACGCCTATGTAATATCTTCCACAACTACGATGTAAAATGGGAATCACTATCGCAAAAAATCATCTATGTAACTCTATGGTGTCGAACTATGTCATGAATGTAGAGCCATCATATTCTCTCTAATAATAAATACTCTATAATATTTAGGTAGTGGGATTAATTGCTGAGTCATTAAAAGATTAAGAAGATGGAATAATGTCCCATAGATGCACTTGGAAATCCAATCATAAAGTCCATTGATATCCTATCCCACTACCATTCCAATACCTCAAGGTTCTGATATATACTTTATAGAACCTGATGGTCAACCATAACATGATTAAAATTAAGGCATCAATAAAAAACTCTTCAGAACCCTTATTTATCCTTCGCCACCAAAAATTGATGTTAATGGTCTTAATGAATTTTCACCATACCTTGAAGTCCCACCAAAGTGGACATATGAATATCCCTAAAAACATCTTCCCACAATGCCACTTGTTCTATTTTCTATAATCTAAAAATAAAAATGTTCTACCCACCTTTTAATATTCATTAGGAGCATCCCCTACAAACATATAATCACATAGGGTCTCACAGTGATTATCCCAAAGTTGTGCCTTCTTGAATAATTGTATGAGTGGAGGGATAATAAAAATCAACTGAAGGTAAGATGCACCATCACTATCTAACAAGGATAACTATAATAAGTCCATATACACTGACACCTCATTCAACATTTGAGAATAAGATCACTTACTTAAAGAATCCTACACCATCTTCTCCTTCCCATGGTTATAGAAAATATCAAAATCATAATCCTCGAGGAAATATTTACATCAACTCTATCTCATGTTCATATCCTTCTAATATAAGATATTCTTAAAACTCTTGGGATCAGAGTAGATGATAAACCGCTCTCTCATAAGGCAGAGTAACCACATATTCAACACAAAGAATACAATTACTATGTCAAGATTTTAGGTCGCGTAGTTCTTCTCATTTGGTCTTAACTAGTAGGAACAAGACAAAATCACAAAATTAATCTGCATCAGGGCACATCGAAGTCTAGTCCATAATGCATCACTGAATTCTACATACTTGACACCCTCCTCCAGTAATCCCAAGATCATATCACTCTTCAAACTTTGTTGCAACTGCTAAAAAGTCTAATGAAACATTTCTATCCACATGAATGGATTCCCCTTCCAATTCAAAGATTATATTGGTGCCAATATACTAAAAAATCATGTATGAATCTCTAGTAACAACCTACTATCCCAAGGAAGATATCCACCTCTGTCATTATCTAAGGAGGCTCCTATGATAATACTGCCTCAACCTTGGTTTGGGGAATAGCCACTCCATCCTCTAAGATAACATGTCTTAGAAAGTGGACACCCTGAATTAATAAATGGAACATTGATTGTCTCCCATTAATCTTTTCTTCTCAAAGTACATCTAGAACCATCCTTAATATTATTGTGTGATCCTCCATAGATACTGATTACACAAGGATATCATCGGTGGAGACTACCACAAACTAGTCTAAATGTAGAAAAAGGATCTAGTTCATGAGTCACATGAACACTATTGGGGCATTCGTCATTCCAAAGTGAATCACTATGTACTCATTATGACCATAATGACACCTGAAATATTTCTTCGGTAAATCCACATCTCTTAATCACAACGGGTGTTAGCTTGATCAAAGGTAACACTTTAAAACCCATATTTCCACCCTCAAAATGTCGAAGAGGTCATTGATCCTTGGTAGATGTTAATTATTATTCACATACATATAGTTCATAATCTTGTACTCCAAAAACAACCTCAAGATCATGTATTTATTCTTGGAAAAAAAGGGGCCTATAATGGTGAAGCGTTGGGTCTCATGAATCCCTTCTTCTGAAAGTCCTAAAACTACACCCTCAGCCCGTGAAACTCTGTAGGAGACATATGATATGATGGTGTAGATATCACTGTCTCCCCATGGTGTAAATAATTTTAAAATTAAATCTATTGTAATGGAGGTAAATTTGAATCATCTTCATGTTATACATCCTCGTAATCTTCCAATACTGTTGGGAACTAGAAACACATGATGCCCAATAAACAATGGGTAAATCTGTGCAATTGTTTATTAGTATTTCACTCCCTTCTATACATGATTCAATCCTCTATTTCCTAGTTTTCCTTTTCATCGATAAAGAAAAACCATATTCCATCGATTCATAAAGATTTTAAACTTCACATAGAACATTCAATCTAGGCACGAATCGATGATAAATATTACTTTCCATGAATGTTGTCATATGGCTTCGAGCTACCACTAATAGTTTCAACTGAAACACCCACCTCCTTAGGTCAGGTCACAATATCAACATTAGTGTATGATCATCATGTCTCCTCTAGTATGTGTCTCCAAGAAAAATGGTAGATTCATTGGTTCAACTAGAATCTCAAGGTCTCATAAAAGATATATGGAGAGGAAGTAATGACTAGAGTCTATGTATATCAGAAAGGAAGCTTAATTAGAAAATTCCCAGATCATTCCTTGAATCATTCCTTGAGACCATAGGTGATATGACTCAACCATATTAAATTTTCCATTCCCCTATTCTCCATCTCCCTGATCCTAGAGTGGAACTCATGGGGGAAATGGTGGTAGAAATTCAAAATGTTAACCACCTACTCATTCTCTACCAAATATTCATCCATGTATTCTACCCTATAGATCTGTCCGCTCCTATCACTAGATCTACCGTGGTGGTCCATCCATTGTCTCCCAGTCAGTAGCATGGTGGTTTGGATAATCTCAATTATTATTTTCCCTACCTTCAAATGAATATAATTTCCTCTCTGTAGGCTGATTGGACCCAGTCTATGTGCTCTAATCCACTTATCGTCTGTCATGGTACCTCCTCCGAAAAAATATCCCTTGTATGGTTCCCTTAGACTGACATCAACTCTGTTTTTCTGAGGCCTCTACACCTTTCTACCCTCTAATGACTATCATCGACTACATTTTATCATCCATTAATCTTTCAACCACAATATACTTACAATGAACCCCATAATAATTCGGAATGCTCAAAATCGTAATGTTGGATTGGATGTCTCTATTTATACCTTTCTTGAAGGTATGAACCCTAAAGTATTGATTGTTAACCTTATCAATTGAGTACCTGAAAATATTGGTGAACCCATATGAATAGTCTTCCATTTCCATCCTCCCCTTCTAGAGATGATTTTTCTATTGTATACACAAAAATATATGTTGAATTTTTGAGAAATCCTCTCTGATGAGGTCCTAAATCTCCTCCCATGAAAGAGTAACCTCATCGTAAGTCTAGGTAGCCAAAATCCACCATCGCCCTACAGAGCCTTATAGAATAATCTATTCCAGAACCATCATCTATTTTTATTGTGTCCAAAAATAAATTGGAAACATGGGTCATCCCCTCATGTTATTCCTCATCTTCTTAATGGTCAGGCCCATCTCGTATCCTGAGGGTTCTGTTTCTCTGGAACTCATGAAGTACGCTCATCTTATTCTCCTCATCAGCTGGTATTGCGGGCACCACATGCTTCTCTACATGTGGAAGTATGGATGGTTCCTCATATGGAGGTATAATCTGGGGAAATAATCCGTGTATCAACACCTATTCACTATTAGGGTCATCCACATGATGAAGCTGGTGATTCCACAATTGTATTCATTACAGAGGGATCCTATAAGAAAAGAATATGTACCATAATCAATGAGAATACCTGGGGTGCTTACCTAATAATGTCATGTAACCCACATCCCATTCTTATATGATGCAGGTAAAATTATTTTACCTTAAACCAGGGTTTTCATTCACCAATTGAAAAAGAAGGTTATTGGAGTACTGGTATATGGATATTCTGGCCACCTTTACCATCACTGGAGTCCCTGTCTTGAAAGTCAAACTCAAATCAATTAATAGGGGTAACCAAAAGCAATACCACAAACTCATAGTCCTAATGTATATCTTCCTAGCTCTGATACCACTATATCAGGATCCATCCTAGGGGGAGTTACTCAACTCCCCATGCCAACCTCCAATTAGCTAGGGGCTGGTGACTAGGAATGGGTTTCCATATCACCGACAGGACATGCATTTCTTATGTACCTCTATTCACTGACAGAGCAACAAGCACACAAAATTTTGATATGTAAAAACCAATATTAACCAAATTCATTCAAAAAACTATATCCCATTAAAAGTATGACAGGAATGTAATGTATAGTAATGTAAATCGGTCTAGAATACTAGCCCTCCAAAAGAATCCTAAAAAACAAAATTTCAACCGGAAAACAAATTATACTGGGACAAATATCTGTAGCCATAGGAACACATCGACATTCCTCGTATCATAGAGCTCCATCCAATCTTGGTTTTCCAAGGAAACTATAAAAAGAACTATCATCTGTGACATACATGACATTTTTTGGAAAATCCTGTGAAGGGGTGAGTGTAATAATAATCAGTATGACACCAATAAACCACAATTTTTTTTAACAAATTGAATGTGCTATAAGATTTTCATAGTATATGTGCATAGAACATATAAAAATAATATTGATATATACCCAATCAAAGACATGTAGTCTGGCACTATGTCACAACTACCACATACCAACACTAGGGATTCAAATCAATGAATTCCATGAATAACTATTCAGAGCTAACACAATCTTGAGTCTAAAATAATTGATGAACTCTATATGTGACATTTGTCTATTGGGAACCCTAATGAGAGAAATATGATAATATATTTGAAGAGAGAGTTACTATATATAGAGGATGATCAAAGATAGGGCCATTGGGTGATACCAATAACTCAATTTGGATTAACTCTCTATGTAGAGGATCCATGACCAGTATAGTTGGTCACGTCAATGAAGAATACTCTACCTAGGGCACAAAAATGATTGGAAGATCCACTCTTGGACTCTAGAGGGAATCAATAACTCTATCTAGAATGTCTTACTGAAGGGGACCATTCTATTATGTGTAGGAAACGATACGTACTAACCTTTAGGTAAAGGATAATGATAAGAAACCCTAATGAAACCTTTCTAATATATAGTGGAAAATGGCTCAAGAAATGAAGAGAGGGGTAAAAGGAATGTATTCGGCTCACAAGATACGTCTCTTGACCCTAGGTATTCCACGTGTATAGTGGACATGTATTTAGAACATTTCATGTTGGAAAAGGAAGTACACGACTTGTATAAGGGGTCACATGACATGTCCTACCACCAAAGGTCTGCTCTTGTGCTCTGGTCGTGCTACAGAACCTGACATTATCCCATGTAACTTTTCCAATGTACAAGTACACATGTTATCAATTGTATCTAGTACATTCCATTCCATGTGGTAGAGTACACACAATGTAAGAAACCCATGTAATCCACCTTGTGCATGTGTACCTCCCAGATTACACACCAAATTGTTTAATGATGGATACCCACTCTATAGATAGAATTACATGATCTGTGCTTTGTAATTTCTAGAAGGTAATCATCTTTCCCCAACAATCCTTGTTCAATATCCCGGGTTCCTCTCTAGTGGTATGTTCGCATCGAAACTCCATATCTAGGATCATTTAACCACCCTTAATCCAAATAGAGGTGTTTTGGGCCTTCAATCATATTGAGGAACCGATTTTATCAAATATGACAATAAATTCCAGAAGAATTATTTCTATTAAATCACTTTGATTCATCTATCATTGTTTCCATCACACCTCCATTTATTTTTCTGGGAATTTTGTTTTTCTATTTCGGATCGCTGCACCCTGAAATGTATGTGAAAGAATCAATATTTCCTAATCCATCAATGAACAATGAATGTGTAGAAATATCACAGAGAAATGGGGAAAAAGGGAAAAATATATGGAACAAACATCAACCATTTTTCATTATGTCCTCAATCCAATCCCGTATTGATAATCAACATAATAAAAATTAATTCCCTATTTTCCACCCTGCAAATCCCTCAATTAAACCCCATCTATCATGATACATTCAAATCAAGGATAAATCTATTCATTTGATTGTCCACATTCATAGTTGAATTCAATAACAGAGAAATGGATCTAAACTATACATCCCACCTTAGAATATGATCAGATCCCACTGAAGATAGATTTTTGGTGGATAGATTCGTCAGAAATAGTGCTCGCTGATCTTCGATCCACAGTTCTATCATCTCCCACTGACAGAAATCGTTATGGATTCCACTCCAAAACCTCTAGGGAATTACAATGTTATTAGCCTAAACCTAGGTCTTTATTTAATGTTTATTTTTAAATAAAAAGTGTCACATGATGGTCTAAATTCAAAATACTAAAATAAATATTTCAATTTGTTTTATTTATTTAAAACGCATGTGAATACTTTTAATAGATGACCCACAACTCCAAATTTTAGAATTCACCTGGGATAATGAATCTACTATGAATTCAATGGTGGCATCATATTTTTGGTATATGAAATTTTGTTGATATTATTCCACTTTTTCAGATAACCGCTCCCATGCGGTATTAAATATTCTAATATTTTTCAACCAATTGTTTCAGGAACACCAAGATGTAGAATTGCATTATTTCACAACACATGGCCTCGAATTTAATCAATATAATTTTTAGAAATAATAAACGGAAAAATATGGGACATTACACAATAGACCACAAATAGAACTTTCACTAGTGAGACATCCATCTGATTGAACCACACTCCTTCTCAAGGATGTCGATCTAGATTTACAATTATTTCGAGCAACACCTTTGGGGGATATTTATAGATTGATCAAATGTACAAAATCATGATAGTTATTTGGAGCTCTTAAACAAGAATGATTCTTGTGACCCTACCTTCCACCTTCAAGACACATGAATCTCTAATGTCCCAAAGTGAATGATGAGTGATCGAAAGGCCTCCAAATTCAAATAAAATAATAATAAACATGATGCAAAATTCTTATATCATTATTGGAACTACCATTGTCATTTTCATTTACATAAGTTGGAATTTCCACCTAGAGCACTGCTTCCAACATGGCTTCAATCCAAACTATTTTCCTCACCACATCAGGGAAGGAGGTTATACTAAATTCGGACACCCTTGACTGAAGACCATAATAGAGAACATTTTCAAAATGACGTGTTTTAATTGAATCAAACATGTCCATCTATGAGAGATAGAGGACTAGACTAAATGAACAAATAAAAAATACCAACAAAGACCAATCACATTGTTGAAGGAAACACATCTACATTACCCTTTCCACCTTCACCATGAAATATAAGTACCTTTAGTTAAACTACGCCTTGTAGAATTCATAGGATTGGTTAACCAGAGGAATGATACTAATACAAACCTTCCAGCACAATAATCATTGACCTCCAAAAAATAATTAAGTGAACCTATCATATTAAGACATCAGAAATTCGAGGAAAACAAATATTAATTTGATGTTTCAAATTCAATCTTCTTCTATACAATTATCATTTTCAACCAAAATGTAAGGAGGACTGAACTAATGAATGTCATGGAGTATTTTTTTAGTTTGAACAACTAGATGATCTTCAAAAATAAAAAGACCCATATTAACACCTCGAGTATCAATAGAATATTTATTGGGTGTGAAATATAAATAAAAAAGATAACTTAATCAATAAAATTTTCCATTAAGAACTCACCACTATTAGACACAATACATAATAGGAAACCTACTAAAAAATATCCACTCTTATTATAGAAATCATGATAAACATCACTTCAAAAACCATTTTCAAAATCCACACTTTAAAAGAATCTATTTTATAATAATCCAATAAAATCCTTCATGAAATATTTCATTTTCCACTTAAAAAACCATTAAAATTATATTAAAATAATTACATAACCATATCTAATTTGATCAGATATCAATTTTATCATTTCTTGCATTATTTAGAAACCATTTTCTATGAATTTATTTGAAATAAATATGAAAAATCCCACATAATTTCCAAAAATAAAAACATTTCATCATGAAATATAATTTTATGAATTTAGAACAAAGGTTTAGAAATGGTTTAAAATTCAATAACAAAATCCAAATGTAAACAATAGACATCGGTTGACTTGGAGATATGGTTTTTTTTCAATATTTCAATCACACCACTACTATGGAGATCTATTCCATACCAAAACCGCATGCTCTATATTTTTTTCATACCCTCATATCTCCCCTAAAACCACTAGTACTAATACTATTTAATTTCTAACAGTTAACATAAACAGAAGAAAAAAACTAAATACCTAACATCCCATGGTGACTAAGGTTTTGAAATAGAGAGTGTATCTTAGAAACAACATCATAGATACATCCAATGTTTTTATAGTAATACCCACTCTACCATGAAAGCCTAAATAAAACAGGATCTCATACTGGAAGATCCTCTAAAGAACAAAATATGAAAACATTTTTCCCCAAAAAACCGAGATGACCCTGAACCGATCACCCAAGATGGCCTGGAACATCCCTGATGTGCATTATCGATTTCCATAGGGTGGTGAATAGAATCAATGGAATGAATAAGATATAGTTGGAATTATTTATCCTAATAAAAATATGGAAAAAATTGTAAAGAAATGCCGAAGACAAAAAATTAATCCAAAATTCAAAACAAAAATGAAAAATAGAACCATGGTGATCCTAATGGTAATTAAATATTCATGCGACCCTTTGGGTCACTCATTGTTCCTAAAAACCAATATTTTCCTTGCATACTAGAACCATGTTAAAGCCTTAAACTGATACTAAAAATACGAATGATAGTATGTGTGAGTTTTAAATCATAGTAGGAAATACCAGGTAACTATATAACCAATGCGTGTCCTTTAATTAAAATAATCAACAATGTAAATTTTGAAATAAATTACATACAAATTGGTAAACAATAATATTTTTGAAAAAAAAAACATTTTCGGTTTCCATCATCATTAAAAAATATTTCATTCAACACTAATGTAGGCTTAGAATGATTTAGAAAAGAGGGAATAAAATATGAATGAGAGTGATACATTGTTTTTTTAAAAATTCATTCTGAAAACCATAAAGAAAATCCAACATAGAATTTTATAAAAAGTCAGACCACAAAAGGGAGTAGAAGAAACATCCACATAATGATGAAAAGGGATTACATAAATCATGAAACCCAATACATCTTAAGTACAAAAATTATCCACCTAAGGTAAATAAATTCTATGGAAAACATGGAAATAACCTAGAGTTCAGGGGATAATCTAGAACATAGTAATCCCAATCCATCATGTTAGTGGTCATGATGAAATCAACATCCCTCATTATTGGTCCTAACCTTCATCACCTTACCGAGGGACATAATTCCAAATGAGAGTGAATCCTTAATAAGGTTCATTTGATACAATATAATCCTATAATAGTTTAGAATACATTCTTTGGAATTCTGCTAGCTATTCCAGTCTCACATGTCAGATCTAACATGGGGGTCTGCCAGGAAATTCTAAATAATTGGAACAAAAAAAATAATGGACATAAACCACTATATGAGTCAAAAAACCCATTATCAACCATGAATAACCCTAATGAATATCCCCTTAGCATCAAACCATCAAAAGTGAATAGAATTTCCCAAAATTCCCCAATTAAAATTAGAATCAATCAACAAAATATATATATCCCAATGTTATTTTTCCAGGATAACCATTTCTCAAGGAGATAATCGGGCCTCACACAAAAATTATGTGAGAAACCATTTTTAGAAGAATCAAACAACCAACTATAAATCCAATGGACCATTTATAAATCCATTTGAGAATCATAGACTACCAAATAGATATCCAAACACATTAAAAATACCAAAAAACAAATTTACAACAATAAATCACTAATAAATTATGTATTACCACTCTTTCAAACACTTGGAGTACACAATTTACTAATGATATTTCATACAACAAAATACAATGATGAAAACTAAACTCATTTCATATCAATTATTTATTTGATGAATTGTACATCACTATTTACGGAAAAAATGTTCTGAAAATAAATCAATTAATGATTTATTAGGTTCATAGTCTAATTCATAAGGGATGATACCTCAAACCTAATGCATCTGGATAATGGAAACCTAAATTGGGTCCAAAAAGTTCCAAAAAGACAAGAACATCCCTAATAAACCATAACAAGTCAAAACCCAAAATTTATAACCAAATATACATTAACCTTAGATGGGTGAAACTATGGTAGGAGTGGAACTAAAGGAATGTGGGAGAGAATATAGTATGAAGAATGAAGAAGTCATTAACAATAATAAATAACCAAAAAACATAAATATGATACGTGATTCAACTTTTTGAATAGAATAGGATGCATATAGAAGAATGGAGGATCCCCCTTTTAGTCAAACAATCTAAATGAAGTGGGAGGGTGTTGTTTTTTGGATGAAGATTTAGTGGGGAAAAAGGAAATTTCACATATTTAAAAAAATTACCCACTATGAATGGTTTTATTGTACATTTTAGGAAAACATGTTCTAACCATGTGTACCTTACTAGACTCAAATAAAAATTTTATGGTATGTCTGTATGGTTTGGGAAGCCTTGCATCAACTTTGTGGTTTTGTTCTCTAAAAATCAATAGATCCATGTGTTCACTTAATATATAGTTTGGGCTAACTATTATCATGCTATGATCCCTCATCTACTAACTCCCATGGCACACACGGATACAAAAGGGATCCACATGGTGTTATCCCAGCCATGTGATACCCTTGAATCATAGACAAATAATGTTAACAATGAATGGTGATGTGACTCATAATCAAGTGGATTCATGGTTTCCCATTATTCGGGAGCACAATCAGTTAAACTGAAGACAAATATTTAAAAACTAAAAATTTTAATTCAAAACATCCAAACTCAATGGAAAGGACCCTGATAAGGAGAGAAAAAATATTTTAAAAGGAAAATAATAATCGTGCTACGACATTGTAGTTTTGATTGGATAAATATATTGAATACATAGAATTATTTAATTTAAATCATATATTATGATATATGGGATTTATACAAAAACACCCCAAGATATACATATTAATCCAAAATTTATTGAAAATAATGTGCACGTGTCATTATCATGTAATATTATTTTCTGTCATTGTTTGAGACTATCAACCAGTTTGAAGATTATCGGAAGTGCAATGATTAACCTCTATATTTAAATACTTATGAAGACATCTATTAAGATATTATATGAATCTGGGATCATAATAAAATATTTTTGGTATGTGCGGGAAATATAGTATCATAACCTAATTTACATTCAACATAATACGATAATCCATATGTTAATCTTCTCATTTCTCTAGAAAAATGATCTAACATTGTAGGATGATCCATTGTAACCCATAATTAGTTTTTCTCATGAGATTTCTTATGAATACCTATAATGATATCAATTTAAATATTATCATACTTACACTTTGGAATAGGTAATATTATAATAATTCATTTGAGATGCATCCTTTTATCCTTCACTTATTTCCATATTAAGAATTATATTATGAAATATATCACAATATTCTTTCCAACCATAACTTCTTTATGATATCCTTATACAAATTTTTATGTACCTGACCTTGAACAAAACATATTCTATTCAATTTTCAAATAAATTAATTTTGTTTCATTCCAGAATATGTTTAAGATCCATTGTTCTCTAGAATTAGGACAGTCTCTTTCCTATTAAACCCACATATTAAAAGGGGATACTTATACTCACTATAAATTTTTTCCACCAAATGTAACTCTTTTAAAATTAAACATGGTTTATTTTCTTATCACATCATCAAAAGACTCATCATGACGCCTTCATTGTCTTTACCAATATTTAAGTCCTATGAAAAACAATTTAAAAAATGCGTTGAGTATAAAATCTCATTAAGAGACATAATTAAATAAAACCATTAGTCTAGTGAAAAGTCATAAATTATTTCCCTAAAATAAAACATACCTCTTTACCTAAAAAATATATCATAATTTCAAAAAGAAAATTATATTACCAATTGAAAAAAATAAAGTTAATGAAAAATCATAAGAAAAAATCATATATAAGGAGGTAACTTGGGACATATTTTTACTAATACAGAATAACCATACAGTCTACATCCATACATGACACTGTTACAAATAGAATAACATACTTACCACTTCCATACCCAATGCATTGGATGTTATAAAACAACCAACCCTCCATGGTTTATCTTGTAACCACTCAAAAAAATTCAAGGTACAACTATATATTCATAACAAATAAATATTTCTATTTCAAATATTTCAATCATAAAATTTCATCGGCAATCATAATAAATCATTTTGAGGTATTCAAATAATCAATCCATTTCAAAAACCATTTTCTATACAAAAATTACCCAAAAAGGGAAATGAGTTATTTATTTTTCTTTTCAAATAATTAATTCTTCTATAGGAATTTAATTATAATATAATGGTCACAAAAGTGGTGAAGTCATTGTCTCTATATACTTAGAAACATTCCTTTTTTCAGTTGTAATGAAATCCAAATGCTGCGTATAGAAAGCAAAAAAAATTCCTTTTAAAAAAAATTGAATAGGAATTAAAAAAACATATCAAATGTAATTTATAAACCTATAATTTAAATTAAATTTAAAATGTTATATAATATCATGAATATTTACATGCCGAATGATATTTGATATTTGAATATTTAAACATTAAAGGTGTCTCAAACAATTATAAACATTTAAATTTCATTATCTATGGAATAATATATTAAAAAACATTTAATAAAATTTGAATATATAAAATATTGAGAATAAATTTAGTAGTTTCCATATATATAACTTATAAAATAATAATGTTTAATATCCTCATGAAATATCTCTATGAATGGAGACTCAGATAAAATATCTCACCTTTATTATGTTTCATCACAAATGTTCTTCATATTACTAAAAAATAATATTAAGTTAATTATTTACTTTATTTGGAACATTTTGCATATTTATTATTCCTTTTATATTACTTGTTACAATTTTAAAACAATTACTTAATTATTTATGTTCATGTTAGACGTTTTGACGATATTCATTGCTTAACTCAAAAATGAGTTTGGTAAAATGTAAATAGTCAAAGGGATAATTAGTGTATTATCTATAGAATAATATTAATGACATAATAATCAAATTAAAACATTAATTATACCTTTAAATTTAACCATTTATGTATGGTTATGAAAAATGACCAATGTTATAATCATGGAGATGGTATGTTTTACATACGCCTGGGTACCATTCTCATTTTTCATCAATCATAATAGAAATAAGTGAATTAATATTTTATTTTTTCTGAATTATCATAATATCATAAATATGATATTAATAATTTTGATATACTAATATATATCATACATTTTATTGGAAGTATAAAAAAGGAATCATGTCGCTTAATGGAGGTGATAGTTCACAAGTACGCACGAATGAATTTATCAGTTTTATGTGCCTAGAAGGTAAGATGATAATTGATATATTGTTTTCATATAATGATATATATGTCATTAATATCATATATAATAATTAATTAATTAAATATAACCATTCTTGAGAGAAGGTTATGGAAAATGGATTATATTGGTTCATGGAGGTGATAGTTCACACGTATGCACGAACTAATAATTCATTTCCCATTTAATTGAAGTGGAAGTGTATTTTTCAGATGATATTAAAATAATAACATCAAATTTAATTTAGTATAATTTATTTATTATATCATCCTGGTTTATGAATATTTAACTAAACTGGTATGAGAAATAAAAAAAATATGTGATTAAAAATGATACATTTAATTTGGATTATCACCTTTGATTGATAACTTAACACATATAATGAGGGTGTTCATCATAAAAAATGTCCTCAATAATGTGCGGATGGATTATAGTAATGTATTTAGATAGATACTGGTGGATCCAAAAATTGTTTTCAAGTGTAATAAAATGTCCTCAATAAGGGCACTCATTTAATTATGGAAATTTTTAAATTAAATAAATTTATTTTCTAATATAATTGGTAAAAAATAAATTAGTCCAAATTTAGGATGATAATTTTTCTAAATCAAATCATCTAATAAAAATCATAAATGATTCGAATATTTTGTTTAATACTTATAATTTTATTTTATGCCTTTTAACTCTTACTCATTATCATGTAATATACAATGTAGGTGTCAATATAATTACCATAATATGAAAAACGGCCAACAAAAGAGTCTATTATGATATTTTAAAAATTATTACCACTTCTTGTCATAATATTTTGTTTTTATAAAAATAACATGATTTAATAAAATATTATATATTTTAAAATAAAATTACAATCAATATTGAAAATATTCAATTCATGGATTTTTATAAATATCATAACGTCATGATGTAGTCATAAAAATCATTCATCACATAAATATAATTATATTATTTCTACATAATATTCTTTTATTACTTAAATTATATCATATTATATTTATTAGAGCAATTTTTTGTTTATTAGATTCATCCATTAATGTAGTGTTTACTGTATCGTTATTGTGAAAAAATTTAATTTAAGTATTTTTTCATATAAATTATATATAAATTACAATGACATAAGAAATCATCCAAGATTTCTATAAACTAATCATAGCGGAAGATATCTCATATATAACCCCATATAAAAAATACTTTACTTGTTAAAAACAAAATTATAACAAAAATGACTTCTCATTGAATATAATATGAAAGACTCTTTAATATCTTTCATGTGGCTTCAAGTGGCCTCCAAATCGACCCAAAGAATACCATGAACATAAAAACTCATATAATTAAATTATGATAAGTTTTAGGGATATGTTACATTTTTATAATTTAATTTCTACCTTTAATTACCCGATTACACTTTACTATGGGAATAAAAATGATTATTGAAGATTCTATTCATAATTTCCAAAAAAAATAAACCTATTTAAATAAGTTTGGAATTATGATTTCAAATATTTAAGCAATTTTTTAAAAATTAAAAACACCTAATTGGTATAAATTCATTAAAATTAAACTCGTTGAGGAATAAAAAATGGGTTTTTAATTTAAAAACATTCAAAAGTTCACCATCTTTTTATTTCTATTTTCCTGATGAAATGGATTCCAATGACCTAGATTTGAATAAATTATAAAAAAATATCAAATTTTTCATTAAATCCGTTGAGAAATAATATTTAAATCTATAACTATGTTTGATGAAAAAGTAGTTTTCAATTAAAATGCATATTTTTTCCACTATTTATCAACAAATATATCTTATCAGAAAAATAAAAAAAATTAACTAATGTAAATTTCCATGTTTCTATTACAATTAAGAAGTTTATTTTTTTCAAATAAAATTTATAAAAGTGGAAAAAAATATTGGATATTGGTTTTTGATCAAAAGGTGAAAAAACTTTAATTTTTAAAAAATACATCTTTTATGTGTAAAATTGGATTTTTTATTATATAATGTCTCAAAAACACATTTAATGAATGTTAAAAATTAGAATGAAAATCTTATATATATATATATATATATATAAATATCATTAATATAATCCATTATTAGTGATTTGTTTATATATTTGTACGAAACACAATTATGCACTTTTAAAATGATGTTCTAAAGATCACTTTTATGTAATTTTAAAACAGTTTTAGATAAATTTATGAGTAATATTTAAAAAAATAATTAATTATATATACATGTGTAAGGTAAATTTACTTATTAATATTAATTCTCACCATTCTAATGGATAGGTTTTAATAGTAAAATTTAAATATTAATTAGACGTTCTCTTAATCTTGATGTGGTATATCATGTATGCCTTCGAACATAGTCTTTCCTTAAAAACATGGGATAATACATTCTCCATCACATTATGAAATTGTATCGTATAAATTTTTTTAAGGATAATAACTAATGTAATACTTTCCAAAATACATTTAGTGAAATGGAACACAGGAAAAGAGATTCATAAAACTACCACTTAGAAAGAAATAATGCGTAGTTGAAAGATTACCTGAGCTAAAAATACTAGGGTTTCGTGTTAGAAAACATGTATATAGAATAGAAAAATAAACAAAATGTTATTATAGAGAGTGATAGAATACTTTTTTAGGAGAAACATAACATTCACAACAACTTAATTTTGTTATGGGTAAAATTTTATTTAATTTCATAGTAGGAAAAGTAACAGAAAAGGGTTTTTTAAGATCACTTTTATATGGTAGAGTAATTATATTACTATCTGGACTAAGATCATAAGGAATATACTTAATTTATAAGTATATTTTAATCTGGTAATAAATTTCCCCAAAAACACATCATTTTCTATAAATAATGATTGGTCGAGGAACCTTTTTCACACAAAATGAAACTATAATAAACTTATAGTGAATAAAATAATCTATAAAAGATTAACTATATATTTATCATGAATTAATAAAATAAAAAACAAAAAATGTATAGTAATAAAGAAGAAAATTCCTAAAAAGAATAAAACTTTTATGAAAAAAATTCAATCTCCAAAATTCAACTATAATAACGAAAGTTCATCACAAACCATTTAAAAAATAAATTCCTTTAAAAATCCTCAAAAATTTCTTCAAAATATTAAAATTAAAAATTTAGAATAATTTTTTTTAAATTTTCTTCCAAGATAAATTTCAACATTTATTTCCAAATAAAACAATTACAATTGAAATCTCATAAAAAAGTAATGACTATAATAAAAAATTCTATAAGGAAGTTTAATAAATTCCACAAAAAACCTGAATCACCCAACGTTGGAAATAAATTCTCAGATTATTCAAAAATATAGTTCAACAGTTAGTTTTCAATGAAAATACGATATAATTATATTTACCAAAATATTAGTGGATTCCAAAAATAGTGAACATCTTCTGAATAAATATTAATCCTTTAATCACTAAAATGTTATTTCTATTCCCAATGTAATTTATTTGATGAAACTCATTTAAAAAAATAATATTATTTTTATTCCTTAAAATTATATAACTAAAAAATAATACTAACATGGGACTTCACATATACCACAGGTAGGCATTTCCCCCATGCCTCCCTTAGAGTGTGGGTCTGATTCTGAAGACCTTTTCAGACTCAAAAAGTTGTCACCCATCCTAAGTGTTGTTATTTTTCTCAAAAAATAATTATTATAACATTACTGAAATATGGTAATGAACCAAAAATTAACGATAACATGTTCTAACTTCAAATTTTATCTCATACCTTTGATTTTTCATCATAAAATGTAATAACCCATAATGACTTCAAAAATTAATATCTATAAATATACTATTAGTCACCTTAAAATTTAATATCTTAAATTCAAAAAAGGAATTATAATACATTAAACGTGTGAACAAACTAAAAATTATAAACTCATGATGATATCCATAACTCTTAAGAAGAAATCCTAATATTGTATTTGTCTATAACCTACTCTGATACAAACTTTAAGGACCTAACCATAAACATAACTTATTCTTGTGACTTTTGCCAATAATTTATTTTCATTCAATCTGAAAGATACTTTAAGTCTATATTTATATATAATTAGAAACAAAATATTTACTAGTATAACCATATATTATATGTTGATACATATACTCAATGTCATCATTTTTCCACAAAACCAAACCCTTTTAAAACAAAAAGGGTTTCTTTTGATGTCATATTTTCAATACATTCATAAAGACGCCAAATTTTTCCTTTCCAATATTTAATCCATGCAAAAAAACATTTTAAAACATTGTATGATCACAAATTCTCATTAAGGGACATAATGAATTAAAACCGTCAGTCGAGTGAAAACTAATAAAACATTTCATTAAAATAATACATACATTTTTATTCTGAAAAGGATATCATCATTTCAAACAAGAAAATTAACATAACATTTCAAAATCAATTATATTAATGAAAAATGATTATAAAACATAAAATATATAAGTAGGTATCCTAGGACATATTTATACTAAAATAGAATAACCATACAGTTCACTTTCATACATGCCAAACATACAAATGGAATAACCATATAGTCGATTTCTCCACCCAATGATTTGGAGGTTAAAAAAAACCATCCATCTATGGTTTATAATGTAACCACCCATAAAACGTCCAAGTACTACTATAAAATAATAACACCTAAAATATTTCAATTCCCAACATTTCTCTCATAAAACTTTATTTCCAATCCAAAGAGATAATTTCCCGGTATGGAAATAATCAATCTTGTTCAAAAACAATTTTCAATAAAAAAATACCCAAAAAAGGAAACAAGAGATTTATTTTTCTTTTAAAAACATTTAGAATTTTATATTAATCCAAATATCAAATAATGATCATGAAGGTGGAGAAGTTATCATCGCCTTATATATTTAAAAACATTCCTTATGTCATTTGTAAAGACTATCTAATGCTCCATATATAGAGAATATTATGATTTTTTAAAAAACACTAAATATAATTTAAAATAAACATAATAATTCCCTTATAAACCTTATATATCAATATAAATAAATAAATAAAATAATATAAACAATATTGACATGGATAAAATGATTCATATTTTAATTTTTAAACATTCAAGGTGTGGAATTCCAATTATGCAATTTCAATATTATTCTCCATGAAAGAATAATTTTTCAATAATTTAAATAAATTATGTATAGATAAAATAAGTATAATAAATTTCAATGTATCCTTATAAACACCTTCTAAAATAATAGTGGTGTATATCATCAAGAAATGCCTCAATAAAAAGAGATTGGGACCAAATCCCTTACCTCAAGACCGAAGCATTAGATATGTTCTTTATCTTCCTGAATAATAAAGATAGTTTAATTATTTACATCGTTAAGAAATTTTTTCACATCTATTGTTCCTATTATATTTTTGATTATCCTCTTATAATAATTACTTAAATATTTGTGTTAACTTTAAAAGTTTTTACGATTTTTGGTGCATGTGTCCAAAATAACATTGGTATCATATCGATAAAAAAAGTGTTAATTATTCCATTTTTTCTGTAATAATATTCATGAAATAATGATCAGTTTTATAAATTAATTTTACTTTAAATTGATCGATTTATGTATGGTTATTCAAAATGAACAGTTTTATAGACTAAGAGACCGTATACCACACTTATATATGAGTAACATTACAATTTTTCATTGGTCATTACAGAAAGAAGTTAATTAAAATTTTAACATCCCATATTTATCAAAATTTAAAAAATATAATTTTAATGATTTATATATTCTTATATATCATCCTTTTGATGTGTTGAGAAAAAATGAATCACATCACATAAGGGAGGTGATAGATCACACGAACCCATGAACGAGATTATAATTTTTTTGTTCATATAATTTTAGAACACAAATGATATATTATTTTATTATAATGATAAATATTAAATTTATATAATATATAATCATTAATTCAGTCATTATGACCAGTTTTGAGAAATGATAATGGAAAACGAATTATATCAGTTCGTGGAGTTCATAGTGCACATGTATGCACAAACAATTAATTATTTTCCCATTTGATAAATGTAGAGATAGATTTAGGTGATCATATTGTCATAATAACATATCAGTATATTGATGATACATTATTTATTTTATCATCATGGATGAAGAACATTTGAACGGTGTGGAGGAAGAAATAAAACAAAAATACTTGATTAAAAATGATACAATTCCTTTGGATGAACACCTTTGATTAACAATATAACATCTATATGGAGGGTGTTAAGCCTAAGATAAGGCCTCGCGATTGTGGTGACAGATTTTGGTAATTTAGGTATATAATATTTTAATTAAATGGATTCTATGTGTTAGTAAATGATATGAATGGGTGCACTTTTATAGGAGAGGGAAGGGGTACTCTTGGAATTGTTAGAATAATTAAATGAATATAAATTAATTTTCTAATATAAATGGTTTAAAAATGATTTTTATGAATATATAATTATTCTGGGTCTAAATAAAATTATACAATAATGATTATATAGGTCTTCAATATTTAATCAACCCTTATCCTTTTATTTTAAGCCTTTTAACACATTCCATTTTATACTGTAATTTACACTTTGAGGGTCAATATAATCACCATAACAAGTCAAACGACCAAAAAAAGTGTTGATTATGAAATTTTAAGACTGAATAAAAACTTATTTCTGAATTCACGATTTTAAAAAATATTATAACATTAAATAAAATACATTATATATTAAAACATCATTAGTGTCAATTTCGACACAGTTCATTTCATGACTTTTTGAAAACATCATAAAATCATTATATAGTCAAACTAACAATTTTAAAACATCGCAAACATGATAAAGTCAACCATAAAAATTATAAATGACATAAATTTTATCAAATTTTATTTATTTTAATATTTTTAATTTCATTTATTTTATTTCTCCATTAATTAAGCAATTACTACATCATCGTTGTGTCATCACTTAATTTAATTATATATTTACTAAAATTATATATAAATTACCCTGATGCAGGTAGTCCTAATATATTTAGAAATAATGTTTGTTGTTTATGGGATCACCTATATATCATCATTTCAAAAAAACATTAACTGTTAAAAACAAATGTTTAAAAAATAGAAACTTCTCATTGAATATAATATTATAAACGCATTAAAGACTTAAAACTTTCTTCAAGTTGTCCCAAAATTGACCTAGGCATGATCGTTGTCCAAAAACACTCATCCAATTAAATTTTCATAATTATTAAGGTAATTTTTTATTTTTATAATATAATTTTTGTCTTTAATTACTCGATTACCCTTAACCTTGGAAATAAAAATTATTATTAAACTTACTATTCATAATGTCCAAAAATAATGGGTTCATATTTACATATTTCGGAACATATTATTCCCAATAAGGAATCCATTTTATCAAATTCAAAACATAGTATTTGTTGTAATTAATTAAAAATTAATCAAATTGTTGAAATAAGAAAAATAGTTTTTAATGTAATTTGTTTCCAAATTTCCCCCGGTTTTTATATAAAATTTAAATATAAATTTGAATAAAATTACCAAAATTGGATTAGCTGATAAAATATTATTTAATGATTCGTTAAATACCTTCAAAAATATTATTTAATACAACAAATAAATTTTATGGAAATGCAATTTTCAATTCAAATGCATTATTTTTTGCACGATTCATCAAAAAATGAATTTTATTAAAAAATATGAAAAACATATCCAAATTAAATATTGAGGCCCCTATTCCAAGGTATATTTTTCCCCAAAATTATTTATTAATGTGATAAAAAATATATTTAAAATAGGTATTCCATAAAATGAAGACAAAACTACAATTTTTTAATAATACTTCATTTATGTGTAAAAATGGATTTGTTCTTATATATTGTCTAGAAGACACATAAAATTAATGTTAAAAATTATAATGAATATTATATATATATGTATATTTCATTGATTTTATCCAACAATAGTGATTTATTTATTTTTGGTACCAAAGAAACTTGATGAAATTTAATATGTTTTTTTAAAAAATAATTTTATTTTCAAATGGGTTTTACATTAATTTATAATTAATTTTTCAATAAATAATAATTTATACATACGTTTTTAAACTATATTTAGTTAATAATCTTTATTACCTCCATTATAATGGATCAGTTATAATTGTATGATTTAAATATTAATTAGTTGTTCACCAAAGCTTGTTATGGGGTAACATGTACAGTGTCGAACATAATGTTCCCTTTTAAAAATATGGGATGTTACAATATTGGTTATATCTTATTCTGTGTAGAATTTAAATCTACAGGTTTCGTCCAATAAATCATTATTTAACCCTAGTATTTATGTAACATAGAACCTATTATAGAATTTAAAAATTCATATTCACCAATATTAAACTCTGGTAATTTCCTATTTATTACTTGATCTATCATTTTATACAGGGCTTCATTGTTATATTTTTAATTATTAATCCCTTACAATAAATAAGGTTGTATAATTTCATGAAAAAATTATTATGTTTCCCATTCTATTATATTACTCAATCATATTCTTACTAAATTCTCCTGAGTTAGATTATTCATTACCCCATCATGTATATTATATAATGATAATATCAAATAAATGTATATATTACCTTTTTTTATATCCCATGATTATAATGTGTTACATAATTATAATGATTTATTATTTAGATCCATCTCTTGTACGTCATATTGATATCAATCCATTTAACGATAAATTTAAAATGTTTGTGGTAATTGTATATAAATTACACTTCTATCCATAAAGATAATTTATCTATATTTATTGAATGAAAATCATATATGATAACTTTAAATCACGAGTTATATAATTTAACTCACATGATTTTATACGTTGAGATTCATATGTCATAATTTTATCTTTTTTCAATAGAATATATCCAATACATATCTTTATAGGGACACTATAAATAATAAAACCTTATTTCAAATATGGAAGATTTAATATATGTGTATTTATCAATCTACCCTTTATTTCCTTAGATATATCTTGGAATTACAATATCCGTGTGAATCAGAGCCCTCTTTGAATTGGCTAGTTGAGGAACCATAAAAAACATTGGATAGTTACCATCTAATATGGGGAAACTACATATTTCAATTTTTTGTGTCATTTACATTCTTTGATTGGATTTATTTTTTAATGTTCAATAGATATACAATCCATTGATATAATAAAGATAAAGCAAAAATGTTTTAAATAAAAAATTCATATTTATATACTCTTCCATTAAACAATTTATTCATCATAAATGCGTGAATCATTTAAATATTAATTTCATTATCCTGATAACTCTTATATTGTAAAATAACTTCATAAAAAAATCCAGCAAAAAAATATCAATATAATACTTTAAGAATGTATTCATCAAATCGATAAAGAATGAATGTGAATTTGTTAATCTAAAATGCATTATAATGAACTCATAACTACCATACCTTTTACCAAATTATGTAATATTAATATTATCATTATTTACAATAAACATATAATAATAATGATGATGATTAATCATTGTGAAGTATCTAGACCCATGAGGTTGATTATAAAGGTCATCAACACATTATAAGGAATTGTTTTTCTTTATATTAGTTTTTTTATTTCCCTATAATCAATGCATAAATTCATTAAACAATACATATTCATTAAAATATAATAGTTTCTTCCAATATGTAAAACATAAATTTAAAGCATAATTCTCACAAGTTTTATAATTTATTCTTTATCTCAAGTAATTCAACTAAATTCATTGTATATGGAGACTTTGATGTTGGGTTTCCATATGGGAGAAGATTAATATTGAATTAATGTTCTCAATTTTGGGTAAATCAATTAAATTACACAGGATATAAGTTAATATATTCTTATATTATATATATATATATATATTCTATTCTTAGAAAAATATTCCCCTTTTGGATACATTATTTCATAATTTTATTCCTCGAAGATCACCATAGGATGACTAACATAGTGTATTTCTAGATAATATTATGGTAATAAAACATCCCATGTAAAATAAGTAAGTCCATGCTCACTTAAAAACTTTTTACTACATTATATCGATAATAAATTATTTCTTTATAATTTAATTGACTATCCATCCATTGAATATAAATCAAAATACACTACATGTATGATGCTTGGATTTTTATCTAGGAAACGCCAATGAATAATCATCCTAATTTTATATTATATTAATGTCGTAATCAGGGTAAAGCTATGTGTTCTAACTATTAAATAATTTATTATTATATTTGTGGGATTAATTAAAATTTTAAAAAATCATGATGAAAAAATGTGAGTAGATTCTATATGAAATATTGTATTTAGTAAATTTTATTATGCCTACATTCACATCATTAATTGCTTAAAATTTATCAATTTTAATTGAAAAATCTATTCTTTAATCATTAATCCACTTCTGGGGAAGATTATATTTACATATAAGACATTTATTATAGTAATGTAACATCATATTTTAGATAAAAAAGTGTAAATTGATTTCTTATCCCTTGAATTTACTCCCATGATAATTATGATCATTTATAATATATTTATAACATTTTCCAATTATTTTTTAGATTTCCCTAGGACATTTCTTCCATCATTTAATACATATGGGGATATCTAATCATCCCTTATTTTCCTTTATAATGATTCTCTTCACAAAGAGTTCAAAAATTATCACATTCATAGGTCTCCCTTTAAATGTTTTTAATTTAGTAAATTTCTTTTTAGACTTGATAACGCTTTTTACTATCTATTCATAGGTAAAAAAATCTGTGATATAAATATATTTGTTGTAATATATTTAAAAAATAAAATTTGTGATAAATTTTTATTTTTTGGTACATATGTACTATGAATCATACCTCACTAACCATGTAAAACTATCATAAAACATATCCAATAACAACTAATGATTCTCATAAGTAAATATTGCATCTTTTTAGATTAAAATTGGTTACATTTGAAAATTACATAACATAAGGGCATAATGGTTTAGCTCCTTTGGAAACATGGAACACAATATTATTAATTAATGAATTGTCTTAAATGTATCTTATAATGTTCATAACATTTGGTACTCTTAACAAGTATACCCATAATACAATATTCCTCAAAAAATAGAAAAATGAAACATAAGATTGAGTGATCTGACATGATCAGTAATGGTAAACAAAGGAAACACATAAGAATAACATTAAAATTATTAAATGACAACATGATCATGATAATTTGAAACAATATCCTAAATATGAAAGAGAATAATTGTGATTCAGGGAATTAGTATTAGTAGTTAGTATGACATAAATCATAAACAAATCAAATAACATTTTCAATGAGATCATATCATTTGTATAAAAAATAGAATTATATCATACACATAAGAATATAAAATATTTTGTCAAGGATAACTACCAGGATATTCATATCATGATACACATATGATTACCACCCTTGAACATTCATCAATCCTCTCATAACCATTGGTATCCCCTATTTTGGTATTCGGCTGACCACCTTTATACCCTCAAGTTTGGGATATGGATATCCATCCATTTACACTAATTTTTGGGTGTAACTTTAAAACCAATGCACCATATTTGCTCATCTATTATTTAACATTACCTAATTAATTATAGGTATATATAGGTCTCCCTAATTAAAAATTAATGATCATAAATATTAGTTTTATTATATCATAAAAAAATCATCATATGAAAAAACATGAAATTATATGTTTTTTATAACCAATTATTTATATTGTAACTTGTGGAAATTAAAAAAATATTATTCCAATAATTATATTAAGAAAATAAACTTTGAAAAAACAAGTGGATTTCATAAGAATTCAATAATATTATAACCTATAAAGTATTAATTGGTTTTATAAAAATAAGTCCACCACATAAATAAAGAATTAATAGATTTTATATGAATGGTATACTTAGTTTATATCCCATACAAGAAATAGGTAACATCAATAGGTGTCATATTATTTGGAAAATAAATTTGAAGAATAATTTAAAACATTTATTGAGGAAAATATACTTTCTACATTATGGAAAAAAATTTATAACCTAAAACATCTAGTTAATATTTTTTTTACTGAAAATTACACTGAAAATATTTAATGTAATCTTTGAAGAATATAAAGGCTTTGGTGATTGAATGTCACATTCATGTCGTATATGTTAAAGAAACAAATTCCACTCACATTTTCTATAAAGTCCAAAATATGAATTATTTGAAATGCGAAATGAAGATTACCTTCATATTTTTTTTAGTTCAAATATGGGTAAAAATATCTTTTAAAAACATTATAATAATAATAATTTTTTTTAAGAATATATAGTTTTGGATGAAAATAGATTTCTGATCAGTGAGAGAATTAATGTCTGATTTTCATAAAAATATTTTTTAAATTATTTTACTAACTAAATATTGAAAACTGGAATAATTAATTTAGGATATCATGAATAAACACAGTGTCAAAATATTAATGGTAATTATTTATAGTTAAATAGTGATATTTCAATAAATGATTCCTAATTAGAAACAATTCCAAGATATGATGTGATTGTAAAATAAAATTGTTACCACATTGGTAAAATTGAATCATTATCCTCAATAAGAAATAACAATAAACAAATCTTAATGTATAGTTATTATGAATTAATTAATGATGATACATATCAAAAGATATTTATATACACCTCGTGAAAGAATATAGGTCCACTATGTAATGTAAATCCCACAGAAGAAAAATTGAGACAAAATACATTACCGATTTTTTACCATTTTAATCGTAAACTAAATGAAATAGATATCCTCAAATGGATATTTATATAAAATAATTTTATGTATAATAGAAAATTAAATACATTAATGGGTATTAGATAAAACACATTAAAGAATAGTGTGGTGAATATGGAATTTATCTCATGATAAGTAAATGTGAGTTGTAAATCCATTAACATATGTCTTGAGTACAATTTTACACATTCAAAAATATTTTATATTCATATATTTCATAATGTAACATACCGGACCTGGGTGCCACTCAACGGGTGCCCCGAACCCGATTCACCACGTGACCTAAAGCAAATTTCCCCAAATTCCAGAGGCTACCGACTAGCATCGAGGGCCCATGTTTGATAGTAGGGAAACTATTCCCTCATATTCCAAAGTGTAGCGCAGCGGAATATAAAATAAAACATACAACGATAGCGGAATTAGTAAACCATACACAACTGGAATAAACAACAGCAGAAGATATAAAAAAAAGTATATAAAAGATGCAACAAGTCACAAGTTCTATGGAAATAGCTAGAACATGTTATACATCGATACAATACCATAAAATACAGAGTACAGTAAAACAAGAAAAACAGATGGCAGTGGCATCGCGAGCCTAGGCTCGGTCCCATGCCCACCTAATCCTCAGCAACAGTCGAGTACCTGTATAGGGATTCTTTCCCCTATCTACACCTGCAGCAATGTATTCTTTTCGTGCCGAAAAGCGTGACCCAAACAGGGTGTGAGAAATATATCTTAGTAGGCACCCACCAAAGGTATGTGCCCAACTGTGTGTAAGCATGAAACAACAGTGTGCAATAGTAAAATTCAATAAATTAAAGAGTAATGAAAAGTAACTAACTTAACAATTAAATTTCCATTTTATTATTCATTTAATCCATTATATATTAGAAATCACCACAGTGCATTTCTAAGCAAACAGTCCACATCCTCAGACAAGCAATCCTTACCCTCAGGTAAGCAGAATCCAACCCACAGGTATATCCCTCAGGCGTAACAAAAATTGCCCTCAGGAATAGGAAGTGTCGCCCTCTGGCATAGAAGTCAAGCCCATAGGGGAAATAACTACAGCCCTTGGGCTAAATAGTGCAGTGTCCTCAGGAAAATCACAACAACGCCCTTAGGCTAAACAAGTAATCGGGCCATGACCAACATGTAAATAAGCAGTAAACAAGAAATTCCTCTCAAGGAAATTCTAAAGTTACTACTTTAAAGGCATACCCTCGAGTATCCTGGCCAAATGGCTAAATAGGTGAAACACACCGCCGGGGTGGTTTTAGATCCAAGAAACGATCCCAACCAGAATTTTATTATCATAATTTAATCACCTATGAAATTCTAGTCATTAATTATAGAAAAAGCCTCAGCCACACGACACCCCAACATGGGTTAATGGCACGAAAACGCACAAAAACGCACGACAGTTGGAAATTTACACCAAGCCACCAACCTTATATGTCAAAGAACATTATACCCGAACACCGACTCCAAAAACGCCCAAGAACGAGGTAAATCTTATTAATAACAAAATACATTCAAACGTAAATAACATCTGTTAGGGGAAGAATTGGTAAGAACCATACCAGGAGAGGAGAGGGCTTACTCGTGCGGTTCCAATGAGATTTTCTGAGGTTGAAACCGATTCTAGACGAACACCTGACGAATCTTCAAATGTTCGGTCTTCCTCCTTGGCTCCAAAACGGCTCAATTGCCTCCTCTGCCAAAAGAGGAGGCTACAGCCTGTTTTAAGCCGAAAAAAAGTACACAACGTGTACTTTTGAGTACACAGCATGTACTTTAATCATTTAACAGTTCCTCTGGCGGCACCGCCACATTGTTCATCCGTCTACATGAGTACACAACATGTACTTCCGAGTACACGGCGTGTACTGTCGCCCAACTGGCGGCGACTCCACCGCCTTACTGTTGAAGCCTGCCGACTGACTACACGACGTGTAAGGTACCACTACACAGCATATAGTCTATTCCTACACCCCTCATCATCGACATGGCTACACGCCACGTGTACTCATCCCAACACGACCAAAGGTACACGGCGTGCGGAAAAAGTACACGGCATGTAGTTTCAAAATTTATGATTTTTCCCCATTTTCCATATTTTTTCAAATATACTTAAGGAAAAGAGATAAGAAGAAGCTCGTACCTCAAAAATAAGAACTGATTTCTTACACATAACATATATGACGCTATTATGACCAATTAATACCCATTTATTTCCGATTCCATGTTACAATTACATTTCAGGTATATGTTTTGATTTGTTATATTTTTGGTCCAAATACATTTAAAATTGTTCAATAATCTCAAAAATGATAAAAATGAAATAAACATCACATACTATATATATATATATATGTATTCATAGTAATCCCTAATGAATAGTTTTGTGAGATGAAATTCGCTGTTCATGGGGACGGTATGCCTTATGTACGCATGTACACTGTTTTTCATTTTCTTTTTGTGTTAAAAGAACGAAAATTAAATTATATATATATATTCATTATAGAATATGGTTAATGTCATATATATATATATATAATTTTTTTTATTAAAATCAACCTGACTAAATTCATTGTAATTCAAAAACAAATCGCATAGCTTTACGAGGTGATAGTCCACCATACACATGAGAGACATTTTAATATTCCCAAAACATTCAGAGTATGAGTGTATATGTGATATAAAAATTATATATTCATAGTTAAATCATAAAAATATTATATATAATATATATAAAAATTATTAATCATTATGTCCTACCTCGATAGGTGGTAATTGAAAAACGAATGACATCGGTTCATGGGGCTATAGTTTGTTGTCCTCGCAAATAATGATTTCCTAACCAATTTAATGGGTGTGGATATGGTTGTAGGTAATTCCCTAACATAAAAACATCTCATTATATGTAATATATTTAGGTTATTATATATTAATAATATTTTAACAATATATGGGTTTGGATGAATAGATAAAAAAATTAGTTATTGTTAAACGTTACCTCTTCTTGTGTTATTATTATTAGGTCGACACTAAATCCTTGATTGGTTATATATGTTTCTGAAAAAATTATTCTTCTGTGAGCAGAGTTAATTTTGGAAATGATTTAGGTAGATCTTGTTCGAGTCAAATTTCTTTAGTGGTGTGAATAAGTAGTAAGTGTGAGTGTCATTTTATAGATACAGAGTGGTATTTGTGAAAATACTCAAATGTATTCAGTATTGGGTGGAAAATATTAACTATAGTGGATCCAAATATGATACTTAAGGATTTTTATTTATTTTATGGTCGAGAAAAACCTCCACAAACAATTAAAAACTTGGTTTAGTAGTATAAAAATATTTATTTTCTTATTTCATTACATAAATTATTATATGGGTCATATTCAAAGTAAAGTTGCAATAAATTCCCATATATCAATTAAATTAATTATAATATATAATTAAATTAATTTTATAAATTTAATATAATATTTTAGTTAATTTTTAGTCTTATATTTATATTTTTACCGCACCCCCACCACTAGTAAACCGAGTTTTACTTTAACCATAGAAATTTATTTTTAACGCATCCACTTTTCCTTTTTGAAAACAAAATTTATAACCATATTAAAAATATTAATTTACTCTGATTCCAAATATTGAATCCTATTTTTGAAATCTAATTTATGCACTTTGAAAAAATTAATTTACTTGATGGGACAAGAAAGTGAGTTTTAAAGAGAAAAAAGGTCTATATTTTGAAATGTTTAAATATATGAATTCAATATGAAATTGATTCTAATATTTTAATTGATATTAAATTTTCCATAAAAAAATTAAAAAAACTTCAGAATATATTGAAAATTTATAAATAAAATACATTAAAATATAGTTATTGATTGAATTTTTTTATTTTTCACTATTTAGTGAAAAATTAATCTTTATAGAAAAATAAAAAATATTCACCATATTTTCTTCTTATATTATGATTTCGAAAGTGATGTTTATTTTATAAAAATAATTATATAAGAGTGTGAATAATTACATTTAATATTTTTCATTGAAAATCTAAAAAGATATTTTTTGAGAAAATATTATTTTCAATGCTTATATAGACAATATAAAAAATTATATATACTATTGTAAATATGTTTTCATTATATAAAACCATTGTACATATTCATTAAAGAGTTTTTATTAATATTCATATTACTATGTTTAATAAATATGTTGTAATGGTTGTTATTAAATAATTTATCATGGTTTTCATAAAACCCAGTATTGCATTAAACAAGAACTGAGATAGTATTGCTTGTATCATATGATTAACATTGTATTTCATGTAACAAAATATTAAAATATAATTGTGTTTAATAAAATATATCAAAAAAATTTAATTTATTCAAAAATAATATTTCATAATAACAGATTGTGTTACATTCTACCCCCCTTACATGAATTTCACCCTCGAAATACATCATTATGATACAAAGAATGATGATAATTCTATCTCCCCATATCGACAATTTCCTACATACCATACTTAAGTAAGTTATTTTTCCACAAAATTTTGACTAGGTGAGGGGTATTGTTTCCTAAAACCTTCCCCATTGGAAAAAGAATATCTAACCAAAATTTCATATAGAAAATATCATTAGCTAGTGGTAGGAACTGTGAGATCAGTACATGTGACAGATAAGGTATTTACTTCCCTTATAGTTATACATGAAACAAATTTTGAAACTAATAGAGGTTCTATGGAAGTTCCAAAAGGTAAGATACTATTCTGGGATGATCTAATATTTTAATGGGTAGGATATACCAAGAACATTATTTTCACTACATTCATCCATTATGATATTCAAAGAAATAACATGTCACCAACGTCATATTATAGATAATGTCAATAAAATATATATCAATTTTGTGTAGTCCTTAAATGTTTATGAATATATTTAAACCTATCTTCTATCTAATCATCTTTCTTATGTACCAATAGCTTGGTTCCTAAAAGTTCATTCATGCACATTGGATTTAAAAACATCCATACATAAAGTTCCTAATAAATATCCTTTTTAATTCTCAATAAAATGATATAATTTTAATAAAACATAACATGATGAAGTTGTGAATCCAATCCACCATTTAAATCTATATGAAAACATCTTCGAGTATCCTTTAATCACATGTTTACAAGTTTTAACGGTATTCCTTGTTAAATAATACTTTCAATTAATATATTGCCAAAATGATTAATTTCAATAAATTTCTCTTAAAATATTCTTAATACTAATAGACTCCCAACACAAAAAAATTACAATGGTGTGTCATTGAATTTAAACATATGATCATCCATAAACTCATAACATCGTAATGGTATCCATAACTCTTATGTTATTCTCACCTGGAGACATATACTCTCCCAAAATATAATGGTCCTCATATTCCTAAAATAAGAACATAACTTATATAAAATTCCTAGTATAATCTTGGGTTCATCATTATATTGATAAAATATCAAATATGTTTTCATTATTCTATAATTTATATTGATGGAGATAATCACAAAAACTCTATCTAATGGTGGAATAAAAAGATTTTCATAGGGATCATTCCTCAAACATAAAACATGAAATTACCAACTAAGGTGTATAGGGTTTTACCCTAATTATAAATATTAAACACCATACATTGTGAAAGAATAATCTTTCCTTTTTATCTTTTTAATCAGATTTTAATTGTAACACCCCAATTATCTACAATCATCTTCCTTTTTAAATAATTCAATAGCGAGCAATGTACACAACACTGAATACTAGAGCACAACGAATTACTATTCTACAAATTTAAAAAGAGGTTATGTATATTATTAAACAAATTTATAATTTTATATATTTCATTTAATTATAAAATACATATTATTCTTTCCTTAGACATAATATAAAATCAAATTCAATTTTTTAGTTAAAAGAAGAATTGAAATAAAATTGCATTTTTACATCCTTTTACTATAAAACCCTTTTTTAAATCCAAAATTGGACACATTTATAAGATGAATTTTAAAATATAATCTTATTATTTAAAATTTACACATAAATATTTTTTTGGGATAAATGTTTGGTGTTTTTTGATAACTTTTATATTTTAATGAATAGTGAAAAATACTGAATTTATTTCCAAACTGCTTATTCATCAAAATTATTTTTATAGATGGATTATATTTTTAAATGAATTTAAAGAATAATTCTATTATATATTTTTTATTTAATATAATTTAGGTCATTTTATGTAATTTTACTTTTAAATTGAACATAAACATATGTCATCCTTTTGATATTTTTTACTTCTTAAAAACCCGATTTTTGGTTATGACAACGAGAATTAATTTTGAATTAATTTCAACCAATTATATGTTTTTAATTTTGACATTGATTCAATATTTGGAATAATAAGGTCCATATTGTGTAAATATATACCAATTTTATTTTGGATATTATGGATATTAACGTCAGTAATTATTTTTATTTACCATGGTTAAATGGAAAATCAGTTAAATAAAGGTAAAAAATAATATTATAATAATATAAAACTAACCTAACACATGTAATAGTCCTGTTTTTGATTAATGGATGACCATTATAATCCTTAGGGGTATTTTAGGACCCCATGGATCCACATGGGTGTGAAAATGACATGTTATTGTAATTAATTTAAAGTAAAGGGAAATATAACATAAACACGTATCTTATTACAAAATGAATTTTAATTAATGTTATATAAGTTATATATTCAACTATAAATATTAATTGGAAATATATAATGATTTCATATTCCATGTTATTTTATTTATAATATTCAGGCATTAGATAATGAAATTTTTTTATGAAACAATAATGATGGAGTGTTTTCATTATTAATGAAATAATCAAATAAATTATATTAAAAATGTTAAAATAAATGTAATTTGAAATTTTTTATGCCATAAAATAATTTTTTTATATTATTATGAGATATTAGATTTGACTTAATTCCTTTTTTAAGTTAAAATGTTTTTATTACTTTAAAAAATCCAATTACTAACTAGTTTCAAAATTGACATAAAAGAGTTTTTAAAAAAAATAATATTTTATTAAATAATATAATAGTCCTAAAAATATAGGATTATTCCAACTAACTTATATAATATTCAAAATTTCATTAATTATCTCCTTTTTGTTCTCTTTTAATTTTATAGTGACTATAGTAACCATATATTATAAAATACAATTAATGTTTTTCACTAAGGGATAATGGAAAAATGTAATGTTAAATTCATGACTTAAACTTCCCTAAAACATTTTTTTGGAGAGGATTACGACCCATAATCATCTTAAACTCAAAATAATTCACTTTAAAGACATTAGAAACCGAAAATAAATTTATAATAAATTAATATGTCAAGATTTTCCTTATGTTCCCCTCACCCCTCTTATAAAAGGGAACTTATCTTTTTTTATTGATCCATCCAGAGCACTTTGGCATGTAAAAACCCTACAAATATATCCTAAAAACTTCCCTCACTACATACTAGAGGCCATACATTGGGTATAGATCCATCATAAGGAGACCTATTGTTCAAATCAAAATAAAACACCCGTAAAAGATGAAAACGATTTGTCCCTTCTTTCAAATATATTTTCTAATTTTACTTCTCCGTTCTATATAGATTTAATAAAAAAGTAATAAATATAGTACCATACACATAATGAGATGTCATTATAATCATGTGACAACTATACTAATCATTTTATCCACCCTATGAATAATAATATCACCATGTGTTCGTACGTATGACTTACCATCTCCATGTCGTGGTGTAATTTGTTATTCCAAATAACATTATTTGGATGGGTATAATGATGAGTATAAAAGAAATAAATATTAAATATAACTTGATAATTATTATTTATAATTAATATACCATACATATCTATATCATTTAATCGTTAACCAAATAAAATCATCGCTTGTGTGTACTTACGACCTACCGGCTCCGTGACGGGATGCGATTCATTATCTACTTTAACCTTCCACGAATAATTATAAAAAAATATATTATTCATAATTTTAAAAATATAAAATAATAAGTCTACTAGAATTATATATATATATATATGTGTGTGTTTGTGTGTGTAGATATATTCCAATCACTTATATCCATTCAATACGACATGAAAACAGAAACAACATTCATGAGCATGTACGGCCTACCGTCTCCATGAATGATGTATTCTATTTCATATATCTTTCTATTATGAATATATATGATATATAAATAATATATAAATTATGGAAGTAATTTCATATTTATCTATGTAATGTGATAATGAATAACAATTCAAAACACGTATGATAAACAAAGTAATTATTACCCAAAATGTTACATTAACTTGGAATTATTAATATACTGGTAATATAAAGTCATAAAAGAATCACATATGATATAATAAATATTATTATGATTTTGATATAATTTAATAGTATTATTATAAACCTTATATAAGAGTTTCATACATGTGTTAAGAGTATCAGACCTATGGTTATTTTTAGTTTCAAAATATCAATATTATTCGAGGTTGTTGATGCGTATGTATCTACTAGAACATCGTTATCATCCACGTCCATGTTTCTAAAAAAAATATCACAAATTTTTTATTTATAACACTATGGATTTTTAAATTCCTTTTTACCCATGTTTGTCTTTTTATAAATTGGTTTGAATGTAATATTTTAGTCATTTTCCAAATGAGGTACTTTAGGACCATTTTCGGCAAATTAAGGAAAGAATGATTATTTAACATACATGGTGTGAGCGGATATTTTCCACAATTATGTATCCTTACCATTTTTAAGCATCCCTTACAATATTACAAGGTTATTTTCAAAAGAAATATTCAATTTAAAATTAGATGGCTTTTAAATGTTTTAATGTAAAGGGGATATTTTCTCAATCAGTTTTAATAAATTTATTAAATTGTTTTCTTCTATGTCAATATCCATTATTGTATTTTATGATTTTTTGATGATTATTTGTTAGGATATGATATTTAATATTGTATTGAAGGTTTATTGATATGTTTGACTGTCGATGTGCTATTTTTATACAATTCATGGTCGACGATTAAAGTATTAACATTTCATATGCTAGTTTTAACATGAATTATTATGTTATGTTTCAATATTTTAATATGAGCAATGCATTGGACATAGTAAGTGAAGGGATGGACCCACTACATAACCTCGATGCATAGTTACATATCATGAGACAAACTGGAATCTTTTCACAAGCCTTGATAAAATATTTGTGTAAGGTCTTGGCATAAGGCCTTGACGTAGTGGTTAAGATGTCCCACAATATGCATTTTCTAATTATGAGATTAGTTATTGATTTTAAATGTGGCCATTCATCTAGTATAATATCGATGTGAATTTTTCAATGGATATATTTTATTTATTCATTCCATATTATGCTGAAGATAATGTTTTAAAAGGATTTTATTTAGTTTTATACCCTGCCTTAAAAAAGTTTATGCTTATTTTTTATAGCATCCTCTATATTGGTTATCCTTTATGAGAATCTGAGCTCTCCCATTTCTTATGTTTTATTTTCCTAGGATTCCAAGAAGTGTTTTATTATTGATATGCAGGGTTGCAAAAGGGGAATAATGGAATTTTCAAAGGATTATATATTTGGTATTTTATGTTATAAATTTTAATGTAAAGTTCATGTGTGTAATTTATTTTTCAAATATGATAAACTGATATGTCCTTCAGGACTCAATTCCTTGTAATCATGGAAATGTATTAAAATAAGTCACCAAATCTAGGGAAATAGGGTTTGGGTATTATTTTTTGTATCAGAGAAAGTTTAGCAATAAAATTGGAAATATATTTAGAAAACATATATTAGGGATCATAACCCTAAGATAGACTCTAAGGATAAGTATATAAGGACCCCCAAAATTTTTGGTAATGTATGAATTACATGGATATTCAATGAAATACATCAATATCTTGATTCTACAAGTTGATGTGGCTCTCGAAAAAATGTACCATGGTGTGAAAACTCCAACAAGGTGTTTAAGGATTGACTCTGGGTAAACAGGTACACGATAACATGCCTTACTGCGCACCTGGTTTGACACTATTGGGGGATATTATTATGATAATTAATATTTTCTTTACAAACTATTATGAAGTATTTATGAGTAAATATGTCCTCGAAGGATCCATATTAATGATTAAGATTTATATATGCATAAAATTTTCTTAGTATGTTAAATATTTTACTAGTTTGAAATTATGCATTATGATTCATAACCTAAAATTTTGTATGAAATTATTTATAAAAGGAGACTAATGGAAGGAATGGACAAAATATCAATACATGTAATACATGTAAGGATTTATATCCCATGCAAGTGAATCATAGTGGAGCTAGGGATGGAACTAGTGTTGAACGGATTATAACCATACTGGGACAGCTGACTCAATTTATAAATAACGGCCTTACCCATATGGAGCACCCTGATCCAAAAAATAGAGGATCAATGTTAGACCGCATCATGAGACAACAACCTCTAATATTCAATGGGACTAAAATTCATTTTTGGTTGATAAATGGGTTATTTACTTAGATAAAATATTTCTTTCTTTGGGAAGTAACGAAATAAAGAAACTTGTAATAGATGTTTACCATATCTCAGGAGATGCAGATCAATGGTGGTTATTAATTAAAAAAACAATGGATGATGAATAAGTACTAAATATGGAATGGAGGGTGTTTTATTAAATTTGCCTACATAAATACTTTCCTTGTGAACAACAAGCTGATATGGAAAGGAAATTTTAGAGTCGTTGGCAAAAGGAAGATGAGAATGTCATAATATATGAGTATAACATCACAAGGATAACAAGATATGATACAGACTACATATATAACCCAAGAAGTATAATTTTTTGATTATTTTATGGGTTTAAACCATTCCTTCCAAGAGCACTGGTCTCCCAAAAATTCTCATTGTTTGAAGATATAGTCTCATGTTCCATCAAGATAGAGAAGGAATTTTATAAGTTTTATGAATTTAAATTGGAGAAGAAGAAGTGGACTACTATGAATTATGAGAAATGAAACACACTAAAGGGTAATAAGGGAACAGTTGTTTCTCCATCCTACAATAATTATTGAAAGAATCATCCTGTAATATTTTTATTAGGGAAAGCATAATGTTACAAGTGTGTAGAAAAAGGACACCATGCTCATGATTGCAAAGTTAAGAATGATTTTGGTAATGTGCAGGGCATCAATTGCAAGGAGATGAGACACTATGCACATGAATTTCCTATGAATCAAGGGAATATAGATCAGAAGAAGAAAATGGAACATGGTCAAAGTTATTATTTCACTATGATCGAAGTGCAATAATTAATGTATTTGTGTTTTTGGATTCAAGAATTTTATTCCGGTTATATGAAGAATGTGATATATATAGGGATTATAATGTAGTAATTTTTTTCATTAATATTTTAATATAATTAATGTAATCATATATTCAGTATGTGTAATATATAGAAACATTATGTTATTTGTGGAATCTAATGTTATAATTGATTTTGGAAATATGGAGACCTTTTAGACATAGTTTGGATAGAAGTATTTCAGATAACTCTAAAGGTTGTAATAGATTATTATGAACATTGGAAAGTATTTTTTATGGTTAAAAAATTTCTTATGGTTATTTATGGAATGATATAATAATATAGAATGAGAAAAAGGAAAACCCACAGGCTGTGAAAGAACCCATCACATCAGAAAAGGCCAGATGAATCGAACCCACAACCAAAGTGTGATAAGGATTTATCACCTACCATTGGCCTACATGAATTCCATCATTAGTATATCATATTTTTCATTATTTAAATAGTATATGTATATATCTGAAACCTTATATGATTAAGATAAATATAATGTTTTTTGAGTTTAATTATATTTGAAGTGAAAGAAGAGTTTGTGATTGGAATTAGTAAAAAGATGAAACCTTCCAAGTGAGATATGTATGCTTACTTGTGTTATAATTCTATAAATTAATTATTCAACTCTACAGAAAATATCATAAAACAAAAAAAAATCCTAGTATATTCTATTGTGATGAATCTAATGGTCCCTTGGATCATCATATATTTATGGTTTTCAGATTGTTAAATTTCTCTTAATAATTTTCTTTATCACTCTCTATCATAATATAATGTTTATATTTTTCTTTCATGACCATTTTTTCCAAAACGGATCCCAAGTATGTGTTATTTATTTTAACCTTCATACTTAACATTTCTCATTTTAAAATAATGGTCTCATTCATCCATTTTTTGATGTGGGATTTATACTAAGTTATTTTGAATTATCAAACCCTTAGTTTTTAATTAAAATTTTAAATGTTGAGGATTCAATTTATTTAAGTAGGGGATAATGTAACACCATAATATTCTTTGATATGTGTCCTTTTTAAATAAGTCTATAGCCTACAATGTACCCAACACCGAGTTCGATAACACCATGAAAAAAAAAATTACAGTTTAAAAAGTAGTTATGAATTATATTAACTACATTTGTAATTTTCTATATTCAATATAATTTTAAAATATATCTTATGTGTCTATTATAAATATTATAAAAACAAATAAAAAATTTCCGATAAAAGGAGTATTTTAAAAAAAATGTAGTTTTACAGCCTTATTATTGCGAACACATTTTAAATAAAACATTTGACACTTTTATAAGTTCAATTTGAAACAATAATCTTATTATTTAATATATAAACATTAAAATTTAGGTGGGATGAATATTTTGTTTTTTTCGAATAACATTCATATTGTAATGAATAGGTAAAAATATTATATATTAATTCAGAACTGATTTTTCATCTAAATTATTTATACAGATAGAATATATTTTTAATTAGTTTTAAATTATAATTAGATTATATTTTTATCATTTAATATAATTTAGGTCATTATAAGTAATTTTACATTTAAATTGAACATAAACACATGTCAATATTTTAATTGTTTTTACGTCTTAAAAACCCACTTTCTAGTTATGACAACGAGAATTAATTTTATATTAGTTTATGAAAATTATTTGTTTTTAATTTGGAAAAACTGATTTCATATTTGGAATAATAAGGTATAAATTTTGAAAATATGTACTTTATATTTCAGGAAATAATGACTGGTAATTTCAGTAATTATTTTTATTTACCATGGTTTAAGTTAAAATCAGTTAACTAAGGGAAAAAATAATATTATAATAACATAAAACTACCATAACACATGTAATAATTATATTTTATGATTTATGGACGACCATGATAATATGTAGGTAGATTTTCTGACCCCATGGGTCCACATGGGAGTGAAAATGACATGTTAAAATAATTAATTTAATGTAAAGTGAAATATACCTAAAACATGTATCTTATTACTAATTTTTTTTATTTTAGTTATATAAGATATATATTAGACTATAAATATTTATTGGAAATATAAAATTATTTTATACATGATGGAATTTATTTTTTAATTTTAAAACATTATATAATTAAATTAGTTTATGATTCAATAATGATGCATTGTTTTCTATATTACTGAAGGAATCAAATAAATTATATTATAAATATTAAAATAAATGTAATTTTAACGTTTTAATTCCAACCATGAATTTTATGGATGATTATTACATATTATATATTATTTAATGAAATATTTAGAAGTTATAATGTTGTTATGACTTTAACAAAAATTAATTAATAACTAGTGTCAAAGTTGACAAAAATGAGTTTTTAAAACAAATAATAGTTTATTGAATGATATAATAGTCCTAATAATATATAATTTGGAAAAATGACTAATATAATATTAAAAATGTCACTTATGATCCACTTTTTCTTATATTTACATTTTATATTAACAACAATGATCATATGTTATGAAAATACAAGAATACATTGTAAGAGTAAATGTTTTTAAGTAAGATTAAAATATAAAAATAAAGTTATATTCATCATCAAAAATTTATAAAACCTATTGTATGAGATTATAAAGAACCCTGATAATCATAACCTATAAATAATTCACTTTGAAGATAATATAATCTAATAATAAAATTATAATAAATTAGTATTTCAATATTTTCTTAATGTTCCCCTCACCTCTCATATAAAAGGTCACTTCTCCTTCTCTTTTATTTACACCTCCAATTACATTTTCCGGGCTAAACGCTGCCACAATATCCTAAATCCTTCCCTCACCTAATCCTATAGTTCTAAAATTTGGCATAGATCCATCATATGAAGACATTTTTTTAAATCGAAAGTAAATTTTCCAATAAGAGGTAATCCTTTTATCCATTCTGTCAAAGTTATTTTCTTCTTCTAAATATTCGTAATATGTTGTTTCCTTACCAAAGTAATAAATCCAGAATCATCCATATAATTAGATGTAATTATATTCATGTTATAACTATATTCATCTTTTTATCCATCCAACGTATAATAATACCACCATGCGTGTGTGCGTAAAACATACCGTTTCCATGACGTGGTGTAATGTTTTGTCCACAATACTTTATATGAATGGGTATAATGATGATTATAATAGAAATAAATAATGAATATTATATATTATTATTCTTTATAATTAATATACCTTACATTTTGATGTCATTTAATTATTAAATGAATGATATATTCGCATGTGCGTACCTACATCATACCTTCCCCGCTATGCGATGTGATTCATTCCCCACTTTAACCGTCTAAGAATGATTATATAAAATATATATTATTAGAAATTATGAAATATATAAAATAATTAGTCTACCTTAATGATATATATACATATATATATATATGTGTGTGTATATATTTCATTCACTTCTATTCAATGTGATAAGAAAACGGAAACAACATTAATGCATACGTACGACCTACCGTCTTCATGAACTATGTATTCCATTTCAAAAATCTATATATTATAAAAATTTATATTATGAAAATATATTATAGTTAACTAATATTTTATATTCTTGACGTAATTAAATCATGATCTATGAAATGTTATTAAAAATAACATGTAAAAACATATAAGATAAACAAAGCGATTATTACCCGAAATCTTGCATTATGAAATAATTGTTACTAAATAGGTAATATAAAGTCATAAAAGAATCATATAAGATATCAAAAATATTATTTTTATTTTTATATAAGTTAATGAAATGTTTATAAACATTATAATGGAGTTTAAAACATGTACGAAGAGTACCGTAACAAAGGTAGGGATTAATTTCACAGTCACATTACTATTCGAGGTTGTTGATACGTAAGTATCTAATGGTAAATCATTATCATCCATGTCAATGTTTCAAAAAAAATTTCAGAAAATGTTTTAGTATAATATTATGTATTTTTATAGTCATTTTTACCCATTTTTGACATTTTATAAAATGGTTTTAATGGAATCTTTTGCTAATTTCCCAAACGAGGTATTTAATTACCTTTTCGACAAATTATGGAATGAATGGTTTCTATCTTATATGTAGAGAGAGGCTATTTTATGCAATTATGTCACGTTATCATTTTTATTATTCCCTTGAAAACATATATGGTTATTTTCAAAAGAAAGGTTTTATTATAAAATTCCACATCTTTTAAATATTTTAATGTAAAAAAGGGATATTCTCATCAAAGAGTTTTAATGAATTTATTAAATTATTTTCATCTATGTCAAAATACTTTGATTGATTTTTTTTTGAAGTTGATTTATTATGATAAAATATTCCCTATTGTATTTATGTTTTTTTATATGTTTGAATGTGGATGTGATATTTTTATACCATTGATGATTTATAGTTAAAATATTTACATTTCGTATTCCAGTTTTAATACGAATGTATATGTTATGTATCATCCTTTTAATATGAGGAACACATTGGATATTTTATGTGATGGGTGGGGATCACTATACCCCCTCAATGTATTGGTATATCTTATGAGAAAACTAATGTCTTTGAAAAATTCCATGATTAAATATTTGTGTATGGTCTTGGCACGAGGCCTTGATGTAGTGGTTAATATGCCCCGCATTATGAGATTTGTTATTTATTTTACATGTGACTATTCGACTCTTAGATAATACATGTGAGTGTTTAAATTGAATTATTTGATTAATTATTTCTATATTATGCTAAGATAATGTTTGAAAATTCTTTTGTTTTTGTCTTGTACCTTGCCTTAATGGTTTATGCTTATTTATGATAGATTCCGCTATATTGTTTATCCTTACCGAGTATCTGAGCTCACCATTTTTTCCAATATTATTATAAGTTTCTTATTAATGAGATACATGGTTATGATATGGGAATAATGTAATTACAAAAGTATTTTATATTTTATATTTTATGTGAGAAATTCTAATGAATTTTCATGTATGGAATCATTTTTCCATTACATCTAAACTAATCAGTCCTTTGGGACATGGTTCAATACAGTCATGCCAATGTATTAAAATAATTCACCAGATTTGGGTAACAGGGGTCAGGTATTTACATTATTATAGTCAATAATAGATAATGATCCTTTAATTTGGGAACTAATTATCTTAATGATCAATCTCTATACATATGAAACACTTGAGTTTATGAGGATCATTTTTTTGGAGATTTAACATTATTTTCATCATTACAGTACTCTTTCCCATATCTTCGTCATTCATACACTTTATGAACATCCTTTTAACACTTAAAAAAATTACTATTCAAAATTAATAAAATTATCACCATGTTCCTTCCCACACATTTAGCATAATGGAGATATCATCTTCTTCTATTAAAATTTCATTTATTTTCCACTAAATTCAATTTTCTCTTCTTATTAAAACCATGGGATTGATATGTAACTCTAAATGGTATTTCTAACATAATAGAAACTTAAAAAATATATTCATAGCATCCAATGTCCCATATAGACTATATATTTACCATATTTGGGTTCAAGACACTAAATAATTAGTAATCATTACTTTCTAGTTGAATAATAGTACCCAATGAGTACCTATTTTATATTGTAATATTTTCATCATAGGAACTAATTGATTTGTCATCTTTCTTTAAAATCACTATTAATTCTTACTATATTTATTTTAAAAATAATATGAAGAATGTACGCATTGAAAAATAAGAATCTAAACACATCCCACATCATGAATTCAATTTCATATCATTTCCATATATTCATAATATGATTCCACTATTGACCCTACTCACATTCTAGATGATTGATAGAAAAAGTGACATTTTTATTCCTTGAACGATAGAGAATGGAAAAAATAATTTTAGATGAAAATAGAAACTTCTCAAAAAACAATAGATCAGTGGAAACATGAAATGAAAGTGGTTCTTATCTCATGGAGGAATTAGAATAATGTGTTAAATCCTTTTCTGATATGGATGTTCACCATGAATTATATGTTAAGAAAACTAGATGATAATATCAATGAGTATTTGAACTTTATCTCCCAAAACATTTGATTTCTCCGAAAGGAAAAAATTACAGAGTATCTATCATTACACATTAACAGAGTTCTTTTGGGTTCCATCCATTGAATAAAAAAATATAGTGTATAAAACAATAAAAACAATGGGTAACTACATAATCATGAAAATAACTTATAAAATGTTTAAATAATGAAACATTCTATTCAAACTATGAAAATTCGGTCTTAATATATGGTATTCATTTTCAGAATCAATTTTAATAATTAGAAATGGGTTGTAAATAGTTTTCCAGTATATGAATAATATCCCCCAAAAGTGTCACACCACGTGTGTAGTATGGCCATTTTTATTCACCAGTTCCTGATCATGTCTAGCTGAATACGGTTTTTTGGGGTTTTTTCCCCTTAGTACATCTATGCTTGAACCAAATCCACTTGTAATATCCAAAAAGGGATTAAATTTCATGGAATCCACATTCTCAATACATTACCAAACATATAAGAGTTTTACTATACATTCGATCATCCTTATAATTTTCCATATTGATATCCCTATGCATATCCTTTAAAATATACCTAGGGGTTTCACTAATGTTTTCTCATCTTAGATTCAAAAAGTTTACCAAAATTATGGTCTGATACCAACTATACTGACCCGGGGTATTAATGCATTAGTATTGTATCTTTTTAGATGAATATTTATTCCATTACTAAATTTTATGATCAAGGACCATAATAGTTTAGGGCCTTTGGAGACATAGAATGAAATGTTCTTAATTAATGAAATATCTTCAATCAATCCAATAAGGATCTCCCCTTTTAGTTATATTCACAAACATTACATAAAAACGTTTCCTCATATATGGGTGAAAGGAAACATAAGAAAGGGTTAGATCAAATGCTAAGTAAGGGTAAATAAGGGAAATACATAATATTAACATGTTCACAGGGATATGATATCAAGATAATGAGATTTTAAAACTATATCCTACATATCAAAGATCATAATCATGAGTCATGGAATAAAGATAATATGTTAATATGTAATGAATCATGAGGAAGTAATTGTACAAGATCCACAAGAGCATAACATTAGTATAAAAGATATTATTGTTTTAGACACATAATCAAAAAAAATAATATATTATTATTACCAATCAAGATATTAACAATAATTTAGGTTTCAACTAACCACCCATGTACATACATTGGGAATGGGATGAAATCTCATATACCATCTTACAGGATTGGTATAGCCACCCCTGTAGCCTCCTCTACAGGATCGGGATAACCACCTACATACCAACAATTTTTGTCTTATTCATACCACTCATGTACCCTCTAAGCTCATAGAACATTTATCATTACCCATTGCATTAGAGGGAGATATAAGTCCCAAAACACACATAATTAATATCATACATATGTGTTCCACAAGAACATAAAAAATCATCATATAATAACCAATGAAATTAAATGGGTTATATATTCTATTCATTATATCATTACCTATGGAAAATGGAAAGGCTTCATAATCAATTCATCATTTCATTGTATAATAACATGTGGAAAATAAACAGAGTTTCATTAGTATTCTATCATGGTATAACCCATGGAAGAGAAATGGATTTTATATGAATTATTCCATAATAAACATAAAACCAATCATATAATGAAAAATAATGGTATCATTATATCATATCCCCCATAATACATATGTATTATCAACTTATGTCATATTAAACTAAAAATAATTTTAAAATATCATTTAAAACATTTATTGAAAAAAAATATAATTTTTAATTTAAAAACTATTTTTTAAACATATTTTTTTTAAAAAATAAATTTATTTTTCAAAAATAATGTTAAATTATAAATTTTTCATCAAATAAAATAATTTTCAAGAGGTTGATAAGTTCCTTTCAACCCATAAACCATAAATTATATATTCGATTAATATTTTTGTTAAAGGCCAAATAAAAATTATTTGTAAATGAATATTAATAATATCTTCAAAAAATATTTATTAAAAAATTAAATCATAAGTATAGTTATATTTTAAAATCAATAGAATAATTATAAATAAATTTTGTAGATAAGTTTTAGAAAAATTGTTTTTGGATGAATACTGGTTTCTAAGTGATGACCGAAAGAAAGTCTTATTTTATGAAAAACATTATTGTCATTATGTCATTACTAAGGAGTGGAAAAGTGGTACCATAACCTTAGTATATAATGAATAAATATAGGATAATGAATTCATTATAATAATTGAGATCTATATCATGATATTTCAACATTTAAGCCTTAATCATTAATTATCCTAACAGATATGATATTGTATCACAAAAGATTTACCACTTTTGTATCATTGAATAATAATCCCCAAAAATTTATAACATTTATTGAAACATAAAATTTAATTTATATGAATAAATTTATTATATTAAATTTCATAGGGTAGTTAGATATACCTAATAAATGAATATAAGTTCATAACATAATATACATCTCAAAGAAGGAAAATTGAGATAAAAAAACCTTAACGATTTGTTTACTTTTCAACTGTTTACATCATATAAGAGATATAAAAAAATTTATTTTTAAATTAAAATTATTTTATATATAATAATAATATATTATATTCATGGTATGTATATACATCACATATGAGAATCATTAGTGAAAATGACATTTGTATTACAGGAAGTAAATGTTAGATGTAAATCCCCTACCTTAAGTATTTAATTCTTTCATACTCCTTCAAACCACATATATAATAAATATAAGATTATTATAAAATATTATAGTACCATATTCATATACGTCATAACATATGTCATTTTTATGACCTATTTACACTATTATAATAACAATTCACTATTAATGTTACATTTCAATAAATAACCAGTTTATTTTTTTTGTATATGTTTTGATTTGTTATATTTATGGTCTCCTTACATTGATAAGGGATCCATTATATAAAGAATTATTGAAATGATACAAAAATAATATGTATTTCGTATATATGTATTTATATTAATCAATAAATTTTAGTGATAAGAAAAGAAATGCATCTTTCTAAGAGATGGTAGGCTGTATGTACCCATGAACATTGTTTTTCATTTTCTTATTGGGTTGAAGGAAATAAATGGAAATGATATATATCATCATTATAAAATCATGGAAATTATATATATATATATATATATATATATATATCCAAAAAAATTATTCAAACCATCATTAATACATTCCATGTATTGAGTTAATGAATCACATTTCGTTGTTAGGTGATAGACCGCCACAGACACAAGAGATGTTATTGTATTTCCACAAAATGAAGAGAATGAATGTATGCGTGATATATTCATTAGAGAATCATAATAAAAAAGTAATATATATATATATATATATAAACAATATTTAAACCTTTATTTTTATCCATGATTGAAGATAATTGGAAGAACAATGACATAGGTTAATGAGGTGGTTGTTAACCGTATACACAAAGATGATTGTGTATCCAATTTCATCGATGTGGGGATGTAGTAGAAAATTAACATAACAAAATATTTTCATTATATGGATTATATTTATGTTTTTATATAATCCTGATATAAAAAAATTAAAGTGTATGGATGATGATATAAAAAAAATTATCATCGTTAAATGTTACCTCTTCTTCGGGTATCCTCAATATGATTGGAATAAATCCATGATTTATTGGAATTATATAAAAAATAATTCTTCTTGTATTATAATAGGGATGTTAAGAAGTTATTTTGTTAGGTTTGGTAATTATATATGGATTTTGATAAGTTAGTAAGTTGGTAGAGTGGGTTTATTTTTTATAATTGCGGACGAGTGGATTTCATTTATATAATAAAAATTATTCACTATTGGGTAGTGGAGATTACCTCATGTGAATCCAAATATGATAATTAATGGATTGGAAGGATGATATGGTCGATCTGACCTCTAGAATAAAATGACACTCATATTTTCAAAATTTCATTCATTAATCTCTATGTATCAATACATTTACAATTTGATTCCTTATAATAACTAGTTTTACATCCATATAGATTTATCCTTTAAGACTACATTAGAATAATCCATATTTGAAAAATTGAACCAATTTATTTTAAATCTTATATCTAATTTATTAAATAGAAATCCCATTTGTGTTGGAGATTAATCATAACATAAGGGAAAGTAATGTGCAAAAACACTACTTTAACATAAGACATACTAACTGGTTATTTATTATTTAACAGTCTATATATTCATTATAATAGAACAAAAGATAAAAAATTGAAAATATTTTATTTATATTGAAATTTTTAAATAAATTATTATAAAATAATATTTTTAGAAACTTAATATCATATAATAAAATATAATTTATTATAAAATAACATTATTTTTAATTTCGAAATTATTCATTTAATTACTATTTTATGAATATCATGAATGAGATTAAATTAGAATCTATTGTTTTTAAAACTTATTATCAAGATATATTAATAGAAAAAATACTTCAACAAAAATAATCATTTAATTTACTTCACAATTAATATTTATAATATTATATTATTTATTGTTAAATAGGTAATTACTATATTGGAACTTGTTAATCATTTTAGTTAATTATTTGTTCTCAAAATAATTAATATACATTTTCAAGAAAGTGAAAACTAATTTATATTTCAAAATAATATACATAACTTCTCATAAGTATTTTCCCTATCCCATGGCTATATATATATATTAAATGTATATAAAGTAACTATTTTGTCTTTTTCTTTACTAACGTTATTAAATTGATCATATTCAATGAAATAGGGAACCTAATTACTATTTTCAGAAAACATAATGGCCATTATATAAACAAATTCAACAAATAAAATTAAAATATAATTTCGATCCATTTTCACTTTTATAATTAGAGTTTAACTTCTATGGAATAAAGATTGTTTTCTTTAGCCGTGATATTTAATTTTTTCTAGATTTAGTGTATTCATATGTTCAAAAATCATGTCAAAATTAATATAATATATAAATTATCATGAATCAAAAATGGGAATCCATTATTTAAAATTTAATTCAAATAAATTTAAATATTTAATTTATAATTAATTCCACAGACGTGATGATAAATATGGGTTTTGAAGGGAAAATGGATTAAAGTATGAAATTTTTGTATGTCTATATTCAATATGTATCTCATTATAATATCATTAATTTTATTAATGGAAATAAATATTTTATAATTTTACATTAAATACATTTCAATATCTTATTTCTCTTTAAAAATATATTTATTGAAAGTTATTTTTTCAATTAAAACAGAATATTTTTGCATAATCATCCAAATTGAATATTTTTAGAAGAAACATCAAAAAATTCACTCTAAGATAATTTTGAAATTGAAAATTTTAAAATTACATTAATGTTATAAAATTTATTTTCCAAAAGTTAGAAACTTTAATTTTAATATTTATCAATTAAATCCATAAAAATTGATTTTTTTAAAAAAAATAAGTATCTTTAAGACATATAAATAATTTAATTAAATATATATATTTTATTAACAATTGGTTTTATTTATATAAAACCATTATACAACATAATTAAAATGTAGATTTACTATTAATATTGTTGTTTTTGATAGCTATGTATAATGGTCGCATTTTAATATTATATCATGGTTTCGTTAAAACACGGAAATTCATGTAACACATTCTGAGCTAGTGTTACATGTAGCACAATCATAATATTATATTGAATATAAAACAAACATAACATGGTATTTTATATAATACAATCCAAAGATGATATTTAATTTATTTGATGATTAATAATTCATAAAAACTTGTAGTGTTACCTAGCCACCATTAATTCATCATTTTACTTTAAATTCAATATTTACCCTTATAACTCATCATGTTTCTCCTTAGGGATATATTTTTGATAAAAATTGAGTTAAATTCATTCCACATATAGTTATTATCCTCCGTATCCTTTTTATTTTTTTAATGAGAGGCCACCAATAGTCACCATCTCTCCTTATAAGAATGCAGCCATGATATTATCATCCATTTCATTACACACCAATGCTATAAAGATAAACTCTAGAGAATTTATCTACTAATCCCCATCCATTGGATTAGTGGAAACACTAACTGATGGAGGTTGTTCCATCATAAAATTATCAAAATTGCTTAACATTTATTGAGGGTAAAATAGTTTATATTTATGTGAAAGAGTATTTTTCATAACCTATGTTAATGTCCCTTTAATATTAGTTATTTTTTATGAAAAAAATTAAAACATAATCTTAATTTCTATGGTAGGACCTACATTATATTTGATTGTTTCGTTGGTTTATGTATCGTCTAGTTTGTTCAATTTTCTAGCAAAAGGAATAGATTCACTACATAAATTATAAACTCCTATTATATGAAATGAGACTCATATATCATGATTTCATAAAATAAGGTACATTTCATAGGATTATAGTCAAACTAATTATCAATAGTTTTATAGTGGTAAAATCTATTTTCTATGCTTCACTAAATCTAGATCATATAGTTTTTAATAAATCATTATCAAAAATGATATATAAACTGCAAGATTCAAAACCAAAATCCAGTGGGTCATTTATTACATGTTAATCAGATTACATTATATTTAATACATATGATCATGGTATAATAGTAATTAAGAGACAAGATATGTAAAACATAAATTATAAAATGTCATTTTTCATTATTTGAGTTCATTTTTTCACATAATAATGTTATCTATAGATAAAGAAATACATAACATTCCACTTCAATATAAGAGGAAATGTGAAATTAATGTAATGAGGGAGCACACATGATTAATAAAAGATAGTATTCAATATAAACTAATATTTAATTAAAATGGAAGAAATAATATAGTAGGAATGGATCAAAAAATCAATCCACATCGATTAATACAAAACCATACCATAATCCATGGATGAAAAATTAAATAAATAATAACATTAATAACATTAAATGTTCTTATAATTATGGAAATTCATAATACCTGACATCATAAATATAAAATGGAGGAATTCGGCCAATATAACATATATAAATGGTAAATATGTTCCCATTACCATATCATAGTTGTATCATGATACCTTCTATTTCATTTAGGTGAAATATAATTCCATGCCCCACCCATCACATAAGTGTCTGATGCATTCATTCATATTATAAAATAGTATAAAATATACATGTAATAAATTTAAATAGTAAAAAAAATAAAAATATATCGCGTAATTTTCATATGAATCCTATCTTATCAGATTTTCCCACAGATAACAAAAATATATAGGCATGTCAATAACATTCCCCACATAGTGAATTAATATGGATGTTAAGGAAAATTCCCTTGAATCATACAAGTAAACATTTTCTATTCATTATGTTAAGATAAGTACCCATATCAAATAATGAATATAGAATTGTAGATATAATTTAAATGTAAATATTTAGATGAATATGAGGTTAGTCAATTATTGAGATGAATTTTCTATGATATGAGACCAATGAAATTATAGCTAAATATCATATATATTTAGGAATATATAATCCAACATTTTTTATATGCAATAGGGATTTCATAATCTATCATATAGATATCATTAGAAAGGAATTATATACTGTAATAGGAGAAAATGTGCCAAATTTGAATTTAATTAACTAGGAACATGACAGAGGATCCACTGGCTTTGTAACAATCATAGTTCCTTTGAAAATTTATTTAATTCTAAATAAGTTTTCCATAATACCATAAAATAATGGTATATATATGGATTTTTTATCATGGGGAAAAATATAATTTTACACCTATTACATAATTTCTATAATTATAACTACTTACAAATGATTTATAAAGTGACTAAAATGGGGTTTCACATGCATTAGATATCATAAGGATACTACAAATAAATATATCAGTAAAATACAGAAATATAAAATTATAAATTGAGGAGGATACTTGTAACACCCGAGACATTTATGTGAAATATTTTGTTTTTATGTTATATAAATCATCAAATGAATCTTTCACTACACACAATACTAGCTTGGCTTTCTTTACACGCAACTACGGCCTTCCTCGATAGCCCGTGTCGTACGCAATACCGAGTTTCACTAAATAATGATATGCTATTAAAATATTATTAAAACTAGCCGTTATGAATAGTAATAACCACTTTTTGAAATTTTCTAAATTTTATTTTTCTAAATGGACTTCATTTTTGGATTCAGAATATCGAAATTAGCCTAGGGTGAAATTTTGGTATTTTTCTGAAAACATTCAATTTTTGATGAATAGTGAAACCACTAAGTGGTAGTTAAAAAAATGAATTTTTCATAAAACATAATTTTCCCGCTTCTGTGAGTGGAATTTCAAAAATCCTAGTGACACGGTTGATGTCAGTAAGTCAAATGTGGTTCAATGAGATGAAAATAATTTTTTGGTGAATAGTAACTTTTTACTTTTATTTACCACGGTTAAAAGTAAATAGGGCAATTAAGGGTAAAAATGATATTATTATTACCGTAACACATGTCCTAATTCTATTGGACCAGTGTAATTCGACCAAAAACAACCTTAGGAATAAAATATGATCATTTAGGCCCTCTGGTATTATATTAGGACATTTATTATTAATTTATTTAAAGAAGGGTTAAAATAGTGAAAATCAACGTTTAATAAGTAAATAATTTTTAATATGGGGTTATACATAAGATAAATTAGACTATAAATATTCATTAGAAATATAAAAATATTTCCTAAATAATGGTATTTTATTTGTAATTTTTAGACATTTAATAATTTAATTTATTTATGACACAACGATGATGCAGTAATTATCTTATTAATGAAATATTGATATAATTGATGTTATAAATACCCAAATAAATGTAATTTGAGACTTTTTATGAATTAAACTAATTTTCTAGGTTACTATGACATGTTAGTATTGAATTAATTAACTTGGTTCGAACTAATCATTCTGTTATTATTTTCACAAAAATCAATTACTAAATAGTGTCAAAATTGACATAAAATAGTTTTTAAAAAAAATATTATATTATTAATTGTTATTTTATTCCTAAAAATCTAATGTTCGGGAAAATGACTTAGATAAGGTTATATATATTAATAATAAACAACTTGGGGTTCTTTTGTCTTGATATAGTAAGTTTATTAACCTTATAGTGTAAGAAAATAAGAAGACACGGTGAAAGTTAAATTATCTAACTTAAAGTTAAATCTAAATGATAAGGTTAAAATTGATAACTAAACTTGCCTAAATTCAATTTTATGAGAGGATTTAGACCCCTACCCACCTTTTCTTCGAAATATATTAATTTGGAGCTATTAAAAACCGAATTGGACTTTATAATAAAATAATTGTTTTAGTTATTCCAAAGGTGCCCCTCTCCTCCCTTATAAAAGGGCACTTCCTCCCCCTCTTCCTCACACCACTTTGAGCCTTAAAGCTCCGCCAAAACCTGCCAATTTCTCCTCTCCACTTCCCTAGAAACATCCTAGAAGTTCTGGTCTTCTTCAAAGACCTATTTTAGTGCCCTAAAAGGAGGTCTCAAAGAAGCACTTCAAAGAAGAGGTAATGTCTGTTACCGATTCTTTCATATTTATTTCACCTTCCACTTCTTATTATTTAGTTGTTTCATTATGAAGTAATAAAATTAGTATAAATCATATACTGATATGTTATTATAAGTATGAAACAACCCTATTTCACTATCTATCCATCCTACAGAAAAAAGAAATCATCGCGCGCGCGTACGTACGGAATACAGTCTCCACGCCGTGGTGTAATCTATTTTCCACCACCACCTTACTTGGATAGGTATAATGGTGTAAATAATGACTATATATGACTATTATAAAGTGATATTGATTCTGAAATAGTATACATACAGTCCAATACAATTCCACGATCATAGGAACGATATCATCACTCGTGCGTACGTACGGAATACCGTCTCCACGATGTGATGCGACTCGTTCTACATGATCTTCATTGCATAATGATTATATAAATGAATTTAATGAATGAATATGATATATGTTACAATAATACCATTATGGAAATGAGGTATCTATAACCTAAAGATAAGAATAAGAATTTCTTCGACAAAACACGCATAAGAACAAAAAGTAATAAACACCCGAATAACAAGTAGTAATGAAATATTTATAATAAGATGCTAAGAATATGACCATATATGATATCATAACAATAAGTATGATTCTGTAATAAGTCAATAACATTATTTAAATCATTATACAGGAGGTTCGGACACTTACGAAGCAAATCAGACCTAAGGTAAGGGAAAATATCACAATCTCATTTTATCCAAGATTGTTTATACTTTCATATTTACTAGGGTGTATTTTATCATCCACATCCATTTTTCCCCAATATGTAATATTTTCCCATCCACCTACAATTTTTTAAATCCAATTTTACCCTTCGGTGAGTTTTTAGTAAAAGATATGAAAGGAATCTTTTGTCATTTTTCATACGAGGTACTTTTTGACTTTTATGAAAAAAGTACGCGAAGAATGTTTTTTTTAACTTATACTACATGAATGTATTTTTAAAACATTATTTACAAGAAGATTCCTTTACATGTTTTCACGTTTATTTTTAATCAACTTCTTTTAGTTTAGAATTGTATGACATGTTAAGAAAGGAAAAGTGTTTTTGAATTAGAAAGGATATTTTCCTCAAGAATGGAGTTCAAGTGTTTTGTCAAAATTATTTTCCATCTAAGATAATAAAGGGTTCTGTTTCTATCACTATTATTACATTGATTTGATTATGTTGTGGTGGAATTATTTTTATGAATTCCATTATCTTATATGAATTGTTTTATGATGTCACGATGTTTAAGATTCCCATTTTTATTACATGGGTTATGCTATGATGTATGGTTTATGATTTTGTGGCACACATAAGAATGGTATCATTATGAGATTGGTGGGACCTATATCTCCCTCCAATGAATTGGGTAAAGATTTTATATCTCATGAGATAGACATGGCTGGAATGGTAGGTTATACCGGTTTAGTGAAATAGGACTGAAACGGGGAGCGAACTTGCTTCAGAAATGGAATTTGTCCACTAAGATAGTCTTGGAAATGAGTCTTGACTAATAAGAAATGATTCTCTCTGATTATGTGTGTATGATACAAAGTTTCATCTTTTAAGTTATGATTATTGGGATTAAATTTCGCTACTATGATTTATCCCATGTTATGAAATTACGATCTCTTTTGCAGGTTAAGATTTACAAAAGATATGTTCTTAAGTATATGATGTGATTGATATTTATTTTGTTTACCCTTACTGAGCATTTGATCTCACCCTTTTGTATGTTCTATTTCCCCAGGTCAGGAAGAATGTTATTAAGTAGGATATTCCAAAAAGGGACTCTAGATATGATGAAATAAGTGGGAGGAAAAGTTGATGCTTTATGAACCAGTTGTTTATGTTTCCCAGTTTCTAAAGACTCTATACCTATACGGTCCTTTCCTAGTTTTGTTATATGTTGTAATAAGTGTGCTTCAATTTTGAAGTACTAACAATGTATATAAAGTATGGGTCGTTATAGTTGGTATCAGAGGAAAGGTATAGTCAACCATTGGAAACTAGGATGTGAAATCCTTAGTAAGAACCCTAAGGATAAGTCTAAGCATAGAACACAATCTTAGTGTTTTATAAATGGCCATGAATAACCTAGGATACGACCTTAAGTGTGAAATTTTATTCTTGATTATCTGGTTTTCTTATTATAATTATTGTTGCTCACACTATTCTTCTTTGTTTTAGTCAATGGATGGAACCCGAAGGAACCGTGTTAATGCGGAATGTGACGGGCAATGAAATGATTGTCCACCTGAGAAACAAAAAGTTATGGGATATGGAATGAAAAATATTGTAGCCATGCTCACACAACTTTCTCAAGCTATGAATCATGCAGGACTTCCAAACGAGAAAAAGAAGGAGCAACATTCTGTTGAATCCTTCATGAGATAGCGTCCACCTTCATTCAGCGGGTCTACTGATCCATTAGTTGCTGAAAAAAGGATTAGTACTAATAAAAAGATATTTTTAGTTGTTTAATGTTCTGAGCATGATAAAGTCATCTTAGCAGTGTATCGTTTGGAAGGTGATGCTGATCAATGGTGTAATCTTGTTAAGAATACAAGGCAAAGGGATGAAATTGAGTCCATGGAATGGGACAAGTTCAAGAACTTATTTTTCAATAAGTACTTCTCTCGTGTTATCCAAACAAAGACGGAGAAAGATTTCATTGAACTGAATGAAAAGGACGATGAATCTGTTGGTACCTATGAAGAAAATTTTACAAGACTTGCAAGGTACGCTTCTGGTATTATTATCCAACCTGAGAGTAAGATCGATCGATTCTTTAGTGGCTTAAAACCAAGTCCTCGAAGGGACTTATCCATAAGGGACTTCAATAGCTACGAGGAAATCATTTGATGTGCTCTCAAAGTTGATATGGAGATTGGAGTAACCCATTAGTCATATGGGTTTGATAAGAAGAGGAAAATGGAATTCAAAGGAAAATCTAAAGAGCACCTTGAAAAGAAGATGAGATTTCCCTTATGCTCAATGTGTGGAAAGAAACATGGAGGGATTTGTCTTAAATGGACAAGTAAATGTTTCAAATGTGGAAAGGAAGGTCATCGGGCATTTGAATGCCGCGATGATGGGAAGAAGATGTCTAATGATGCAAACAAAGGCAGGGATACACAGAATGAACCTACTACACTTCAATGTTTCAAGTGCAAGGAGATGGGTCATTATGCCAATAAATGCCCTAATCCAAGGGTTGATGATGATGGTCAACGTCAACAAACTCTTAAGGATAAAGAGAAAGGAAAGTCACATGCAATTTCTATCAGCGATGTGGAGTACGATAAGGATGTGGTGAAAGGTACACTTACCATCCACTCTAAAGTAGAAAATGTTTTATTTGATTCTGGATCCACCCACTCTTTTATTTCTGAAGAATTTTCTAAGGGTATCACCGTATTACCTCAACAATTAGATGTTGAGTTAGCTGTGACAACACCTAATGGCACAACAGTCGCATCAAAAGTTTATAATTCTTCTCCGATCGAAGTTTGGGGGAAAGTGCTTCCTACAAATCTTGTGATCCTTCCTATAGTGGAATTTGATGTGATTCTTGGCATGTATTGGCTTTCTTTATATGGAGCTCATATCAATTGCCAAATAAGGGAAGTCACATTTCATATTCCAGATCAATCTATGATCGTCTATCAATGCAAGGATGAACATAACCTTCTAGTGGAAATTCCTTCCATCTTATGGGTCTTGATTCCACTAAATGAAGTTTATTTATCTCAAATGGTTGGTGAGAAAATCATGATTAAGAATATGCCCATTGTACGGGAGTTTGATGATGTATTTCTAGAGTAATTACCGGGTCTTCCACCAAATCGTGATGTTGTGTTTTCAATAGAACTAGTACCGGGTGTTTTGCCTAATTCAAAGACACCTTATAGAATGGCCCCAATTGAGTTGCATGAATTGAAGAAGCAACTCCAAGAGAATCTTGATAAGGGGTTCATACTCCCTAGTGCGTCACCTTGGGGAGAACCTGTTCTGTTTGTTAAGAAGAAAGATGGATAAATGAGACTCTGCATTGATTATCGAGAACTTAACAAGATCACTATCAAGAACAAATATCCTCTCCCACGCATTGATGACTTATTTGACCAACTACGAGGGGGTCAATACTTTTCCAAGATTGATCTTCGTTCAGGGTATCATCAATTAAGGGTCAAAAGAGAGGATATACCAAATACGACTTTCCGTACAAGGTATGGACACTATGAATTTATAGTGATGCCATTTGGTCTTACTAATGCCCCTGCTATCTTCATGGATCTGATGAATATAGTCTTTAGAGACTATCTTGATCAGTTTGTGGTAGTCTTTATATACGATATTCTGGTATATTCAAAGAGCAAGGAAGAACATGAAGATCACTTGAGAATTATATTGAAGACCCTGAGAATGGAGAAGCTTTATGCCAAATTTACCAAGTGTAAATTTTGGCTTCAAAAAGTTTCATTTTTGGGTCACATAATCTCAAAATAGGGGATATCTGTGGATCCAGAAAAAACAGATGTCATCAAAAGATGGTCGAGACCAACAACAGTAACTGAGATCCGAAGTTTTCTTGATTTGGATGGATATTATCGACGTTTTGTGAAAGATTTTTCATGATTATCTAATCCACTCACCAAGTTGACTCGGAAAGAAGTTAAGTTTGTCTGGACGGAGGAATGTGAAGAGAATTTCAAGGAGTTTAAAAGAAGGTTATCCAGTGCACCTGTGCTCACACTGCCTTGTAGTGGAGAAAGTTTTGTGATCTACAGTGATGCATCCAAGAAGGGATTGGGGTGTGATCTTATAAAAAATGATATGGTGATAGCTTATGCCTCGCGACAGTTGAAAATCCATGAGCAAAATTACCCAACACATGATTTGAAGTTAGCTGCGGTAATCTTTGCATTAAAGATTTGGAGGCATTATCTTTATGGAGAAAGGTGTGACATTTATACTGATCATAAAAGTTTAAAGTATATTTTCACACAAAAGGAGCTGAATATGCGTCAAAGAATATGGTTGGAGATGATTAAGGATTATGACTGCTCAATCCATTACCACCCTGGGAAAGCAAACAAGGTGGCAGATGCATTATGTCGACAAGACCATGCCAGTTTATCCATGATGAGGATCACAAAAGATCCAATATTTATGGATTTACAAAGTATGGATCATGGAATTATAATGGAAGTGTAAAACTCTTATCTTTCTCAAATGAATGTTCAACCATCTATACATGTGAAGATTTAAGAGGAACAGAAATAATATGTCGAGTTACAAAAGAAGGTGAGAAATGTTCCTGAATTCAACATTGATTGTGATGGGATAATAAAGTTCAGGAATCAGGTTTGTGTTCCTCCCATACGGGAATTAAAGAAGGAGCTGCTGGATGAGGCTCATAGTTCTTCATTCTCTATTCATCCTGGACGCACGAAGATGTATAGGGACCTGAAAGAGTACTTCTGGTGGGATGGCATGAAAAGAGATGTTGCTGAATAAGTCTCTCGATGCTTGGTTTTTCAGAAAGTTAAAGCTGAGAGACAGAAGTCTAAGGGGATGTTAAAACCATTACCCATACCCGAATGGAAATGAGAAAATATCACTATAGACTTTGTCACAGGACTTCCTAAAACATCCAAAGGCAATAATGATATCTGGGTCATAGTTGATCGTCTTACAAAGTCTGTACACTTCATCACTATTAGAGAGGATTTCTCTCTAGATCAGCATGCCAGGATATATGTGAAGGAAGTGGTAATATTTCATGGAGTACCACTTTCTATTATATATGATCGGGATCCGAGGTTTACCTCAATGTTCTGGAGAATTCTTCCGCATACATTGGATACAGAGTTGTGTTTCAGCACTGCTTATCATCCTCAGACAGATGGTCAGTCTGAGAGAACAATTCAAACTCTAGAAGATATGTTGAGAGCTTGCTCTATGGATTTCAAAGGTGGTTGGGATCAACACCTACCTTTGGGGGAATTTTCTTATAATAATAGCTTTCACTCCAGTATTCAGATGGCTCCTTATGAAGCTCTCTATGGAACTAAATGCAGGACTCCAACTTTCTGGGATGAAGTTGGGGAAAGAAATCTATTAGGACCTGATCTCATTGATGAAATGGCAGAAAAGGTCAGATCTATTCAACAACACATAAGAGCAGCTCTGGGTCGACAGAAAAGTTATGCCGACAACCGAAGAAAAGACCTAGAGTTTGAAGTGGGTGATAAAGTGTTCTTAAGAATATCTCCCTGGAATAGGGTCATGAGATTTGGAATGAAGGGGAAGTTGAGCCCTAGATATATCGGTCCTTTCAAAATACTGGATCGTGTTGGGAAGGTAGCTTACCGATTGGTGCTTCAACCGAATCTCTCTCAAGTTCATGATGTGTTCCATGTATCTCTCCTGAGAAAGTACATACCTGATCCTTCACATGTACTTAGCTCAGAAGTTGTACCGCTAGAGAAAGATATTTCTTATGAAGAACAGCCGATAGAGATTCTGGATCGTAGCGAAAAAGTCCTACGAAGCAAGACCACTCGATTGGTGAATGTTTTATGGAGGAACCACCAATTAGAAAATGCTACATGGGAGCTTGAGGATATGATGAGGGAGAGGTATCCTCATCTATTTGTTACAAAGTGACGAATTTCGAGGGCGAAATTCATTTTAAGGGGGGTAGAATGTTACACCCGATACTTTTATGTGAAATATTTTGTTTTTATGTTATATAAATCATCAAATTAATCTTTCATTACACACAACACTAGCTTGGATTTCTTTACATGAAACCGCGGCCTTCCTCGATATCTTGCGTCGTACGCAATGCCGAGTTTCACTAAACAATGATATGTTATTAAAATATTATTAAAACTAGCCGTTATGAATAGTAATAACCAGTTTTTGAAATTTTATAAATTTTATTTTTCAAAATGGACTTCATTTTTGGATTCGGAATATCGAAATTAGCCTAGGGTGAAATTTTGGTATTTTTCTGAAAAATTTCAATTTTTGATGAATAGTGAAACCACTATGTGGTAGTTAAAAAACTGAATTTTTCATAAAACTGAATTTTACCGCTTCTGTGAGTGGAATTTCGAAAATCCTAGAGACACGGTTGAGGTCAGTAAGTAAAATGTGGTTCAATGAGATGAATATAATTTTTTTGTGAATAGTAACTTTTTACTTTTATTTACCACGGTTAAAAGTAAATAGGGTAATTAAGGGTAAAAATGATATTATTATTAACCTAACACATGTCCTAATTCTATTGGACAAGTGTAATTCGACCAAAAACAACCTTAGGAATACAATATGACCATTTAGGCCCACTTGGATTAGATTCGGACATTTATTATTAATTTATTTAAAGAAGGGTTAAAATAGTTAAAATCAAAGTTTAATAAGTAAATCATTTTTAATGTAGGGTTATTCATAAGATAAATTCGACTATAAATATTAATTAAAAATCTAAAAAGACTTCCTACATAATGGTATTTTATTTGTAATTTTTAGACATTAAATAATTTAATTTATTTATGACACAACGATGATGCATCAATTATCTTATTAATGAAATATTGACATAATTGATGTTATAAATACACAAATAAATTTAATTTGAGACTGTTTATGAATTAAAATAATTTTCTAGGTTTCTATGACAAGTTAGTATTGATTTAATTAACTTGGTTTGAACTAATCATTCTGTTATAATTTTCAGAAAAATCAATTACTAAATAGTGTCAAATTTGACATAAAAATAGTTTTAAAAGAAATATTATATTATTAATTGTTATTTTATTCCTAAAAATATAAGGTTCGGCCAAATGACTTAGATAAGGTTATATATATTAATAATAAACAACTTGGGGTTCGTTTGTCTTGATATAGTAAGTTTATTAACCTTATAGTGTAAGAAAACAAGAAGACACGGTGAAAGTTAAATTATCTAACTTAAAGTTAAATCTAAATGATAAGGTTAAAATTGATACCTAAACTTGTCGAAATTCTATTTTATGAGAGGATTTCGACCCCTACCCACCTTATCTTCGAAATATATTAATTTGGAGCTATTAAAAACCAAATTTCACTTTATAATAAAATAATACTTTTAGTTATTCCAAAGGTGCCCCTCTTCTCCCTTATAAAAGAGCACCTCCTCCCCCTCTTCCTCACACCACATTGAGCCTTCAAGCTCGGCCAAACCCTGACAATTTCTCCTCTCCACTTACCTAGAAACATCCAAGAGGTTTTGTTCTTCTTCAAAGACCTATTTTAGTGCCCTAAAAGGAGGTCTCAAAGAAGCACTTCAAAGAAGAGGTAATGTTTGTTACCGATTCTTTCATCTTTATTTCTTCTTCCACTTCTTCTTCTTTAGTTGTTTCATTATGAAGTAATAACATTAGTATCACTCATATACTGATATGTTATTATAAGTATGAAACAACCCTATTTCACCGTCTATCCATCCTACGGAAAAAGAAATCACCGCGTGTGCGTACGTACGGAATATCGTCTCCACGCCGTGGTGTAAACTATTTTTCACCACCACCTTACTTGGATGGGTATAATGGTGTAAATAATGACTATATATGACTATTATAAAGTTATATTTATTCTTAAATAGTATACATACACTCCAATACAATTCCATGATCATAGGAACGATATCATCACTCGTGCGTACGTACGGAATACCGTCTCCACGATGTGATGCGACTCGTTCTACATGATCTTCACTGCATAATGATTATATAAATGAATTTATTGAATTAATATGATATATATTAAACTAATACAATTCTAGAAATTATGTATCTATAACCTAAAGAGATGAATAAGAATTTATTCGACAAAACACGCCTAAGAACAAAAAGTAATAAACACCCGAATAACAAGTAGTAATGAAATATTACTAATAAGAAGCTAATAATATGACCATATATGATATAATAACAATAATTATGATTCTGGAATAAGTCAATAACATTATTTAAATCACTATACAGGAGGTTCGGACACTTACGAAGCAAATTGGACCTAAGGTAAGGGAAAATATCACAATCTCATTTTATCCGAGATTGTTTATACTTTGGTATTTACTGGGGTGTATTTTATCATCCACATCCATGTTTCCTCAATATGTAATATTTTTCCATCCACCTACAATTTTTTAAATCCAATTTTACCCTTTGGTGAGTTTTTAGTAAAAGATATGAAAGGAATCTTTTGTCGTTTTTCGTACTAGGTACTTTTTGACTTTTCCAACAAAAGTACGCGAAGAATGTTTTTTTTAACTTATACTGCATGAATGGATTTTTAAAACATTATTTCCAAGAAGCATCCTTTACATGTTTTCATGTTTATTTTTAATCAACATCTTTAAGTTTATAATTGTATGACATGTTAAGAAAGGAAAAGTGTTTCTGAAGTAGAAAGGATATTTTCCTCAAGAATGGAGTTCAAGTGTTTTATCAAAATTATTTTCCATCTAAGATAATAAAAGGTTCTTTTTCTATCCCTATTATTACATTGACTTGATTATGTTGTGATGGAATTATTTTTATGAATTCTTTTATCTTATATGAATTGTTTTATATTGTCACAATGTTTAAGATTCCCATTTTTATTACATGGGTTATGCTATGATGTATGGTTTATGATTTTGTGGCACACATAAGAATGGTATCATTATGAGATGTGTGGGACCTATATTTCCCACCAATGCATTGGGTAAAGATTTTATATCTCATGAGATAGACATGGCTGGAATGGTAGGTTATACCGGTTCAGTGAAACACGACTGAAACGGGGAGCGAACTCGGTTCAGAAATGGACTTTTTCCACTAAGATAGTCTTGGCAATGAGTCCTGACTAATAAGAAATGATTCTCTATGATTATGTGTGTATTCCACAAAGGTTCATGTTTTATTTTATTATTATTGGGATTACATTTCACTTCTATGATTTATCCCATGTTATAAAATTACGATCTCTTTTGTAGGTTAAGATTTCCAAAAGTTATGTTCTTAAGTATATGATGTGATTGATATTTATTTTGTTTACCCTTACTGAGCATTTCATCTCACCCTTTTGTATGTTCTATTTCCCCAGGTCAGGAAGAAGGATATTAAGTAGGATATGCCAAAAAGGGACTCTAGATATGATGAAATAAGTGGGAGACAAAGTTTATGCTTTATGAACCAGTTGTTTATGTTTCCCAGTTTCTAAAGACTCTATAACTATACGGTCCTTTCCTGGTTTTGTTATATGTTGTAATAAGTGTGATTCAATTTTGAAGTACTAACAATGTATGTAAAGTATGGGTCGTTATAATACTATACTGAAAAATTAAATAGTAATTAAATTAAGAGAGGTATGACCCTTAACTCTCTTGAGATTTATATCCAGGAAACAAACCTTATTACAACCAAAATATTATATATTAAATGGATATAAATGGAAGATACTCATTGAGTGATATTTGAAAAGAAATATTGAACATGGTTTGAGAATGAATGAAAAGATATTTAGTGTTTATATATGTTTTGTGATTAGAAACCCATGGAATAAGGTATCAATTCTTTTATTTGTTATGTTATGTAATGTGCTCCACTACACTATAGTGACACATTACTTCCCTTCATCTACTAAGTATTTAAAATTTAACATTCTGTAAGGATGATACAATTAATAAAAATGTATCATTAGTGTGAAAGATAATCTATTCGTTAATAAATATTAATCTATAGATATAGAATTCATTTTTACACAAAAAATAATACATACGGTTATGGTTTGAAATATTGTAAAATTACGGGGGTGGTTCTAATAAAACTGATTTGGTATTGTCTTTTACTAACATAAACTTCCCCATCATATAACTCGACCAGAATAATAGTTGTTCTGGATTTAATTGGCTCTCTTCTATAAAACCCATAGTGATACTACATCTATATAAAACACCAATATATGTACATAATATGCGATGTAACAACTAGATGAAGCCATGGTTTCAATTTTTTATATAAATTCACATTTATCATTAAACTAAATATATAATTCGCCCAAATATTACTTATTAACATATATATCAACAAATTTTTAATGTCCAATGGTTATATAAGGACCAAATAGACTCTTGTATCTTATAAATTCCTTCATACAAATAAACCAAATAATACATAAAATTTTTATTTCATTGAATGTATCAATATAATGGTTTTAGTAATTTAATTTTATACTATAATTTTAATTAACATCAGTGTTATAGAATAATATGACTCAATAGACATATATATTTTAATCTAATTATTTTTTTAATATTTTATAAATTATTACCTATAAAATACTTAATAAGATTATATGTTTTATTTTAACTTTTTGTTTTTTTGTTCTAATTTTTTTATCAAAATAATTTATCAAAAAATAAAAAATAACATCAACCTCCATTTTTTTAAATTACAATAGTTGAGGGTATAAATTTTAAGTTAGGGTATTGAAAACCACATTTCCTTTCTTAGGAAAATAATGAATATCACTGTCATGTGAATAATGATAATCTACCTGGATATTCTAATTAAGATTATAGAATAATTATAGAAAGATATATTCAATTCAATTATGTTCCTTGATTACCTTCCAGAACACAACAAAATTATATTCCTCCAACAATGTGATGCATGAAACATGAAGACAACATGAAATCATGGGTTGGATATTTCTCTTCATGTGCTTACAGGTATGTATAATTATAGAACACTACATGAAAAATGTGTATAAGAACACAACCATGATTGATCAATGATACATCATCATATACTTCAACCCTTTCACATGAAGAAGGTAATATCAAACCTGGATTAGTGATAAAAGTTTTATAAAAAACATTGAATGTTATTTGTCACTATGTAAATCCTAGAAAATTTGAGGATTTTGTTGTTAAATTTATCACAAAAAAATTCTCTTGGAAAAATACCAAATAACATAATGATAATACCTTATAAGAAGGAAATAAAATTTGATCTTGAACACATTCAAAGGGAATATCTAGGGAATAATTAATTAAATATATTTAATATCTTCCATAATTCTATATTCAAAAATTACATGTCTGAGCCACATATGTTTGGTCACTACCTACCCAAAAGGCCCTTCTTAACCAGAAGCTAGTTCACTTTGACAAGCCAATAATGTCTGTAATAGGTTTGGTGATGGGGACTAACATAGAATAGGCATATCACACACATGGGAGGCCTTGGGATAATTTAACAAACACAGACACAAAATCCCTATGCATCAATATGATGTATAAAATATGAAAAAATTTCTCTATATGCATTCATTGTAACTAATAATCAATCATTGTGTGAAAATGTGTATGTAAAATGAATAGGGAAAAAATATAATCCCATAAATATAGAAAAAAATATACTTACCAAATAAGAAATAGGGGGTTCTTGTTAAGATGAATCTCAGTGAATTTTTTGGTGTCCCTCTTGCCTAATCGAAGATCCACTTACTCCTGGTCCCCCTAGGGTTCCATTAGAAGACCTATGGTCTTTGCATGATAAGATACATGTGGGTAGAGCACATGATGGTGTTGGTATAAACGCACCCAGTATGAAACAATGAAATCCCCAAACACAAAGAATCAAATAAGGATTTCATCTAAATTGTAAGGGTTGGTAATAAATAATATAACACGGTTATGTTTAAGGAGGAATCCATGTATCAAGGTGAGTTATGTACTATTATCCATCCTATGTACACTACTCAATGATAAAAGTTAATATTCATCTAAGATAACTCACTCAACAGGTCTCACTAACACTAATAGAACTGATCCAAGAGGTCCAACTCATCATGAATTTCGTTACTGATGTATGAATTTGATCTCATAATATATCAATACATAGGTATGGGATCAATATCAGGGGATATGGCGGATAACTGACCTTATATGATATAATCCAAATTCAATGAGATCAAATTCCATGTATATTAGAACTGGAATATATTTCCCAATCTAGGGATTAATGATAGTCGATCACACCTCATACCATGTTGAGGGATGCCTAACTCTATCTAGAACTAGCCTGTATATGGGATCACTAATATTATTATTTTAATAGGATAAAACACTATATATTCTCTGGGATGTACCTATGGAACACTCCCATGTTAATACTGAAACCAAAAAATGGGTAAAAAGGGCTCCAACCTACATTTGAAGGAGTATATGAGGTGTAAAAGGGATATATTGAAAGTCCCATAATGTTTAGTTCCAATAGAGGTTGTTTCCACATCTATATACCTTATAATTTTTATATGTTCTCTATATATTCATATGTACTTTTCAATTCATGATCCAATGTACTCTTGGGTAGACATCGAGTCAACAACTAAATGGGTCAGATGATACGAGGACTTTTCAAAGGCATGATTGATATTTTTCATTATGCGAAATCCTTATACACATTGAATGGGGTCGAAACTATATGCAAACACCCAAACAACATGATATATATTTAGGAATTTATTAAAAACTCTAGGTATTCATGAATATGTTCCCGTTTTTCCACCTCCTTCTCTCTAGACATAAATATCTCTTAACAAGACCATATATGGGTTGATGGATCACAAATAATAATAAGAGCCAATTTTTTGGCCACCTAATGATCGAAAAATAGTCATCTTTTCCAACCTGAACATCCATCATAGTCCAAATTTCATGAAATTTATCACCCACCCCATCATTGAATCTCTATCATTGCCAATGTGTCTCTTTCATACCATCAATACCAAAACTAAAACCATGATAATGATACATTTTTCAAATGTTTGATTGAATTATGATCTATTCCCTAGTTGTTTTAGTCATCTTATTATTAGATTATATATGATTAATACCTATTAAAATAAGGGACAAATGTAAGATACATGATAGTATGAAATGGACATTGGAGGATTTCTGGTTATTAATTCTTTCATTTGTGATTAATTCAGTGAATGTTGAATAAATTTGATGATCAAAGAAATTATAAATTCTTTTCATAAAAAAATCCACCAAAATCCATCAATATTATTTATAAATTAATTAATAAACTAAATGAGTCTAATTTTTAAAGGAGAAGTCGAAAAATGTTTAATAAGAAAGTATCTTACATAAATTTCAAATAAGTTACTATTGAATTTTAATAACCATGGGATTTGGCTATAACCAATGATAAATATAGGATATATAGGTTATAAGAATTTATTAGACTAAAAATAATTTAATTATTTTATTAATTTTTATTTATTCCATGACCAATCATTAAATAAATATCTAACACATAGAAAATTTACATCGTCAATGGTATAAATCTAATATTTTTAACGTACAAGTGGTCATATTTTTCAATCTAAGACATAATTGCTGATATATTAGATTATTTTAGAAAAATTAATTCATGTTATATAATAATTTTAATATTTTCAACATATCAACAGAAATGATATTTATGCTTTGAAATCCAACTCCTACTCTGCACCTAACAGTGAAACTGTTAAATGTATTATAATGTTTTTTGTGATTAACTATGATTAATTAAATTTTCACCTTTATAAATAATTTTCATATTGAAAAGAAATAATTTTCTCAAAATTTTGACTATACTAAGCTCATATATAGATTTTCTTCTTCCATACGCTCTCTAGAAGATTCCCATACAACCAATTAATACACAACAAAAGAACCAGTCTCCCAAAAATGATATTATTTTAATAAGAGACTATGGACACCAGAAACAATAATAAGTTATCTTCATCTTCATTTTCCATCTTCCCAAAGTTAATAATATTAATTTTGTAAATAAAACAACTCCTCATCAGTGAAATTTGGAATACTGTGTCCACCTAGTCTAACTTTGGGCGTAAGATTTATATGTAATCCACATTTAAAACCATATAAAGTATCTAAATAGTTTCAAAGAATCTACGATATAGCTTTCCACCTCATCCAAATCATCATAATCCTCATCAATTTAAGACCTTATGGAACCTATGATGTATATCACTGAACTCCAATATACTACTTCATCGATCTTCATAAGACATATAATTGCTATTTGTAGTCCTCATCTACTTTTGGATGATTTTCACCATCTTTTTCATAAACTGAATAAAATATAGGCCCATTTGAGCTATCTTCCAGGGATCTAATAGGGAAAATGGAAAAATTTTGGGTATTAAATACATGTCTTCAAATGGTTCCATATTGATGATTTTGTTTTTTTGTTCATAAACATGAACACCACGAACGGTATGTGATCCCATAACTATAGTTAAAATTCAACACAAAAAACCAAATCATTTCTTATAGAAAATAAAACCTCTGCACTGTTTGGCCATTTTTATTGGGGTTGAAATTCACTTCAACCTCATCTATGTCATAAAATACTCATACAATAATTTCTATAATAATGATTTGAATCAAGAACAATTTCTTGAAACGATCATTAAGGTCACTCCATAATTCCACAATATCTCTAGAATATACATGTATCAAAAAAACCCCTTCTAAAATATACTCATGGATGACTACATATTGGGATGAAATGATATGTTTTTCAATGATCAACAAGAATGAATCATAACATCATGATAATCATGGAATCCCTATCCATAATTAATTTGAAATACAATCACAATTAAACTATTAAACTTATATGGGTGAATCTAAATCTACTAGTACTTAATTATCAACCATAAAATAATAGAAATTGAGGCATTGAGAGATAAAATCAGTATTACAGCTCTTTATCCATTTACACTAAAACAGATATAGATGGTCTTAGTAAATATTTGGCCCTCCATGATGTAATGAAAAATGGGATATCTGAATCTCCTTTAGAACCACTGGTCTTAGAGCGAGTGTCATCATTTTCCATCTTTGGAAAATGATTACATGATACTCACACTAAAAAAAATCCATCAAGAACATGTCCAGTATATTTCAAGTCACAAAAGTCTTATTAGTTGATATCCCAAATCAATACCACCATGACACACTAAAAATGTGGGGGGGGGGGGGGGTAATTAAAATAAACTAGATGAATATTACACAATCCATTTCCACTAGGGAAAATAGTATATTGGTCAAATTATATATTTAATCACTCAAAAACAATGAATTGGATTTCATACTGAGAGAATTTCCCAGAATTTTTCATTTCCAAGATGTATATTGTATCTCAAATCATTTCCCTATAGGAACTCCAACCATCACCTCCAACATAATTAATCATCAATATATGAGAAGATATAAATGTGACTATTATAGTATGAATAGATTATGAATCATTGTCCCCTAATATGATGTTGTAAATTGTTTTGGATGAACACCATTTTTTGTGGTTTATGTTGTGGTACATGTACTTATTCTCATGTATTATTAGTAGGTATGTCCCATAAGAAATAAACAGTTGTATATGAATAGAAATTCATCCATGACCATATCTATAGACATCATATAACACCACATACTCCCCACATTCCTATAGTAGACTCATGTAAGTGGAACCATCATCCTCTTCTGCAACTCCTGAAAGACCATCTATTATCCGTATACCCATAAAAGAATATTCATCATTCATGTCGACGTAGTCATGGTTTCCACAATATTTATGAAATGAGTCATGAATATCATATAATATCCTAGAATAAAATGGAATGTTTGAACCTCTGTAACACACATTGGTGGATCCTAATAAAGAACAATCTATGATTTTTCTAGGTCAAATGATACCCCCTCTTAAGTAATTTCATGTCTCTGGATGTGGACCTCTCAAATCAAGAAATGAAACTTCAAAATCATATCATACTGATCGTTCTCTCATAATATATCATGATATATCATAGAAATTTTCATGGTCACTTCCTCTATTGGGGGGGTACATAAGGATTTCAATGATCAACACCACCAAGAAATAGTCCCAAAAGAGATGAAAGATATGGTTCCTATGTGACATGATCATTCCTGGTCAATTATTCATACTAAAGAACATCACCGAGTAATCATACTAACAATAGAATAATTAAAAATTCATATTTTTTATATTACCATTATTAAATAAGATCTACTAATAGCTAGCCATGTGGTCAATATTGAAGAAAATATTTTTCTTCTATAGTTTACCTGATGTTTTGATGGAAATATTTGACTACAATCTTATGATGTATGATCTCTAGTGAAACCAAATCCTGAACTAACTTTTGGAAAAAGTATCACTTATAAAGCCCTCCATGACCATGTAATGATCTAACACCACAATATAGGATATGATGGAAAAATACCATGCCATATTTAATATCTCATTGAAGGATATTATTAATGTATTTAACATGAAAGTAACCATCACAAACTGTATCCATGGAGTACTACAAGAGGTTGGTGAACCTTCACGTGTTCCCAATGACTACCATGTTTTATTTTTGAGCTCTAGATGCTCCTAGATATATAATACATACCACATCACAAGAATAAACACTCTATAAAGAGATTATTGAACTCATTCTATGTGATAGATACTATTTCATGTATATGAAATATTAAGATATTATATTTCACTTATGGTCAATGGAGTATTTTTCATCGAGGACCACCATATGATCAAGGGGGATCATAACAAAGTAAAAAACATTATTTAATACCTTTATATAGTCCTTAATATCTTAGTAATATATCTCTCCCCAAAACCTAATAACCCTCTATATGTGGAACTCGTGATGATATCTTAGCCTGTGAACATCATTCACTAGAACTACATGAACAATTAGCTTCTCAAAGAAGATTGTTAATATCTTTAATCTACACAGGGTATCCTCCTACAATATATATCCCTTAACTAAATCATCAACACTATGAGGATCATTAATGTGATGATTCTATGGAATACTAGTTGGATATCATCTTAAAGGAATCCTATAATTTTTATGTTTCCCCACTTTCAATGTGTTTATTTAGGGACCTAAGTCAACAATGGCATGGAAACCACAACCCATTAAAATTTGATGAATTTATATATGTTTCCCATACAATAAATAAAAATATATAAAATGTCATAAAAATATTTATCATATTTCTAGTAAAATTGTTTGTTGACGTCCACACCATCATTTTTTTCCCTGACATGAGGGATAAAATCAACACATTTTTACACCAATTACCAGTTTCTATATCCAATCCTCACAGTAATAAAATATCCAAAATAGTTTCCTTTGGCTTGACACTCTAATACCACTCTCATGAACCAACCAATATGGACCCTCCTTTCCGGTATAAAATGAAGTGTTATACCACAAGACCACCACCAATAGGATAAGAGATAATGACAAGCACCAAGTGGGCAAATCACACACATGGGTGGCCTTAGCTTATATCCCTTTACACCTGGACACATCATGACAAACCATTATAATGGGGAAAATAATATGAAATGATATTTTATATTCATGTATGAACACTAATACAATTTCATATAGAAACAAAGTGCATAAAAATATAAAATGGACAAATACAGGACCACCAATACAAAAAAAGAGACCATCCTTCTCCGAAATAGTGGTATATTATCATGGAGAAATTCATACGGTCGTCTATGGGATGTCTATCCAAATATATGTTCAACCTCATAGGTATCCTCCTAGGACTATAAATACTCCTTTACATTATATAAGATATGAAATTTGTAGATAGATCCCATGAAACAGTGAGTATAATCATACATAGTAAGAAATCCCAAAATCAACAAACAGAAATTATCAAGGAAGGAGTCAAATATAAATCAAAAGAATGTGAAATAGTAATGAAATCCTAGAAAATATTAATGAATAAAATAATTCTAATGGTTTTTCTTCCCTCATTGCTTTCATAGGAATACTACTTAAGGAACCATGTTAATAATATCTATTGCGAAGTCACTCGTCGATCTCACTAGAACTATTGTCACATATATGGGTGGTCACACTCACTGGGTTATAGCTTATTGATGTAAAAAATAGAACTCTCAAGATATTGATATACATGTCAAGGATAACACTCATTCCAACTTGGGAATATTTTTACCGATCTAATATAATCCACTATGAAGAGGATAACATGCCCTTATAGAAAAACAAGGATTCCAACCCCATCATTTGGAATATTATTATAGCATCACATCTTGTTACATTCATAGTGATAACTGACACTATAGAAATGTATCCCATGGATGGGATCACTCATCCAATGCTCAAGACATTGTACCAAACTATACCCTTTTATGAATGGAATAAGGGAACAAACCCTTATGGATAATAATACATGAATTTTGTAAAAAAGTGATCTAACATACCCTATAAGGATTAAATCATGTGTACAATAGATAACCAACAAGCCATTCAATATATAGTCCAACAAGTGATTTTGTATGGTCTTGTGTATCATGGGCCATGTTTTTTTATTCAACCAATGCCTATAAAATATATCTTTTCTTGTGTATTTATACTCTAGCGGTATAAAATGGGTTTCTGGCTAAAAAAATTAAATGACATTTGGATTGGTCATAGTGCTATTTGATATTTAACTTGATATTTAATCCCTAGTTGTATCTAAAGGAATACACATGAAGTGTGTTAATATGAACTACATTTCCTATACGAAAAATAATTATTAAAAACACCAAACTTCACTTGTATCAAACCCAAAAAAATAATACTTCAATGTAGTGAAATTAAAAAAAACAAGATCCTTGTTAACTGATCATGAATCTTCACCTATGGCCAGATCACGGCCACCCATTGAATAGAAAATCAATGTCGTCACCAACCAGAATAACTTTCATGGCCTGATCACAATATATACTCCACCGATACCATAATACCATTTCTATAAATTACCACATATATCCGTAACACTTTTTATAAAGAAATTGAACATGTTAAAATGTTCTATTTCACTAAAGAGTGATTTCACAATGATCGGTTCTCGGGTTTCATTGAATCCTCATCTAATCTAAATACTGATGAACAAACTATTAAGAAACAATGGAGAAAAGTACGAATAAAAAAAGTATTCAATGAATGTTTTCAATTTTAAATTTTGACCTATGTTAATTTTTTAGAATTCGATGAATGTAGATGAAAATTCATAGATCAAACAAAAAACAAAATTTGCGAATTAAATAAATCAACCGTAATCTAAAAAAATGAGCCAAATTTTAATTACCAAAATAATTTATTAACATTCACCATCAAAAATTATTGAAATTTATTAATGAATAAATATAACCTAACATCAAATAAAATAGATTTTTAATTATGAATGATTTTATATCATTTTTACTGATGGGATCTGTTAAGTCTTTTGATGATGATAGTATGTACGGTAAATAGGTCATCAATCCAAGATCTTGCCTTCATGTGCCAATACCCTAATCGATGATCCTCTCCTCCAAACTATATTGTTATAAATATTACCCAAATATTTCAATATATCCAAAAATAAATTAAGGATATTTATGTTATAATTATTCAATAAGAAATAATGTTTTTTTTAATTAAAGCATATATTTTTCTTATGACCACACTTGAATGTAATATCTGATGAGTACAAATTTTATAACATACCTACGACACATCCTGTGTTTTGTATGTAAAATTTTTATCAATTTTAATACTTGAGAATCAAATCAAGATATACTGTATTATTTTTAAAAAAATACCATCAAATGATATAATCAATTTAATTTTTTGTTATTATATGATGATTGTTTTCACATGGGCCATAGAATACGTTGAATACATTACCATGAACTCAAAAAAAGTATTTGAAATAATATGATTTTGTACATGGAGAAAATTTTTGATATTGTAGTCTTATAGATCTATAATGTAAATTTAAGTAGTTTGGAATATATATGGTCTTCCAAATTTTTTTATGAAAATCCAATTATGATGACTAAGCAAGAAGAGACTCTTAAAAATACCCAAATGACATCAAAAAAAGGCAACATAGAAAAAGATAAGTTTGTATGAATAGTACTATTGTTGAAATAAATTGACACAGATATATATTTAGTCAATCTAAAAGGAAATTTCTTATATTTGAAATGTTATAACCGCTCTAAGAATCCATATGTTGAATGTCTTCTGGTTGTACTGTAATATGATGATATCATGATCTTTGGTCGGTATTGGTAAACCTATTTGACCCTACAAAAATATGGAATATATAATAAGTTATAGGAAAATTGAAATAATTATTGATTTTTAGTTTATATATCTTTTATAGTGTAAAAATTGAGAAAAAATATCCTTAACATTATTTCTATAAAGAACAGAATCACCCTTAGGGTGAGTGCTCATCGTAAAATATAATTTCATATGAAGATCCTTCAACTGGAATTTTAATTCCCTTAATCTAGTGGGTTTCATATGATAGGAATGTGTTGATGTTGATTTAGTTTAATATAATATATATATATTTAACTCTAGTTGTCACTTCAGATTAAATTATGATATATTTTATAGGAATTCATCATGATAACAATCTACTGCAAGTGGTAATTCTTGATGAACCCTATATATAAGCATTTTTAGAAGAACCTGATTAATCTCAGAAATAATAAATCCACATATAACCTAATTAGGATATTATTGAAAATAATCAAACTCCCACTATCCGATGTGAATATGTTTATTTGAATCTCGATATTTGAAATAAAATCCTTTTATAAAAAATGATAAGTGAGGAAAACTAGTTTAACCCATCCATTTATCGAATTTCATTAAATGATTTCATATTCAAAACCATCAGATCCTATAAAATCCAATAATAATCCACTAATAATTTATAATAATACCATATATTATTCTAATATATAATTTTCCATATAGGGGTATCAATACCCGTGAATATAGGTTCTTCCTCTCATTTTAAATCAAGATTAAATTAAAACAATTTAGAGACAAAATAATGAGATCCACCTAAATCAATTAAAAACATGTAAATTTAAAAGGTTCATGAATTATAAATTTATTTTTAGGTTTCCTTCTTCAATCATAAGTATTATATTACATTTTAATATAAAATATACCAGATCACTAAAACAAGCACTGAAGTGGAAATAAAAAATGGATGAATAGATAACTTTTATAAGAACTAAATTACAATATCAAACATCTCATTTCTTTCTCATTAATGGTTGTTAACTACCTCTAGTTGATTTTGAAAATGGATATTCTTGTGATACCTTGTTCGGTTGGGGTAGCTTTCAAACACTATTCATTAAACCTATTTAACAAAATATATGAATATAGAGATACTGACAATTTAAATGGAAATTCGATTCCTAAAAGATACAATTTTGGCATAATATTTCATGGGAATCCACACTAATGGAACTAAATGTGAGGTCTTCCTATTTTTTAGATGAAGGTACAAAACTTTCCTACACTCACTAAAAATATTGACATTTTCACATATCGTCCCACGGTTGCTTCTGGTGATTTCAACAACTTCCATTTATAGTTCATCTAGGTAAAGATATCCCCAGTAATGAGATTCCATTAATAATATCCTAGGTAATATATCCTCGATAACTATACCATATGTGTGATATTAATTTAAAAATATCACATATGAAAATGACTTGAATGATTACTGAAAATTCACTTATATGTTGGGTGAATCATTGAATTCTCATAATTTTTATGTTTCTTTAGAATCATCATTTGAATCATGTTTATATTAATAAATAAATAATTATTTCACACACAAAATTACAAAATCAAAAGGAATAAAAAATGTTAGAGAGGACACTACTCAAAACAAATAGCTACACCCTTAGCACAATTTTGTAAAATCAATGGTCACATGATCCAATGGAATCTTATTGTTTAATATAAATGATAATGGGTTATTGTTTAACAGTTGATAGAATTTTTTTCTTGGATATTTTAATGAAATCATAAATAAAAAAATATAAAATCTATTTCTAATAATAATAAATTCTTCAATAGAGTTTGACTTCCATTTAGTTAACACTGTCCTTCTTCTTCATCTGATTCCCCTTCCAATTCTACCTATTTATTTGCAGGTATTCCTCTATAGATTTCCATTTTGTCATACCTTCTTCTTAAAAATAGAAATATAATATATTAAAAATAATAAAAAACTACATTACATAACTAACTATATTCCATCTTTTAATATGAAATTCAAATTAAAAATTCATTCATGGTAGAACGTTTATTTGTTTCCCATGATTTTTTCACTGAAATATAAGCCCTTGAATTATCCCAAATTTTTTAATGAACTTTTTATATGAAAATTTTTATAGTATATTGATCCCCATGCAATCATACATATTCAAATGAGGTGATTGAATGGATTTATATTTCCAACTAGTTCTCATGTTCTTACAAATATATTTTCCTAAATGTCCAAAACCCTTACATATTGTGTACTGATACGTATCACTAGGTATAAGATTAACCCTTCTGTATTATAGGTTATGTCCCTTGTACCCTCTCATATCACTGGATTGAACCTTTCCTATTGAATTTTTCATAGATAAAAACATTCATACCACAGAGATAAGAATTTATGTATTTGAATTTACTCAGATTAACAATCACAAAGAATGTAGATAAACCACTACATATTTTCGTTTTCCCTAGATCAACCCTATACTATAACTAGTACATATTGAGTACATTTCCAATTTTCTAGTCCCAATATGACCAACATAGAGTTACCATTATATATTGATAAAAGTAATGTTTATGTACCAATGGATTTCCCATTATTTAGTTTATCTTCTAAGTAGTCGAGTAACCCTTACATTTGTGAAATTTACTCATATTTATTAATATCATTTCCAATTTTTATATCTTGTTAGTTTTTCACCAGAGTGACCCTTAAATGTGGTTAAATTTTCTCTATCATAGTGAATGATTTTATAACATTAAAATACATATAAATTTAGTTCTAAAAGCCTCCAATTATCTTTTAAATAACTGTAATATTTACCAAAATACCAATAATATTCTTTTTTATATATAATTAAGATAGAAACATTATTAAATGTGAGTTTAAAAATAATTTTTATATTTATAACAAACACAAACACATAAACATATCAACTCCATTCACTTCACCCAATTTCTTCCCTTTTACAAAAAAACATGAAATATATTCTAAATTAACAAATTATATCAAAAAATTATAATTGGGTCACAAAAATCAATTCAACATCCCAAAAAAATTTAGGTTCACATTTCCACATTAATATATCATGGCCTTAAATATCTACCACTTTTGGATTTTTTGTCAAAAAATGAACATAAATAAATTTTCATTCTCATTAAACATATAAATGAATCGTCTTTAAATAATTCAAATCCTATGTGACTGAACATTGTTTAAAGAACATGAAAATTGAATAATAATAAAATGTTATACATTAATCTAACATAAATTAACATCTTTGACTCTTGTTCGTTTTCAAAAAACACATATAATGAAACCTGTATGAAATAAATTCATTCTTATTTCCTGAAAAAAAATCAAATATTTTGAAACAAACACAAGCATAAGGAAATTCTGACATCCAATTTTTAAAAAACTCACTCTGAACATATTATTCCACAAATTAGATATCCTCCCAAATTCATTTAAACACATTTACATGGATTTTCATCCAATATGGGCTTCCACCCCCTTTGTAATATCATTAATTTATAAAACTTTTTGTTATTTTTTATTTATCCACCTCAAAAAATATATATTCAATGAACAAATGGAAGTGGGTGTGTTTTCTCTATATGATATCATTTAGAGGAATAATTTATAACACCCATAATCAATTGTAATCTATGAAATGATTCATTCAGTAATGGCTTAGTGATCTTATCTTCATTATTCTCTTAAGTATGATCATTTTATATTTTAATAACAAATGTCACCCCAGCTCTTTTGAAATGTGATATTTTATATTAGTATTCATTGATCGAGAAATAATAACTAAATCCACCAATGAATATATGGATTCTAATAGTCATGGACCGCTAACAATGAAAACATCGCATCCCCCAATGAGATCTAAAAATTAAGTCCTCATAAACCTCAATTGGGTTTTCGGTTGAGTATTACCTACACATATTTCATCAGTAGTAATCATGGTCACTAATCATTTATTCTTTTTCTGAAAACATACACATCTTTCTATAAGAATGAAAACTCAAAAAAGTGTTGATCATTTATCTCCTACATTTAAACTCCATTCCATATCTATATATCCAGAGCAATAAATATTTCTATTATTGTAAAATTTCAATCCTTAATTCATCATGGCTCTTTTATACCCATGAATTCTATTTTCGTCAATGAAATGAGATTCCGTAAGCACAGTTATATATCAATCACATAATGTAATGTTAAATAAAATATTTGGTCTTAAATCATGTATGTAAATGAAAATTCCATCTATATTAATAAATACTACTCAATAAACCACCATCTGACATTCTAAAAAAATTCACCCTAAAGGCGTGGTATAAAATGTCATGACATATACCATATTAAAACACTTCTTAATTTCCCTATAACTTTTACTACACCAATAAAAATGCATGGGACTATCATATATTTTGAAATCATTTGGATCTATACAGTTCAATAAAAATAAATGTCACTATAGTCAATATAATACTGAAAATAAAAAGATGATAATGAAGTGAGTGGAATTAATGTGACGAATGGAAATGGAGTGAATACTAATGCTGGAAGAGATGGAACATGATGGAATGGGAGAGGAGGGTATCAAATATAGAGATAATACGAAAGATGAAATTGGAGGCTGAGATGGAGGCAAGAGGTGAGATTGAGATAAATTATGGAATGCAAGATAGAGAGTTTTTCATGGTTTATGTATTTCAACTGGATTCTACGGGCTTGAAATGATGCATATGTGATGATTAGTAAGAAACATGAATGAATTTCATGTGGTGTCAATGGAAGACCCCACAAGGTAGTTATGTAGGAGATTAAAAGATTACATATGATAATAAATTACAAGAAACATAAAATCTAAATAGAGACCAATCAATTGTATGTCGAGCCTTCAACCACTTCAGAAGACCTGATAACATGAAATTGAAAAAAAACCCGATGAAGATAGATTCAATCTTCATAAAAAAAGAGAATCAATATCATTATTCTATATAAATTACAAGATTTATAATGAATAAGTGAATATAGAATACGTAAACACATAAGTGCAAAAAGATTCCATAAACCAAAAATTTTATTCCTATATTTTTGCTACTAAAATTTCCATAATCAGTCCCTTTGCCTAATTTTTGATCTGAAATGTTGTACCAAAGAATGTGAAGAACCCAATGACAAGGCTAGTCGATCATGGTTATGAAATGAGTTGAAACATTTCTTTGAAATTCAACAACAAAGGGAGAATGAAACATATCCTGTAATGCTCTCAAACCTCAACACAATACTATAATGCAGAAATTGTATTGAAAAAGGATTGAAAATTTATTCTCAACAAATGGAAATAGTAAACATGAAGTAACAAACATATCAAATAAGAAAAGGTAAATAAATAAATAAAACATACAAATTGAAAAATCCATTCTGGTAGAGGATATTATGTTTTTGAAACAACAAAAAAGCACACCTTGTTTTCACATATGCTTACATCTGAAAAGAGGTGGGTTTATGTTTTTAATAGTATTAAATTTCCCCTTTGGAGTCAAACTGTCTTCATCATGCTTAGTTGGATATATCCTCCATGTAATGGATTGATCTATTCCTGTAGTAGAGCAACACTGAAGAATGTTGGTTGATAGTAATATGGTTTCCTGCAGCAGTTACATATAGTTGAGACAATAGTAAAATGAAAATTAGCTCACATTATAGGCTATACCCATTATAAATGGACTATTTGTTCATTAAACATGTTCTTACATAGTTTCATGTATTCTTTAATAAAGGTACATATAGTAATGGAAGTAAAAAATGTAAAAGGTTTTTAGAAAATAACAAAGTTAATATGGTATTTCCAATACCTTGGAAAAACATCAGCGTGTTTTAGTCAATTTTGTCTGTTTTTATGTTTTATATATCCTTCAAATGGGGATGCAGTTAATGGCTTGCTATTTCCAAGATTTAAGGCATTTTAACAATTTGTTGGACTGCATCATCAACATAAAACTCAGTCATGAAATTTTTCTACATGAAAAAATAACTTCGATCAAGAACGTGATAGAAAAATTAACAAATGTAATAATTTGAACTGAAATATGATGTTTAAGAATTACCAAATGAGATGAACAAATGGTGTGTCTTTTAATTATACAATATCAATGGAACTGGAAAATATTTATTGTATACTTTAATGATGTAATGAAAATAAAAGATTATGAAGGGAAAAAACATATACCAGAGTAGATGATATATTTTTATTTGATGTAGATATTCCAGAGTCCCTATTGATCCTTACTTCTAAACCTCCTGGGTTGTTATGTTCCTAGAGGTGCAATTAATATACACCATTAGGGATCAAGAGTATTACAAACCAAAAAACACATCGAGGAGAAGCTCGAAAAATATCAAGAAAAAATTGAACAAAACTACCTACTATCAACTATTCCAAGATCTACAAAAAGGAATGTAATGTACATAGGGATTCTTCCAATACAGGACTGAATGGAAGCCAATGCATGCAAAACATTGATTCTCTATCAACTTTAGCCTTGTACTTCACACTGTTATACAATTTTCATTGTAAAATGAAAGGCTAAAATGAAACCTGCTAAAGTCCTTAATACACTGAAACAACCATTTAGAAATGATAACCAGTAAATGGTAGGATCAAGAAGCTATTGTAACATCAACTTCACATGATTCAGTGCAAGCTACCTGTTTAGAGAAAACCATTTGTTCAGTGAAAGGTTCTAGCTTAGGGGATGTACACATTCATCCAATATATTTACCTGCACATACATTTATGTTTATGAAAACATACTATTTGTGAAAAAATGGATAACTTTAATAAGAAATCCTGAAATATGTATAACATATATGTAAATACACATTTTTTTACAATAAGGATACAGTTCAAAAATAAATCCATAAATATCAATTTATATCCAATAGGTATACACACACATTTAAATAATCTCGAATCTTTAATGCTTTAACCTGTAATAAATTTCAACAATGTTCAGTCCAAGGTAATGGCCAACATTATGTTGTTCTAATAATATGTTGAATAAATTTTGTGAGGCTTAATATTTTTTTACTATTACAATATGGGAATAAAACACATACAGTGAAGATATTAGTGTGACTAAAAATACTATTCATGGAAGGTTTGGTTATTCACTACATCTTGAGACTTAAATAATTTTTACAAATAGAATTATCTATTGGTTACATAACATAGAAACTGATCTAAATGTCCGGATTTGTTTCTCTTAAAATGATTCATTGATCTAATAAATCACATGATCCACTGAACGAACAAATAACATGATCCAGTACTGAAAACAATGCATGATTCACATGCACAAACATGTTACACTTCTCTAAAAAGTTATCCGTTACTAAATTAAATTGCATGATCCACTAATCAAAGAAAATAGAAGACTATGTTGTGTAAAAATATCAACTTCTATAAAACATGACAATTCAAATTTAGTAAAAGTAAAAGTAACTATTAATTTTTGGTTGTTAAATGATTGATGACCCATAAGAAAACATTTCTAGAAAACAAATATGTTTGTGTACCTGGTTTTTTAGTTGTTAAGAGTTATAGTGGTTAAATAACATGTAATAAGCAATGAGTTTAGGATGTACACATTCATCCAATATATTTACCTGCACATACATTAATGTTTATGAAAACATACTATGTGTGACAAAAAATGGAGAACTTTAATAAGAAATCCTGAACTATGTATAGCATATCTATAAAAACACCTCTTTTCGCAATAAGGATATAGTTCAATATGAAATCCATAAATATCAATTTATAACTAATAGGGATACACACATATATAAATAATCTCGATTCTTTTATGCTTAAACCTATAAAAAATTTTATAATGTTCAGTCCAAGGTAATAAGGATGCATTTCCTGTGTAAGCAGGATTTGGTGGTGTCACGTAAGCGGTGGGGAGACCAGATTTCATTTCACCCTTGTTAGCTTCCAGCCCGTGTTTCTCAACCACTGGGAATCTCCTAAAAGTGGTTTAGCATCAAGAAACCAGATTCTCAAAAAATGGGGCCTAATGTTAAATAAACCACACAACTGATACTCATTATACCACAAAATGAAAACCTATATGTAGCACAACAAATTGATAAACAAAATGACAAATAATGAACCACCAAAATGAATATTTATCATAAGGTTAGCATTAGTAAATATTTCAGGATAATACGATGACTTGACCACAGAATAAACTGAGGCAAAGATCAAATGTGGAGGATCTCACTCAATTATTTGATGTAGAGAAAATACCTAGAGAAGATGACAGAGTCAAGATAGTTGAAAATCTAGATATCCCAGATGCGGCATCCAGGCATGACATCCTCATGCGAACTCCCAAGAGCTCATGGGTTGTAAAATAACTAATAATATTTTTATATGAAATGATTGTTGTACAATAAAAAATCACTGGTTCTTTGTAGGAAAATATACCGTTTTGTAAAAAATAACACCATTCCTGTAAACATTCAGATGTACTAATTGTTCTGAATTTGATTGTCACTAATAATCCATGACATTTAAATATAAGTAGTAATTAGTGAATGGGATAAATAGTGACATGAAAAAATCTTAACTAAAGAGAAATACTGAAAAATGAAGAGGATTGATAAACTGACTGTAATTGGTTTGCAGAAGAGATACCAAATGTGGAAGAATGGTTGGGTAACCAGAGTGAAAGTCACTTCAATGCACAAATGATAGCTGCTCAGAAGAACAGTACACAGACAAATAGGCAACTTTGCATTAACCATGCACTTCATGGATGAAAATGAAACTTCAAGGAGAATGGACATGTATCAGGAAGTATTAATCAAAACCTAGGAAGGCCCAAGAAAGGAACATGGATTAGAGATGTAAAGCAAACAAAGTATTCAAAATATTTTCATGGATCATATTGACAGGAAATGGTGGAGTTCTAAGGTGAAACAATTATTATTCCCACAAAATTAGGATTTCCTAATCCTAATCCATCGATGCGTACATGATAGAATAAGAAATCAAAAATCATAGCACTCAGTGACTAAAACAGATATTAATATCAACCTAATTGGATTCTGGAAAAATCAAGAATAAACAGATATAACCTCCAATACACATGATAAACAATCAAAAATTAATTAGATTAATTTGAAAATATTTCTAGGAGTGAAATACAGTCGTGGATGATCAACAGATTCATGTCAAAAAGATCTACATTAAATCGAGTAATCATGAAGCATGAATTTCACACCACTAAGCAAATTTCATGATAATAAAACATTACAATTTATACATAACTTCAAGGTAAGTGGAAATATTTTACTCTTCATAACAAAACATAGAAAGGATCTTCCTACCTTTATCTACATCTGTTCAAAAGAAACAAATCAACTTTTGATGTTTAAAACAATAAAAATTTATGTGGATATTCAAGGAATGTTAGAGATGCATAATGAAAATAATTATAAATAGAAACCACAAGCAGATGCAGTGATATAAAAACTGAATCATGTGAGAAGAAGTGTTCGACGATTTTTTTTTTCCGGAAATAAACTTCGAAGTAATTCAAATCCAAATCAAGAAAATAGTTTGGAAACACAAATATCTTTTTCCACTCATACAACACAAAAAACTACAAATCCATTCTTTAAAAGAAAATAGAAAATACAATCAGTAACTCATTGTATATGAACATGAAATAAATGATATTTTCATACCTGAAGTTCCACGTAACCAGAGGAATCTTCATGGAAGTGAAAAAAACTATAGTGAGCTTACCATAGATTAATGATGCATTTCAAAGGAAGAATAGGGAGAGGCTGAAGCCAAAGAGGGCATCGTCGAAGACATCCGCATCTGATGAGAGCTCAGAACCAGCAAGACAAGATCATACCGTGATCGAGTAGCTACAAATCATGAATGAAATGGTTGAAATATTTTAAATTATCTAACTAATGATCATAAAACAACTACAAATCATTGAATAAAGATCAGAAGAGGAAAATAAATGAAACACTATAATTCATACCACAGAAGACAATAAGTGATGACATACATAAAAATGAATGGAATAATATGTATTGAAATTATCTCTGGTGAGTTAAATACCTGGGCATATGTTTCTACTCTATTATTGGGAATTTCTATGGTCATCTCTAGGCAGGGTAAACAGTGAGTGCAGCTTGGATTGGCAGCACCCATTTTATTTCTTGTTGTTGAAGATTTGGCCAGCATGACTGGTTCTTTCAACTCCCATTCAACATCTTTGAACTATTAGGAAATTTGAGAAACCAGGATCAGTCTTAAAATGAATCAATGCCTTAGTATTCTAATATGAACTATTGGTTTCAGATTGAGAAAGATGCATGGAAACTAATCTTAAATCAAAATCAGGAACTCCAACCTGGGAAGAAATATGACTATAAACATCATAACTTCCATAATCCCCACAAAAAAAGCAACTATAAATATTTATTTCAGGAGGAAATAAAATGGAATAAATGTAGCAATTTATATCTGTATTATATTCAGAAGATTATTGAATCATTCATCTTCAAAACAATTTTGAATTTGTTTTCAAAGGAGAAACTAAAGTTTTTTAATGCTTCACAATTTTGTATTTGATGTTTCAACTGGTTCATCCTTTAAAAAAATCAATATGAATTGTTTAACCACAAACATATTTATATTATTTCATAACCTTCTCCAAAACCATTCGAAGACAATTATTCTAGTGACATAAGAAAATCCCCAACTGCTACTTTCATATAGTGTGTAACTGCAACTAAAGAATTGCTGGATAGAAGGGAGGTTAATTCCAAAATTTTAGGAAATCATACCTGTTGTGGAGTTCTAGATATGTAGGCCATATAAAGAGGTTTTTTAGTGCATAAAAACAATATATAGTGGATGCTAATAGACTTTAAGGTGATGATAATAGACAAGAAGACTCTAATGGATCAAGTATACTAAATAGAGTGAATCATTATGTTATCTTCAACCAATAATGAAAAGAACACATTAAATGGATAGGATTCAGAGTCATGAATTCAAAAAGATAAGCAGAGATCCATCCCAATTTACCAAACATGAACAATGTCATTAAATCCATCACATTGAGAGATGAAAAAGAAAAAATACATAATCATTCTGGAAAAATGAATAAGCATACATATGATGTAGTGTAGGATTTCATGCTACCAACATCAACTGAACAATCACTTTAAGGAAAAAATACCTGTTGTAGAGATCTGGATATGTAGGCTAATTGAAGAGGGTTTTTAGTGCATAAAAATAATATATAGTGGATGCCAATAGACGTGAAGGTGATGCTAATAGACCAGAAGACTCTAATGGATCAAGTAGGCTAAATTGAGTGAAACATGATGTTATCTTCAACCAATAATGAAAAGAACACATTAAAAGGATAAGATTCCCATTCATGAATTCAAAAAGCTAAGCAGAGATCCATCCCATTTAACCAAACATGAACAAAATCTTTAAATCCATCACATTGAGAGATGAAAAAGATTAAATAGATAACCAGTCTGGAAAATTGATTAAGCTAACATATGACGAAGTGTAGGATTTTCTGCTACCAACTTCAACTGAACCATCCCTTTTTCGAAGTAAAAACATGTTCTTCGATGCAAACCCATATCCTAAAATTAATAGAATTCACAAATGAAAAACCAAAGAAAGAAAAAAAACACCATTAAGCCATCATCAGACAATAAACGAATAACAAATATAGTATTTATTTACTCAGAAAAGCAGTAGTAAAGACTCCCATGAATAACCCAGTCTATTTCAAAAAACTCATCCCTGAAAAAATACCTAATCAGTCAAAACAGTGTCGCATTGGGCACAAATTATTATCAATCGGTATGGATTTGGAAGGAGATACCAAAAATATCAGAAAACATATATCACTTATGATATGTAATGCATTGTTTCTAGATTTTTTAGAACATTTTGGATGTTAAATTTTCAAAACCATGAATGTTACAGTTTCATAACATTGATATAAAGTAAGAAAAAATAGAAGACAGAGATGGAAAAACATAGAAGAAGGACCTCCTAGGGTGTCGAAGACCCAGTGTTCCGAGAGGAATCATGTCCTAATTTAGGACCTCGAAGTCGAATTATCATTACTGAAATTAGAGCTCCATTATTGGAGAAAATATGTGTGAATCCTACAAAATTTCAAGTTGATTACATAATGGTCATCTAAATGAAAGAAATGACCCAATTGATGATTCTTAAAAAAATTGATGTATTGTTATAATGAATGAAAATATCATAACAAAAATGAAATATTAAAAATTTTAGGATTGAAATAAAAAGAATAGATAAGAGATTCACGAAGAGCTTACTGGGAGGTTGATGTCCACCATAGTTGACGATGAAGAAATTGCCGCACTGTTTCTAGAGGTAGAGCCCGGAGGAGGTAGTGGTAGAATGATGTCGGCTTTATTATGTAGGATCCTAAGGTTGAGGTGAGGGTATTCGCAAGGAGGAACTAAAGTATAAGTGGGGAAACCCTGGAGAAAGATTTCAGAGCTGCTTTTCGAGAGAAACAAGTTTCTATTATTATCGCGTTGATATAAGAATGAGAGGAGGTATGGTAATTAGATTTTGTAAATGTTGGAGAAGAAGTATTCTCTGGTGGTGATCATCGAACAGGGATGAGGGCATAGAGGTAAGGTAGGTGGAAACCGTTGATTGTAGAAGGAAATATGGGAGGTGTGGATTGTATCAATGGAATAGAGGAAGTCAGATGCCAATTCGGCTGAAACCCTAGGGTCGATGGGAGGAGATTTTATGGGTGTAGGGGTGGTTAATGGGGGTAATTGGTCATGGAGGAACTCATAGGGACCGCGAGGAAGGAAGCTAAATAATGGAGAGGCAACATAAAACCTTGATTGAGAACACCGAAGAAGCTGAATGTGGTGAGGAAGGAATAATTGAGGAGCAGCGGAAACTGGCGATTGGGGAGCCAGAAATCATGAGGGGAGCCAGATTGAGTGGTGGGAAAATAGACTGAATGTAACGGGGGAAGCAATGGGAGACACTGAGAAGGTGACACATGGTGGAAAAAACCTTTCGTTAGTATAAATATAGATGTCCCCTTATCTGGCGCTCTCTTATGTGGCCAAAATGGGTTGGTTATGATACCTCATGCGCACATCCCCATATTCCAGATGTTTAATTTTTGGGGGGGTTTGATATGTATTTTGGGAATACTATACACCATGGTATAGAGTGTACTATAGTGAAATGAAATAGGCATCAATAAGATTCAACGTTATTGAAATTACGGAAAAAATGAAGCACACAATTCGGATTAAAAATAATGAATCAATAAATCAAAAAATAGTGAACCAACTAATGATAGGATAAAATTCATCCAAAGATGAAAATGAAATCAATAAAAATAAATTAAAAAAAGATACAATATATACTCAAAGTACCCCATCCTTGAACTACATACTTGTTCTATATCCCATCACTAGCCCATCTAGCTAGCAATAATCAACAGCAATGTCCCTTTCCTTTGTTAAAATTTGCATCAATGTAATCATCTCATGTACCAAATGTCATCCCAAATAGGGTGTGATTATAAATTTCTAGGTCGAAAACACCATGTGAAAACATAACAAGTTTGATAAATTATTACATTCAATATATAGATAACATGTGTATTGATTAATAAGTAAAACCTTATATAAATCATCATAATTCTTTACCATGACATAATATCATTGATCATGTATCACCGCCTCGCAATCCATAACCATAAACCATGGAATAATAACATTATAGAGAAAATAACTTTTAACATGCATGTCAATATCCAGTAATATCCGTATATATATGATTTTGATCATCAATTGGGCCAAGCACGCTATATATGTATTTTAGTATCTAACATTGTTCCAATACCTCAATATAATAATTTCATCATCTGATAATATCCCTTTATAATTGAATTTATATAATAATTACGAACATTCCTATCTATATTCTTGTCATCATCTAGCTGTGATAATACTACTATATAAGAATTACATGATGGTAGACAAAAATTCAAAACAGAAATGATATAATATCATATACCTCAATGGTTAATTATGGTAATTAAAATCTTCTTCCAATTACACATTCATTTATATCAAATTTTTACCAGTATTTTCAAAAATGACTAAGACATCAAACAAGTGATTCTATATCATTAAATGACATGAATATCATGTCTAGAACAGAGGTGATGAAGTCCATTGGAAGATACCCATATCTAACAAACATATGATCAAATACCAAATCAAAACAATATTAGGTATTTACACCAAACCGATTGAAATCCACTGAGATGGGGAGGAAAAAAATAAATACAAAATAAATCAGATTTATTTACTGAAATGAATTACTTGAATGGAGAAATTTTACTGATTTACAACACACCATTGTGGGTTTTTTAAAGTTTTTTTCTTGAAAACACCTATTTTGAAAAATAATTTTTTTGACAAGCATGTTAATGTGACTGAACATTTGAACCCAAACATAAAGAGGGATAATTTTTTTATTTTTGAGAATTTTTTTCAGATGAAAATTAATGGAAAATGAAGCACCAGATGTAGAGAATGAGACTTAGCAACACTAGTTGACGAAGTCATCAACAAATTAATGATATTGATCATAAATATCATTAGTCTTATATCCATTAGCAATATGACCATGATCTACTTGAAACTATGTTTTTTGGAAATTAGTTACTGATTTAGAATATCATAATTTTCTCAAATAGGATGAATGTGTATATTTATTTCATGGATTAGAATGTTTATAATCATTATAACCATAAGTCAGATGATTCTTTTTTTGATATTAATTTTCCAATATAAAATTTTGTGTGTACCACTTGTGATTAAATACAAATGAATAAATCTTTGATAGTAGGTACATCAAATTGTATTTAGTTTCTTGGAAAGAAAGGTGGTTTTGAATATAATTGAATTCATAAAACTTTTAAATATATGTTCGAAAACTCATTTCCAATATTGATGTTCTCATAAATCATTTTAACTCTCCTGCTTTTTTTATGACATAGAGGAGTTGTACATATTGTATCAACTACATGAATGAATAAAATGCATGAATACTATCTAGATATTTCATGAATATATGTTTTCATATGTTTTCATAAGTTATATCTAATGAGGTTTGATTAATTCCAATGATGCAGAGTATAGGTTCATAAATATTGATAAATCTATAGTGTGGATAATTCCATCATTATGAGAAGATCCATCAGACTGAATTTGAGAAGGAAACTTAATCAGACTAATAATGAGGAGGAATGAACGTCAGACTGACTATGAAGAGGAATGGAAATTAGACTAACTCTGATAAGGAAAATCAACCAGACTGACTCCAAGAACAATAGTAAATCATACTGACTCTGAGAACAAAAGTCAATCAGAAGAACACTCCAATGATTTTAAATCCAACTATCTCTTATTTTGAGTGTAAATTGATATTTTTATGAAAATGATCAACTATACTGAGGAAAATTTAATAATTCTTACAAGGTTGATTATGGATAATACTCAAGACTATTTCTGAAGATTAAAGAAGAGAAAAAGATTCCACGCATAAAATTAAAAAATGTGTCGATCAATGATTTTTTTTAATTTTAATAAGTGGTAAATGTTTTTTAGTTTAGCACATTTTCTATTAGGGGGTTCCTGTAAATATAGTAATAATACATTTTTACTTTGCAACCAATACACATGCATAAAATACATAACACTGAAGAATTTTTGTAAGATTTCATTCTGGATAGAGATATCATTAGATAATAAGATAACATAATATTATCTTTCTAGACAGATGAAGATCATACTGAGTAGACTAATCAGAGTTTGAGATGTTCAGTTTGATAAAAGGGATAATTGTAAATAGTTCATTTTAATAGGTCAATTGGACTAAATATATCAGATCTTGGGTCATCATACTGAAGATCCAGACTATGTTTTTAGGAGAAATTGTTTTTCTGATCAATTTTTTAAAAACATATTTTTCAACATATCTTAGTTAGTATTGTTATTCCAACAAAGAGATAGAATGTGTCTATCTGGAGTTGGGAAATTTTTTATTCACATATTCATTAAAGATAATTTCTGTTGTCACATGGGAGCGTATTTTCCAAGGAAGTAGGTTCTCACATAGAGGTCGAACCTAGTATGTCTCGTGTGATTCAGTTACATTCCTAGTTTTTCATGCATGCATATGTACTAAAATATGTTAAGGTTATAAACCTTAATATTCAATAGTGCCTATGTTTTTACATTTATTGAATCATATAAACGTTGATAAATAATTTACCCTTCCCACTGTAGTAGTTGTTATTCAATACCTTGAATCATCAATTTGAATTAGTGTGAACGTACCATTGTATAATCCTTATAATGGGTAATATCAATTTTTTCAACAATAGAGGATCTACTATATTTTTTGGAAAATAATATTATTGATGGAAAAATAGAATGATTATTTTTATCCAATCTATTCATATGTATCTTTTCAATGATTATGGAATTTGGTTTCCATAATATTAGAAATATTCCTTAATGACATATGATAATAAGAGAAATAATGATTTTTATATAAAATGTAGAAATTCTATTCTTATGTCTCCGGTAAAAAAAATTATATAAAGGTGATGTGTAACAAAACATATAAGAGTATGTGGGACAAGATGGAATGTATATTTAGAGGTGATTCTAAATTAAAGGATGAAATGAACCAAATATGGCCTGGTATATTTGAAGACACAAGATTCATAGATGGATAAACTATTAAATTACTCATCACTCGGGTAAATGAAAATGTGTAGACCATAAGTGGATTTGGATAATTTGTGGAAGATTTTAAAATGGTGGAAAAATAATGAGACACTTTTAGAAACAATTTAATTCTAAAATATCCTATTTAGAAGACAATGATGATTTATTTGTTGATTAATTTCCTCACACTAATGTTGATTAAGAAATAAGAGAAACTAAAATGGTAAAAAAAATTAAATATGAAATGGATTTTGAAGGTATGAAAAAATGATGATTCAATATATTGAATTGGATTTTCCTTGTGATTCTAAAGATAAAAACATGATTTTTTGGATGATAAAATTAGGAATATTAAATCAATGAACATTCATGTAGGAAGGTGAAATTATAGAGGTGAACTGCCTCTCAAATGTATTGAGTGTAATGGAATTGAAAATATTACAATGAATTGTCCCGAGAAAAATGTCTGATTCTAAGGAAAAACCTTGATTGAAAAAGTTGAAATAATATTCTAAAGAAAAAGGCATCAAAAAATATATGTTTAATTTTACTTGGAATAAGATAAGTATGTCGAGTAAGAATGATGAATCAAACCCAACTGAAAATAATTCTTTATTTAATGATAGTTCATAAATGGTTTAAAAATTCATTAGAAAATTTTATAGAATTGAAATCTTCTATAATAGTGAATAAGAGGGAGGTGAATAATAATAAACTGAGTATCATCTCAGAACATAAAATGTTTCTTGACCAGATAAAAATAGAACTCCCATGAAAGAAATAAAAATGATATATAAAGAAGATGGAAAAATATATCTTCAAGAATGAATAATAATACTTTGAGGATATATTATGTTACAAGAATAGAATTACTGAACTACGAATGATGGTTTAGGATCACCAAAAGAAGCTAGAAATTATGAAAGATGAACATTAAAATATTCAATCAAAACATCATGATAAAAAATATACATTAAAGATAATGAGTAAAAACAACAACAACGATTAGGATGAAATTTATGATACATTTACTGTTTTTGAGGGAGTCAATATCAAGTGTCAGGTGAAATTATTATGCTCCAAAAATATGCTTTTGTTTAAAATTCACTTAGTAGGAGAGACAATCAATGCCCAATGTAAGTTAGATAAAAAACAGCATTTCAATATTAATAATATTTCTATATATAATGATCTTTCTTCATTAGAAAATCAATATGTGATGGTTTCTGTTGGGGTTGTGGAATCATTGCGGACATGGCTTATAATTACTATCATAACTTATCCATTCATCGAATAAGGATAGAACAAATTATAAAAAATAGTGAATGAATAATGAGTTGCATTCCTAAGATAAATTAAGTCATAAAATTAACATATGATATTAGAAACATCCCAATGAAAAGTAATTTTTATTGGATAAAAGATGTTTGTGGACGATGTGATCAAATAGGATATTTTTATGAAATTTTTTAACTAATCATCTAGGATATGTCATGTATTCATGAGAAGACAAATAATAATGATAGTAGAATGTTGATGAAATATATTTTGGATTTTATAATACCAAGGATGAAATTAAATTGAACAAACCATGGATACATGATATCATTTTTTATAATAGGTGACATAAAACGCATAAAAGCATTTAAACCAATGATATATTTGTTGTTACTATTGAAAATTATAGTTCTTTAAAAAAATTCGAATTGTAAGGAAATAATTTGAAGGAGAAAATTATAAATATAAGGATGTTTAATTAGTTAATGGACTAAAACATAACTTAAACAGTTTACATCATCATTGTACTGATTGAGAATGTTTTTCTTCAAAAAAATATTTGATTGTTATAAAATGTGTGAATGATGGAAATGATATTAAAAATGAGAAATGAATCATTTTAATATCTTCCAATTATGAGAATTTATGAACTCATTTTTATTAATTGATGAATATGATAACATTATTTTGGCATTGAGGCCATGGCTATCTTAGGTAGAAAACATAAAAAAACTATCTATGGTCGATACTATTAGAATCCTTCAAGAATACAAAACAATATAAGATAATATTTTTGTAACTTTTCATAAAATTTTAATGATTAATAGAATTCTTAAGATAGTTGATATTATTTATAATAGTCATCTTCAGTGTATTCATTCAGAATTATGTGGGCTGACGAGACAATAATAAAAAAAGTATTTTTTACTTTATCACATTTATTTATGATTTCACTTGTATCAAAACTATAATGTTTAGGAAACCCAATTCATTGTATATATAAATATTTAGAGGGTTTAGAAAATATGTTTAGAGTAAGATTGGGGTTTATATAAAGAATATGAGAACATGTAATGGTAGAAAATTCACATGCAATACTTTGGGATCTTTTCTGAGAAATAATGGAAGCAAACATCAGTATATTTCTACGTACACCCAAACCAAATATAAAGTACTAAAAAGAATAAATATAATTTTGATGAAAATGGGAAGAATCATGTTACAAAATTACAAACATTCAATATTCAACTAGATAGAATATGATTTTAATTTTTTACATGTTTAGAATAGAAGTTTTTTAAGGGAGAAATCCATCATGACATATAATGAAATCTGTTAAAAGAAAAAAAAATCATCAAATTATTTCATATTTCATGGAATTCCATGTCATAAAAAATAAAAAATTTCATATATGAGAGTTTGATGATAATGACGTGGATGAAACTATTATGGGTTATTAAACTAATAGAATATTCCAAATTATGGAAAAAACATTTTAAAAAGTTGGTGGACTCATATGATGGGAATTTATTTAGAATAAAAAAATATTTGACAAAAGTTTATTCATAATGTTGAGGAAGGAAAACTGAATGTTTAGAATGAAAATTAATTTGAGAAAATTAATATGGATGAAGATTCAGATAAATAATGTGATGATGAAATTGAATATATAAGAGGAACTATAAAATATACTACACTAGAAAAACATATTCACGCTAAAAATATTATTGGTAATTAGAAGGTCCTAGTTTAGACTAGAAGAAAAAAGATATTAAAATGTCAAACTTCACTCATCTAAAATTTGGACACAAATCTATTTAAAATTACATTGAACACAAATAATTGGTGAATTTAGTGAATTAATAGTTGGATAAAACTGTAAAAAAATTAAAATAAGAACATGTTCCACATCCAAAAGGTAACAATTTCATCAGAACTAAATGGGTTTACAGAAATAGTTTGAATGAACACATAAAGGATTAATTAAACAATGATAGTATAATTTTAAATTTCAAATAATAAGTGATAGGTTTGTATTTGGATAAAACATTTTCACCCATTTAAAGGTTATATACTATTAGAATGTTTCTAGAAGTGGGTGCTCACAAGAATTATAATATATTTCAGATGGTAGTAATGTCATAATTTCTTAATGAAGAAATCGAAGAAGAGGTTTAAATTGAACTAACATGTGGGTTGTTAAATGATTAGTATGAAACAAATATTTTATATTGAATAAATCTATAAATGTTTTGAAACAAGATCTATATTCAGGGTATTCCATGATTGAAAATTATTAAAGAATGTTGAATTTTTTTAAAGGAAAATTTGATAGTAACTTATATGTGATTGATGTTGACTCAAGAAGTATAATTATAATTTTTTATGTGGTTGATATAATTTTTTACGGATTGTTAATTATTTTTTAAATATTTTATAGAATAAATAGACTGAATCATTCATATGATGATGTTATGAGAATTAATGTTATTCTATAGATTATAAGCTCAAAAAATCATTTTCTGGTATTATGAAACAATTGATGGGGAATTGTTACAAAATTTTGGCATGGAAGATTTCAAAGACGATTTTAATCTTATCTCAGTGGGAATGTAGTTGAGTAAAGATGAGTCTGCTAAAAGTGTGTATCAAAATGTCTTTCAGAACCCGATAGGATGATCAATTTTCCCTACATCTATCAGACCTGATGTTTTTTATGTTGTTTCTTTGAGTGTTGTGTATCAATTTAATCCTAATGAATCAAATATTTTCTTAGAAAATAGAATTCCGATAGATGTTAACTGAATTATTTCACATGGGATTCTATGTTAATGATATTATGTGATGACATATCATTGCTATCATTATTCCAATGAGGATTAAGATTATAATGATAGAAAACCAACCTTTTTAGGAACATTTTTCTTTAATGAATGTTGAGTAAGTTAAATATAAAGAATCAATGTTCAGTAACATTATATATAGTGGAATAATAATACGATCTGGCTACTCTAACATAAACTATGACGTTGTGGATAAATGTTCCGCCAAAATATTTAAAAGTAACTGTTTTTAATCCATTGAATATACATTGTGATAATAATATCTCAACTAATCTTTATATTAATAATGTCCTACATTCAATATCATTATGTATTGATATATAGCTTCACTTTATAAAAGAGAAAGTTTCCACTAGAGGGGTTTATCTAGAATATATCTCAATGATATATCAAATTTATGTTATATTGATAATGGTATTTAAAGAAGTGATGGTTTTTTAGTTGATGTAGTAACTTCTTATTCAACCTCAATTAATGACTTCCTAAATCTCAATGCCCCCACCGTGCATTGGATTATGTTTCTAAAGTCAGGGATAATGAAAAAACTTTTAACATTGTAATAAGTTATTACTTATCCTTATTGAATTAATATTATGTTTTAAATTTCAGATAATGGGTCTGATAACCATCAAAGGGTATAGAAAAAGAAATTTGAGAAATTCTAATTTTAGGTGAATTTATCATAGCATATTCTTAAAATTTTATTTTCACTGAGATAGTGAATTACGTCAAAAAATCACATTATCTGGTTTTGTGGTGTTAGTAAAATATCATTTGACAAAGGATATGACTGGTGAAATTTTATCAACATTGAGTTATTTCAAAAATTTATAGTCAAAATGACAGTTTTCTTGAAAAATGTTGAGTTGTAAAAGTTTCTATAGAAATGTATCAAAATTAAAAAATAAAATAAGGATATTGAAGAACCTTTTTGATGTTTTTTTTTAAAAAATCTTTTTTTTAAAAAAAAATAACTTTTGTAAAATAATGTTACTTAAATATAATTTAATGTCTCCAAATTTTTGAACCCAAACATAGAGGGTAGACAATATTTGTTTATGATAAAGTTGTTTTCAGAAATAAAGGATTGAATTGAGTAGTACCAAAAGAAGAATACCATACTAAGTATCACAAGTCTCAAATTTTTCCATAATGTTAATGATGATTATTAGACCCATCATCAGTTTATTATCCATCATCATAGTGTTCATGATCTTTAAATCATAATGATTGTTAGGAATAATTTTATATGTTAGAATGATAAAATGTTGATGAAGAGGTTGAAAGAATACAATGATACAAATATTAAGAATATTTTCAATATTTATAACCTTATTTTAGATGATTCTTTTCAGGTTATTAATTCTCAAATATAATAGGTCTTATGTACCACTTGTGATGTAACCATTTTGAATAAAATTGGGAGAAAATGTGCAACTAATCATATTGAGTTTTGGTTTGAATTAATGATGGTGCTGAATGTAAAAAATTTCCTCATACATTATTATGTAAGTTAGATGGTGATTTTCCAATATTAAAATTCTCATAAATCATGAAAAAACTAGTGATAAAATATTTTTAATAAATTTATCAATTATAGATATTGTATCTCTTCCATAAATAAAGACAACATTTTCATCTTATCTAGATGTATCAGGTACATAATATTTCAAGAGTATGAATGAATTAAAGCTAATGAGGTCTGACTAATTTCATTGTTTCTGAGTGGAGTTTCCATTTTAATGAGTTAATAATCATGATGATTCAATTTTAATGAGAATTCCCATTATAATGAAACTTAATATGAAATTTATTCAGATTGTTTTTGAGGAGGAAACTCTATCAGAATGTCTCTAACGTGGAATTTCAATCAGAATGCCTTTAGGAATGAATGTTAATTGTATTGACTTAGCAAAGGAAATTCAATCATATTGACTTTCAGAAGGATTGGTAATCAAGTTGACATTGAGAAGGAATGTCAATCTGACTAACTGTGAAAATAAAAAGTAAATTACAAATTAGCAAAAGAAGATACAACATAATGAAATAAATTAGGAAGTCAGAGAAGACTGATTATAGAGAATAATCATGAATATTTCTGAATATTTTTGAGGTATTTATGTAGTCAAAATTGAAAACCAAATATACGTAGATCCCACAATTCATTAATGTAATTAAGAAATAATTGTTTTTCTATTATCCTATATTTTAGTCTTTGGATTCCTATAATTATATGTATAGTATATCCATACTTTGAAAAGAATTCATGTGTGAAAAAGGTGGATCACTATAGTGTATCAGTAGTAGTTCTAACCAGCTCTGAGGTTGATGCATGTTCTAAGCAGCCTGAATCGGTTCATCCTAGAATTCACACTTCTAATTGCTCAGACGTTTTTGCTCCTTTAGTTGTGGATGGCGTACAGAAAAATGAAGGGCGGAAATCGAACGGTTCAGATAATATTCTCAGTTTGGTTGATTCTGATGCTACAATAGTGCTTGCTGATAATGCAGATTCTAACATGGGTACACAACTCCAGGATGCAGACCCAGCCGATACCCCTAGAAGTTTCCCTGTTCCTACTGATGCTAATGTTATGACTGTTGAAAAGCATGATGCAGATCCTACTTCTACTATGAATCATGGTCAGGATTCAGGTCCTGGAGTTACTCATATGGGGACCGAAAATCATGATTCGGGCCCTGGAATGAACCTTGACTATATTACTGAGCATGACTCTGGTTTTGTTGAGCAGGGGGACTTCTTACAAGTCCATTATTTTAAGGCTGCAAAATGAATACTTCCCGCTAGCCTATTGATTGTTCATGCTGATTCGGTCAACATATTCTCCTTACAACAATCGGTGGGGGAGGACACAGGAACAGAGATAGATGACCAAACATCAGATGATACTGATGGAATTGACTTTCCTCCCTTTGAGAAGGATGATAAACAGATTTATGATGGGCCGAGCACTAGGATCAGGTCAAAAAATGAAGATTCCCTTCTGGAATTGTCAAGGGATTGGGAATCCTCCCACAGTTAGATCCCTTAGACATCTTATTATGACTAATAGGTCGGTTCTCATTGGCATTCCAGAACCAAGAATGAAATTTGAGAATTGGATCTCATTAAAATGGGCTTCCATGGGATTCTCCATGGTTGCAAGCGATCAGTTTACAGGGAATTCTAAATAATTGTGGCTTCTGAAACATGACAGTGTTACTGTTAATTCCATTTTGACTGATTATCAGTCTGTCACTCTTTCATGTCACTTTAATAATGTCTCTCTAGCGGTAACATTTGTGTATTACTTCAATCATTACACAAGAGGATGAGTGTTTTGGATATGCTTAGATGATATTTTTGAGAGCATGATGAGTAGTTGGGTTCTTCTTGGTGATTTTAATGCGGTTATTCAGCTGGAGGAGAAAACTGGGGATTACGTCTGTCGTGCTTTGACCTCTAATTTTTTTCACTTGCATTGACAAATGTAGCCTTACTGAGGTTCCCATTTCTGGTTCTGATTACACATAGAGTATATACACTATTAATGGCAGATAGGCGATTAGACTAGACAGATGATTTGTACAAGTGGTTGATAGGAACGTGACGATTTATGTGGCTGGGAGAATCCTACCACGTTTACATTCTTATCACAATCCTATACTTCTTGAGGTCTTTCCCAATAACGTCAGGTCATCCCCTCTGCCTTTTAAATTAAATAATGCTTGGCTTGTTATTCCTGGATGCACATTGATTGTTTTCGATTCATGGAATACTAGTTCCTTTGGTAGCTCATTGCACATTCCCTGTTGTAAATAGAAGCTAGTTAAGGCTAGGCTGAAGCAATGGAGTAAGGAGTCCTTCTCCTCTCTTGATAGTGATATCCAAGAGGCTGAAAATATCCTACCAGATCTTCAAAAATCTGGTCTACCCCAAGAGTTTCCCTCTATTGATGATATACAGGCTGCTTCACGACTGGACATGTTGTTGCCCCTTAAGGAAAACCTAGATCAGAATCAACTCAATGTAAAGTGGTTAAAGAAAAGAGTTAGGAACTCAAGAATCTTTCATTACATTAACAAAGAAAAAATTACAGTATGAGTATTAATGTTCTTAGCATTGATGGGAAGCTTTTTGATTCAGAGAGTGAGATTTTTGATGCTGTGATAGACTACATTGTGAAGCTGTACTCGGATATTGGAAATGATAATTTTGATAAAATTATTCAATTTCTTGACCCCTCTATTGAAGATGACCAGAATAAGAGTCTCATTAACATACCTAGTGCAAAGGAGATACATGATTCCATATTTTCACTAAACATTGATAGGGTTGTAGGTGAAGATGGCATTAATAATAAATTCTTCATATTATATTGGGATATTGTGCACAACAATGTTACCAATGCTGTGAATGAATTTTATACGTCATCTTATATTCCCTATGGGATGAATTCAATCTTTATTTCCTTAATTAATAAAAAGGAGAATGCCTTGGACATTAAATATTTCATACCTGTTCTCATTGGGAAAAAAATACCAAAGGTCATCAGTAAGATTATGACTCCATGATTGGGTAAAAAACACAAAGGACTCATATCTGGGAATCAGTTTGGGTTTGTACCAGGGAGAAAAATTCGAGACTATCTATTTACTACCTCTGAGTGTGTGAACGCTTTAAAAAGAAAAGTTAAGGCTGGAAATATGGACGTTAAAATTGATATTTCAAAAGCTTTTGATACCATAAGATGGAGTTTTTCTGTTTACTATTCTCAGGATGCATGGCTTCTCTCAGAGGATTATTTATCTTGTTGAGTCCATACTATCCAGTTCAAGACTGTCTATTTTGGTCAATGGTTCTCTTAGAGGGTTTTCTCAATGGTCAAGAGGTTTTAGGCAGGGTGACCCTATTTCTGGTATGCTGTTTTCTTTTACTGAAGATTATTTAAGTTGGTGCCTCACTAATCTTGATAATTTTGGATGGTATCAACAAATGAGAATTAGAAGGGACCTGTGTGCCCCTTCACACTTACTTTATGTTGATGATATCATTCTTTTGATAAGGAAAGCAATGTTACCATTTCTTATATTAAAGGCATTTTCTCCCACTATAAGGAGGTTGCAGGTCAGGTCATTAATTGTAGAAAGTCCTATGTGTATTTTGTTGATGGAGTTTCTACATCATAGAAAAACAAAGTTGTGATGAAGATGGGGGTTAAATGGGACTCCCATCCTTTCACATACCTTGGTGTACCGCTTTTTTAGGTCTGAGTAAAAATATGTCACTTAGAAAATATTGTGTTGCAAATCACCAATAAACTATCCGGCTGGAAAGGGAAAAATATGTCCCAAGCTGGGAGAATTTGTTAGGTTAACTCAGTTATTACTTCAATGTTTTTTTATTCCTTTTCTCTGTATAAGTGGTCATGATCGCTGATTAAAGATTTAACTGGTAGAATTATAAACTTCGTTTGGACTGGCTTAATTAATGAGAAGAAATTGGCTACAGTTTCCTAGAAAGATTGTGTTAAGCCAGAACAAATGAAGGGATTGGGTATTAAATACATTCGAATATTCAATGATACTCTGATTAAAAAGTTTTTTTGGAAGATTTTTTCAAATCATAATCCCTCCATGGAGTTTTTGATTATTAGATTTACTGGAAAATTGCAGAATGGGTATGTCAACTATATGAGATCCTCTGTTTGGTCATCTCTAAAACAGGCCTATTCTAATCATATGGGTCGTTCGAAATGGTTTTTTTGTAAGCAGTCCAATCTGAATTGTTGGACATCCACTTGGCTATCACAGCCCACTCAGGATGAGGTTATCATTCCAGAATCTCTTAATATCAAATCAATAGATGAGATTGTTGCAAACCCATATCTATTTGAAATTCTGCCCAGCCACCAAAGAATGGAAGCTATGAGGTATTTTTTTACTGATTATGACATTTTGGTGTGGACTCTGGATCTGAATGGCCTCTTTAGTACAAATTAATGCCACAATTCTCTTAGTGGCGCCATGATACACCCCCTAGATGGGTTGCAGACTTCACTAAGCCCTTTATTCCCCCTACGCACTCTCTATTTTTATGGAAAATATGGAAAAGAAGGCTGCCCTTGCATTCCTTATTGCAGTGCACTAGGATGTCCCTTGCCCCGGTCTGTCATATCTTTTTGGAAGTAGATGAAACCATCTCACATATTTTTCTCTCCTGAAAGTTCTCTCGCAAACTATGGTGTTATATGCAGTATAATTTTCAATGTTACTTGAATTTTCATTAGGCGGATGGCCTAATGCAGGTTATTGGCATTGCCAATTTCAGCGAGCATGTTCATTCTCTTGTTTTGGCTGCAACGTCAGCTGTTTTTAACTTCATCTGGAAGTCCATAAATGACCTACTATTTAATAACACATAGCCGCGATTTCACAATGGTGTTTTGACAATGAATTGTGCCATTCTCATGGCTTCCAATATCTAAACCGGCTAATGAGAAATGATGTTTCTGACCTGGTTTTATTGAAATCTCTTGGTCTTAATGGCAGGATGAAGAATCCACTGACTGTGAAATACATTCAATGGGTTCGCCTCTTCCATGGTGGATAAAGGTTAATGTTGATTGCACTGCCTCTGGTGCTCTAGGGCCCTCTGGCTGTGGTGGGGTTTTCCGTACCTCTTGGGGGTTTGTCATAGGCAGCTTCTTTCATTTTATTGGAAATGGATTCTCCATTGAAGCTGAGCTCTGGGCCATTATTAAGGAAATCAGGTATGCAGTCCATTTTTGTTGGAATGAGTTATGGGTAGAATCAGATTCGACTATTTGAGTTGAAATTTTGAAAGAGCACTCGAGGAATATGCCATGGAGGATTCTACAAGCCTATATTGATTGTCTTCGGCTTATTGGATCTCTCTCCTTAGAAGTCACGCATGTTTACCATAAAGCTAATCAAGTGGCAGATTCCCTTGAGAAAAGGGAAATCAATGAGGTCACCTCCTATTGGTCATTTTTGGCGCCTGACTACTGTGATAATCTTGTTCATGCTAATTATTATGTTGAGGATTATTCTCGTCTTTGTAAGGTGACTTTGTGATGTCTTGTACTATACTTTTGGTTTCAATTTCTATTTGATTTCCTCAGGAGCAGGTTCGCCTGTCTCCTAGATTTCTTGTTAATATCCTATAATAAAATTTTTTCTTATGAAAATGAGGAAGATTGTACAAAAAAGATTGAGAACAGTTTGAGTAGTGAAATTTTCAAAAATGGTCAATCATGATGTGTTCATAAAAACTAGTTAATAGGATTGATTAAATATGATATAGGTACATCAGGCTGTTATTTAGGAAAGAATTTTTAGTGGAAAGCATTTGTATTATATTTTCATTTTTATATTAAGTGTTGTAATAAAATTTGGTAAACTAAAGTGCTCCATTATAATCATTTGTATCATGAGAAAAAAGGGTTATAACATGTAACTACTTGTATATTATCTGATTATATTTTTATAAATTAATTGGAAAAATTCTGAGACTGGGTGCTAAGACAACTTTTGATTCTAAGGCTGGGTGTGTCTGAGAAAAATCAAATAAAAATGTTTTCTTTTTTAATAAAACATGCAGGTAGATTTTCATTAAAATTAAATTACTATTAAATGGGTGTTCAGATTGAAAATCTAAGGGATTCATTGAGTATAGAACAACGACTTTACCTTAGGGTCCCTAAACTCAACTAACACAATTGTATGGTGAAAGATAGTTATTGGAAGTAAACGACATTAAAATAATTAATAAAAATTTATTATTTGTGCAGCATTGGTTTCTTTTAATTAAGGATTATTTTCAGTAATCATAGTTTATGACGTAACCATGGAAATCCTCTACGAAAATGAGATAGAGCTTCTTCTAATGAATACATATGGATTGGATAATCAAGAATGTCTAACATCAAATTTGAAGGATTGATGGATGATGACGATGCAACTTCTCCCTTCATCAGCAACTGATTTCAATCCTAGGTAGGGTGTTGTTTCATTTTTATTTATCCCAGTTCTTAAATTTGTTGAAGAACATTGACCAACCCAAAAATAGGTAGATATGTGGTTCAATCACTTTGGGTATGTGTGTTATCTTGTAGGGATTAAATGGGGGTTAGATCTGTGTGAATGCTTTGTTCCTCGTGATCCAACTAACAAGGATGGATCAAATACGACCTGAAAAAGGCCATGATCGATCATTTGGGTTCTTTTTTGTTTCTCATTTCCCCCCATTCATCACGTTTTTCATTATTGATTGAGGGAATTTATTGTTGTGCCTTCTATTCATAGAGCAACAATCCGACACCAAATATCTAACAACCCCATAACACCACAGAGGTATGATGGTGAAGGCACAATGCTTCACATTTCAGGAAGATCATGTAGAGAATATTAGGATGATGGTAGGCTGGTGGATGTGGATGGTCCCCTAGCAAGGTGACTGATGGAGGAGGTGGAATGCAGTTCAGGTAGGACCATGTGGGAGCCTACTACACGAGGGTCCATGAGCGATGACCACGGACACAGCGACGAGGGGCTGTGTAAATGAACAGAGGGAATCATGGAGCCTAACAGGGTGTAGAATCCATGCGGTAGGCAGAGGAGGAAGACTGTCCATTGGAAACACAACACAGTGTCATGATGACAAGAGGCACACCATTGGGGTGTACCATGTGTGGTGTACGAAGTCGGCATGTATTCGGCGTGCCAGACCAGAGTAGCCCAACTGCTCCAACGGGCTAGGCTAGAAGGGAAATGATCAGACCAAGCCGTTCCCAGTCAGATAGGGATGGTTTGGGTTGAACTGGGCCATGTCAGGTCTGATTAGCTGGATTGGTTTGGGTCATCCAATAGGCAGGGTTATGTCTGGTAGGTTGGATCAAACCTGAACCAAAACTGAGTAAGACCTTTTTATTTAAACAACTATAGCATTCAAGCCATGTGTCACTTTTATGATCCATTTTCTGCATTGGGACACTTCAGGCAAGACGGTTATTTTGAGATACTCTAATTGAGTTATTATCAATGTTGGAATACGACTTAGTGGCTTTAGATGTAAGTTCTCTAAGCACAAGACCGCTATGAGCAGAATCCTATAGCTATTTGTGTCATGGTGACTATGTTACATAGGGACAACATGACATGGGGGATGCATGAATTATAAAAAATCCATGTTTTATCGTCACTCCCAGTGTTATCCATACTCTGTGTATTATTGATACGTTGTGTGTTATCGACACTCCAGGCATTTTGATATTATGCGAATTATCGAAAATGGATGTTATGTGGACTATATATGATAGAAAATCTCCATGTTATTGAATGATTCCAATGTGATATGTCTGTAAATAGTGTGTTTTCATTTTTTTTACTTTTTGTATTTCCGTTTTGATGTACTTCTTGTGTTTCCTTTTGGGATTACTTTGTGTGATCCCTTTGAGATATACATTGTGTGTTTCCTTTGTGATATACTTCGTGTATTTCTTTGTTGTATTCCTAAGTAGTTTCAGGGTTTCTTAATGAGTATTTTTTACTCACCCCTATATGGGATTTTATACCACGTGTCGTGTCTTATGAAGATGATCGATGCTTGACAATTTCATTGGTGGAACAGGACCAGGACAAGGTGGTGCTAAGAGTTATCAGACAGACGTGGTGTGCTCATACGACTTCAGAAAACTATCATATACCATCCTTTCAAGTAGGATTTTCGGTATATGAGTTTCAGGAACATGTGCATTCAATTTTTCGGACTCTTTCTTTCGGTGGGATTGTATTATTTCCATGTTTACTTTATAGTTTTCCAAATATCAGATTCTGTGTTTGGTATCATAGTGTATCCATGCTTTTCAACATAGTGTTTTTACATTTCAGCATTTTGGGATTGGAAATGTGTGTGTGTGCATAGATACTTATGAAAATTCCATCGTTTCATTGGATATTCCTACTTTTCACTAGTCTCTAGCCCCTGTATTTTCAAAGGTGGGTTTTGGGTAGTAACCTCATAGTCCCCTTCAGGACAGTTCATGACTGAGTGGAAACAGAGGGGGTGTGTTCTACTTAAGGACCAGGAGTCTATGATTTTGGTTTGTGGGAAATAGTGTTAAGTGTTCCATGATTAGCTTTCAGGGTAGAGAATCCAATTTTTGTTAGTGGACGATTTATCATTGCACTACAAATTTGAGCACCTTCTTTTCAACTAATTACATGAAAAAACTGGTTACATGTAAATTAATGATACATGAATCATATAAGTTTTGTGTGTGTTATCATGTCCACCGCGAGTCATCTCACTGGGTTTACTCTATTCACCGTGGGCTATATTTATCTATTTTTGGATTCATCCCCTTTGATAACCACCAATATTATGTTGTGTGACCATATGAATGATCCACCTAATGATGAGAAGTTGGAATAGTTACTTGTACCAGAGATAGCACCTTCGGGTGGTTTACCATTGATTCTTCCATCGTTCAAGAAGTAGTTGCTACCAGTACTACCTGTAGAGGATTCACGTAGGATGTGTGTGTTTCATGATTTCCAATGGATGTGAACCCCACATTTTTTATGTGAGATAATCCCCAAGTTATCTAGGGTTTGGCTTGAGGTTGTTACTGATATATTCATACTTTTGAGGATGCCATCCAACCAGATGGTTGTTGTAAGAACCCATATATTATTTTCTGGTACGTTTTTTTTCTTGTTTTTTGAGAAAAGGAGGAATTTATAAAAAAAATTGAAGTACACACCATGTAATTTATGATTACATGTCATGTACTCGGTTACCATGGGTATCCTTGTGATGGCTGTCTAACAGCCCTACACACGGTCGTCTGTGGTGATCTGGAGGTCACCTAAAGTGCAGCCAGGTAAGGGAAAGTACATGTCGTATACTTATAAAGTATATGTTGTTTACTTTCTTGTTTTTGTTAAACGGACAGGGGTTACGTCTAATCGACAGAAAGCCTTCCTTCTAGGTCTGACTCATATAGGAGCATCTGTACGCTGACGATCTTCACCGAGCCCCCGACTCGCCATCCATCCTACAAATCGAACTCTGTCAGTTGCGTTGGAATCTCATCGATGAGTTCTCTCTTCTTCTAGAACACCATCTCCCAATTTCTCCTCTACCGTGAGATATCGTGAGTTGACAGTTTTTATTGTTTTTGAAGATCCATGGTATTCATGGGCGATTCAAGGCTCGAGGTTCACGTATAATGATCCTACAACACTGAGGTATGTGGTTTGTGCCTTTCTATAGATAGTGTTTGAGTTATATTTTAAATGATTCCCAATACCCTTTAATGGCGTATTGCTAGTTTGCAGTTTTAGAAATAATAATTTCCTGATATTCTTGTATTGTTGATTAGTTGTTAATTGAATGTGAATAGGGTTGATTGCTATGATTTGGAAGTGTTTGTCCATGCATGTTTTTTATGGGTGTTTGGTCTTTCTTAGCCTATTAGGCTGTTGTGCTTTCCTTCATAGAGCTGATACGATGAGGTGATCTTATTATCTGACATGTTGTTATGTTGTAGACTATTATACAAGTAGTTATTGTGTTTATATAGGCCATATATTTCTATGCTCAATTGACTTACATAGGGCTGTGGGATCCTGGTTTAGTATACCCTATGGAGAATGGATGTGAGGGCTTCTCCTGAGGGCTGGTTTTTACTGTCACGATGCGAGACCATAGGGGGATTGATGAATGTGCTTCCTCATAATTTTTGTAGTTCCTCGACGTGGGAAACAGGGGGAATGAGAAGTAAGTTATTCCCCAGAGCACCTTTTAGTTACTGATACGAGAGTGTAATTGGAATTGACGGTGAGTGCTTCCTCATAGAGTCTATGATTAAGCTGAACCTGAGGGGATAGACTGTGTGTGTTTCCCTAAGGGTTGCTTGTAATTGTGCTAAAGGTGAACCAGAGGGGTTAGGCTGTGAGTACTCCCAGAGGGTTACTTGATTTGACTAGTGTAACAACCCGAGATTTTGTGAAAAATATTCTTTTAATTTAATTGATGTATTGTGTTGTACGCTACACCAATATTTCCTTGCGCTATACACAACACCGTATTAGCTTGCAGTATACGCAACACTATTCATGGATCATGTTACACACGATTTTGATAGTGGTTATTCTATGCAACATTGAGTGTATATATATATATATATATTCAATGTATAAATGAAATATGGTTGGATTCTATTATTCGAAACAACAAATGAGTCTTTCACAACACGCAACCCTAACTTTGCTTGCATTACACGCAATCACAACCTTCCTCGATAGCGAGTGTAGTACGCAATACCAAGTTTCACTAAACAACGATATATTGTTATAATATTATTATGGACTAGACGTTATAAATAGTGTTAAACACATTTTTAATTTTATAACATTATTATTCATCTTACATGTTTTCTAGAACATGGTATGAGAACAAAATAAATTTTTTGTGTAAAATAAGTATTTTTAAAAAAAATGCAGTTTTTCCACCTTTTGGTGGTGCACCCACATTAAATATAGTTTTGACGTGTTTATAATCTCAATTTGACAGAATAAAAATCTTCCTTGGAATCAGGATATAAAAATTTAATTTAGATAAAATTTTCAAATATTTCTGATAACTTTCATATTTTGTTGAATAGTAAAAACACGCTATATTTTAATTAAAAACAACATTTTCATCACAATAATTTATATGGTTAGATTGTATTTTTAATTGTTTTTAAATTTTAATTAGAATATATTTTTACCATTTAATCCAATGTTGGTCATTTGAATTAATTTCACTTTGAATTTGGACATAAACAAGAGTCGATCTTTTGATTGTTATTGTTTCTTAAAAACACGCTATTTGTTTTGATAACAGGGATTAATTTTAAAATTAATGAATGAAAATTATATGTTTTTAATTTGGAAAAATAGACATAATTTTTGAAATCAGAATATCAAATATTGCTTAGGCTGATTTTTTGGTATTTTTCTGAAAAACATCAATTTTTGATGTATAGTGAAACCACTTAGTGGTAGTTAAAAAAACGGACTCTTTTATTTAAATGAAATTTAGCCACTTCTGTGAATTTAATTTCAAAAATATGACATGCATGGTTGTTATCTAGAAGTAAAATCTGGTTCAATAAGATGAAAATAATTCTTAGTGAATAGTAACTTTTGACTTGTATTTACTACGGTTAAAGGTAAATAGGGTAAATCAAGGTTAAAATAATATTATAAGAATTCCAAATTACCTTAACACTTGTCCTAAACATATTTGATGAGTAGTGGCCGACCATGGGAATCCTTGGGTCGATTCCAGGATCCCATTGAGCCACATGGGAGTGATAATGACAATTTGCAGTAATTAATTTAATGTAAAGACAAAATTGATATTAACAAAAAACTTTTAGTAATTAATTTTTATAAGGGGATATATATATTATCTTTTCAACTATAAATAATAATTTGAAAGCTAAAAATATTTCCTACATGTTGGTATTTGTTTTATAATTTTTAGATATCAAATAAATTAATTATTCATGACACAATAATGATACAGTATTTACCTAATTAATAAATTATTTAAATAAATTGGATTATAATGATTAAAATATTATCCAAAACATTTACAATTCTGATTGGATGATTTTATTTCGACCATGAGTCAGCTTATATTCATCTTGAATTATTTTTGGACCTTTTAAAACTGAAGATAAGTTTATAATAAAATAATATTTTCACACATTCCAAAAGAGTCCCGCCTCCCCCTTATAAAAGGAGACCATTTCTATCCAATTCCACAAACCTCTAAAGCCATTTGGCTCTTCCAACATCTTCCCAATTAAGCTCTATACATCCCTATCCTCCCCCTAGAAACCTTACATTAGGCATAAGGCACTTCAATAAGTCCTTTTGGTTCAAACCAAAGGAAGTTACCCAAATTAAAGGTAATAGTTTCTCTTAAGTTGTTTTCTTTTATTCTACTTCCCCAACCACTAAACTCTTTTTAATAATTTATTTTGTAACAACAAAAATATCCTCATTATACTAGGATGTTGTTATGAGAATTATTAGAACTACACTTACAGACACCTCCATCTAATGGATGAAGAACATAATGTTTCAGTGGATGGAAAACTAGCGCCTCACGAAACGATGATTGTTCGATTTTCTCCTACCACCTCTCATGGTGGCCATTATGATGGCTATATATTCATATATGATATATATTATGTTTATTATTTCCTTACTATTCTTTAATTCCCAATTATATTAAGCCTTTATGGTTTCCATAGTTGGTAAATACGATAATCTCATTTGAAGAAGTGCGGACTACCGCCCCCTCAAAGTGACGTGATTCGTTAATAACTTATGTGGGATTTATAAAGGATGTAGTTAATGATATTATATATGATATTATACTGTAATTATAATATACATTTTTATAATTATGTTTTAATTACATTAAAATAGGAAATATAAATGAAAGTAGTGTTCATGTGTACATACGGCTTACCGTCTCCATGAATGATGCATTTCATTTCTTACCTCCATATGTTATGTAATATTATAAATACATGTATATTCAGGATATATATGATATATAAGTCATGAATATCATTCTGGATATAGTGAACCATTGACCACATGAACAACATGCAATTAAATGAAGTCCATTTTTTACTCAAGTACCAAATATCGACAAAACGAACATTATTAACTTAAATGGTTACATAATATTTATAAAATAGTAATAAGTGATATAAAAGGAATAATAAATTTGGAAAAGGTTCTTAAGAAATTAGAAATTAACTTTGGTTTATTATTCAGGAGATTAAAGAATGATCGAGTCAAGTCAGACATGAGGTAAGGGAACATCTTAACCCAATTTCCGTTCTTTGGGATGATATTCTCTTACTTATTTATGTCGTTCTATGATTTTGTGAGAACTGAATTTTTATATCTTATCATGTATTTATAGATTCTTTATGTTAACTTATAGTGAATACACAAAAGTGAACTATTTTATTTTCAAAAAGATCTTTGTAAGGGATAATTATTTCAATCTCATTCTTATCCGAGATTGTTTATTTGTAAGTATTTACTGGGGTTATGTTTATTATCCATGTCCATGTGTTCTCAAAATGTTTTCATAAAATGTTTACTTTTCTTCCATGTATTCTTAAATTCATTTTAACCTTTTTATTCTTACCACATCGTATGGAAGGAATATTTATTTTGATTACCATACGAGGTATTTTTTGAATTTTCCGACAAAAGTACGAGAAAAATGTTGTTTTTAACTTGTACGGTGTGAACAGATTTTAACGATTTCATAACGCCTCATTTTTATAAATATTACTCTACAATATTTTATTACAATATTCTACAAAATACTTTTCTTTTAAAATTTCATGGCATTTTTTGAAAAGAAAATAATTTTGAAGAAGAAAGGATATTTTCCTCAAGAATTATTTTCATGTGTTTTATCAAAACAATTTTCCATCTAAGATGACATTATTTCATATGTGTATGTTTCAAGTATAATGTCTCTATGATTTACATGGTTTCAATTTTCTTATGATGAAATATCCATTTGTTTTATAGGGATTATATGATGATGGGATGATGTTTATGAAACCCATTTTATTTTTTGGGTTATGATGAATGTTTTAAGTTAATTTTATGGCACAAGTAATTACGATTTCATTATGAGATGTGTGGGACCTATATCTCCATCTAATGGATTGGGAAATGATTTATATCTCATGATATAAACATGACTGAAATGGAAAGTAAATCTGGTTCAGTAATACAGGGCTAGAACGGCAAGTAAACCCGGTTCAGTAAGGGACATTATCCACTAAGATGGTCTTGGAAGCAATGCCTTGGCTACTATAGAAATCATATCATGTGCTTAATGTTTCGCCGCAATTACAAGTTTTATTCCCATGCTATTTTATCATTATTGATGTTCCACTACGATCTATGCCTTATATACTCCCATGTTTTATCTCATTGCTCATGATTTTCATGTTTAAACATTATGGTCATGTTTTTAAGTTCTAATGTATAATTTTTGTTTTATTTTCTCCATGATTACACTTACTGAGCATTTGAGATCACCCTTTATATGTTTTTCCCCCGGATACAAAGAAAGGTTTTAGGTAAGAAAACAAAAGGGTAAGATCTTTATGGGAGATTTTTAATATCTTTCACCATGATTAGAAGATTATGTTCCAAGTTTCCAAAGATACTAAACTATTACAGTCCTTGAGTGTTGGTTATTGTTATGTATTAAGTATTCTGCAAAAGTAATTTAATGTCCATGCATGTCATGTTTGGGGTCTCTATAGTTGGTATTAGAGGAAAGGTTTAGTTAACCTTTGGAAACTTGGACGTGAAAACTTTAGTGACATCCCTAGAGATATTTCTAAGGTATGTCTAGGGATGTCCCTAAGGTTTAGTATAACTATAGGTTACAATCCAAGAGTTTTGTTGAACATCATGAATAACCTAGGGTGAACCTAAGGTGTCACGGATTAAAGAATGTGTGATAAGTCAGACATCCCATAAGTGATTTTTAATGATTATGTGGATCCCCGTTATTTTAACTATTTCTTACACTATGGTTTCTAGTTTTAGTCAATGGAGGGAACGAGAAGCAATTCAGTTAACGTTGATTCTGATGGAAAAATTGGTGACTGTGATAAACAAAATTGTGTAATTCCTAGAGAGAATGATATTTTGATTATGCCAAATCAGTCATCACAATATAGGATTTACAAGGTGAACTTTGGTGGTATTCTTAAGTCATCAAATAAGAGGATGATGGAATTTTATGCATGTTCGCATGGTGAGGAGCATAGAGAAAGGAAGATTGAGATTTATAAAGAAGGGAAGAAGAACCATAAGGAATACCTCAAATGGAGGGGAAGATGTTATCTGTGTGGAGAAAAAGGGTCATATAGTGACAAACTGTTATAGAGTTCAATGTCTTATTTGTGGAGAACATGGTCATTACCCAACTCAATGCCCTGACCTAAGAGGTTACTTCTAAATCAAGGAAGGAATTATTCCATGAAAATAATTGAAGAGGAAGGATTGAAGTTTTTATGTATTGGCATTCAAGAATAATGTTGTTGAGATACTTTTATGGTATATTTGAATATTTATGTATTGGTCTATTGTGGTTTTCAATAATTATATGGTACTGGTAACGAGGAAAAAGTGATTGAAATATTATTGGAAAGCAGATGAAATGCGCATAATGAAGGCATAAGGAGAAAATAATATTATAGTAATCATGAGATCATGACTAAAATAAGGACAAAGTGATATCATGGTTTGAGTATATAGAATTTTTTGATTTTGGTATGTGGAATGAGTTAACTTTTGACAGCATTCATGTTTTTAATAATATTCAATGGGTATTCATTTTTCAAGAGAATACATGATTAAGGTATTCACATGTATGGAATGTGACCAACAAGATATATCATATACGGGGGATAAATTATGGTATTTACATGCTCAATAGATGACATTTCTAGTAATCATTTTCTTTATACTATACGATTGGACAGATGTATTTTGGATAAGCCTAAAGATTTGAAATGGATTATGTTGGACATAAGTTAGTATTGTTTAAGTCTAGAACTTTTTTTGATATTATTAATGGAATGTTATAATAGTGTAGTTTTAGAAAAAGGACAACCTGCAGGATGGGCGACAACCCATCACGTCGGATAAGGATGCGGGAATCGAATGCACAACCAAAGTGCGACAGGCTTTTATTGCCTACCACTAGCCTACAGGAATTCCCTGGTTAGTAGAAACTAGTTTTATTTTATTAAGAGCTATGATATCTGATGTATAAGTCCATTTTAGCAACCATATATGATTAATCTCAGCATAGATGGACTTCTTTATATTTAATAAAATGTGCTAAACTTTTTGCGATAGAAATAGAAGGAATGAACTATCATTCTATCGCATAATCGGCTAACACTTCCCAGAAGACAAATTCAACTTCATTTCTTTAAGAGATGAAGTGGAAATTGTTCTAAGAACAAGAAATAGTGAGATTGTACCAAAATAAATTAAGTATTTAATTTAATTCAACAATTATTCAACTTTAGGGAAATGATCTTGAAAACAAAAAATGTTGTCCTAGTTCTCTCATATCTGATGAATCGGATGGAACCTTAGATCATAACAAATTTATGGTTGTGTGATTGTTGGCTTTTTCATAGCCATGTCCTCTACCACTATTCTTCAGAAGTTGATGGTTATATTTCTCTTCAATGTCCATATTTTCACCTATGCTCTCGTATGTGGACCCAAGTGATGAGTTACTTTGGGTATCCATTTTGTATCTAACGTTCATTTTTAAAATTATGTTTTAGCATTCCTTTTTATGATGTGGGTTTCTATGAAAGAAACATTCAAGTAGTAAACGATTTATAACCCCGACGAATTTTGAGGGTGAAATTCATTTTAACGTGGTAGAATGTAACACCCCGAGATTTTATGAAAAATATTCTTTTAATTTCATTGATGTCTTGTGTTTATGCTACACTATGATTACCTTGCACAAGACGCAACACTGTATTAGCTTGCAGTATACGCAACACTATTCACAGATCATGATACACAATATTTTGATAGTAGTTCTTCTAAGAAACATTGAGTGTATATATATATTCAATGTATAAATTAAATATGGTTGTATTCTGTTATATGGAACAACAAAGGAGTCTCTCACAACATGCAACCATGCCTTGGCATGCATTACACGCAATCACGACCTTGCTCGATAGCATGTGTAGTACGCAATACCAGGTTTCACTAAACCACGATGTATTTCTATAATATTATTATGGACTAGCCGTTATAAAAAGTATTAACAATATTTTATATTTTATAACACTATTATTCATCTTACATATTATTTCGAACATGGTATGAGAACAAAATAAATTTTTCGGGTAAAATAAGTATTTTTCAAAAAAAATGCAGTTTTGCCGCCTTTTGATTGCGCGTCCACATTAAATCTAGTTTTTGACATGTTTAAATGTTCAATTTGAAGAAATAAAATTCTTTATTGGAATCAGGAAAAATAAATTTAACTTGGATAAATTTTTCATATTATTCTGATAACTTCCATATTATGATAAATAGTAAAAACACGCTATATTTTAATTAAAAACAATTTTTTTCATCAAAATAATTTATATGGTTATATTATATTTTTAATTTGTTTTAAAGTTTAATTTGAATATATATTTACCATTTAATCCAATTTTGTTCATTGGAATTAATTTCACATTGAATTTGGAAATAAACAAGTGTCGATCTTTTAAAGGTTGTTGTTTCTTAAAAAAAAGCTGTTTGTTTTGATAATGACAATTAATTTTAAAAGTAATAAATTCCACTTATATGTTTTTAATTTTAAAAAATAGACATCATTTTTGAATTCGGAATATCAAATATAGCTTCGGCTGAATTTTTGGTATTTTTCTGAAAAACTTCAATTTTTGATGAATAGTGAAACCACTTAGTGGTAGTTAAAAAAACTGGCTCTTTCATTTAAGTGAAATTTTGACACTTCTGTGAATTGAATTTCAAAAATACTACATACATGGTTGTTATCAAGAAGTAAAATTTGGTTCAATAAAATTAAAATAATTTTTGGTTAATAGTAACTTTTGACTTTTATTTACTGCGGTTAAAGGTAAATAGGGTAATTCAAGGTTAAATGAATATTATAATAATTCCAAATTACCTTAAAACTTGTTCTAAACTTATTTTATGAGTCTTGGCTGATCATGGGCATCCTTGGGTCGATTTTGGGACCAAATTGAGCCACTTGGGAGTGATAATGACAATTTGGATTAATTAATTTAATGTAAAGACAAAATTGGAATTAACAAAAAGCTTATAGTAATTAATTTTTATAAGGGGATATATAAATTATCTTTTCGACTATAAATATTCATTGGAAATATAAAAATATTTTCAACATGTTGGTATTTTTTTATAATTTTTAGACCTCAAATAAATTAAATTATTCATGACACAATAATGATGCAGTATTTACCTCATTAATAAATGATATCAATAAATAAGATTATAATGATTAAAATATTATCCAAAACTTGTCCAATTCTGATTGGATGATTTTATTTCGACCATGAGTCATATTATCTTCATCAATAATGATTTTGGGACCTTTTGAAACCTAATATATGTTTTTAATAAAATAATATTTTTAGACTTTCCAAAAGAGCCCCTCCCCCCCTTATAAAAAGAGACCATTTCTATCCAATTCCACTCACCTCTCAAGCCATTTGGCTCATCCAAACTCTTCCCAATTAAGCTCTCTACATCCCTCTACTCCCCTAGAATCCTTACATTAGGAATAAGGCACTTCAAAATGTCCTTTTGGTTCAAACCAAAGGATGTTACCCAAATTAAAGGCAACATTTTCTCTTAAGTTGTTTTCATTTATTCTACATCTCCAACCAATAAAATCTTTTTAATACTTTATTTTGTAACAAAACCAGTATTATAAATATACTAGGATGTTTTTACGAGAATTATTATAACTACACTTACACACACCTCCATCTAATGGATGAAGAACATAATGTTTCTATGGATGGAAAACTAACGCCTCACGAAACGATGATTGTTCGATTTTCTCTTACCGCCTCTTATGGTGGCCGTTATGATGGAGCTGTATTCATATATGATACATATTATGTTTATTATTTACTTATCCTTCTTTAATTCCCAATTATATCAAGCCTTTAAGGTTTCCACAGTTGGTAAATACGATAATCTCATTTGAGGAAGTGCGGACTACCGCCCCCTTAAAGTGATGTGATTCGTTAATACCTTATATGGATTTTATAAAGGATGTAGTTAATGATATTATACTGGAATTATAATATACATGTGTATCATTATGTTTTAATTCCATTAAAAAAAGAAATAGAAATGAAAATAGTGTTCATGTGTACGTACGGCTTACCGTCTCCATGAACGGTGCATTTCATTTCTTACCTCCATATGTTATGTAATATTATAAATAAATGTATATGCTGGATATATATGATATGTATGATATATAAATCATGAATATCATTCTGGATATAATGAACCATTGACCACATGAACAACATGTAATTATAAGAAGTCCATTTTTGACTCGAGTTCCAAATATCGACAAAACGAACATTATTAACATAAATGGTTACATAATGTTTATAACATGGTAATAAGTGATACAAAATGAATAATAAATTTTAAAAAGGTTCTTAAGGAATTATAAATTTACTTTGGTTTATTATTCCGGATATTAATGAATGATCGAGTCAAGTCAGACACGAGGTAAGGGAACATCTTAACCCAATTTCCATTCTTTAGGTTGATCTTCTCTTTTTTGTTTATGTCGTTCTTTGATTTTGTGGTAAATGAATTTTTATATCTTATCATGTATTTATACTTTCTTTATGTGACCTGATAGTGAATATACATAAGTGATATATTTTATTTTCAGAAAGATCTTTGTAAGGGATAATTTTTCCAATCTCATTCTTATCTGATATTGTTTATTCGTAAGTATTTACTAGGGTTATGTTTATTATCCATGTCCATGTGTTCTCAAAATGTTTTCATAAAATGTTTACATTTCTTTCATGTACGATTAAAGTCATTTCTACCCTTTTTACTTCTACCACATAGTATGGAAGGAATATTTATTTTGATTACCATACGAGAAACTTTTTGTCTTTTCCGACAAAAGTATGAGAAGAATGTTGTTTTTAACATATATGGAGTGAACGGATTTTTACATTTTCATAAAGCCTCATTTTCATGAAGATTACTCAACAAAATTTTGTGACTATTTTCAACAAAATACTTTTCTTTTAAAATTACATGGTATTTTGTGAAAAGAAAAAGATTTTGAAGAAGAAAGGATATTTTCCTCAATAATTAATTTCATGTGTTTTATCAAAACCATTTTTCATCTAAGATGACATTATTTCATATGTGTATGTTTCAAGTATAATGTCTCTATGATTTAAATGGTTTCAGTTTTCTTATGATGAAATATCCATATGTTTTATATGTATTATATCATGAGGGGTTGATGTTTATGATACCCATTTTATTCTTTGGGTTATGATGAATGTTTTACGTTTATTTTATGGCACAAGTAATTATGATTTCATTATGAGATGGGTGGGACCTATATCTCACTCCAATGCATTGCGTAAAGATTTATATCTCAGAAGATAGACATGGCTGAAATGGAAAGTAAATCTTGTTCAGTAATACAGGGCCGGAACGGCAAGTAAACCCGGTTCTATAAAGGACTTTGTCCACTACGATGGTCTTGGCAGCAATGCCTTGGCTACTATGGAAATCATATCATGTGCTTAATGTTTTTCCACAATTACAAGTTTTATTCCCATGATATTTTATCATTATTTATGTTCCATTATGATCTATGCCTTATGTTATTACATGTTTGATCTCATTGATCAAGATTTTCATGTTTAAACATTATGGTCATGTTTTTAAGTTCAAATGTATATGGTTTGTTTTATTTTCCCCATGATTACCCTTACTAAGCATTTGAGATCACCCTTTATATGTTTTCTTTTCCCTAGGATATAAATAATGGTTTTAGGTAAGAAAACAAATGGGGAAGTTCTTTATGGGAGATGTTGAAGATCTTTCACCATGCTTAGAAGACTATGTTCCATGTTTCCAAAGACACTAAACTATTACGATCCTTGAGTGTTGGTTTTTGTTATGTATTAAGTATTCCGAAAAAGTAATTTAATGTCCATGAATGTCAAGATTTGGGTCTCTACAATTAGCTTCATAATTGAAATATGAAATTGAATTCAACTATAGTAATGTTTTCTGCGGAGTACTTTCTTATTTACAGCTTCTTTTTACTTATTGCCTACCATATATATTCACTGACTATTAGGCACAGATCATTGGGTGGTTGCCTAAAGTGATTAGTCTAATACCCTGTTTGGGTCATTCTTTTGGGCCCAAATAGATTATATTTCTGTAGTAATAGATAAGGTCAAGCACCCATCTAGTTCTTGTACCAGACTCCTTTAGAGATGGAGAGCATGGGACCAAGATGAGGCTTGAGATTCTGAGAAGTTGTTTATTAGTTTTCTTTTGTACATTGGTTTGGTATTTTATTCTATCATTGTGATTTGTTTGGCTATTTTCCTAGTCATATTTATCATGCATCATTATATATATGTGCTCCAATTTGTTCTTTCAGTCTTCCACTGTTAACTATTGTATGGTATGTACAATGTTTCCACTATTGTATATCTAATTTAATTCCATTGGGATACTCTCCTAATGGGGGAATAGTATCCCCACAATCATAACCAAGGCCCTCACTGCTAGTCTACAGCCTCTGGCATTTGGGGAAGTGCGTTTGAGGCCATGTGACCAATCAGATATGGGGCACAAATGAGTGGCTTCTGAAACAGGGATGTTACAAAGTTATATCATAGGAATACTTTTCTTCTTGGCATATTGTTTGGAGCCTATATCAAGGGATAATAACGAATATGTATTTGGTATTAAGCTATTCTCTGGAGTATCTAACCCTTGTATAGGGAAAATTCAATCTACCACAATATTTCAATTTTTTATGATTTTGTGATTATTACAGTTGATTTGATTTCACCATTGGGTGATTCAACTTATTTGTGATGTTATCATTGATGTTTATGAGGTTCTGTTTCTGTTTCAACCTGATGAGATGAGATTATTCCATCTCATACATCACATAGGCACGTTCTTGAAATCACATGTCATGCATTTTTTCCATGACATTTAGGGTGCATTAGTGATTTCATGTTTTTGTGATAGATAAGGTGTTAGTTATGCATTATATTGTGATATATGCCTTGATAAAATACATTTTATTGATAGGGTATTGTTTTTCATAACGTTTTGTTTGAATGAACACCAAAATTCAGTTCTTGGGGTGTTATGGGCCTTCATGGATCAGATTTAGGTGGACATTAACTTGTTTTCCCTATTTATTAGATGTATAAGATGAAACGCATTGATTCGCGTGGATTATGGGCCCTCACATGTCGAAATATGGCACTTAAATGTTCGTTTCAGTGTTTTTATGGGCTCTAGAGTAGTTTTTGAGGACTACTTTCCAAAAAAACCCATAATAAATGTTCTGTAATGTTGAAAACATGTCATGTGTCCTTCTATTTGAGGAGGAAATTTTTTACTCTAGTAAACGTCGTGTACTATATATACATTCCTAGTAGTCTCTAATAGTGTCATAGACTGTGTGGGTAGAGAAATAGGTTTTGGAATTTTTTGGTAGGACACATTGTGTAACGTATGTACACATAGTGCTGTAGAACCGTGTAACAGGATATGAGACTAACAACATGAGTCAGTTTAATCTTTTTAAATATATTTTGTGTCCATATAATACATTCCGTTTAGTGTAACCTGAGTATTCAGACGTGTAATGAGCAACACGGGTCAAGAAAATATTCCTAGTACACATCGTGTCTGGCACAAACACGCCGGGTAGTGTTAGTCGGGTAACCGACCATGTAACAAACAACACGGGCTGGTGAATCTTGACTAGTACATTCCGTCTCTGGAACAAACCCACTGTGTAGTATTGTTTTATGAGAACCGTGTGGGTTAGCCATGTACGGAAACTCAGGATGGGTAAGAGGATTCAAGAACACGTCATTTTTTAAGACAACACGCTGTGTGTTTGGGGTGTTACAGAACCTGGGTTGGCAGGAGGACACACCCATGTGATGGATTAAAGGCACATGCTGCGTATTGATAATACATCCCACGTAGTCTTGTTTTTAAATACATGAATGTTTTCTTTCTCCTGTTACCACCATACACATTTATTTTTCAGTCCTTTATAATCTTGATCGAAGGTGTGCGCTTGAACTTACAGAGTCATACCACCGATATGTCCTCCGGTGGTATTCCAGTTGCAGGGCGGTGATTAGACACCAGAAATTTCTGATCCGGGATGACCTGTAGATCCTCCAGTTCTGCCAATCTTGGAACCGGCCATCATTTCGGAAGCAGGTGCTGACCCACAGTTTTGAGAGGGCTTTATGAGGTTTATGCAGTCCTTCCGAGGAGTACCGCATCCTTCCCCTTCTATGGAATAGCTGACGCAGGTCATTTAGCAGCATCATCCTCCCTCCCTAATAGCGGAAGTAGTACTTGAGGCTGCAGAGTCCTATTTAGAATCCATGCTTTCTATTTTCGGTCATCTGGAGATGCCTCTAGAGAGGAGGGTGAATTTGCCTACATACATGTTTCAGGATTCCGCCAACAGATGGTGGGATGAGATCTCCCTAATGGGATACAAGACGGTTATGGAATTGGATGAGTTCTAGCCTTCCTTCTATGACTACTCATATTTGGATACATTGAGGTCTAATCGAGCATAATATTTCATGAGTCTCGCGTAGGGTCCTCTTTCTGTTATGGAGTATTCGTCTCATTTTACTGATCTACAGTGCTTCAAACCCATTCCATGAGGTGATGGGTTATTCCTAGAAAGGAAGGTCGAGTATGGTCTCAGGCATGACATCTGATCTAAGGTGACCATCTTTATGTTGACTTCCATCACTTATATAGTCAACCAAGCACTGATCACAGACGCAATCTGAGGGATTCTAGATTTGTGATCCAGGGAAGCTCAACATCAAAAGTTATTATCCCTCTTACTAAAAGCAGAAAGCGCCACAAGGTGTCATTGCACAGTGATCCGAGGAGGAGAGACACTTAATCTAGTTGACTGGTGGTGTGCTATAAGTGTGTGCAGTCGAGCACTCTAGGGAACATTTCCCGAGAGACCCAGTGGAGTTCCGATCATGCAGAACGATGGTTCATCTTCAGCGCTTCTGTCAGATCATCTCACCAGAAGGTGGTGACATGGGTTCTTCTATGACTCCTCATTTGGGAATAACACCACCAATTTCTCACCAGTCAGGGAACTGGAGTTCTTCTGACCGTTCAGGCCGAGGCGGAGGTCGTGGACATGGTAGTATGTCTCCAGGCATTCATCGACAATAGGGTGGATCAGCTCCAAGTGTTCAGGAATGGTCACTGGGCGATAGTACATGAAAAACTTTTGCAGGGGAGTAGATCGAGTAGGTAAGTATCCCGAAACCTCTACAGTTCGAGGTACGATCCTAGTTTCCTCAGTTTTATCTTCATATCTTTTTGATACAGGGGATTCCCATAGCCTTTTATCTGTTGCTATTGTTTAGAGCCTTGGGCTCTTTATCTTTTCTTCTGCTGATATCATGATGCTAGACACTCTTGGGGGAGAAGAACAGTTAGTGTACATCAGTTCAAGGGGTTACCTTTTGAGACTGGTGTGTGTCACTTCTTATGGGACCTCTATTTCTTGGAGATGACAAGCTTGGATTTCATTCACATAATGGACTGGTTAGTTCCCTTCCTAGTTTTTTTTGATTTCCATCATCGAATGGTGAGTTTCACATCTCCATAGGGAAGATCCTTTGTAAATAATGGTGAATGGGATGTCCAGGAGAGCTGATTGGGACTCGAGCATCATGGGTTGGGAGGCGTTACAACCCATATTTCTAGTCTATATCTAGATGACTAGGGGACTTCACCATTTGACTTTCCTCCATTTGGGGATCATTTCAGGGACTTCTTTATAGAGGACTTTTCAGTTTTTACTCCAGAGTGAGAGGTGGGATTTTCTATTAAGCTTATTCCATGAGTGGCACCGGTGTCCATTTTTCCTTATAAGAGGGCTACACCAGAGTTAGAGGAGCTCAAGAAGCAGCTGGAGGAGTTAAAGACATAGGGTTGCATCCAACCCAATACTTCTCCTTGGAGTTCACATGTCCTGTTTGCGAAGAAGAAAAATGATACCATGAGACTTTGTGTGTATTATCAGAAGATGAACCAGTTGACGGTCATGAACCGATATCCCATGCCGAGGATGGACGATCTCTTTGATCAGCTTCGAGGAGCCTAAGTGTTCTTAAAGATTGAATTGAGATCCAGTTACCATCATTTTCATGTTTGACCATCTGATATACATCTTAATGACTTTTGGAGTATGTATGATCTGTACGAGTATGTGGTAATGTCGTTCCATCTCACGAACTCTCCTGAAGTCTTCATGGAACTTATGAAATGAGTATTCCATCCATACATGGATTCCTTCTTAGTGTTCTTCATTGATGATATCTTAGTGTACTCTCTCACTCTACGCAACCATGCCTCACATATTGAAATTGTTCTGAATACACTGAGAGACCATCAGTTATATTCTATGACCTCAAAATTCCAATATTGGACCATCCAAATTCACTTCTTGGGTCATGTTATCTTAGAGACAAAAGTATCAGTAGAACAAGAGAAAGTGACAACAGTAGTTTTGTGGGAGCATCCAAAAAACATCTTTGAGGTATAGAGTTTACTAGGGCTGGTTGGATACTACAGATGCTTTATATAGGAAATTTCACACTTATTAGAACCACTGAAGGGTCTGAAAAAGAAGGGTGTGAAGTTCTAATGGTCCGATTCTTGTGAGTCAGCCTTTTAAGAGCTTAAAGGGATGTTGACTTCAGCACAAATACTAGTATTTCTAGAGTCAGGAAAGATCTATACTGTTTACTATGATTATTTAGGTATCGGGATGGGATCTGTGCTTTTGCAGGGAGGAGGAGTCGTTGTGTATGGGTCTCGACAGCTGAGGCCACGTGAGAGAAATTACCCAATGCATGATCTCGAGTTGGAAGCAGTTATTCATGTATTACGCTGTTGGAGACACAACCTTATGGGAGCGAATTTTGTGGTTTTCACCAACCAAAATAGTCTCAATTATATATTCACTAAGAATGACCTGAATTTGAGAAAAAAAGGTGGGTTGAGTACCATTAGTGATTTGACTATGAACATTCCTATACGCCTGAGAAGGGAAACACAGTAGCTAATGCGTTGAGTAGGAGAACTCAGATACAAGCAGTTCATAAGGCAGTCAACGAGTAAAAACATATGTATTTATTCTCTGAGAAGCATTTGGAGGTGCATGATAGACATGGGAAAACGTTTCTTTCTTCAGTAGTTGTTACCTCTTCTCTTCTTGATTGAGTGTGAATGAGGCATCTATCAGATTCTGAAGACCTAGTCCTACGGGAATTCTTGTCAGCAGAGGACCCCATTCATAGGTTAACCATAGGTGTTGACGAGATCTTGTGTTTTCATGGGCGTGAATGGGTTGCATCATATATATACGTGGAACTGATTCAGGACATTAATTCCCCAGTTTGGGCAGTTCATCCTGGTGTCACCAAGATGTATCATGATCTACATTGTCTGTATTGGTGGCCAGGTATGAAGAGAGATGTTGCTGGTTTCATCATGAGTTGTTCCACCTGTCCGCAGGTGAAGGCATAGCATCAGTGACTAGTAGGGCTTTGGCAGTTGTAAACCATTCCCGAGTGTAAGTGGAATGATGTCATGATGGATTTCACGACCGGTTTGACATGGTCTCCTAGAGAGAATGATGTGTTTTGAGTTATCATTGACAGACACACAAAAGGTTCTCACTACATTTTTATCAAGGAGTTCTTTAGTGTTGATGAGATGGGACGGTTGTACATCAGAGAGATTGTACATCTAAATGGTGTTCCAAACTCCATTTTTTCAAACAGGGATGCATGTTTTACTTATTGGGTCTGGTAGGGCCTACAGAATTCTTTGGGTACATAGGTACTTTTGAGTATAGCTTTCCATCCCCATACAGATGGTCAGTTTGAGCATACAATTTAGGTTCATTATGAAATGCTTCAAAAATTAATACAGGATTTTGTAGGTTCATTGGAGAAGCACATACCTATTGTGGAGTTTTCCTAAAATAATAGTTTTCAAGAAAATATTTAGATGGCACCTTTTGAGTATATGTACAGTAGGCCATGCCGATCACCCCTATGTTGGATGGAGGTAGGAGAGGAATCTATGATAAGACCTCTTCTTGACCAGGAGACCACAAAACATATAGAGTTGATTTAGAAGACGATGGATACTGCACCGTTTTGATAGAAGCCTTATTTTGATCTACCGAGATAACCTCTAGAGTTCGAGGTGGGTGATTGGGTTTTTCAATGTGTCACACCGAGGCTGGGACACCAGAGGATTAGGAGAGGGGTTAACTTCCAAAGAGATACATTGGGACTTTTGAGGTTTTAAATATAGTTGGGATTCTTTCCAATAGGTTGCAGTTACCTCAGAGGTACTAGGATATGCATGACGTCTTCCACATTTCTCAGCTTTGACGTTAATTCTCAGACTTGTCTCAGGTTTTCTAACCTAAGGAGGTTTATTTGTAAGTTGATTCAGCATTCGAGGAGTATCCTATCTAGATTTTTTATTGCATTGTTAATTTTCTCCATGGATGGTCTATTCCTCTGGTACAAGTTCTATGGAAGCATGTGTGATTACAGGACATGACATGGGAGAGGGAGACCGATGTACGATTGTAGTGGCCAGAATTTTTCGAGGATTCTTCTTCTACACCACCTTTCTAGAAAATTAGAGTAAGAATTAATATAATGGGGGGATTTTTTAATAAACCGTATCTTTTTTCTAGGTAGGATTTTCTTTTTCAGGTGTTTTTGAGAAAAATATGAATTTTTAGAAATTTTTGACGTACATGTCATTTACCTTATAAGTACACATCGTATACTCTATTACCGCTAGTAGCCATGTGATGGTCGTGTAACGGAAATGCACATGGCCATGTGGGGTGACCTGGAGGCCGCCTAAAGTGGGTCCCGGTAAGGGAATGTACATGCCTTGTACTTATAAAGTACATACAGTGTACTTTCTTTTTTTCTTCAAACAGAACGGGGTCACGTCTATTCGACGTAAAGCCTTCCTTCTTGTTCTGACTCATCCAAGAGCATCTGTACTCTGACAATCATCACTGAGCCCCTGAATCACCATCTATCCTCCGAATCAAACTCTGTCAGTTGCGTTGGAATCGCATTGTCGAGTTCTCTCTTCTTCAAGAACACCATCTCCTGATTTCTCCTATCTCATGAGATATCATTGGTTGAGTGTTTTTATCATTTTTATAGATCTATAGTGTTCATAGGTGATTCAAGGATCGAGGTTAATGTATAATGATCCCACCACACCGAGGTAGGTTGTTTGTTCCTTTCCGTAGATAGTCTTTGAGTTATATGTGCAATGATTCCCAATACCCTTGAATGTGGTGTTGTGTGTTTATGGTTTTATCCCTAATAATGGTCTGTTATGATTTTATTCCTATGTAGAGGTTAATTGAATGTGAATAGGGTTGATTTCATTGATTTTGAAGTATTTTCCCATGCATTTTTTTATGCTCGTTTGGTTTTCTTAGCCTGTTAGGCTATTGTGCTTTCCTTCCTTGTGCTAATAGGATGAGGTGATCTTATTATCTGACATGTTGTTATGCTGTAGAGTGTTATACAAATAGTTCATGAGGTTTACATTGCCATATATTTCTATGCTCGATTGACTTACACAGGGCAGTGGGAACTTGGTGTAGTAGACCACAGGGAGAATGGACATGAGGGCTTCTCTAGAGGGTCTGTTTTTACTATTGTGATGCGAGAATATAGGGGTAATTGATGAAAGTGATTCCTCAGAGTGTCTGTAGTTCTTCGACGTAGGCCACAGGGGGAATGAGATGTAAGTGCTTCCCTAGAGCACCTTTTAGTTATCGATACAAGACTATATGGGGAATTGACAGTTATTGCTTCCTCAGAGAGTCTATGCTTAAGCTGAACCTGAGGGGTTAGACTTTGTGTGCTTCCCAGAGGGTTGCTTGTACATGTGCTAAAGTAGTACTAGAGGGGTTAGGCTATGATTACTCCTAGAGGGTTACCTTATTTGATTAGATTCATACTTGATATATGACATTTCATTGAACTGTAGGAATTTATGCCGGTGTGTACTTCCATGTTTAATGATTATTTTTAAATATTTCCTTCCATATATATTCACTGACTATTAGGCACGAATCATTGGGTGGTTTCCTAGTGGAAAGAGTCTCACACCATGTTTGGGTCATACTTTTAGGCCCAAACTGATTATATAGCTGCATGTATAGATAAGGACAAGAAGCCTTCTCCTTCGGGTACTTGACGAATTTGGAGCTCGAGAGCATGGGACCAAGCTGAGGCTTGCAATGCTGAGGAGTTGTTGATCTGTTTTCTTTTTTAATTTGGTTTTGAACTATAAAACAACATTGTGATCTATTTGGATGTTTTCCTAGTTACATGTATCACGCATCATTATATATGTGTGCTCTAGTTTATTCTTTCAGTCTTCCGATGACTATTTTTGTATGGTATGTTTACAATTTCTGGTATTGTATATCTGATTTACTTTCATTGTGTTACTTTGCCAACGGGGGAATAGTTTCCCCACTATCACACCCAAGGCCCTCACTTCTAGTTAGCAAACTCAGGTTTTTGGGAAAATGTGCTTGAGGCCATGTGACCAACCGTGTACGGGGATCCTCTTGGTGGCTTCTAGGACTGAGACATTATAGAATTCTTGGATACGAGTCTTCTTGAGGGTTCATTGGGGAGATGAAGGAGCATAGTGACCCAGATACATGATGTGGAGAATCTTTCATGGGAATACATAAAGTGACTCATCAGAGTGGATTACTTCTTATATACATTATGCAAAGTGTGTATACAAGATCTGTTGTATCTTCGCATTATGGAGGATTACTGAGAATGGTTTATTGATCATTCTTTCTACTTCACTAATGTGGTTCAAGACCTGTTCTTCAGGGATCATACATTCTAGAAGGAGATACACTATCAGATCAAGGAATCCATAATATTCATTAGCATTCCTAATTATGATGGGTTACTGGAGTGATCTTTGTAAGTGGAGAGATTTTTGGCGGAGTAGGTGCCAGTTGTTGGAGGTACCAACAAGCACCAGGTAGTTGATCCTTTAGAAGTAGGTATATGATACTAGACACATTGAACCTATAGTATAACTTACTCTAGGATTTGACCCCATGACATGGTATCAATGATGTGGGGGCTCTCAGGGCAGAGTGAGTCAGTAGAAAGACAAGTGGTGTTATTCTTGTGGTGGTTGGGGACATCTGGGTAGAGATTTCCCAGCTCACCATATAGATGGCCAAGGGATGGTTGAGGGATCACTGAGGCAGAGGAAGAAGTAGAAGTATGGTGGTCTTTTGGGTGGAAAACATGGATATGTAGCATGTAAATCAGCAGGCAGTGGGAGGAGGTTCAATGTATTACCAACACCACGCCTAGGTGGTCCACCACTAGTTTAGGTGTTTGTTGGATATGGATGAGATCAACCATTGGAGATGGAGTATTATGACCCTAGTACTCTAGGGATTATTAGAGGTATTGTATGTTTATTTTCCACATTATCTATAGTTTTGATATACATAGTATCCATTAACTCTTTTCATGCTCTGAACCTTGTTCAAGGATCAAAGATTCATGTGGAACTGTTTACTTGACCCATATGTTTAGATAATCGTCTCTGAGGGGATTTTATGATCACAAATTGGTGCCGATAGTGTGAGCTCAATCTTGGAGTTGATATTTTTGTTTTGGATCTCATAGTAGTGACATCGTGGATTTACGATGTAATTCATTGAATGGTGTAGTTATCAACAGGTCCAGCTTAGATTGACTGTTTTATGTGTAAAGTACAGGGTGTCCACAATGATGGGTCTAGGTTTTACTTTTTTAGCAAAAAAGGAAACCCATGTAGTATAGGATGCACATAATCATTAGTGGGTATAACTAATTACTCATCAATTTTCTAGTCTCACACTCAGTGTAGTGGGTGATTGGAGAACTTAGTTTCCTATAATGGTTGTAGAGTATGAGGAAGTACCCATGGATTGAACCAATATATACACAAGAATATTGGATGGTTCCCACAGAGCATCATTAGTTGAGGATACAGTTGGAGGACATATAGATGAAGAGATTTGTGGGACCTAGTTTTTCACTCTGGGCAATCCCTAGATTTGTTTGACAAGAAGACAGAAAGGAGATTGAGATTTTGTGTCGACTTCCGTCTCCTGAATCTAGTGACAATGAAAAGAACTTATCCAATAATGGGGATCGAAAACATCTTTGATCATCTGAAGAGAGTGAGCTGGTTCTCAAAGATTGACCTTAGGTCTAGGTACCGCGAGCTTCGTTTATGGGATGAGGATGCACTTAAGAAAATCTTCATTTGTCATTACAATCAATTCAACTCTTTGGTGATGCTATATGGAATGAAAAATGTACCATTAGTATTCATGAGACTGATGAATAATATCTTAAACCATACATCGACTAGTTCATGGTGGTCATCATTGATGACATCCTAGTGTACTTGGAGACCAAGGAGGAGAACGAGATACACTGCAGCATAGTCTTGGACACACTGTGAGAGCCCAAACATTAAGGGAATCACTCAAAGTATATGTTCTAGATATGAGAGGTCAAATTTATAGGACATGACCTTTCAGAGGATACAATTTCTTTGGATTCTATGAAAATAAAGGTGATGCGTTATGTGGATCAACCCAAAAATGTTACCGAGGTAAAGAGTTCCTAAGGTTGGTTAGGTACGATTGAAGATTTTTTGCCAACGTTTCCATAGTAGAAGCATATTTGGATGTTTTGGAGTGAAAGGGGATGAGTTTTGTGCGGAAGGATAATTTCTAAGGGAGGTTTTAGATGATAAGTAAGTGATTTATGAGAAACCATATCCTGATATTTCTGGAGGATGTTGTTGAGTACGTGTTGTTATTTAATCTATCAGGGAACCGAAATGTTTGTGTCCTTATGCAGGGGTAACCAGTGATTGTATATGGGTCACTCTAGTTCAAATAGAACAAGAAGAACTATGTGACCAATGTTGTTGTGCTAGTGGAAGTTATATTAACATTGACAATGTGGCGACACTACCTGATGGGCCAACGATTTATCATCTACACTGAACACAAGAGTATCAAGTATATCATCTCTATAAAGGATCTGAAGATAAGATTGAGGCGATTTCACGATTTCCCATAGAACTATCAATTTTATATTTTCTATACTCTGGGGAAGGGTAATGTAGTGGATGACACTCTCAACAGGAGGTCCAACATGGAGTTGTTGAGTGTTGTATCGGAGTAGTTGGCTGCATTGTATATATTCTTTGTGGATGGAGACAGAGCATCTAACCACCATTTGATGTTTGTTACCACTCCACTCTAATAGTGAGTCAGGGAGGCACAACTCAGAGACATAGACTATTAGACCTTACATGTTGAGATGTCAATAGGTCATGCCCCTAATGGATATTTGAATATTGGAGAGCATGATGTTGTCTTTAGAGGAAACACATTTGTACAAATGGCATTGCGAGAGGAGGTTCTGAGGGAGTTCCACATGTCCCCTTTGGCAGTAAATATAGGTGTGGTGAAGATTTAACAAGACCATTGATGTCAGTTATGGAGTCTATGGATGAATAATGTAGTTTAAGTGTTTGTTATCGATTATACACTTGTCAGCTGTGAGGGCAATGCACCATGTTCTAGTGGGATTGACCCAGCCACATGAGGTGCAAGAATGTAAGTGGGATGTGATATCTATAGCCTTCATTATGGGTTTTCCGCACACATATAGGGGATATGATACTATCTGGGTGATCATTGTCTCACTCACCATGTTTTCCTACTTCCTATTAATCTGTGAGCAGAGTTTAGTAGAGATCCGGAGATGCCTGTATATGCAGGTTGTAGTTCATATTCAAGGATTTACATGGGAGATCATTTTACATAGTGATGATCATTTCACATCCTAAACAGGTAAGGGATTTCTTGAGTCATTTGGAACTCATTTGTTCCTGATCATGACATTTAATCACCAAATTGATGGCCACACATAAGGAACCATTTAGGTTCTAGAGGACACGTTGTGTTTTTGAATCCAAGACTTTAGCCACTATTTGTAGGATCACCTACCTATAGTGGAGTTTGTGTACAACAAGAGATAACACTACACCATTGGTATGGAACCATTATATCCCTTGTACGGTAGACCCGGAAGGTCAGCACTGTGCGGGATAGACCCCGGGGGGTCATCACTCATGGGTCCAGAGTTGGTAAAGGATACCACTGAGAAGGTGAAGATCATCCATAAGAGGATGAGGCCTACACATAGCTGAAAAAATTAATATTCTGATAAGAGACATGGGTTTTTTTGAATTTTAGTAGGGATACCATGTGTTACTTCAACTCTCACCTTGACGGGGATTACATATATTTTCCTTGGGAAGAAAGTTATCTACAAGATACATAATCCCTTTTCAAATTATATAGAGGGTTTTCTAGGTTTTTACCACCTTGTTATACCTTCGTAGTTTTTTTGGGTACATGATTTATTCCACATGTTTCAGCTAAGGAGTATTTCCAGGATCCATCACACATAATTGATTGGGGAGAGATAGAAATTGATGATGGGTGGACTTTTCCAGAGTAGCCGATTGAGATTGAGGAACGACAGGAGAGGATAAATTATGTAAAGTTGATTCCTATAGTGTGTATTCAGTGGTAGTATGAGAATCACCAAGAGATCACTTTGGGGTTGGAGACTCAGTTTCGTACTCAAAAACCTCACCTTTTTGTAGAGTATCCATTTTTTTCTTCCAGGGATGTACATCAACATGGTGGGTAGAATGTAATGAATCAGATATTCTCTCCAAATAATTTATTAAATTAATTGTGAATATTCTGAGACCAGGCGCTGAGATGGTTATTGATTCTGAGGCTCAGTTTTCTCTAGAAAAATTGGAGAAAAATAATCAATTTTGAATAAAATGCACATGTTTTGTTTCATTAAAACTATAAAATTCATAAAAAGGTTTCTGGATTGAAAATATCAGGTCACTATTTCATTAAGAATAGAAAATTTTCATTAGGAAGGGCCTAAACATGACTGGCATGGGTCGAGGGTGAATGTTTATTTTTAGACTAAAACGTCATTAAAACATTTCATAAAAATATTTTATTTGATGCTTCATTGGTTTCTTTTATGAATAGAATATTATCATGAATCCAAGGCTATGACATAACAATAGAAATCCACTATGAAAAGGATATAGAGCTTCCTCCATTGAACACCGAACGATTAGAGAATCAGGAACAAATAACCTAGTATTCAACGGATGAACAAACGATATTGACACAACTTCTCCATTTTTCAACATCCGATCAAAATATTATGTAGTGTGTTGTTTTATCGCAATTTATTCACCATTCATAAATTAGACGAAGAATGTGGAGCAACCCACAAATAGGTTGATACATGGTTCAATCTCAGTAGGGTAGGAGTAATATATAGAGGTTAAATTGGGGTTATATATTTGTTATTGATTTGTTTTTCATGTTCACTTTAACAATGATGAATCATGGAAAAAAACCATGGAAAAGATCTATCATCCGGGTGTTTTTGTGCTCTTATATTATCCCTCATTCATATATTTATTAGATTTCTTCATGTTTGTTTGATAGGATTGATAGTTGCGCCTTCGATTCATGGAAAAAAAAATCTGAAACTGAAGATCTGACACCCCAAAACACTAAAGAGGTATGAAGGTGATGACGTGGTTCTTCCAGTTCTGGAGGAGTGTGAGGTGGATTAGACGAAAGTAGGGCAACCGGTGGAGGAGGAGGAACACAGTACAGGCAGGAACGTATAGGATCCCGTCGTAGCGGAGGCCACGAGCAGCTAACAGGGACACATAGACGAGGGACTGTGTACCCCACAGGCGGGCCATGTGGAGCCCATGATGGTGGCGAGGCAAAGTGGATGGGTGTTGAGGAGGACCAGCTATGTGAAACATGGAATAGTGATGCATTGACCCGAGGCACACAGTTAGGAAAAGCACATATAGTACACCATGTCAGCCCACATGCAGTGGGGTGGAGAAGGGGAGCTTGTTCACTCTAGTGGCGTAGAGGGATGGCCAGTTTCGGGCCTGACCAGACCAGATTGGACCTGGCCTGGTCAGGTCAAACTGCAACATGTTAGGTCAAGTCAGCATGATCGGGTTGGGTTGACCGATAGGTCGGGTCGGGACCATTGGGTCATATCATATCTAGATCGAACCCAGGTTAGACCTTTTTATAAAAATAGTCGTAACTTTCAAACTGTGCATCTATTTGAAGACACATTTACAGTGTTGGGACCCGTGGGACATGACGTCCTTTTTGTGATACTCTATTTTTATAACACCCCAGGTAAATAAAGAATATGAAATTTTTATATTTATCCATATTTGTGAATAAAATATTAATATTACTTTAAAGGGGATGCTATGCTCGATGGCGTACCCAATACGCGACAACGAGTTCCTTTGAAATCTTACGTTTCACTCTAATAATAAAATAATATTATTTTAAAAGGTAGTTAACGCCTAACTGTTGTGATGGCGGGAATGAAATGAACTAACTACAAAATGATTATATATGTTTGTCAAATATTTTTACGCTTTACAATTAATGTTAGAGGATTAAAAATGCGAATGAATCCAATTTTTAAGCATAAACATTCTGATATTCTTTAAATGGTCGATTAAGCGCCTTTTGATGGAAAACCTCTTTTAAATATACTTTTTGAAAATTTTATGTGTTATATTTGACAAAATAAAATTCTTCTTTATAATCGGGACATCAAAATTTACTTTGTGTAAATTTTTGGTATTTTTCTGAAAAAGTTCAATTTTTAATGAATAGTGAAAAATGTTGTATTTTAATTCAAAACCTCTTTTTAATCTAATTTATTTATATGATTAGATTATATTTTTAATTGGTTTTAAAGTGAAATTAGAATATATTTTTACCATTTTATCCAATAGTGGACGTTGGAATTAATTTCACTTTGAAATCGGACTTAAACTAGTGTCAATCATTTGATACTTTTTGTTTCATAAAACACACTATTTGTTTTGACAGTAGGAATTAATTATTAAATTAATTAATGAAACATATATGTTTTTAATTTTGTAAAATTGACCCAATTTTTGAATTCGGAATATCAAATATAGCTTAGGGTGAATTTTTGGTAATTTTCTGAAAAACTTCAATTTTTAATGAATAGTGAAACCACTAAGTGGTACTTATAAAAACTGATTTTTCCGTTTAAATGAAAATTTTCCTTCTTTGTGTTTTGAATTTCAAAAATCCAACATACATGTTTGTCATTAAGAAGTAAAATTTTGTTCAATGGGATTAAAATAATTTTTTGGTGAATAGTAGCTTTTTATGTTTTTAATCGCAATTAGAGGTGATTAGTGTAGTTTAAGGTAAAAATAATGTTTTAATAATATGAAATGACCTAGACCCATGTCCTACCCTCATTTCATGAGTCACGTACGACCAAGATAATCCATGGGTCAACTTGGGGACCCCATGGAGCCACTTTGGTTTGAAAATGACATAAATTCCTTTTTATTTAATGTTAAAATTAAAATGACACAAACATGAGTTGTTTAACTAAAACAATTTTTACATGGTGTTATAAAAGTCAATTTTTTTACTATAAATAGTAATTGGAAATCTAAAAAGATTTCCTACATCATAGTATTTTTTTTATAATTTTTAGACATTAAATAAATTAAAGTATTTATGACATCATGATGATGCAGCGATGACCTCATTATTTAACGATTTAAATAAAGTGGAAAGATAATGTAACATATAAGACCTACACATGTCCAAAACCTATTGTATGGGTGGATTGAGAACCCTTATCACCTTATCCTCGAAACACATCAATTTGGGACTATTAAAATCCGAATCTCATTCTAAAATAAAGTAACATTTCCTTACTTTCCAAAAGTGCCCCTCCCCTCCACTTATAAAAGGCCTCCACCTCTACCTCCTTACCCACACTTACAAAGACTTTTGCTCGGCCAAAACCTGACCATTTTATCTCTCCAAATCCCTCTATAACTCCTTGAAGCCTCACTTTGGGCAGAAGTATTCCCAAGGAAGCCTTTTAGCTCAAACTAAAAGGAGGGCCCCGATTTTAAGGTAATGTCTTCACTTGAGTCCTTTTGTTTTATTTTGCTTCTCCAACCCCCTAAACACTCTTCATTCATTTCTATTGTAACATCTACAGTATCTTCAATATACTTGGATGTTGTTATAATAAGGATTCTAGCTACACTTACATACACCTATATCTAATGGTTAAAGAACATACTGTTTCCGTGGATGGCGAATTTCTGCCTCACAAAACGAGGATTGTTCAACACTCATATATCACCTTAAAAGGTGGCCATTAATATGTCACTATATTTATGTATTATATATAAAATGTTTATGTTTTACTTAATCTTATTTATTTTCCATTTATGGCATATCCTTTATGGTTACCATTATGAGTAAACGCGATATCTTCATTTTTAGAAGTGCAGACTACCGCCCCCTCAAAGTGATTTGATTCGTTAATGCCACATGTGGGACATATAAAGGATGTAATTAATGGTATTATATATGATATTATACTGGAATTATAATATACCTTTATATCATTATGATTCCATTCTATAAAATATGAAATAGAAATGAAAGTAGCGTTCATGCGTACGTACGGCTTACCGTCTCCATGAACGGTGCATTTCATTTCTTACCTCTAAATGATTATGTAATATTATAAATTCATGTATATACTGGAAATATATGATATATATGATATATACATCATGATTATAACTCTGGATATAATGGATACATGAACAACTTGTAATTATAAAGAGCATATTTTGACTCAAGTACCAATGATCGTTTAAACAACCGTTATTAACTAAAATAATTACATAGTGTTCATGACATGGTAATAAGTGATATAAAAGGAATAATGAACTTGAAAAAGGTTCTTAAGGAATTAGAAATTAACTCATGTTTATTATTTAGGAGATTAAAGAACGATCGAGTCAAGTCGGACCCGTGGTAAGGGATCCAACCTCTCTCTTTTTTTTTAAGAACACTCTTTTATGTCATTCCTTTTAAAGCTCATATTTATTGTTATTGGGACGTTCTTTTATATTACTCTTACTGTAATTTTTATTTTCATATGATGAGAGACCCTATTATCGCTCATCAATCCATTTTGGATGTTTTGAGTAGCGCCGTTAGGCTGCCGAATTTTCGTAAGAGATCTAACCTCTCTCTTTTTTTAAGTACTCTCATTTATGTCACTTCTTTTAATATACTCTTTATTATGATGAGGGATGTTATTTTATATTCCTCTTACTGTTAATTTTATTTTAATATGATGAGAGACCCTATTTGATCTCATCAATCCATTTTTGGAAGTTTTAAGTGGCGTCGTTAGGCTGCCGAGTTTTCGTAAGGGATTTTTCATCTCACTTTTATTCTCGTGAGATTTATGCTACATTTGCAACAATTTCCTTTGATTGGTGTATGTAATGACCATTATTTTACTCGTTGTGTAATATACTTTCATTTATGAGTATTTACATCAATGATGTATTGTTCTTCTTTCACGGGGTGTATGTTTCGAAAGATACCCATGTCGGTAAGGGAACCTGTCACCCTCCTCTTTTTAAAAGACGTCTTTTGTTTTGTCTTTTAATTCACATAACATTATGTTGGGATATGTTATTCTATGTCCTTAGTGATTTAAATTTTATGTCCAAGTGATGAGATACCCTTTTTATCTCTTATCAACTCATTTTCTGAATTTTGTAGTGACGCCGTTAGGCTGTCAAATTTTTGCAAGGGAACTTCTTAACCCAATTTTGATTCTTTGGGATAATCTTGTACTCCTTGAATATGTCGTTCTATGAATATGTGTGAATAACCTCTGATTGTTTTACACTTTATATCCACTTATATTTGGTGTATTATTTTGTCACACATAATTATGTAATTGATTTATCGTTAATCCAAGGATACCATCTTTGTATGGGACTTCGTCTCAATATCCTTTCATTGAGGCATATTTTGTTTTATACACAACCTTCTTCTATATGGTGTATAAACCCCTATGACTTTTACGTATATCCGAAAGGAATATTTTTTATATGAAGCGATTACTAAACGACAAAAGGGAATGTTTTTGTCATACGTATGCGGCGACAACGACTTCTCCGCCGCCGTGACCATTATTTGAGTTTCGGCTTCCTCTACAAGCCATACCTTCTTTTTAAAAGAAAAATAAATACCATGTTTTACTTTTCTTTTATTTTGGTATTGAAAATGGTTTTCACAATTTTTTTATATCAATGTGTTGTATTGATATCTTGTGACTGAAAGGTGGAAATGTTATGCTTCCTTTATGCATGTTTTATGTGATACGATTATGTTGTGGTTCTTGTGAATTATTATGAAGACTGGTGGTTCCGTGATAAACTAAGGGAGGGTGAGCCCGATATAGATCTCCAATGCATTGGGTAACGCGACAGAGTGAAACGTTAAGGTTTCTCCGATGAGATTTAGGGAATATACTGTGGTGGGTATTCCAAACGTAACCACGAGGGTTACTCCCTACGTAAGAATGTTTTGATTGCCTCAAGTTACCTTTATGTCTTAAGATTTTTATGATTCATTCATGATTTGATGAGGTATGTTAAAGTTCTTATGTTTTATGAGTAAATTATGATTTCATTGATTCTTATGTGCACATGTACTCATGTTTCCTTTCCATATATTTTTATATCCCTTACTGAGCTTTTTATGCTCATCCCAAGTTTTTTTGAATTTTTTTTTCACAGGTCAAGGGAAAGGTACATGGTATGATGATAGTGTCAAGGGAGTGTCAAGAAAGAATCCATGTTTTATTTTAAATATGTTTCCGTTGATGGAAAAAAATGAATACTATCTTTATGTAACCACTTTGTTTAAATGTGGAATGTAATTCATGTTTTATGATCTAATTCTATAAAACTCTAAACTAGAAAAGATCCTCAATGTGTAATATTTTAATAACTCAAGATTAAGTAAGGGTTAAGGCTGGGGCCTTATAGTTTGTATCAATGGTCGGTTTAGATAACTTTAGAGGTTAGGGTATTCTCTAAGCATAAGTGACAGTACCATAATGGATAGGATTTCAGAAAGAGTCCTAGTTTTAGATAAAGTGAATGAGTAAGTATATCTTAGTGATTACCTTCCTCATTAGTACATGATGGTTTTGTTGATATACTCACACTGACATTTCTATTTTTAGTGAATGGATGGATCTAGCAGGCACCAAAGTGACAATAGGTTTGAAGGAAACTGTGGTGGTTCTCTGATTAAGAGACTAGATGAAATGGGGGATTCAATGAGGAAACTTGTGGTTGTTCTAAACCAACTATCAAGGAGTCATGATCAACCACTTGAACCTTGGTATGTTCTATAATTCATCATGTACGAGATGACAAATCTATGTGGAAGTTCAGGTAATAATTATAAAGGTAACCATTAGAGTTTATATGATCCTTACTTTTGAGGTAATTATGGGTTATTATATATTATGATGGAAAATGAAAGGCATGAGATAAACATGAGGTTAAAATATTTTATGATAATTTTTGAAGATTTTATCTCGTTTTGGGGAATGTTTTAATAATTATATAGTTTTGGAAAAAGGACAACACGCAGACAGTGTGACAACCCATCGTGTCGGACAAAGTTGCGGGAATCGAACCCACAACCAAAGTGCGACTTGTATTTATCGCCTACCACTGGACTACGTGAAGTCCCTGGTTATTTTGACAAATTCTTTTTTACTTAGATGATTTTATGAATCAAGAGTAAGTTTATTTTGGTTTATCTATGGAAATTATTAACCTATCATCGAGGATATGTGATTAGGTTAATTACTTTCCAATATGAGAATTTAAAAGCAACTGATGTTATTTGGAGATAAAAGTTAATTTGTACCTTGGAAGACTATGTGACTAGGTCCTTCAAATATTTGGGTTTTAATCTTATTTTGGTTTACTTTGAAGAATTTTATGGAAAAATTGTTTATCAAATGGTCCTCATTGAACTTTGGGTTTTGTTGGACAAATTTTGGAGATTAAGAATAGATTTTCTTTTTATAAAGGGTTATCCTTTTCTGGATTATCTGATCTTGTACTAACCATTTTGGTTTTGGTTTTGGTTAAAGTCTAAAGACATGGGAAGTATATAGTTCTCTTTTGTGGATTAGGTGATTCTCTAAAAGTTGATTATAGTACTCTTAATGTGAACACGTCTTCCTAAATACTCATCTTTTGGAGAAAATATGAGTTTGTGTAAGGAATCTAATAAAAGTTGAAAGTCAACATGATAAGTGATTATGTTTCCTTTTGAATAAATTCCTCAATAAAAAGTAAATTAAAACAAAAATGTTGTCTATAAAATTTTACTACTGGGGAATCGAATACCGTTTAACTAATCACAAGTTTGTGATTTTCTTATGGTTAACCTTCTCCTAGACATGTTTACTATCACTCTCCATCAGAACATGACCCTTTGTTTTTTTCCTCCATGTCCATATTTTCATACATGGAATCCTAGTATGGGTTAACTCGGGTGACATCTGTACTTATCTTTCATTATTTTAAAGTGATTGTTTTACCGACTCTTGTTCCAATGTGGGACTTTCAAGGATGTTTCAAGCTCAATTTTAAAATTGCGAGGACGCAATTACCAAAAGGGGGGAAGGATATAACACCCCAGGTAAATAAAGAATATGAAATTTTTATATTTATCCATATTTGTGAATAAAATATTAATATTACTTTAAAGGGGACGCTATGCTCGATGGTGTACCCAATACGCGACAACGAGTTCCTTTGAAATCTTACGTTGCACTCTAATAATAAAATAATATTATTTTAAAAGGTAGTTAACACCTAGCTGTTGTTATGGCGGGAATGAATAGAACTAACTACAAAATGATTATATATGTTTGTCAAATATTTTTACTCTTTACAATAAATGTTAGAGGATTAAATATGCGAATGAATCCAATTTTTAAGCATAATCATTCCGATATTCTTTAAATGGTCGATTAACCGCCTTTTGATGGAGAACCTCTTTTAAATCCTCTTTTTGAAACTTTTATGTGTTATATTTGACAAAATAAAATTCTTCTTTAGAATCGGGACATCAAAATTTACTTTGTGTAAATTTTTGGTATATTTCCGAAAAAGGTCAATTTTTAATGAATAGTGAAAAATGTTGTATTTTAATTCAAAACCTCTTTTTAATATAATTTATTGATATGATTAGATTATATTTAGAATTGGTTTTAAAGTGAAATTAGAATATATTTTTACCATTTACTCAAATTTTGGTCATTGGAATTAATTTCACTTTGAAATTGGACTTAAACTAGTGTCAATTATTTGATACTATTGGTTTCATAAAAACACGCTATTTGTTTTGACAACGAGAATTAATTATTAAATAAATTAATGAAACTTATATGTTTTTAATTTTTTAAAATAGACATCATTTTTGAATTCGGAATATCAAATATAGCTTAGGGTGAATTTTTGGTAATTTTCTGAAAAACTTCAATTTTTAATGAATAGTGAAACCACTAAGTGGTACTTATAAAAACCGATTTTTCTGTTTAAATGAAAATTTTTTCCATCTTTTTGTTTTGAATTTAAAAAATCCGATATACATGTTTGTCATTAAGAAGTAAAATATGGTTCAATGGGATTAAAATAATTTTTTGGTGAATAGTAACTTATTATGTTTTTAATCGCAATTAGAGGTGATTAGTGTAGTTTAAGGTAAAAATAATGTTTTAATAATATGAAATGACGTAGACACATGTCCTACCATCATAGGATGAGTCACAACCGACAAATATAATCCATGGGTCAACTTGGGGACCCCATGGAGCCACTTTGGTTGGAAAATGACATAAATACCTTTTTATTTAATGTTAAAATTAAAATGAAACAAACATGAGTTGTTTAACTAAAACAATTTTTACATGGTGTTATAAAAGTCAGATTTTTTACTATAAATAGTAATTGGAAATCTAAAAAGATTTCCTACATCATAGTATTTTTTTTATAATTTTTAGACATTAAATAAGTTAAATTATTTATGACATCATGATGATGCAGCGATGACCTCATTATTTAACGATTTAAATAAAATGGAAAGATAATGTAAAATCTAAGACCTACACATGTCCAAAACAACTTTTATGGGTGGATTTCGAACCCTTATCACCTTACCCTCGAAACACATCAATTTGGGACCATTAAAATCCGAATCTCATTATAAAATAATTAACATTTCCTTACTTTCCAACAGTGCCCCTCCCCTCCTCTTATAAAAGCCTCCCCCCCTCTACCTCCTTACCCACACTTCCAAAGCCTTTGGCTCGGCCAAACCCTGCCCATTTTGTCTCTAAAAATCCCTATCTAACTCCTTGAATCCTCACTTTGGGCAGAAGTCTTCCCAAGGAAGCCTTTTAGCTCAAACCAAAGGAAGTTACCCGATTTTATGGTAATGTCTTCACTTGAGTCCTTTTGATTTATTTTGCTTCTACAACCCCCTAAACTCTTCTTATTAATTTCTTTTGTAACAACTCCAGTATATTCAATATACTAGGATGTTGTTATAAGAAGGATTCGAGCTACACTAACATACTCCTATATCTAATGGTTAAAGAACATACTGTTTCTGTGGATGGCGAATTTCTGCCTCACGAAACGATGATTGTTCAACACTCATATATCACCTTCAAAGGTGGCCATTAATATGTCAATATATTTATATATTATATATAATATGTTTATGTTTTACTTAAGCTTCTTTATTTTTCATTTATGTCATATCCTTTATGGTTACCATTATGAGTAAACGAGATATATTCATTTTAGGAAGTGCGGACTACTGCCCCCTCAAAGTGATTTGATTCGTTAATGCCATTTGTGGGACATATAAAGGATTTAATTAATGGTATTATATATGATATTATAATGGAATTATAATATACCTTTTTATAATTATGATTCCATTCTATAAAATATGAAATAGAAATGAAAGTAGCGTTCATGCGTACGTACGACTTACCGTCTCCAAGAACGATGCATTTCATTTCATACCTCTAAATGATTATGTAATATTATAAATTCATGTATATACTGGATATATATGATATATATGATATATACATCATGATTATAACTCTGGAAATAATGGATACAGGAACAACCTGTAATTATAAAGAGCATATTTTGACTCAAGTACCAATGATCGTTTAAACAACCGTTATTAACTAAAATAATTACATAGTGTTCATGACATGGTAATAAGTGATATAAAAGGAATAATGAACTTGAAAAAGGTTCTTAAGGAAGTATAAATTATCTAACCTTTATTATCCAGGAGATTAAAGAACGATCGAGTCAAGTCGGACCCGAGGTAAGGGATCCAACCTCTCTCTTTCTTTTTAAGTACACTCTTTTATGTCATTCCTTTAAAAGCTCATCTTTCTTATTATTGGGATGTTCTTTTATATTAAAATTACTGTATTTTTTATGTTTATATGATGAGAGACCCTATTCTCTCTCATCAATACATTTTGGATGTTTTGAGTGGCGCCGTTAGGCTACAGAATTTTCGTAAGAGATCTAACCTCTCTCTTTTTTTAAATACTCTCATTTATGTCACTTCTTTTAAGCTCCTCTTTGTTCTGATGGGGGATGTTCTTTTATATTCCTCTTGCTATAAATTTTATTGTAATATTATGAGAGACCCTATTTGATCTCATCAATCCATTTTTGGATGTTTTAAGTGGCGTCGTTAGGCTGCCGAGTTTTCGTAAGGGATTTTTCATCTCACTTTTATTCCCGTGAGATTTATGCTACATTTGCCACAATTTGCTTGGAGTGGTGTATGTACTGCCCATTATTTTACTCATTGTGTAATATACTTTCATTTATGAGTATTTACATCAATGTTGTATTTTCTTTCTTTCACGGGGTGTATGTTTCGAAAGATACCCATGTCGGTAAGGGAACCTTTCACCCTCCTCTTTTTAAAAGACATATTTTGTTATGTCTTTTAATTCACCTAACATTATGTTGGGATATGTTATTATATGTCCTTAGGGATTTAAATTTTATGTCCATGTGATGAGATACTCTTTTTATCTCTCATCAACTAATTTTCTGAATTTTTTAGTGACGCCGTTAGGCTGTCAAATTTTTGCCAGGGAACTTCTTAACCCAATTTTGATTCTTTGGGATAAGCTTGTACTCCTTGAATATGTCGTTCTATGAATATGTGTGAATAAACTCTGATTGTTTTACACTTAATATCCACTTATATTTGGTGTATTAGTTTGTCACACATAATTATGTAATTGATTTATCCTTAATCCAAGGATATTATCTTTGTATGGGACTTCGTCTCAATATCCCTTCATTGGGGCATATTTTTTTTATACACAACCTTATTTTATACCGTATATAAACCCCTATGACTTTTATGTATATCTGAAAGGAATCTTTTTTATACGAAGTGTTTAATAAATGACAAAAGGGAATGTTTTTGTCATACGTATGCGGCGACAATGACTTCCCAGCCGCCATGACCATTATTTGAGTTTCAGATTCCTCTACAAGCCATACCTTCTTTTTAAAAGAAAAATAAATACCATGTTTTACTTTTCTTTTATTTTGGTATTGAAAATGGTTTTCATAATGTTTTTATATCAATGTGTTGTATTGATATCTTGTGATTGAAAGGTAGAAATGTTATGTTTCCCTTATGCATGTTTTATGTGATACGATTATGTTGTGGTTCTTGGGCATTATTATGAAGACTGGTGGTTCTGTGATAAACTAACGGCGGGTGAGCCCGATATAGCTCTCCAATGAATTGGGTAACGTGAAAGAGTGAAAGCTTAAGGTTTCTCTAAATAGATTTAGGGAATATACTATGGTGGGTATTCCAAACGTAACCAAGAGGGTTACTCCCTACGTAAGAATGTTATGAATGCCTCGAGTTACATTTATGTCTTATGATTTCTATGATTTATTCATGATTTGATGAGGTATGTTAAAGTTCTTATGTTTTATGAGTGCATTATGATTTCATTGATTCTTATGTGTACATGTACTCATGTTTCCTTTCCATATATTTTTATATCCCTTACTGAGGTTTTTATGCTCATCCCAAGTTTTTTTGAATTTTTTTTCACAAGTCAAGGGAAAGGTACATGATATGATTATATTATCAAGGGAGTGTCAAGAAATAATCCATGTTTTATTTTAAATATGTTTCCGTTGATGGAAAAAAATGAATACTATCTTTATGTAACCACTTTGTTTAAATGTGGAATGTAATTCAAGTTTTATGATCTAATTATCTAAAACTCTACACCAGAAAAGATCCTCAATGTGTAATCTTGTAATAACTCAAGATTAAGTTAGTTTTAAGGTTGGGGCCTTATAATTTTATTTTTTTTGGATATTGGAATATGACCAACTGAATTGAAGAGTAGCTTATCCCAGTACAAGTGCACTGCGAGAAAAATCCTACGGCTGTATGTGACTTGGTGGCTATGTAATTTTGTTACTATGTGACATGGTGACTACGTGATGTGGTGACTACATGAAATGGGATGTGAAGTAATTATTGACACACATTGTGTTATTACCACTCCATGTGTTATCAAACCTTCGTGTGTTATCAATAATCTACATGTTATCAACACTTTCTGTGTTATTGACATTCTATGTGTTATCAACACTCTAGAAATTATCAACACACTGTGTGTTATCTAAACTGGGTGTTCATTGGACTACATCTGATAACCCAATTTTTCTTACTACAAGAATATACCTCTGTTAGCTAACTATACATCAGATGTTTCTATTGTGGTGTACTCCATGTGTTTCTTTTGTGGTGTGCTTCATGTGTTTCCATTATTGTGTACATAGTGTGTTTCCCTTGTGGTATAATTCATGTTTTACATGGTGGTATTTCAAGGTAATTTTGGGGTGTCCTACTGAGTATTGTTTTACTCACACATACACGAGATTTTTCTGGACCTCTCATGTCTTTGAAGAGAATCAATGTTTTGACGGAGTCCAAGGTGGATTGGGACCTATTGTTTCTTTGAGTGATCAGATAGATGATTTCTGATCCTTCAGCTTCAGAAAAATTTCCTACACCAACCAATCAAGTGGGGGTTTCTACATATGAGTCTTAGGAACATGTGCATTCACTTTGGTAGAATAATTTTTTTGGAGAGATTGTATTCTAATCCTATTTACATTCTAATTTTCATAGGGTCGTACCCTTTTTTTGGTATCGTAGTGTATGCATGCATTGTCAATATACTGTTTTTATATTTCAGAATTTTGGGATTGGAAATGTGTGTATGTGTACTATAAATTAGGTAAATACCTCCCATTTTTGAGATATTCCTACACGATGCTATTCTCTAGCCTCTGTCCTATCAGAGGAGAGCTTGGGGTAGTCACAACACGGGCCCCCTTCAGATGGTTCATGACATAATAGGAGTTATAACGAGTTATATTCAATTATATTATATAGTGAATCATCATAAACCCTTGATATTGGTATTGGATGGGATGTAGGTTTCCACACTAAGGCCGAAACATGTAAATAGTATATTCTTTACTTTCTTTATTACTTTTCAATGAATAGGTATTTACTAAAATATTATAAGGATATAAAGCGTAAAAGTAATTAGATGTTAAAATTTAAAATTATTGAAACCTATAAATTTGAGAAACTGATTAGCCCTCCCTAATTATGAATTTTAATTAGATATGTCTGAACTTTAGATGGGATTCTCAAATGGAATAAGATAAATCAAACATATTATCCACCTAAAACTTCAGTAGTTGAGAAATAACTAGAGTATATTTCTTAACTATATTTTATATTTCTATTTTCGAGTTTAAAAAAAAGAACCATTGCCTCAATATAATTTTTCACTCCACAAATATTACACATCATTTAATTTCATCTAGTGATGTATCTATTTAACATCATGAACGTGGTCCATGCCTTGTTCCTCGAAACAATTACATGTCGTTTAATAAGTAAATGTCATGTAAATTCTCTACAGATAGTTTTAATCCAATATTCCTGATATGAACCTAGAAAACCACTAAATCCCTGCCTTCTAAACTAATGATAAACCCAAATATTCCCATTTAACATTTGTATATCCATATTACAAGTATTTTAGAAATCATATATACCTAAACATTAGTTCATCTTATACAAAAAAAAATCACTACATTGATGAATGAGACTTTCCAAAAAATGTTAATGTCATTGAATCCCAAACATAAGTGGTTTAATATAAAAATAAAATAGGGATGTACCTAGTAAAATATAATATCTAACCATCTTTAGTACACTACTATTGGAATATAATTATTTGACCTTCCCTGAAGTGGACTTGTAATCCTAAAATGTACCCAATTTTACAACGCGTGGACATATAAATCATTTTTTCACCTTTAAATAACACCCTTTCATATAAATTGTTCATTTCTATAAAATATAATATACTCAAAATAGGATGGAATAAAAACATAGACCACATTGTCTTATTTGATATCGATATATTTTCCACTATTCCATAATTGAACATTATTAACATCACTAAATAGTCTTACTAGGAATAAAATTCTCCTCGGGATTTTTATAATCCATATAGGTCCTTATTCCATATATAATCATACCCATGAACTTTTCTATGTATGAAAACATAATGTTTCTCATTATACACTTCACCTTCCACTCTCCTATGAGAAAAAAATACTAGAAATCTATTCCGGATAAATTTTATCCCAAATATGCCACAATTTCATGAAATGTAATAAATTACTCAAGACTAGAAATAAATTAAAAGGTCCCAGAAAAATCACATATTTCATCCAGCATGAATCCTTTTTACACAATTTTCTTTTCTTTTTACAACTCCCCGTTCGTTCATATTGTTTTGAAACACCCACTTTGTTATGATAAAATTATAGTTGTTCAATTGAGTGTAAAATAAAATATATAATTCTTCCACATTTTACCTATCTCATCATAAATAAAATTAATCCATTATTGTTTCACTAAATCTATATTAACATATCTGGGTTTAACTATATTAAACATTGATGTATTATTCGTTGTTACCAATGATCACTTAGTTTGAAATAGATTCCATTTTTATCCAATTATATTTTGGAACTCATCATGATTTCAATGCCTGGCATAAGATAAAAAAAAATTTATTCATAAATGATATTAAATTAATAAATATATTTAATTTATATTTCATCTGAATTATAATTTTTTAGAATAACTCCCTTTTTCTTCAATAAATACCTCTACATTGTCATCACATATGTAACATTAGTCGTGAGGTCTGATTAAAATTATTTTGTGTTCTGACACCATTACAAAAACACTATCCATAATACCCATTAAATATTTATTGTAAAAATGATATCCACTTATATTTGGATTATAACGAAGGAAAGTATCATCAACTCCTATCTAGGAAAAACATCTCATGTTTTTCACATTTCACATTGATAATTGAAGGGATAAAAAACATCCCTCAATTATTTCAAACATTTTTATTACATATAATACGACTAATTTAGTTACATATCTTATTATAGTGGATAAAAATAATGGGTTTGAAAATGACCTATTATTCTGTTTTTGTCTCCAAAAATAATGAGATGTATCAATCTCAATGCAGAAAGTATGAGTTATCTATAAAAAAAATATTTCTTTCACTCAATTATTTTTTTAAATATATATTTAATTGAGTAATGAATAATACCATTTTATTAATGATAATATATAAATATTTCATTATTATTTTCATGGAATTATTTATTTTGATTTTCTTTAATGAGAAACCTGGCACATTCTCATAACTTATTCTAAAATTGATAAAAATATTCATAGAATCTATTTGATTTTTAATGAATATAATATATTTTATATGAGTGAAATAATATTGAAAATAAATAAATAAATATCACATTATCTTTATTGATTTGTCATAGTCTAAAAAATATCTGATTAAATGATCTCCAATAGGTGAAATAATTGAATCTCTAATTAATTATGTTATGAAATAAACATCTCCCCATTAGGGAATACATTTAACATGTAATTTATTCCTATCAATAACATAAAAACATAAAAATATTATATTCTCTCATAATCCTTCTCTTTTTCTTTTGACAAGGTCGACCAACACATATATTCCCCAACAAATTTTCATTCTCTTACCATAAGTAGCATAAAATGTTTGCATCGGCAACCAGAAACATTTTTATCCTTCATCATTTTCCCCAATCCAATACATGTACATATATATTCTTCTTCTACAAGAATTAATATTTTTTAAACACCATTTCATTTCCTTCATCACAGAGTTGAGATATGATTATTAACTTGGGTTTCAACCCATCTAAATGTAATATGTCATTCAACAAAAACATATCATTTCCAACCACTACTGATCCAACCAATTTTATTTTTATTGATCTATCATCCAAAAAAACTACCAAGTCTTCCTTTCATTAATAAAATGTTTTCAGATATTAAAATACTCTATCATGTGAGAACAATATTTACTACCCAAAACCCGTGAAAATTATTTTTGTAATTCTCTTCATGAAAATTCATTAGGTAATGAAATGAATTTTGTTTTTATTTATTATTATATTTATTTTTAGGATTATAATTCTTACAAATTTCGAAATATATAATTGTGAGATATTAATTATATGTTTGACCAAGATCACCACACTATCCGCATACTAAAACAGACTTTTTGAACTTGATCTCAACATATATTCCCGAATTTTCCAATTGATTTTTAATTATCATTGGTTAGTATGTTCAACCCCATAAAATGTAATCTCTAATATATTATAATATATATATATATTTAAATACTTAAAAGAATCCATTTCAACAAGAAAAATCCTCTAAAATTACAGTTGCATCCATAAAAGTCTTAGTTTCATAAAAAACTTACTTTTTATATCTAGATATTGATGGTCACTCTTCATCAATATTTTGGAAAAAAAGTAGACCTTTTTTGAAAAAAAAACTAAATAGACTCACCACACATACTTCTTAATTATAAAATTATTCAATTAATTTTACAAGTAATCATTTTTAGCACTTTTGAAATACATTGTTCATTTCTATAATTTTCTGAATTTGGAAAAGCATCTTTGTTTTTAATTATAAATTTGACTTCCACTGATAGGAATATGATTTTTATTTTTGACATGAACTTTTAATTCCAATTTGAACCATTTAATTTGATGTATATTGGATTTTATGAATTTAATATATCATTTTGACTTAACTGTGTCCACAATCTTCTCCATTGAGCTTTCTCCAAATTCCTATATAAAATTTGTTACGTTGAATTTGAATTTTTTTTCAATTATTTTTTTCCTCTATAATTTTGAATTAAAATATTTCAATATACTAATAGATTTCTTTAACAAATTATTTTATTTCATAATTCAAATCATTCTATTTGTTGAAATGAATTTTAATTTTATCAATATCATTCATCATCTTTTATTCCATTTCAAAATTAATAGATTAATTACTGTTTTATGATTTCCTTTACCTTTTTATGATTTTTATCCCCTCTAATATTGAGTTCCTATAAAAAAATTCCTTGTGTTTTGACTTTAACATGAACTTTATTTTTTTTGTTCCTCAATTATAGAAGTACTACATTCGTCACAGTTGAACACGTACTTATTTACTTTAACAGTAAGTATTTTTCATAAAATCAACTAGAAATCTCAATTTCCATTTTTTCCTCATTACAATCATCATTATAAAATACTAATACGAAAGTTCTTTTATTCAGTTTAGAGAAGTTCTAAAATATTCTATTTGATGTAAACATTTTCTTTTATTTTTTTTAATTTTTTCTTCATTGAGAATATAATTATATTTTCATCCTTATCCTCATAATATTCATCTCCTTTATATATTAACAAATTTTATATGAAATGTATCATACCACAACATTTGAAATACATTAGTGGAATATATCCCTGAAAATTTATTATTCACTTTCCAACACATCATAAAATGAATTTCATGTGTTATTAAAATTTAATTTAAATATATTCTTCCTCAATGAATTATTCATCATCTTCATTATCTTCTTTTGCACTATTCACTATAATCAATATATTAATAGATGTTTCTTATAATCCATTCACTACTTCATGAAGAATCTACCCTTCCTAATATCATATGAAATTTAAATTATATACATATCCTTCAATGGAAGTGAACCTAGATCATGTTTTTAAGGACTCATGACATTTTCATCAAATGTAAATGAGAAAACACACACTATATTCAGAAATATAACTCTAATTGAACTCATATTTTCTTTAATAGAATTCAATGACATTGGGGGTGGTTTGATTTTTTAATTCACTCCTTTTTTATGTTTCTTTAGAAAAAATATTTCATATATGTTAATGTTAATGACCAATATGTTGATACACATAAAATATGGAAAAATATTATGAAATGATTTTGTTAGGAGGATAATGACTCAAAAGTATCATCCATATCGTTAGTAATATCTTGTAAAACTCTTGTTCACATAATCTACTAGAATCATCATGTTTGAAAGAATGATTACATTTTATCCTTGAAATCATGATACATTAAATTTCAACAAACATGTTTAAATAACTCATACTAAAACAAATATACAAACACTATTTTAAATGAATAATTAAATATTACACTGATTTAGACATCCATTAAGTTGTCATTATGCCTCCTCTCTTTATCATTCCAGTACATCATATATCTATTATACATACACATCAACATGTACTCTTATATATCTTACCTTGTATTTAATTATCATCATATTCATTCATCAAATAGAATAAACTAACAATATAAAAATATATAATATATATTAGAAAAAAATATATTACCTCTAAAAATTTGAATTTCACATCCTAAATTTAGACAACTAAAATCATTTACCTATTTCTCAACTATTTCTCATTAAAATTTAACCCTCCAGGTGATCGAAACCATTTTAATAATAATTAATATTTTCAAAAAAATATAATGTTCTTTAATCCACTTCAAGTCATAAAAATCACTAATAAGATATTTATATGAAGTTATTTTTCAATTGCATCTCATTTTTATTGAACTGAATTTTATCAAATGTTTAGAAATCCCACATATTGAGTACCGTTTTGTGTTACTATATTATAGAGTACACATTAAGAATCATAAAGTAAATTTTAATAACCCATATGTATTACTTGAGTGACCATTATATATTTTATTTATCTCTGATCGACCATTATGTAGCATATAGACCAACCATTACATATTTTCTTTAACATTGATTAACTCTTACATTATATGATGATGTAACTTTTCATATTAACTTTTCCCCAGATCACATCATAAATATATCCCTTCATTACTAAGGACTATTATAATTTTATGTTTCTAGTATTATCATTATTTTGTGACCCTAATGTATCGAGAAAATTAGGATTTACTCCCAAACACTATTTTTAGATTTGAGAATAAAACAATCTTTTGAGGATGAGTGGGAACCTATTCAAGAACATACTGAATAAATAATCTAAATATAAAATAGATGTAAAATTAAAATAACCACAAACACAATATTAAAATTACTAAATTTCATTACAAAAACATTGAGTTAAAAGTATCCAAGCCTAATGAGGGTAGAATATCATGCCATGAACCCTTGCGATGACTAAGGATATGCCACTCTTGGAATATCAAATGACTATCAACCCATGTTCATTCTCAAAGACTCAATAATTTCCTAAATTATCACCATCATGGATCATTATCTCTACAAAAAAATAATTGTCATAATTATGTGTGGATAAAACCCCTCAAACAAGTAGAAATGAAAACTAAAAATCATTACATAAATAGAAACAGTCAATTCTGATATTAAAATCATATAAGACACAAAATCCAGAATATGATCAATTGATTGAAATAAATAAATAAAATACTACAGAATCTCTTATAGAAAACTGTAAATCACCAAAAAAAATTATAGAATGAATAAATATGTATTGAATATTATACCTTGATGGTAAAACTAGATTAGAACTAACTAAACACAATATCTACTCTGTGGAAGTAATCCGCAATATCGAAGACACTCCAGCCCTCCAGAAAAACAAATCTCATTTATCCATGACATTACCACACACTAAAACCACCAATAGAGAAAATAAGGTGGTCCAAAAAGGATATATTGGAACATAATGATAGGAAAAACAATAAATACATTAAATACCCAAATAGGGGAGTTGAACCAGTGAATAAAGAACCACAAATAGAAAACACATCCTGACTAAGGTTGCAAAACCACTATAAACTCCTTCATTAAAAACTATGAATAGGGACAAGAAACAGGGGTTAGGAAGAAAGTATATATTGAGAGAGACTATGTCAACAAAAATGATCAAAAACATAGAAAAAAACAATAATATGGAATGTTAAAATACACAAATGAACAACAAACCTTCTAGAAAATTAGAGACTGAAATCATCAAACAATACCAATCACAAAAGACCACATTCCTGAAGATCATTTATATCTAATAAAAATTCTGCTTTATTTATTATTTTATCACCGATAATAGGTATTATTTATGTTGTTGATGAACATACCGTAATAATAGAGAATTTATCAAAACCATGAAAAAATAAGCGGAAAACAAAAATAAAAAACTTTGATACATGTGTGTACATTAGAAAGGGAGATTAAAAATGATGAAAGGATAGGTAATGAAAGGTTGAAACATAAATCCACTCATTGTGGTAGGGATGGTGAGGAGGATGTACCAACAATACTTGGAAAGATTCCTTTCCTGTTGAGATGAAGGGAGACTAGGATAATGGGGTTCCATTGAAAAATAACCTTTATATATGATGAAATAATCATATATTTTATATTTATAATTAGTATCATCATAAAAACTATGTTTAGGATGTTTCAATTTTATATAAATATGAATCATCTAATTGTGTTATGTATTTGGTTTTTTAATAGTGGGACCTATATTTTTGAGAAAATATACTCTAACATATTGATTAATTTTTGCAAATTTAATACCCAAACCAACTAAGCTCTAAAAACATAATAAATTGATCCCAAAATTAACAACATTCATTCAGTAAACATCAATATTCTTAAAATTATTCTACTCATATTATATTCCATATTACATGTGAGTTTTAACATGATTTGTGTATTATAAATAAAAACCCCATCAAAATGAAATCAACTCGATTCTCTTCAAATAATTTTTATAATTTTCAGAAAAATATGAAAGGTATTATTATTCAACGGTTTATTTTAAAATACCACCCATGGATCAAAATAATCAATCCATGTTTATATAGTCATCATATTTCAGTATCTACCAAAATATATCTTGGTCTCAAACACATATGATTGTACAATATCCTTTATATGTATTTTCCAGATCCAACCTAGATTGCCCTTTTATATGGTGCCTCAACTAATCCTAGATCATGCCAAAATGTGTTCCTAATCCCCATGATAAATAAAATAGAACTTTGGAATCTATAAATAATAAAGAGGGAATAATTTCACAATAATGATATCTCATAAAAACCCTATGAAAAAATAGTCAGTATTAAAATATGATAGTAAAGACTATTAAACTCCATGAGGTAGGAATGTTATAAAACAAACAACTCAAAACCAATGCCAAAATATGATGAATATCAACTCATAATATGTGGATCACATTTTACACATGTTACCTCCAACTCTAAAATTTCCCACTATCATGAAAAAACATTTCCTCCCAAATATGAATTCCCTTTTTAATGACCTTGCATAAGTCTATAAAAACCCAAAGGAAATAGTATGGTGTGAGAAACATTATCTCTGAAGGATTATACCAAAAATACATAATAATTCAAAATAAAATAATAAAAATGTGCTTTATTTTAAATAAAGCATGGAATGATAATCTATTCAAAGTTCATATAAAAACATGTTATTCAAATAATTTCATTGGAATGTAGTAATCATGGTAAAAATTTTATTTACATTAGCACATGCAAGATTATGAATTTATATAAAAACAATAATTATAAATCATTTATATAAAACAATGGCTTGCATAAATCCCTGGAATCATAGAAAAATGGTTAATAGTCAGATGTTTTCTTATAAAAAGGATTCTAACACATCTCTGTGACATAAAACTCCAAGTGATCACTCATCCATTGATATCAGGCCTATGTGGAAAATAATATACCTTCAAAAAGAACCCCCAAAACAATTTCTAGATTGGTTATTTTTTCATCATTATTACATTAAAAAGAAGAGCTAATACATACCTTGTATGTATTCTTCTGACCTCACCATCTGTGATCAAATTTACATCAGATAAATCAAACATACTAGTGTAATAATTAATTTAAAATAATCTCAAACCATTTAAATAAATAATTTAATATCATACCCATGTTAATAATTTAATCACTCAATATCATTTCAAAAAACTAACATAAAATGTTTTTAATCCAATCTCATACCTTTTAAAATAATTTCGTTGCATTTCAGATCGTAAATATTATGATCTCATCATTTATTGAGAAATAAACATCACATAAAATCATTGCATTATTCATAAATATGAAATAAATAATAAGAATATAATTATATTATTTTAAAATCCATAAATAAAGAGGGTCAACACATGCATATCAATTTTAAAACTTCTATCATGTATTTCAATTCATGCTTATAAAATTATTTCATAAATCCATGTATGAACCATATTTTTAAATGAGTCATGCATCGTTTAAATTTCAATATAAATCATAATTTTCATCCTATTATGGATGTCTAATGACATCATGGACGTTTTAAGGGTGTATGAAACATGTTTGGATCTCAGAACCCTAATCAGTGAAATAAAACACAAGGAAACATGTCTGATAGAATCTGTGAATCCCATCCGGCATGGTTTACCATAATTGTTTGGGAAAATTCAGAGGTAAAATCATAGAACATAGTCTATCCTAACCATGTGACTAGGGCCTCATTCCCAAGTAAATGGCATATAAATTTTAGCACATTTATATAGCATAGTTTCCGTACATTTTATCAAATGGCGTTGTCAATCTATATAGGGTCCCTCCTTAGTGATTTGGAGGAACATGGTTGTTACAGAGTTTGTCCAACCATGTATCAAAACCATGCGACCAAGAAAAAAGTGGTTGAAATGTCTATTTTTCCCGTAAAACCTTCATAAACTCAATTCTTTTTTCTCTTCTTCTCTAATGGACCGTACATGATCCTCACATTCATTGAGAGTCTATTTGTTGAAATGTTCCTGTAATCTTCATTTCATTATTATATGGACTCTGATTTGATATCTGATTAACACATCATATGCATCTTCATAAATGAATCATTCATTAGGCATAATTTATTATATTTATTTTTCTCAGTGAATCTTTTTTTAATTCTTTCTTGTATACAAAATTTTTATGTTGTTGATCAACTCCTCTATTTTCATTTGATATACTACAACATATAAGATGATAGTAAATTATGAGATTGATCTAATTTTGAGTTAGTAGGTCCCTGAATTGTCACTAAAAGTGTTTTCTTTTTATAAATTATCATCATTTTGAACACATCGATATTATCGAGGATTTATTGTTAAAAATTAATATTACATTCTTATAAACCTTTTTCTGATATTCTAGATCTATTTACATATGTTGAAAACACCTTTTGAGGTTATGAACTCAAATTGGACGACAAAAACTAGTGTGTTTCTTCTCTTTATTGCTTTAGTGTATTTTTATGATTATTTTCTCCATTTTTCGGGTTAAACAAGAACTTCCCTCAATACTGATAAGTATTTCAAATAAATAAATTTATATTAAATTTTTAAATGTCTATAACATGATTAGTTTTCACAAGAACCTTCTATGGAACTGTTACAATTAATTAATAAGACATGAAAATGTAAAATGGAATGTATATTTACAAATTTGACGCGTCCTATATAATTATAATTTAATTGATTGTGACTTCATGTACTTATCCCACATTTTCATTCTTATGAAAGGTAATGGAAAAACATTATATTTAAATATTTAATGGAAGTAAATAATTATTGCATGTCCTTGATAAACCTTGGAACAATAGTGATAATTAATATAAAGCTCCCACCATCTTATTAAATATAATGTGTATTGCATAGACTTAAGTAACGAATGAAATTGATTATTGTATAAGGTTCCAATTTATATGGTCCATTTTATTATAATAGTAGTAGTCTGACTTGAGAAAGGATTGGATTCCCAATGGAATTATTTTATCAATCAAAGGATTCCATTCAAGTTCAAGGAGATAGTTTACAATGGTGATATGCACATTAAAACATGGACCTTCTCTTATAGTGGATTTCCAAACAGATTTAATATGATTAAATAACTATATTTTGGATAATAAGATTACTTGGATGCAGTCATAGGATACCACTTGATTTATTCAGACACAATGCCCCTTGGATTCACAACATTAGGACCAGTCATGCCTATCTCATTTTACAATGGGAGAGATCCTTTGACTAAATTAGAAGTATTTATAGTGTAATTCCTTAGTCTAATCTCCATGAACTACACACATACCTCTTTTACAATTGGAATTCATGAGTTACTACTATGAGTTGTCCGACCCTTCAGGTTATGGATTCCTTGATTTTAACCTGTATCCTATATTATTTTTATCAAGATATGCAGTTACTACTGTTAAACCACTTGGAAAATTTATATTTAAATAAAACATAAATGAATTTATTAAATGTTATCATATTCAGAAAAAATAATAGCTAGGGATTAAGTAGAAATTTATTATTATTATGGAATGGATATACATTTATATTTACCTTCACACAGTCAGTTTATATTCATGCGTTGTCTTGTATAGACACCATTGGTGGTAATCTGTTGAGATTTATATCACATACAATTAAGACCTAAAATGGTAACCATGTATATTATATGTAAATGGGTGTTGACATGGGGAATTTTACTACATTGTACACTTGATCTTTATTTCATTATTTAAGATGGATCTTGGTAGAAGATTATTGGGCCATTTCTTGCAATTGATGGATAATTTGTTGTATTAATTTTTCTTTTTTTTTGTATAGCATGTACTTCCTTCATCCATGTACACCATTTTTTTCTACTTTTTTAGGGCCATGACATGAAATCATCTTTTGTATAATATATTTTTCCCTTATAGATTGATTATTATTAATGGTTTCTTCTATTTACATGTTATTATATAATTATTATACTATATATGATGTTGTTTCCATTTGCTATTATTATATCTTGTGTCCTAAATTCTAACATGAGGGAATAGTTTCCACATAGAAACCCCTTGGACCCTCACTGTCTATAGGAAGCTTCAATTGTATAGGAAGGTACATGTGAGGCCATATGGCCCATCGGCTCAGGGAACCCATTTAGTTTCTTCCATATTAAGATGTCGGAAATATGTATCATAGTTTTTTTTCTTTATTATTTTCCTTTTTTATTAAGTACATTTACGTATGAGAATAATAACAAGTTGGAACATATCCTTAAGACCTAAATGGGTGTAGAAATACCATGTACTAGGTAAATATTTTATTACATGGGAATGAAAAATTATTAACCTAATTACACATATTATAGTTGATATATTTTCAGCATTGGCTGATGCAAAAGAATTTTGTTATTTAATATGATTAATGGATGTTTAATCTTTTCCAAATGTGGCATGGATAATTGTAACATTCATAATTATAGACAATTATAATTCATATTCTATTTATATTACATGCCATATATGTGTATTTTACAAATGATATTTATTGTGTTCCCTATGATTTTTGAGTGAACTATTATTTCTATATTTTCCTATTCTACAAAAATATTATATAGGATAAATGGATTTATCATTTAATTTTTATACATATATTTAAATAGTTATTTCCTGTGTAAAAATATCTTTTCATCTTAAATAGAATTTTTTACCCATGTCAGCTATGTACCTTTGGTGACATGAGAAACTCTTTATCATTGAATGAATGAATAACAATATTAATTTTTGAGGATTATGTTCTATTGTGAATCGAAATGGTATATTAACTAAGTTGATGCATATTATATAACCCATTAAATCTTGAGAAATAATATCATTGGTGTTGAATAATTTTAAATGGATGTCAAATTCTATTATAATGTGTATAATCCATTCTTTAGTGGGAATAATGATCCATTTAATAAAATTATTTCTAGTTAATGAATAGAAAAAGTGAAATCAACCCTTCTCATACATGAACCTTTATAAATAAAAGATCAAATACATACCAATACCATGGCCTTCTATGTGGGTGTATGAGGTTGTACCGTGGGTAGTGAGACCTTATTCTTTATATCATATTTTGATATTTCTTCCTTATATTACCACTACAGTTCTGAGGACTGTTTTTGAACATTTTAGAGCTATTACAACATGACATACTCTTGTCATTCACCAGAAGGATGGTGTTGACCACGCTCCGAAGGATGTGGGACCTAATCAACCATATATTCCTCTTGTAGTGCCACTTGAATATATGAAATGAATCGTCTTTTCAAGAGGGATTTCTATATGTGATTTATTTCATGGAGGGTTCTCCATAACTTTCAAATAAAATGGATTATGTCACTTGTGAGTTCCAATAATAGCATCCTCCCATAAACATTAGGGATAGTAGTCCCCAAGCATTTTAGTTTGGGATAAAAGAAATCCTTTCTATCTTCAAGCCTTTGTGGAATACACTAGACTGTATAGTCAATAATACCACATATATGCTTCATTATTCTTCCAAAAATAGGTGGTATGGGATTAATCAGGATTGTCATTCTCATGGAATGGTCTCTCCTGACATTTACATGTCACTCATTGGTTAATTTTTCCCGCAGACCCTGATAACCTACCATGATGGAGAGTTCCTAAACATAGAGTAGTTTGATTTATCATTTATTGATGAATAAATGCATTTTACATAGTTTTATCACATTAAACAACTTTTATTTTTTTCAGGATCTATCACGATCACTATATTTTGAGGATGGGGTCAGGTATTCCATCCACTCACATGTGAATTTATTTTACCTACCTACCTTTTTTGAGATACTCAATCAGTCTATTATCAATAAGCACAAAATCATATAACACAATAGTACTGGGAATAAAGGATAAATGTTAACACATGTAAATGGTTCTTCTAGTTAAATGAAATGTAGTCTTATGGTTTCTTGTGAAATTATTAGTGGGGATAGTAGCCCCACTAGTAGTTCTTTTAGAGTCCATCTATCTAGAAGACATGAGAATCTATAGCATCGTTGTGATAGAGACCATATTTATTGTTGTACTTTTATATGAATGGGACATATTCATATATTCTATTAGATCACTCCACCTACTTATAATGGAAGATGATCTACACAAGTTCCACCAATAGAACTAGGATCAGTTACACTACATCAGGTGGGGAGTTGGAGTAGAACTGATATGACCATCAAAGGATGATTCCATTGACACGGTAGCCATATATATAGTTACCAACACTAGAAAATATACCACCATAGGGTTGTCTGTATGCATCACAAGGACATGGTTCAGGTGAATTCAACGATTTACATTTGATACCTGATGATCAGAGTAAAATTTTGTCAGTTGTAGAAGGTATTATTCTCATAGACACTACTATTGTATATTTCTTATTTCATATAACGTCCTCTTACACCTATTTATATTCCTCAACCATGGAATGAATTGGTATTTAAATTTATTACATCTATGGGTTGATGGCCCTAGAAAAACTTTTGAGATTTCAGCCTGAGGAAATACACCAATGTAGGGTAATCCACCATTAGGTAGGATTTTATCCCTTCCTACGGGACCTCATTGTACATGAGTTAATTAGATTTGATGTCATTCTAATAATGGAATGGTTACTTCCTTATCAATCCTATTTGAGATGCAATTGATAATGGGTTTAATTTATATCCATTGAGGGAATAAGTTATCTCCAAAATGGTGAGTGTGATGCATATATTAGTATAGATAGACTATAGAATCATGTTCTTGGGGGAGTTACCTCCCTAATTGGTATTATTTTTATGAAGGATCAGGAAAAGAACATGACGTATTTTCTTCTCGTGGTATATTTTTTCAGGGATCTCTTTCCTGATAATTTCCCTATCACACCACATGAATGATTGGCAGAGTTTCAGATTTATCTACTTCCATGAGTGGATCTATTATCCAATACTCCATATATGAAGTCAGCTAGTGAGCTCTAGGAGATCAATAGATAGTTGGATGATCAGGAGTCTAATGGTTTTATATGACCAAATATTTGTTCTTTGGGTTCATCTGTGATTTTCCCTAAGAATTTGGATGGGGATTTTATTTGTGCGCTGATTACCATCCCCTAAAATATAATACACATAAGAACATGTATCAATTCACATTAATAAACAGTCTCTTTGACCAGGTATGAGGATCTAGTGTATTCTCAAAGATAAACCTAAGATCAGGCTATCACTAGGTGTGTGTTTGGAATTCAGATATTCCATATATAACCTTCCAAAGATGTTTTAGTCTATATTAGTATCTCATTATATCATTTGGCCTTATTAATGACCCTTTAATTTTCCATGGGATTGATGAACAGGGTTTTCCACCCATATCTTTATTTTTTCTGGGGTTCTTGTGGACGACTTCTTGATGTATTTTCTTAAAAATATACAACATTCTAAACCCCTTTATATTTTTTTTGAATAAAAATATAGAGAATAGGATTTCATCCAAGTATTCCGTGTTCTAATTTTGGATAAAAATAGTTCACTTCTTAGGTCATATTATCTTAATATTATAAGTATTAATTAACACAATGAATTTGAGTGTCATAGCTCCCTAGGAGATTCCAAATAACGTGTGTGATATATAGATTTTATTGGTTCCAACTAGATATTACAAGTATTTTTATAGTAATAATCATAAATTTTTTCACCTCTTACTAGTCAGATAATGAATTTTTTCATGTTCTATTTGTATGAATCTTGTGATAAATCCTTTCAAAATCTAGAAAAAATGCTTACCTTGACACCATTTCTAATTCCTTCCTAGCCTATATGACTTATACAATGTTTTATGATGCATATCTATTTGAAATTGGTGTATTTATAATGATGGAGGATTGAGTTATTTCATATAGAACGTGGTTGTTTTACGCCTCATGATAGAAATTATCTGAAGCATGACCATGTTCTAGAAGCATTTTTCATTGTCGTACACTGTTTTAGACACTATCTGATGTGTGATCTCTTTAAAGTGTATACGTACCAAAAGAAGCAAATATATGTCTCCTATAAGATTTATAAAAATCTATGATAGTGAATATGGGTCTAAAACCATCATTACATCAACTTTGATATTTCCTAAATGCCTGAAATAGAAAATACGGTAGCCGATGCGCTGAAGGAAAACCTCCAACACATTCCCTTTATGAAGCTAGTAAAGAATTGAAATGATATCACTTCATTATGAACTACCTCTAGAGTTTTGTGATATTCATGAATGGCATAATTATAAATCCTTGATAGCTACCTTTTAACTCCATGATAGGGTAATGAGTTGTATGTCTTCATATATTGAGGGGTGGTTTTATCGGAGAGTATTTTTTTGTAAAGACCATCCCCAAATAACTTTGTGTATTAAAATGATATCCTACATATACATGGGTTTATCTGTGTTCATGTGGACATAAGATAGGTATCGATATTAGAGTCCAACAATTCTCAGTGTGTAGGTTATCCAGGCTTCTCCATGATGTATCGATATGTGAACCTAGTATTGGTGGTATTTGATGAAACATAATAAAACAAATTTTATCACTAGATGTTTACACTATCATTAGGTGAAGGTAGAGAAGTAGTGACCCACTAGATTTATATATCTTTTATTACTCAAAAAAAGAAAATGAAAATATGTTTCTAGGTATATTTTCATTCGGATAATGGAGGTTTCCACTTCGTAGTGACGATGTTTCTGTAGTCGTGGAAAAAATGAATATGTATACTACTTCATCTCAATCATGAATACATTCTTAGTTACTCCGATGGAAAATTAATTTTTTTATGCCATCATATGACTACATGGAGTCCATAAATTCATTTTATATAGGGACCATCATTTCAAATTAAGGTTTTGGAATTTGATTTAGAAATCTATGTTTACACAGGTGCTTATAAGAACAACAGTTCAACCATATATCAATGTCCAAATGGATTAGATGATACTGGTATTAGAGTAATTTCCCCAGGAATGAATCCCTTTTATTAGTGGTTCATTTGAATATTATATCCCTCTCATATAGTTTTCATAAAATAATTTCTTTCAAGAGAGGATTCAGATGGATCCTTCTGATGCCTTGTATGATAGGCCATGACGTTCACCACTATGATGTTTAGAGGTAGGAGAGGTAGAGCTACTAGGAAGGTGTCTCATGACGTTGAGTTTGAAGAAGGTTTTCCTGATTAGGAAACACAACTATATAGCTCAATATGGAATTAAATCTTATGAAAATCATTTCCAATGACCTTTGGAGTTCACATTCAGGGAACATGTTTTCTTGTTGGTATCACCCATACTCGGGCGTAGTTGGTTATGGAGGAAAGTAAAGATATCTCTATTCTTTTTTGGGGAATTTTGATTTCATAAAGAGTTTCATTGTAGTAACCTATCAGTTTATATTATCTCAGAGGTATCAACCCATGAACAACATCTTCCACATATCACAACTTCTCTGCTATCATCCAGACCGTCACATAACATTGATCAGGTGGACTGTGAGCTAGATGTTGATTAATTTTTTGAGGAGTATCCTATATGAATATTTTACTTAAGAAAAGAGGATAAATGAGGCCATCACTTACCTTTTTTACCCTAGATATTCAATCACTATATTGATCAAGATAATACACTGGAGAATGAAGACACCATATGTGCTCAGTGGCTAGAGTTCCTCTCAATCATTCTATCTCCGCCATAGGAAGGGGATCTATGGGATGTGTTGTTTATGGGGGAGGTCTGTAAGAACCTGATTATTTTATGATCTATATATCCTTAACATTTTATTCTAATTCTCTATTTTGGACCAATTATGGATACCTAATATGGTAATTGAGTCTTTATTTATATTGATGACTTTTTTAGATATATGAATCCTGAATGGTTGAAGTACACACTAGGTTAAATAATTAGTAGAAACCATGACACCCTTCCCACACAGTTTCTCCTATAAGTATGTGTAATTTTTGATGGATGAGAAGGTTTCACAGTCTTCCATAACCATGTGCCTATTGATGTACACCCATTTTAATGGTATCGAATTTTTAGAAGATCCTTATGGGACAGTTGGATCATGATTCGTCAAAATGTGTAGATAAATGTGTGGCTTCACACTTTAGTTAGTGGGAGACACAAAATTGGTGAACAATTTCACTAACCATTCGGCATAACTACATGAGCCTGTAAAAAATGTTTGAAATGAAAATTTTACCCCTAAAATATTTATAACATTAATTATTTTTCTCATTCTCCTCCAGCAGAAGAAAGGCCCTCCCTTTTCTTGAGAGATAATTATATAATATGAGCTAGGATTGTTTATTTATCAACCATATGGACTCCAATTTTAGATCTGATCAACATGGTAGATTCTTCATGGTAATTGATTCAGTCCTTATGATCATTTTTTCATTTGTATACCTTTTAAGGACTCTATTTTGATGTTGGATCTGGTTCCCTTTTTTCAGGGCATTTATATATTCTACTATTTTCTTCCAATCCATAATAATGTAAGGGTTGATACTGGATGAGTATAGGTCTATAGTCTTCAGGTAGGTGGTCTATGAATTTACTCTATAATTCTATCCATTATATAAATTGTTGTCATTTTGAATGTTCCTATATCACCAGGCGGTGCTTCATTAAAATTGATTTTCTATGATTATAATCCTTATACTCATATTCTAGATCCCTTTACATATGTTCATCAATTAATATGGTGTTTATAACCTCAATACTGACCCCCAAAAGTAGATTGTTTCTTATTTTGATTCCTATAGTGTCTTGGTATGATTATATGTGCCACTGTTGGTGTGATCTAGACTTATCATGAAAAAAGGTAAGTCTTTTTATTAAATAAATGTTTCCTTAATTGTTAAATATCTTGAAATTATATTTTTTCCACTTGATCCTTATTAAATAAGTGTTTCAATTAATTAATAATCCATTAAATTGTGTATTGTAATGTCAATTTATAAATATCACAAAGCCTATATAATTATAATTTTATTTCTTATGGATTAATATCCTTGTCTCTCCTTGTCAAACCTATGAATAGTAAAGGAATGAACCTGATAGTTGAATATGGAGTAAAAGTAATAATTGGTTTCATGTTAAGGATATACCATGTCACATTAATGAAATAAATGGAATAAATAAATCAAAAAATTAAAATGAATGATTATTACATGGCTTAATTTTCTGACGGAAAATGATAATTGTTTAAATTTCAAATTGCATATGGAACTTTTTATCCTTATATGATGGGCAAGTCGTGAACCATCATTGGATACCCAAGGGAATGCCTTGAGCATTTATAAGATTTCTTTTCGATTGAAGGAGACTAATTCCAAGGGAAATGAACACCTCAGAACATGGTCCTTGTCTACTAATGGATGCTCGACATGATGTCATAGGATCATATCATTGTCTTCCTGATATTAGGATTCCTCGATTTAACTCTATGAAACCTGCTTGATGTCGTTGGACACATAGGACCATGGATTCACCCCCATGGGACCGATCATGACTGAAACCTTTAAACATGAATGGTAAACATGGACTTAGTTAGAATTATTCATAGTGAAATTCTGTTGGTCATTCCCCATGGATTACATTTAGACCCATTTTATTATCTGACTGCATGAGTTGCTTCTATGAGTTGTCCAATCACTAAGGTCAAGGATTCCATAACTATACCATGGATCCTGTTTTATTATTGTAATGATATACTTCCAATGTAATTTCACCACACATTACTTTTCTATATAATCATAACATAAATGAATTAATTAACTGTTTTAATGTATAGAGTCATTACAACATTCACCGGAAGTAGATAATATTTATCAATATGTCATTGATTTATCTTAACATATAAATGAACATTGTTAGATTATATTTATAGAATTTATTATACATTATTTATTGGCAGTTGGAAACACATATTTATGTTACATCTTATTTTGGACACCATTGGTACCAATCAAGGTTATAGGTATGTAAGTGATGTAAGGGGATATGTCATGCATTGGACACAATATACTAATTTCCAACATTAGGATGGATCGAGGTAGTATATGACTGGTCTAGTTATTAAGATTAATGCATAGTTATTAGATTCATTTTCTTGAATTTTATATAATATTTTTCATACTTCCATGTATACATTCATTACAATTTTTTAGAGACATACATAAAATCAAAATTAGTATTTTTATTATTGTTAAAATTATGCATTTATTATTATTTATTGTTTCTTATCCACACATATACAATAATATGGAATATACTTATCCTAATTTTCTGTAAATATGTTATTATTATATCACCTTTTATCCACTCTGTCATAAGGCCATAGTAACCCCAACAGAATCACCCTAAGAACTTTCTTCTAGACAACAGCCATTACCATACAATGACGAATGCTAGAGGCCATACACCTGACCGACTAGGGACACCCATTTAGTGGATTAAAGGTTCATATTTCATAATACACTTTAAATAATGGGTGAAAAAATATTTCCAATTTTTATAAATTTCATTAAAAACCACATACCTCAAACAAGACCTCCACAAATACCCAACACGTGATCCTCAAACACAGAGTAAAATAGAGAGAATTGTTCAAGGGGGATTCTAAAAAAATACAAAAAAAAATCTCTAATTATTAATCTCATGAAAAATGGGGGAAATAGAGAGATAGAGTGAGTAAATTCTTACCTCAATGATACTTGAATATCCCACAACCAATGGAGATCTGAAAAATGAATCCAAAATGCATGAACGATCTATAATATTTTCCATTATATAATTCCACATAACATAGATCATGAATGAATAGAATAAATTAATTATTTAATTTAAAATGAGAATTGGTTATATAAAATAAAAACCCATATTGGGAAAAAAGCTCAATAACTTTCAAATGATAGATCTAACATTCTAAGATCAATCAAGAATGATCACAAAGAGGAAAAAATATCCAAAATCTCCATGGGGTCTCTCCCTAGATGAGATCTTATTCCAAAGGGAGAATAATTAGAAAATTCAGTTTATTGACATTTATTAAAATGTAAAATATATGTAGTTAAATAACATCACATGGTTTGGAAGCATGATTTGTAAATTCTAACACCATCTTTGTGGACACTTATATTATAATTGAAGAGATAAGTATTTTCACTGCATGATTTGAAATGTTATGTTCCATCCATGTATGTGCAAACTATCTTAATATGTATAGTATAAGGGGTAAGCCTAAAACATTTTACTAACCATCTACCTACCATTCACCATCCTATGGGACTCAAACATAATGAAAATGGTTTTCTAGGATTAACTGCTTGGTTTTCACTATCCATGAACCATCCATTATCAATGATAGAAACCACTAAATATTTCCAAATGTATCCAAATATAGTACAATAAAAAATCTAAATGAAATATGGTCAATGAAAAGTGATGCATGCAATTTAGTGAGGGATTTATAACCTTTTAATTCTCCCCACTATAAAGGTTTATTATCTGTAGAAATTCTTCCAAAAGGACTGGTCAATAAAGAGTTGAGGTCAATTCACACTCATCATCACCTAATTATCTCACGTCTCATGATAATAAAACCATTATTCCATAAAACCAGAACATTGGGATGGAAATCCAATAAATAACATTCACATGAGAATCAATTAGATGATCCCATTATTAAATCTTGATTAGATCTTGTTTTATGTTAAGGTACTCACAATTCAGGGCATGAGACAAGTCAAAAAGTATAATTTAAGATGAAACACATGGAAAAAAATGGGTATATGTAATGTATGTTTTAAAATAAAAAAGCAAGACACCATCTCAATCCTCTCAAAAATATCAAATCTTACCAAGAATATTATTTCTAATAACCCATATTTACCATGTCTTCAGTGACCCAGTAGATTTTAGACTCTAAAATTAATTATTTACCAATAGAGAAAACCAATAGAAATTAACAATTATCCACACCAGATTTATACCATCTTTTCACTGTTACCTTCCCCTATTGAATCAACTGAATCTTCACCACCTTCAGCTTGTCAAAACTGTGTCCCTTTAGTTATGTATCACCAATAACTGACCAACATATTTAATACATAAAATATAGTAATGAAAGGCCTGAAAGGGATCACTTATAATGGATTAATCATAGTTTTTGTTGTATGAAAAATCAGCATGTATTAAATGGAAATATCATCCTATTATTAAGTCAAATACTGAATCATGGATAATGTCATGAAGAATCATTATAACCATTTCCATATGAGATCCATATGTCAGTTGTATGTTATGCTAAATATTACCTTGGATATCATATCATTATGGATGGTTATCAATGAACAAGATGTGATCTACCTTTCCCAATTTGAAATAATGGTAGAAAAATCACCTTTAAATATGAAGATCATGCACATAAATAATTTCTTATTCAACAACATTATTGTATTCATTAATTGGAATAAAAAGGTCTAATTTACACAATCAATCTATCAGTACAAAAATTTAATTCATTAATTGATGATTATTAGAATAATAAACCATAAAGTATATTGATATCTCATAACAATTAAACATCAACACTAGAAGGGGTTTCAATTACCTAAATTATTCTGATCCATGTCTAGGAATCATTGATAAGAATAAAAATGAGAAATGAAATAAGTTGTGTCTCATTTCAACCCTTGACACCTAAATAGAATCCATTTATTAAAAAAAATCTTTATTGTGCCTAAGTGAACCACTAAGAATGAATAAATTACACTATCACCAATATCCTAATAGTTTATTAGACTACATAATGAATCATGAATAAAATGATTCCATCAAAAGAGAGTGGACATTCACTATTGGTCTGCCACCATATATTGAATCACTATAGGCACAAACAGATATTTTTAAAATAGAATCACTTTATTAAGAAAGGATGTAAACTATACACATGGAAAACCAACATTAGGGTAATCCTCATGGACTCCCAAATGTATATGAGCAAATAGAGCCATCAGATTCCCCTCTACTGATGAATCTGTAATGACATGGGATGCTATTTTCTTAATCAAATCATCGATTTTGATGTTATAATTTCCAAGTGTATATGATACAACATAATAATTGTATTACATGAACTGTACCCATATCCTTTTAGGAATATTGAAATAATTTTTTGGGAAGATATAACTATTGTTTTTATTATCTGAATAGATGGTAAATTTTTTTCTCAAAAGGTAATGCCTCCTAATCATATTATCATGGATCATATCAGTGAATTTTTTATCATATGTGGTATATTCCTACTCTTTAATTTAAGGTTGTTTGAAACCACAAACTAACATATGATCACCTTATATGTATATTCATCCCAAACCCAAACATGATACATCAGAAAATACCTTGTATCTCTGAACAGCTTATAGGATAGTAAAAATTGGTTTAGAATTTAACAAACATTACAACATCAAAGGAAGCCTAAAAATTTTAATTCAAAAAAAGATACTTCACTCCCATTAGAGTCGGTGTGGAAGACATAGAATCCAATATAGTGAAATATTTAACAAATCAATGGTAATAAATTTCCATTCCTAAGAATATTAAATTCTCAAATGCATTTTTTGGTTCCTCCAACATCATAAAATCATTCACCATTTAAATATACACTGAGAGTCCATATTTTATAACCATGATGTACATGAAAATTATATAGTGAATCTATAAATGTCACTTTTTTATATTTACATAATTTTTTGACTCATAAATTTTTTGATAATTTCTCTCATGTGACTCACATTATCCTCTTTGATATTAGTACAACCCAATATGTCATCTATGAATATCAAAGTGAATGAATGAAGGAACTATTGGAATTTTATTCATCAATTACAAGAACTAGAATAATAATTATACCAACCAAGTTGCATAACAAGATATTTTTAATGTCCATACATTCTCCTAAAATAGTCTTTTGTATATGACACTCATTGATCCTCATATTGTTATAACTAGGAAAAAGAACAATATTATAGAACCAATTAGACCATATTATTTGACTAAAATAATCAACACTATAGGTTACATAATAAATTATCTTAAACATAAAATGATTGAACTTTTATTAATCATGTAAAAAGATAATGTTATACCAACTTCCTTGGTCAAAAGCGCAGGTGCTTTTCAAGGTGACACAATGGATTGAATGAATTCTTAATACATAAATCCATAAAATTAACCTTATAAATCCATGTTATTAAATGGGGTCATATTGTAGAAAAGAATATATATGTTTTGATATTATTCTACCTAATCAATATATAAATCCACCTCTTTAATGTCTGAATACAATAAATTTTGTATAGAAAAACATTATAATATCCACACCTACTATTGAGAAATCACCACATAATTTTTCCTAATGTAGTTTAAATGAAAAAATTTATATAATACAAACCAAATAAATAAGTGTTGTACAATATCAACTTTACCTCACATCACATTCCCATTGAAAAATCAATGACTCCCTGCTGGTGGTAGAAAGGGAGACCTACCGAAGAAAAAAATTTGATTAATTTTGAAAAATAATCTCAAACATCAAAATAATATCATACATATGATTCTTATAAAAAAAATATTTTCCAAATAAGAATTATTTTTGATAACTTAAAATTACAACAAGGGAAGAAAATATCATATTCTCTCTCTGTCCAAAGAGGTATAGAAATTTCAATCAGATAAAGAAGGAGTTGTGTAAGATGATTTAATTATTCAAAAAATAGAGATTGATAAAAAATAAATATAGTCCCCAATATCAAAGAAAATAATCATTACAGATGAATAAATAGTAATCGAACATCCCACTGTCACAGGACCTACCTTAGTTACAACTAGAAATTCTTCCACTACATGATTATGCTTCATTCCTAAAGCCTACAGCTAGAACTCCCCTATTAATGAATCAAATGAATTCACCACAGGGCCTTCAGGTACCTATGAAACTGTACCCCAATATATAGTAATAAATAAAATAAAAAACTATTTATGTAACCTAATAAAAGCATAGGAACTAATAATCTAAATTGACTCCATTCAAGAATGCATTGAATTCGCAACATATCCGCATTTTAAACAAGTTAGTGAGCCTATATCGAATATTATAGATTATTTCGTGAATGTTTTCAGTCAAGGACCACCAACACTATATGCACCTGAAGACCCATTATTCATTTTATTCCCATTTATGGGAAATTATAATCTAAAATAAAGATTATGTGGAACTCCAATCAACCATGAATTACCTTCCTAACCTATTTACTCCATTAAAACCATATAAAAACATTATAAAAACTAGATAGATTCACAATAGTTACAGAAAATAATATATACGACAATAGAACCAACTAAAACCTCTAGGAATTCATATTTTCATTCAAAAATACTTCATATGAGAAATGTGGATGCTCAATAAAATAGAATAAATATTTAGTCACCATCCTATCACCATGATGTGGTTTCAAATTTTTTTTACATGAGAAGATCCCTTAATTAGGGATACTTTTACATCGTAATATATATTTGAATACCTTGCACTCAATGAACTCATTCTTCTTTTCTAGAATTATCACATATCGTTGTCTAATATAGTGACACTCATGTTTGAAGATAAAAAACATTAACTTAATGGAATGTTGAATCTCAACGAACATAAATAGTTGGTCATTAATATTAAGATAATCATATTCCCATTTAGGATCATTAATACACTCGTACAAAGATTGTTTCTTCAAAATAATCTCACAGACATTATATATTTTATCATAACTCCATGGTAAAACCTCTATAGGTTGAGGATAGGTTTGTGAATCCCCTTGTAACTTAGCATATACCACACAAAATATTACATGTAAACGGTTCTCGTCATCCTCAGGGGCCAATCACTATGTTTTATTAGTAGCACCCACCTAAATTCAAATAATATGACTTATTGGTGGAATGGTACTACACAAAATCAATGAAAAATAATAAAAAATCTTTAAAGAGTCACAAGAACATCAACTATATCAATCAAACTCATCATGGTTATAAAAATATTAGATCAGAGATTGGGAAACATATATAATTAGATCAAAAAACCCCTCAATAACCCTCCTTCCTCAATAACTATAGAAACGTAGGGATATTTATGATGATAGTTTTCCAGAGGCGTTCTTGTTACCTACCCCTTAAATCTAGAATATCTTGTCTCCAATCTAATAGTACATCGCAAACAACATACTAGAATATATGAAGAGACACAACCTCCGCTAATACAAATTTTTCGAGAACTTACTAGATTCGTACATAATTGTACCAAACCTGGTCGTGACACTGTCGGAATGGAATTCATTATCCCAGTGTGGTAGAAAATATAAAATTAGAATTTACACATAATTTCAAAGAAATAATTTCTTTATTATGATTTCTTAACTGTCCATAACATAGTGGTGAGAATATAATCACTAATTATTCCAATACATCCAACTAGAGTAAGAACACCACACGGTTGACATGTCATCAAGTCAAAAATATCAAAACCAATGACAACATATACACTAGATCTTGTTGTAACAAATGGATCACATAATCCACTTGTCACCTAAAACTACCATGATCCCACTATTAAGATCACCCACCCACTCTTTACAGTGATTTTCCAGTTCCTCGAGCTACCATTAGAAATTCTAAAAAATACCAAACACAATAGATGGGTGTGGGAAACATTATACTAGTAGTCATACATCAATCATTAAATAATAATTTCAAATAAAACATATAAATTATTTTTAATTTGAATGAAATCATGGCATTATAATCATATAAAAATTCATATATAACCATGATTATCAAATAATTTAATTGGTGAGTAATAAATAGGTATAAAACGGACTTTTTATTAACAAAATAATGAATATATATTTCAATAATGTGCTAGATTTTATAAATAATTTATAATAAAGACACTACATTTAAGAGTCCCAAGGTTTTGTTTGGACCAGTATTATCAGATTTCTCAGTGAAATATGGCTCTATGTGTGCACACATACCGTGATTTCTATCCTATGAGGAATCTGAGAATATCCCAATGAATAAAAACACCACTATTATCATATTTTTCTATGTAATTTATAATAAATATGTTTCAGAGTAAATATAATGCATTGCCAACATGTGTTATTCCAAACTAACTCCTTATGACCCAAAGTGATTCATGGAAATCAAACATAGGGGATATCATTCATTTCAGTCAACCTCACATAATTTAAATAAATAATTTCAAATCATCTAGAAGATCAAGTTTCAATAAATCCGTTTAATTTTATCAACCCATCACCTAATGACATTTTTTAAAAACTAACTAGTTTCCAAACAAGTCATTTTATTTCAATCCATATATCATTCAAATCCATCTTTTATTTAAAAAATCATCATTATTGTATATCATCAAATAATTCATTCTTTTCAAAATTGTTTTCAAAAAACAAAAAATTATTAGATAATCCATAATTCATGTGATACTACACACCAATTAAATATTGAAAACATCTATCACAGTTTTAAAAGAAATCTATTTTGAATCATGAATGAAAAAATAATTTCAATTTATGGGAACATCATTTTGGTTCCACATACCTCAACCATGGTCTGGATTAACACCCAACATGGGGTCATCAAAGAGGTATTAAGAGGGATATAATTTATCAACGAATAGTCCTCTAACAATTATTCTAAAATAATAATATAAATTCATTATATGTAGAATAAAAATGGAGCGATAGAGAGAGAGAACACATTCCTTAATGATTCCCAAAGATCATATAACAACATAAAGAGACTGAGATATTGAATCCAATAACCAAGATAGATGTATAAGAAACACAGTTTGATAATTTCATAATCCTTTGATCGAGAATAAATATCCAAAATCATTGATTTTTTAAGAATAAATGGTGGATCTAGAAGAATAATGAATAAATATAGGGAACAAGATCATACCAATAAAAAGATATATCTAACACCCTTGGATAATTTGACAATAATCACCATGAAGAAATGAATATCTGAAATCTCTAAGAAGAGTCTCCCCAGTTAAGTGGATATTCCTCCTGGAGAAGAAGGAAAAATTAATACTTGTATTTTCTCTTAAAATTAAAATTATTTGTAATTAACATACACAATATAGTTTGGACATAGGATTTGAAAAACCATTTTCCAATGTTTCACCCCCTTCTGGGTTATTTGAAGAGCATCAAGGTTTGGAAAAATGATTTGAAAAACTATTCACCAATAATACTTTATACCACTATCTCAATCCACATGGTATATATTATAGGACTCATAGTTAATACTATATATGAAACTAACCATGAACCATCCTCTAAGACTCAATGTATTGGAGAACTGTTTTCCTGGATGATGTGAATGGAAATATCTAACCACTTGACAACCATGGACAAGCCTAAAGATATTAATTTTTCTTCTAAATATCACACTAAATAACCTAATAAAAGATTCAAAAAATATGGACCAGGGAAAGGAATGCATGTACATGAAAATATGACATAGAAATGATTCACACATCTCATAATGAATTTCCTTATATTATCATCTCTAATAAATAGTGGATAAATTGGATGTAAATATATGAATTATTGATGAATTCCATAATATACATTGATAATGTATTGGACCATAAGATCTTGACCCTTCACCAGAAATATAGGGTAAGGGTATAACTACATGGAGAGTAATTATTAAAAAAAATTCCTGGTAAACACATAATATTTAATTTCCCCATGAATAATGTTTCAACACTAGTGATGTACACATATTACCTTAAAGGTGTCCAGCCAAACCTAGTTTCTCTATAGTGAATTAATGCTACTTAATATTTAATTGAGGTTGTTAATCCACCCATCTGATTCCTATATACACACATTGTATTGAAAATTTTAATGATGGTGGAATTGGAAATCCCTCATAATATCGGCTTCCATGGGTTCCCTTTGAAGATATTTGTGACCCATATCCAATTGTAGATGATCAATCCCTTCCAAGAGTATAGATTCTTTTATTGGTTGATGTAATAGTACATGTGAATCTAATTCTTCATGAATGAAATGATGTGATCATATTGTTTTCATACTTGATGATGAAGTAATGAATGAAATTACAATCTTTACCCGATAATTGAAAACATGAAATTTAGAATGCATTAAAAATATAATCCTACCTTATAGATTCTCAATCACACTCCTAAAAATGAGCTATATATGGTGCTAGTATTTATCAAAACAAACCAAAAGCATGGTTAACTGTGTACTTTATCATCACTAAAAAAGAGTTGATAAACGTTACACTGTATAAAAGCATTATTATTAGAATTGATAAAGGGTAACCTTTATCAATGTATATTTGTAGTGATGATAAAGGTTTCCCAATATCAGCGGTTTTTTAGAGCTGATAAATGTTACCATTAACAGCGCTTTATTTTTAGCACTGATAAAGGGTAACCATTACCAACACATTTTTTAGTACCGATAATGTTCTAGAACAAGCACAAAATCCCCATATCTAAATTACGCAGATTAGGTTTGTCCTTTATAAATTTTTATGCCACACCAGAAGCTTAGAAGCCAACTATTGGGAGGGCCTCACGCATACACTTTCTACACGCATCCATATGGGCCTCTTCTTGGCCCCAAGAGGGATGATGCCCACCTATGCTTCCCATGGGCCTTTGGAAACCCTTGTATAGCTTTCTGAGTCCTCCACAACCTAACCCACCACCATTCTACACTTTTCTAAAAAAACTAAAATAATTGAAATAAAAAAACAAGTAAAATTTAAAATTATATTTATTTTTATATTAATTAAATAATTATACATATATTATATATATACATATATATTATAAATATTATTAAAAATAATATATTATATTTATATATATATAATGAATAAAATGATATAATAAATAAATAAATAAATAATAATGAGTAAAATAAAAAATAAAAAATTTATAAATTATATATTATTTATAAAATTGAATAGAATAATATTCATGAACGTAATATATATAAATATGAAAAAATAGTGTATAATAAATATATACATTTCAAATGAATAAAATTTCATAATTAGGCAAGGAACTAAAAATGAATAAATTACATAATTATTAAAAATAATAATTATTAAAAATGAATAAATAATATATATATATATATATTAATTATTACTATTAATTAAATATATATAAGTTAAAATAATATGAAAAATCAGGGAAATGTAATTATTAAAGGCTTATTAATGACTAATTCATTATTAATGGTTTTTATAAATAATTTTTCACCAGTAAATATAATATTGAAAAATATTAAAAAATATTTATGTATATATATATTACAATATATATTATTTATTTAAATATTATTTATATAATACAACATATTTATTCTTATATTAAATAATTAATATAGTTTGTGAATATCTGTTTATAAATATAATTGAATATTACCTAAATTTTTTTAAAAATTCTATAGAATAATGAAAATTAATTGAATGTAATTTCATATTTCAATTAAATTATATAAAGAATGTTTTAAATTTATTTCCCAAATAAATACACACAATTAATTAATTTTATATGCAATCCACATACAAATATTTATTTATTTAATAAAATCTTATATAAAACCACACACATAAAATATTTATCTTATTTATTCAAATTAAAATATTTATTTTAGATTTTCATTTATTAACACGATACATTTAATATATTGTGGATTTAATAGTTAATTTGTTTTAAAATACATTTATAGATAGAAATAATATTTTCCATTTTTATATTTTTAATATTTTATTTTTTCAAATTTATCATTTTATATAAAATGTATATATATATATATATATATTTAGTATATTTTATTATTAACAAAAAGTATTTATATTTTTCTAATATATATCAATGTTCCTTTTTTAATTTATATTTAATTTTAAAAATAGAACCATTTTATCAATATATTAAATGTGTGGTCATTTTTAATTATTGAATTTCACTCATTTTTAACATTCACACGTTAAAGTTATATGTTGATTAATAATATTAAATATATATATATATTTAAGTATTTATAAATAAATACATTTAAAAATATATATTTACCATATTAATAAATTAATAGATTTATAACTATAAAAAAATTAATATGATTGTACATTAAATGTATATATATAATTATAAATAAATAATTATAATAATATAATAAATATATTTAAATAATTAATATGTTTACTATTTTTTTAATTCTTAATATAATTATATTTATATATAACTTTATAGTTACATTTATTTATTAAATATATATATATATATATTTAAATATATATAATAATATGAATATATATATTATTTTATAGAAATCTTATTTTTATAATTATAAATAAATAATTATTAATTTAAATAATTGTAAAATTAATAAATATTTATTTAAAAATGAGTATATTTTCTGTATACACACACACACACACACACACATATATCTTTATATTTATGATATATATATATATATAATGAAATTATTATGTTTGTAATTATAAAATTATAATAAATATGCATTAATAATGAATAAATTTACTATATATTTATTTTTATTTATTACATATAAATATTATTATAATTATATATAATGATTTAAAAATATATAATGATTTAAATATATATTATAAATTTAGAAACGTCATAAATATATTTTAAAATATATTTATTAATGTATATTTAATTTATATATATATGTATTATATTTATAATTATAAATAAATAACTATAATTTTTTCTAAAATGTATTTATATATTTATAAATATATAAATATAGATCATAATAATTATAAAATTATTATAAATAAATTTAAATAATGACTATATTTAATATATTAATTTAATATATCTAACTATATAAATATAAATAATGATATAAATACATTTATAACCACTTAAAATTATTTATAAAAACATTTTAAAATATATTTAGTTATAATAATAATAAATTAATCAGTGCTAAAAAAGAACTGAGAAAATGAATCCTTATTAGTACTGAAACCATAGTGTGGATAAATAAGGATTTTATCCTATTTTTAATAGCTGATAATGATATAACGTTATTAGTGTGAAAGAATAACATTCACATATACTTTTTATTAGCGCTAAATATTTTAGCACTGATAAATGTTATCATTATCACATGATTTTTTAGATGTGCTGATAAAACCATCACAGATATGATTAAAATAACACTAAAAAAACCAATTTCCATCGCACCACTCAAACTATCAGAAAAAGTACACTAATTTCGAAGCTCCCCCACCCTTAAGATTATCTTGGATGGATCATGCATCAAATCTACAACATTTTATTATTTTCTCTTCCTATATTATTAATTTTTTATTTTGGATCCAGTTGATTCAATATTATAAAATTTTATTGGATCGGTTCTCTCATGAGTTCCATGTTTTGTGTATATACTCCTCATTCAAGTCTTATTGATTTCACATGTATGAATGATCAAAACCTCACCCTTCGAGTTCAATGAGCCCCATATAATTTCTTTGGATCCCTAGAAATTTTTGCCCAAGAAATATGTATTCATATAGTAGTATTATTGAACATTATCTAGTGATTCTGAATCATTTTTGGGTAGCCCATGCTCCAGCATCTTATCCTCATCCATTTAATTTATTATCTGTCTTGTTTTCACCCCCTCCTTAATTGTAGAAACCCCAAGCTGAATCCTAAGGGGTAATGGATTTTGAATTTTGTTGAGAAATTGATTTCTATGGAATGTGATCATCCATTAGTTTCCTCCTCTCAACTTTCAGGAGGGGTTCAAAATCATCTCTCGGTCTATGTGTTGTCTCCCCATGCTTGAATATTTAATTTTTTAACCATAGATTTTATGATGCATATATTGGTTTTTTAATAATTAAAAATAGTATTAATAATCCTCCTTGAATTTACATAGGAAAATTTGATTTTTACATTGTTTTAATTAATCTAATGAATTTTCTATAGTTAACCACCATTGATCCTATGTTTTCTTATTTGATTCATGTTCTTAGTAATTTTCATTTATCCACAATATTTTCATTTATGCTTCTCAACAAATGAAACTTGTTGAACCCCACTAGATAGTGTGGGATTGAAAGATAACAATGACCTAAAAATTATATTTCATTTTATAATTCTGTCTCCCATCCTTCAAATTTTCTTGATACACACCTTCCCTAAATTGATTTTTACAACATTGTTTTTGGAAATAATGTTAATTGAAAAATTTTCACATCATAGGATTCATAAATATATTGATATTAATAAAAAAATATTATTCAATTAATTTACTATTCAATAGTATTATTTTATTTTAATGAAATAACATTTTGTTTTAATTATAATTTCATTCTCAAATGACTACAGAAAGATGCTTTATCTTACTATCAAAATGATTTTTATGAACATTTAACAATAGCTCTATTTCTCTAAATAGGTTAGCTAAATCATGATCCATTTCAAATATATATATACATATAAATTAGGTAATACCATTTTTATAAAATAAAGTTATATAAATAATAATGAATAAAATTCAACCAGCATTTCTCTTTTTCTAAAAAAACGTTGACCCAATGATGTGGAATGAATTTTTCATGATTTATTTTTTTTTCTTAATATAATTTCATGAATAAATTAATCATTAATAAAAAAAATTCCTTTTTGTAATTAGATACATTCTAATAAATACGAACAAAAGGCTCACACTAATCATGGGAGACACTTTCATGGTATTTTCCTAAATATTGCATGTGATCAGAGAATATTCATTAAACTCATACAATAATTAGCACTTAAATTCTCACTATTTCATTGAAAAACTTTTCATGATCCATGCGGGTGATGAGAAGTTAGGGACATCTAAATGAAATATCATATATAAATAATAAATATAAAAAATTAATAATTCTATTATTAATTTTACTAATTAATTATAAAAAAATCATCAATGAATTGAAAATTCTTACTACCATTATAATGTTATAAAACTCTTAATTATTCTAATTTTTGATAATTTACCTAAATTTTTAGTAAATAATCAGAAAGATCTCCAGATCAAAAATAAGATTCCCAATAACATTTACCTATATTCTTTCATTATCATCTATTGAAACCCTGATCAAATCATATGGAATGACAATTTTAATGTCCTTCAATTCCCTTACATCTGTTTTATTCGTAATATTATATTTTCCATTTTTATATTTATCTTTATGATAAATTAATTAAATTGTTAACAAAAATATATTTTTCATAATCATGTAGATACCCAAAATGATAAATCAAAAATATTCCCTAAATGGAGGAGTTACAAGTTGCTTCACTGCAGGATGTGCATCAGATGGAGAGCTCTCGAAAAAAATAGAGTGAAGATAGTGGCTCACTAAAAGACTCTTATACTATTGAATCAATAAGATCAACTAAAAGTGATAGTATAGGTGGGGTGGTATGAGATTATGATCTTTTAGGATATAAAAACCAATTTTTTATGAAAGCTACATTTCATAAAATATACTAAACGTTTTTAAATAAAGTAAATGAATTATGAAATTAAAAAATATAAATTAGAAAAAGTTATATATGTAAGATACACTTATTAAATTGAAATTATAATATATTTTCATTAGAAATTTTTACATTATGTTATAGTCAACTAAATTTTATTAATTTTAGCAAACTCCATTATAAATAGTATGTCTTAAATTTTAACCTCCAATGCTAATTTTGTTATTTTAATATTTTTAAGAAAAAATTGTTTAATGTTTTTCAATCCATTAGGTTCACTACCACAAAGTACAAATTTTGATTCACTCGCCATATCATACATGTCTCCATATTTTATGGTTAAAAAAACACTTCATTATTTGTATAATTCATTATACATATAATAACCCAGCTCTAATTGTGAATCCATCAAAATAGATCATTATTTTCAAACTCACTTCTATAGATCACAAAAGAAAATTTAGGATGTATAATATAATAAATCATTCATTATAACCATGAAAAGGATAACCAAATTTATATTTTATATGGTATATAAAAAATGACCATGATAGTTTAATTCATTTAAATCAATCAACTTTTTATTAAACCCCACATCCAAAAACTGTAAACACATGACTATTCTGATTTTTCCAACTTTCATAAATATCAAATGAAAAAACATGAATCCCTGAATATTTTTGGAATCAAATCTCTTTCCCTTAATTATATGATCATTATTCAAAATAATAAAATTATTATACATTTTATTTAGCATGGAATAATAAAAGGAAACACAGGAGTGGGTGGTGTGAATTATGTCTTTTCGAATTTCATTAGTAATTTTGGATTTCACAACCCTTTCTGATTTATAAAAATCTACAGAATTTTATTCTATGTTGAGAATGATAAATGGATAAAAAAAGAATGAAAAAATTAAATTTATATTGGTTTTGGGTACAATGGTCCCCAAGTCCACTCAACCAATCACTATCACTACAATCTTGATGAATTTCTATAAAATGGTTATCTTATGAAAGGATAAAAAATCCACATCTGAGTGCTGGATGTTGATACCTTTATAGTAATGCTAAAAAAAGATCCTTTGGGTTCTTTAAAAGAGAATCAATTATCCACAACATAGATCAACAAGTTGATACTCCACCACAACTGAATATGAGTAATTGAAACTCTAAAAAATCAATAGTGATTAATTGGATAATGATTCGGGTTAATCATCACAATTTTAGTAGTGTAAATTGATAGAACATTGATATTTTTTTGGAAATTAATGTTTTCATGGTGGAATATCTCTTATGCGATCCATTTTGGAAATGATGTTAAAATAAAAATATCATCAAATATTAGTAGAAATGTTACAAAAGTGCAAGTTACAACATGCATGATTCAAAAGTGTAGCCTCATTGAGTGTTGATCAGTGGTTATAACAACAATATAAATTATTTTCACAAAAATGCAATCTTATATAAAAATATGTGACCTTTATATTTAGTATCATGAAAATATTCATTGAATTAATATACAATGAAGAAATATTGATTTGGTATTCTTGATCCAAGAAATTACCCTAAATGATTATGAATATTCAAATTCAAAATAGTCTATAAGAGTCATAAATTCCATTAAGAATAAGAGTGATTTTCTCCATTTAATATTATTCTTTGAATCGACCATAACAATGATGGAATAGTCCAGAAAAAAGACTTTGAATTTCCCTGTAATTCTATCAATACCATTGTAGAAATATCAGATAATATTGTGAAATTTTTGATCTATTACATTGAAAATTAAAATATAGGGTTTCTTTGCAGTATGAAAAAAATAAAAAAAGCGTACCGTTCATTTTCCAAAAGTAATGCCTATAATGTATGGTTGATCATAAATGTAAGGTTTATGAACCATACATTTGTTTCCTCTAATGCAGGGTTCCTTAATTATGTATGGTTTTTTAAGTATTCCATATTCTCTTTACAAACATAAGGTTGAATACTAACGTTAGGTTCATGATCGATATATTTTTTACTATAAATATGGTTTATTCCATACATTATGTTATGAAATTAAGGTAAGAAAAGTGTTTCTAGAATACTCTAAAATGCATTTTGACCTCTTTAACAAATATACCATATGAATTAAATGCTTCGAAATAATTCCAGAATAAAAATTACAATTAATTTCCTTAAATACACTTAAATTAATATCATTAGTAAAACAAGCAACTATATTTTTAGAAATCCAAAATAATAAAATTTAGAGAGTATTTTACACACAATACATACCAAAAAATATATCCCTTTTTGATTATCACAATACAAATAAATTTATTTATAGAAAAAATGGAATATTTATTCATATTTAATTAAAATGGAATCATTACATCCATTTCATTTTATAATTTTTTATAAAAGATATCTTCTGTAAAATGTGTTGTTTACCCTATTTTCTCCCCCATTTTGGGATATTAAAAATAAAGTATAAGAAAAATCATTAAAACACTTTTATTTTTTCTCAAAAAAACAAATGAATGTTTATAATCTATAGTTTGGATAAAGAATAAATTGTTTATAGAAGTAGAGGTAAATATATAATAAAATATTGAAAATAATAATATATAATAAAAATAATTAATGAAATTATAATAAAAACTCTATATAAAAACATTAGAGATTTTGGATAAGGGGAATAGGTTAAATATATTTTATGGTAGAAGTTGAAAGGGTATAGTCAGGGTCTGTTTCAAGTTATTGTTTTAATATAGACTTAAATACATAAAAACTATATTCAATATTGTCATCAGAGCCTATAAAATTTTTGAAATATTTTCTTCCAACTTCCCTATCAAAATAATTGAATCTTTATTGACATTAATATTCTCAATAAAATTTAATTTTAGAAAGTGTTTCATGTTCTCCTCTATCTGAAAAAATTGAGCCAGAATATCACTGAACATATTGTGTAGTAGCAGAATACCTAGTTACAATTGAATAAAATTTCTCAGAAAGTAAATTCTGATTGTTAAAAAAACATACAAGTTTGCTCTATTGAACTAATGATTCTTAATACTACTATTCATATATTTCATAACTAATGTGATAACCTGAAATATTATTATAAAATCATGAGGTTCATGAGGGGTAGAGTGAGATTCTCTAGGATGATTGACACATCCGTTGATAAATTCAAATTGGATGCCCAAATATCATTCCATATCTGTAAAATCAGTTATATAGATAGTTTCAGACTTGAATTTCCCAATCCCATATAACATTTATCTTTTAAATTCATCAATTTCACTTTTTTAAAAATAACAATCTATCGTTTCATTAATATAAGTCATAAAAGTATTTAATTCCATTATTTGATCAGATGAATTTCTTAAATCCTCTAAATACTTTCTTGAACCTTCCTACTCATGTCTAATAATGAAATTATCCTCCTGAGAATTGTAAAACATAACAAAGGGACCTTTAGTATGATTTTTCATTGAATTAGATGTCCCTTCTACTGGAATATTGGACTAATTATCTTCAAAATAGTTAGGGATTATCATCAGTATTTTCCAAAAACATCTCACTTGAACATGATATATCATCAAAGGTATATAACATTTCTCTAGAGACACATGCTTGTATATCTATTGAATGACCAATGGTAAAGATATCATGATTATAAAATATCTTAGTATATTTTCGTTTTGTTTGAGTATCTTAATCATGGTGTTCTGGTTGAGGGACATCCTAAAGGTCTTCAGCATGGATCTACTCCTATTGAACCTAAACATGATCTGGTTCTTCTAAATGAATATAACGAGTGGAAAATCTTGATCCTAACACTATATCATCAATATGTGGTTCTTCTCAAACTCTTAGTTTTAAAACAACTTCCACATGAACTTCTTTTTATTATTCTTCTTCTTTATCAAGGTTTAATGTTTCATCAAATCATATTTTCCTCTTGGTATACTTATAAACACCTTCTGTTCAAGATTCCCCGACTCCTTATTTTATTAAGGAACATTTATCCCTCTAAAAAAAGGATAAAGATTTATATAGTTCATCTGAATGAATAGGCATTAGCATTCCATTTAGTTTACTCAAATAAAAACCAAACATTCATAGAGTTGTGATATTCATCTCATTGTTATAATGGAATTTAATATGATATCAAGAAGAAAAATAAAATAATTCCAAAAAAAATCAAAGATAATATCCTTCCATAATGATTGAATGATATACTTAAATCTGAATGGAATCAATAAGTCATATATCACCTCATATATATGAGTAAATTCTGTTTCATATCGCTGATGAACATATATATGATATATAGGTTCAGGTATAAAATATTCTCCATATCAGAAAATCTGGGAGAAATAACTATTCGAATAATCTTAACTAAAATCAGTTGATCTTCCTAAGGATCTTTAACAAAAATATCCCTAATGTTTGAGGCCCCAATCACAAAAGAAATTATATCCTCAGACATGTGATCTTGATTTCCAATTGATGTACGATCAACATGGAATACTCTTTAATGAGGGAATTTCAAATTCTGAGTGATTTCATCTAACAATATTGAAAATTCGTTACCTTCAATTTGATATGATATTGTATCTTATGTTTTACCAAAACTGAATTGAATGTTACTAGAAAAATTCTTTAGTTTTAACTTATAATGAAATTATTTTTAAACCTTATTAAAATGTAATTCCAAAACATGGAATGAAAGAGACTTCTTGAGGACAAGGTTCATCTCTCATATCCACTCCAAATCAACATTATTTCCCTAAAAAAGCATTCTAGATGGGACACATTAATGCTTCAGATTTCTGGGATCACTATCATCAGTTCTCTTGGTCTTGTTCATTTTTTAGAATTTGAAGTGTGATGGTTCACAGATTCAAGGTTTTTGGAAGAGTGATAAGGGAACATGTAGGAAACCCATTTTAAAGTTAAAGGGTAAGGAATGTTGAAGGGTTTTTTAATAGATCGTGACATAGTCTAGTTTCTCATGGCAGTTAATTATGATAGTCCTTAAAATTTAAATATTTAATATATCATTGTTTAAAAAATAAATACAAAATAAAAAATATATTTAAAATGATAATCAGGGAAAATAATATATTAAAATAAATAATACTAAAAGATAATAATAACAATAAATATATTTAACTGAAAAAAATGAAACGAAATAAAATTTTAAATACATGAAATGAAATAAATATTTTCTTTAAAATTAAATAAACCTAACCCCCACATAATAAATCCAAACCAGCAGTGGAAAGTGGTTTCGTGAATATATCATCTAATTGATATTCGGTATTACCAAATTCTAAAGATATGTCCTTTTTAGGAACATTCTCTCTTAGAAAATGATACCTCATATAGATGTTCATAGTCATAAAATGAAATATAAGATTTTTTGAAATATTTATAGAACATTAATTATCACATAAAATATTTATATTAATAAAATTTAGTCAAAATTATAGCGTATTTTTTATCCAAAATACATATGCACAACAACATCCAGAAGAAACATATTTTTCCTGAGATGTTAAATGGGTAATTGAGTGTTATTTCTTACTTGACCATGATAATAATGATTTTCATTAAATGTGATAGGTTCCTATGGTGGTTTTTCTATATAATCTACAACCACCAATATATACATCTTAACATGAACTTGAAATAAAATCATTATATTTTGGGTAAATAATTGATTAAAAAAGAGTTCCATTTAAATTTCTAAAAATTATATTATCATCAATAGGATGGGATTATTTTTGATTTGACTAAAAACTATAACACAAACATACTAAAATCATAATTTCACCTCTAATCGAAGTGTGACATAACCATCTACCAATCATACCACTATTTATCTTATTGTCAACTGGTTTCTCATATTTATCCAAATCTTGTTTTATATAGGTTCAATGGGAGTTGTATATGTCTTTCGGTTCACAAGTTCATAGTTTTTTAATAAATTAATAATATATTTACATTGATTTAAATCATTTTGATAAATATAAAATCCAAAAATGAAATTCATTTCTCCTATCATACCCATTTAAAATTATATCTTTATTTGTTTTAAAAAATAATTACAAAGTGAATTTTTATTTGAATCAAAAATAATATCATCAACATTAATCTGTAATATTAAAATTTTATAGGAAAAAGTTTTCGTAAAAATATAGATTCTCTAAATATAACATTAATTTTATTATTCAAATGAAAATATCTTAATCATTCATACTAAGATCTAGGTCCTTTCATAATGTCATATAGAGCTTTAGTAAGATTAACCATATTATTTCGATTTTTAGGATTTTTAAAACTAGGAGGTTGTTAAACATAAAATTCCACCATTAAATAACCTTGTAAAAAGATATATTTAATATGCATCTAACAAAATTTAAAATTCATATGATATGCACAAGCGCAAAGGAATCTTATGGTTCCTAATATAGCTATTGAGAAAAATGAGTCTTCATAATATATGAATTCCTCTTGATTGTATCCTTTATGTACTAATCTAGCTTTATTTATGGTTATAATTATTTTATTATCCTATTTATTTCTAAATACACACTTCATTCATATAACTGGATAATTGGATGTTTTGTCTACTCTTTCCCAAAATTCATTTTTTAGAATTGTTTTAGTTATTATTATATTCCTAAAATCCAAATCTAATATTATAAGGCTACATCAATAGACCAAGGTTCTAAATGAGATAGTAAGTTTTAAAAATAAAAAATTCCTCCAAATTTTCTTCTAATTATAATTCATGGGTCCATATGTAATGCCCCGACCCTAGTTACCCAGAGTCGGTGCATTATTACATAACATTGGCATGATCAGAATAAAGATCAAATCTCAAAAGACCGATTAGTTTAGTATCCCTGGAAACACTAGATATATTCATAAGGTTTACATTCCATCATAAAATGAAAACTACAACAATATAGTCTCTATAGTCCACACTATTATCCCCTCATACTATCCCTGCAGGTCATTCATAATTTACTTCTTCACATCCCTGGAAAAAAATAAAACATAGAAAAGGGGTGAGCTCAAATGCCCGGTAAGTATAATAATATAGTGGAATCATTCATAAATAAGAATAAACATTTAATGCAATGTATAACTAAAACAAAAGCATTTTAAACTTGAACTTCAACATAGTATGGAAAAAATAAAATGAAATAATTCTATTTACTTATTCAAATTGATATTCTACTAACCGAATAATCACATGAAATATCAATAACCACTTTCATAATGATGGAATGCATAATGCCAGACTATCATAACCACATAGCCAAGGAATTTTTCCAAGACTACAAATAAGATTTTGTCAAAGCCTTGTGCCAAGACACTAGTTTTTCTCATGAGACCTACCAATGCATCGAGGAGTTATAGCGGGCTCAACCCGTCATATATTAAGTCCAATTCATTTCTCATATGAGCAGGTTTAAACATAACATAAACATTCTTATTAAAACTAGCATACGAAATGTAAATACTATCTCCATAAAACATGAATGGTATAAAAATAACACATCCACAGTAAAACATATCACAAAACCTTCAAAACAATATAGAAGTTTTGTATCATAATAAATCAAGTTCAAATAAGCGTAAAATCCATCAAAGGATGTTGACATAGATGAAATCAATACTCTTTTTTAGAGAAATATATATTTCTATTTTGAAATCATTTAAGATTCATATATTTATAAAATAAAACAATTTCTTTGAAAATATTCAAATAAGTTTGTATGGGAATCTTTGACGATTTTATAACGGTGGGAAATAGCCGCACCTGCCGTATAAGTTAAAGATACATTCTTACCTTAATTCTATCGAAAAGGTTAGAAAGGACCATGTTTGGAAAATGACGGAAAGATTCCTTTATAAACCACTTATAAAAGTCAAAAAGGGTATAAATGACTTTAACCCATATTATAGTAAATAGTAAAAATGTTTTGAAATACATTTTTAAGAAACATTGATGTGGATGATAAAGAAGTCCCAATAGATTATTACGTATAAACAATCTCAGATAATGAAGATATTGCAAAATAAACCCTTAGCTTGTACTTTTCCTTGGTTGGGGTAGTTTAACCTCCTGTATAATGGTGAAATAATTGTTACTAAATTATACAATAATCATATACATTAATATGATATCATATATGATCTTTTAACACTGATTTGTTAATAATATCTTAGTATTATCGTTGTTTCGGGTGTTAGCTTACTCATTTTCTTTTATATGTTTTGTTATGTAAGCCATGTTTATCATGGATAGGTTGTATCATTATCATATCCATAATGATATCAAGTCCTTATATACTATTATTAATCATCAAAGGAGAATTATACTATAATGGATACGATGGTGAATGAATCTCAACGGGTTTGTGGAGACGGTAGTCCGTACGTACGCACGAGGGACAATATCATTCTTTTGATATTAAAATATTATATAATTGGATGGTATATCATATATTCAGAATCATTATCATGTAATATTTAATATTTACATGAATTACAAATCATTATTATACCCATCCAAATAATAATATATTGAATAATAATTACACCACGACGTGGAGACGGTAAGCCGTACGTATGCACGTATGGTGACATGTCATTAAAACGATGGATAGAACACTGAATATGGTTGTACCATATTTATAATAACATAAAAGTAGATATAATATACTTGAGTTATTATTTTAGAATGGTAATAACAAAGAAAGAAGAAGTTGAAGAAGAAAGGAACTTGAAAGAGGGTGGTGAAACCATTACCTCTTCTTCGGGTTCTTCCTTTTGATTTGATCAAAAGGGATCCATTGGATGGATTTATGACTAAATGAAGGCCTCTAGGATGGACTGAGGGAAGTTGAGATAGTATTTCGGCCGAGTTTGGCCGATACAAATGGCTTTGAAGGTGTGAATTAATGAGAAGGGGGAGTTCCCTTTTATAAGAGAGGTGAGGGGCACCTTTGGAAAATCTAGAAATATTATTTTTTAATAAATTTATATTCAGTTTCTAATGGCTGAAAAGTGTATTATTTAAAGGTTAAGGTTGGTATGGGTCACAACCCACTCATCAAATAGAATTTATACAGGTTTGGGTCATTATATTAACCTTATCATTTAGTTTTAACTCATAGTTAATTAGTTTGACACTTACCATGTCACTTTGTTTTTTTATGTTATATAGTTAATAAACTTACTATATACCTCCAAGAGGACCCCAAGTGGTCCATTAATGATACACCTATCATGATATAAGTCTCTTGGCCGAGACTTATATTTTTTGGAATTGAATATCAATTAATAATATAATATTTGTTTTAAAAACTCTTTTATGTCAATTTTTAAACTATTTGGAAAATTGATTTCTGTGAAAATAATAACAGAATGATTACATCGAAAAAAGTTAATTAAATCATTCCTAACATGTCATATTAATCTTGAAAATTAGTGTAATTCATAAAAAGTCTCAAATTATATTTTTTTGGATATTTATAATATCAATTATTTCAATTTTCCATAATTATCGTAATTACTGCATCATCATTGTGTCATAAATAAATTAAATTATTTAATTTCTAAAAATTATAAATAAAATATAATTATTTATGATATCGTTTTATCTTTCTAATGAATATTTATAATCGAATTTATCTTATGTTTAACCCAATATTAATTTTTTTAGTAAATAAACCTTGATTTTAACTCTTTTAACTCTTCTTTGAATTAAATAATAATAAATGTCCTAATCTAATCCAAGTGGACCTAAATGAAAATATTTTATTCCTAAGGTTTTTTTGGTCGACATACACTTGTCCAATAGAATTAGTACATGTGTTAGGGTAATATTAATATCATTTTTACCCTTAATTACCCTATTTACTTTTAATCGTGGTAAATAAAAGTAAAAAGTTACTATTCACCAAAAATTATTTTCATCTCATTGAACCACATTTTACTCCTTGATATTAACCGCGTCTCTCGGATTTTTGAAATTCCACTCACAGAAGTGGTAAAATTAAGTTTTATGAAATATTCAGTTTCTTTAACTACCACTTAGTGGTTTCACTATTCATCAAAAAATGATATTTTTCAGAAAAATACCAAAAATTCACCCTAGGCTAATTTCGATATTCCGAATCCAAAAATGAAGTCCATATTGAAAAATAAAATTTATAAATTTCACAAAGTGGGTATTACTATTCATAATTGCTAGATTGATTGGTTGTGGTGTTTTAGAACTCGATGATGCGTACAACACACGCTATTGCAATATTCAAAAAGAAGCGTACTGTAGAAGCTTGGGGTGTTACATTCTCCCCTACTTCAAATAATTTTGTTCTCGAAATTTCTAGAATACTACCGCATGAAAATACTCTGGTGGTTCTTCATCATAAGTTCCTCGAGTTCCCAAGTTGCCTCTTCTATCTTAGGGTTTCTCCACAAGACTTTTACCAGACGAGTTGTCCGATTTCTCAGTACTTGTTCTCTCGTATCAAGAATCTTGACGGGCTATTCGCAATAAGACAGATCAGGTTCCAATTTTAATTCCTCATAGGTGAGTACATGCATTGGGTCAAGCATGTATTTCTTCAATAGTGATACGTGGAACACATCGTGAACTTTGGAGAGATTTGGCGGCATTGCCAAACGGTAAGATAAAGCCCCAATTCGTTCTAGAATTTCGAAAGGTCTGATGTACCTGGGAATCAATTTACCTTTCTTACCAAAACGTATGGTTCCCTTCTATGGAGATACCTTCAAGATAATATGATCACTGACTTGAAATTCCAAATCCTTCCTTCAATTATTGGCATAGCTCTTCTGCCTACTTTGAGCTGCTTTGATATGGTTTTGGATTACCTTCAGCTTTTCCATCGTTTCCTCCACCAGTTCTAGGTCTACATGTTATCTTTCACCAACGTCATCCCAACAGGTTGGTGTGCGACATCTCGTTCTGTATAACGCATCATATGGTGCCATCTGAATACTCGAATGGAAGATATTGTTATAGGAAAATTCTACCAGAGGTAAATATTGATCCCACATACCCTGAAAGTCAAGTGAGCAGGATCTGAACATGTCTTCTAAGGTTTGAATAGTTTATTCTGATTGTCCATATGTTTGAGGGTGGTAGGCAGTGCTCAAATGAAGATCAGTATCCAAGGCATTCTGATGAATTTTCCAGAATCTTTTAGTTAAATGGGGATCATGATCAGAAACAATCGATAGGGGTACTCCATGAATTCTCAGAACTTCATTAATATATAGTATTTCTAGTCTTTCAAGTGGTAAATCTTCCCTTATAGCAATAAAATTTGCTGACTTTGTAAGACGATCAACAATAACCCATAATGCATCGTTCCTTCCAAGAGACTTTGGTAGTCCCATGACAAAGTCCATCATGATATTATCCCATTTACACTCAGGTATGGGAAGACATTGTAATACTCCACCAGGTTGTTGCCTTCTAGCTTTCATTTGTTGAAAAACCATACATCTTGACACAAAATCAGCAATCTCCCTCATCATGTTTTCCCACCAAAAATGTTCCTTCAAATCTCTATAAATTTTGGTGCTCCTAGGGTGTATAGAGAAATTGGAACTATGATCATCATCCAGTAATTCCCTTTTTAGATCAGGTATATCGGGAACCCGAAGTCACTTCCAAAATTTCAAAATTCCATCTTCATACACAAAGTCTCTAAATCTCCCATCATTCACAACATTAATCTTCTTTGGAAATTCTTCATCATCGGTTTAAGAACTCTTAATCCTTTCTAGTAAAGATGATTTGGCAACCATTTGAAAAGTCATTGATGTTTCACCTTCATTGGTTATTCTCATGTTCATCTTCACTAGATCCATGAAGATTAGATCCCTTTTAATTCTCATATTGTTCAAAACTCCATGATCTTTTCTGCTCAAAGCATCTTCCGCCTTGTTTTCCTTCCCCCAGTGGTACTGTATCGTGCAATCATAATCTTTAAGTAATTCAAGCCATATCCTTTGCCCCATGATGAGTTCTTTTTTGTGAGAAAATATACTTAAAACTCTTGTGATCAGTATAAATCTCACATTTTTCACCATAGAGGTAGTGCATCCATATCTTCAAAGAAAAGATCACAGGTTCTAACTCGAGATCATGAGTAGGATAGGCTTTTTCATGAATTTTCAACTTTTGTGATGCATAGGCAATAACCCTATCATTCTGCATAAGGACACAACAAAGTCCTTTCTTCGATGCATCACTATTAATAACGAACCCATCATTCCCCGATGGTAGAGTCAATATAGGATCATTGACTAATCTTCTCTTCAGTTATTTGAAACATTATTCACACTCTTTTTCCCAAAAAAAAATTATCCCCTTTTCGTGAGAGCTTCATTAATGGGTTAGCTAATCGGGCAAAAATCTGGACGAAACGTCGATAATTAACTGCCAAACCAATAAAACTATGTACCTCAGTTATACTCGTAGGTGATGGGCATTCTTGGATTGCCTTGGTTTTAGAAGGATCAATAGAGATTCCATCTTTAGAGACAATATGGCCAAGAAAATAAATCTCCTGAAGCCATAATTCACACATGCTAAACTTCCCATATAATTCATGTCTTCTCAGAGTCTTCATGATAATGCCCACGTGATTTTCATGATCTTCATAGATTTTTTAGTATACCAAGATATCATCAATAAATACCACCACAAATTCATCGAGATATTTTTCGAAAACTCTATTCATAAGATCCAGGAATACAAAGGGTGCATTAGTCAATCCAAAAGGCATTACTGTAAACTCGTAATGCACGTACCTAGTTCGAAATGATGTCTTCGGATTATCTTCCTTCTTCACACATAACTGATGGTATCCAGATCGAAGGTCAATCTTTGAAAAGTATTGAGCTCCATGCATTTGGTCAAATAAATCATCAATGCAAGGTAGGGGATACTTGTTCTTTATTGTTATAGCATTGATCTCCCTATAGTCGATACATAACCTCATATATCCATCTTTCTTTTTAACAAAAAGAATAGGTGCTCTCCATGGAGAATCACTAGGGAGAATAAATCCCTTATTACTCAATTCCTCTAGTTGTTTCTTTAGTTCAACTAATTCCATAGTGGCCATTCTATAAGGGGTCTTCGATATAGGCCTTGATCCAGGAATTAAATCAATGGAAAACTCAACTTCTCATTCTGGAGGATGTCTAGGTAAATCATCCAGAAACACATCTACATATTCTTTCACAATAGGTACATCCTCTATTTGAACATTAATTTCCTCACCCATAGTCATTTCATTCTATTCCTCCCCAATAATTGAATTTAGTTGGGCTACTGGGGGTGGATCTAGATAAGAATTAGGTGGTGACGATTTTGTTCTAATGATAAGGTGTTCCTTATCATCATCATCAAAAATTGTAACCTCCTTCTTCTTAAAATAAATCTTCACATCATGGTCTGAAAGCCAATCCATACCGAGGATTATATCATACTGAATCATAGGTATAATGATGAGATCAGCGGATAAAGAACATTTACGTTCTCTAATGGGGATAGATTCACAAAACATTGTTGCAATGATACTTCCCTTAGGTGTTTTAACTGACATCTACCTTGTTAAATAAGATTGGAAATATCTAATATTCTTAAAAAACTGGGATGATATGAAACAATGAGATGATACAGAATCAAATAATGCATTTTCTAAACTTGAGGAAACAATTAAATTACCTGCCACCACGTCTTTCAGAGCTTCTACCTCAGCAGTAGTGATATCATAAGATTGGCCTTGATCCCTTGTCCATTTCTGAGTTAAGTTCCCCTGACACTTAGGAAATTCATTTGCATAATGTCCCATCTCCCTGCAATTGTAGCATTGGACATCAGTAGCTTCCTTATTCCCCTTGCAATCACGAGCTTCGTGGCCTTTTTCACAACACTTGTAACAGAATATCGTTCCATTTAAGTAAGTAATGGGGTGTTTCATCCCACATTTACTGCAGGATGGAAATTCAACATTTACCATATTCCCTTTATTTCCATTCCCAGATTGATCAGTAGATATCTTATTCTCTTTCTTTGCTTTAAATTCATATGACTTAGATAATTCTTTCTCTGTCTTGATAGCACATGAGACAAGGTCTTCGTACGACGAGAAGGATTGTGAGACTAATGCTTGACAGAGAAATGGTTTTAACCCATCAAAGAAACGATCAATAATACTTCTTGGGTTACGTATATAATCTCCAGCATACTTTCCTAACCTTGTAAAGTTATCCTCATACTTTGCGACATTCTCACACTCTATTTGTCTTAGACTCTGAAATTGCCTTTCCATATCTGCTTGATGGTCATAAGGAAAGTATTTTTCTAAAAACGGATCTCTGAACTCCCTCCATAACATATTTGATACTTCATCATCTTCCTTCATGTTTTGAATCAATGACCACCATTGATCAGCATCTCCAGTGAGGCTGTAAACTGACATTATAACTTTTTCCCTTTCACTAATTCCCAAAGCCTGCAGTATTTTCTCTAGGGAAATTATCCATTGCTCAGCGACCAATGGATTTGTACTCCCATTGAATGTTGGTGGTTTTTTCCTCATGAAGAGATCTAACAATAATCCTCCATGCTGTTGATCAGGGTGCTCCATATGGGTAAGGTTATTATTCATAACCCGAGTGAGTTGTCCCAGTATGGTGATTAGTTAATCAGCACCAGTTGCATTACCAGCTCCACTATAATTATATTGAGCAGGAGGGAAATCCCTACATGTAGTGCGTGCATTGATACAGTTTCCATTTCTTCCACTAGGTGCCATTTCTAAAAAATGGCATAAACTAGACCTGTTTATGAATAAAAATACATAATTCTAGACATATAAAACACATAACAAAAATTGAACTATTTATGGATAAAATCCATAATCATAAAAATGTTTTCTTTGAAGAAGTATATACTCATAAACCCTTTATAATGATATGTAAAGAAAATGAGAGTTATCCGAAGCATATCCCCTGGGAGTGTCGTAACCATGAGTGCAGCAAGGCCCGTTGTCATGCACCAGTTCCCGTTCGAGTCTAGCTCAAAGCGGTTTTTTCAGGTTTTACCCCTAGGTACATCTGTACCAGATCCACCTCTACATGTTCATATCCAAACAGGGATGTATTTATCGGAAAAAAGACAAAATCTCTACAATACCAAAATTCTAGGAAGTTCTTCAATATTAATCCTCAAAGTCCATCTTAGGTCAATGTGCTCTAATCAGAATTTATCTAAATCTAGCTTCCAAGGATTGTACTAAACTTCCTCTGATACCAACTGTAACACCCTGACCCCAGTTACCCAGAGTCGGTGCATTATTACATAACACTGGAATGATCACAAGAAATATCAAATCTCGAAAGACCGATTAGTTTAGTATCCTTGGAAACACTAGATATATTTATAAAGTTTACATTCCATCATAAAAAGAAAACTACAACAATATAGTCTCCATATTCCACACTCTTATACCCTCATACTATCCCTGCAGGTCATTCATAATTTACTTCTTCACATCCTGGGGAAAAATAAAACATAGAAAAGGGGTGAGCTCAAATGCCCAGTAAGGATAACAATATAGCGGAAACTTTCATAAATAAGAATAATCATTAAGGCAATGTATAACTAAAAAAAGCCTTTTAAACGTGAACTTCATCATAGTACGGCAAAAATAAAATGAAATAATTCCATTTACTTATTCACATGGATATTCTACTAATCGAATAATCACATGCAAGATCAATAACCACTTTCATAGTTATGGAATGCATAATGCCAGACGATCATAACCACATAGCCAAGGCCTCGTGATAAGAATACAAATAGGATTTTGTCAAGGCCTTATTCCAAGACACTAGTTTGTCTCATGAGACCTACTGATGCATCGAGGAGCTATAGCGGGATCCACCCATCACATCTTAAGTCCAATTCATTCCTCATATGAACAGGTTGAAACATAACACAAACATTCGTATTAAAACTAGTATATGAAATGTAAATACATTCTCCATAAACCATAAATGGTATAAAAATAACACATCCACTGTCAAACATATCACAAAACCTTCAACACAATATAGAAGTTTTGTATCATAATAAATCATCTTCGAATAAGCGTAAAATCCATCAAAGGATGTTGACATAGATGAACTCAAAACTCTTTTTAGAGAAATATATCTTTCTATATTGAAATCATTTAAGAGTCATATATTTATAAAATAAAACATTTTCTTTGAAAATATTCTTATAAGCGTGTAAGGGAAGCTTTGACGATTTTATAACGGCGGAAAATAACCGCACCCACCGTATAAGTTAAAGAAACATTCTTATCTTAATTCTATTGAAAAGGTTAAAAAGGACCATGTTTGGAAAATGACGGAAAGATTCCTTTATAAACCACTTATAAAAGTCAACAAGGGTATAAATGACTTTTACCCATATTCTAGTAAATATTAAAAATGTTTTGAAATACATTTTTAAGAAACATGGATGTGGATGATAAAGAAGTCCCAGTAGATTATTACGTATAAACAACCACGGATAATGAAGAGATTGACAAATAAACCCTTACCTTGTATTTTTTCTTGGTTGGGGGTAGGTTAACCTCCTGTATAATGGTGAAATAATTTTTATTAAATTATAAAAGAATCATATACATTAATATTATATCATATATGATCTTTTAACATTGATTTGTTAATAATATATTAGTATTATTGTTGTTTCGGGTGTTAGCTTACTCGTTGTCTTTTATATGTTTTGTTACCTAAGATGTGTTTTTCATGGATAGGTTGTTTCTTAATCATATAAATAATGATATCAAGTCCTTAGAACCTATTTTTAATCATCAAATTATAATTAGACTAGAATGGATACGATGGAGAATGAATCTCATCGCGTTCGTGGAGACGGTAGTCCATACGTACGCATGAGCGACAATATCATTCATTTGATATTAAAATAACATATAATTGGATGTTATATCATATATAAAGAATCATTATCATGTTATATTTATTATTTACATGAATTATAAATCATTATTATACCCATCCAAATAATAATATATTAGAAAAAAATTACACCATGACGTGGAGACGGTAAGCCTTACGTACGCACGTATGGTGACATGTCATTCAAAGGATGGATATAATACTGAATATGGTTGTAACATATTTATAATAACATAAAATTATATATAATATACTGGATTTATTATTTTAGAATGGTAATAACAAAGAAAGTAGAAGTTGAAGAAGAAAGGAACTTGAAAGAGGGTGGTGAAAACATTACCTCTTCTTCGGGTTCTTCCTTTTGATTTGATCAAAATTCCTCCGTAGGTTGGTTTTTTGACTAAAGTAATGCCTCTAGGATGAATTGAGGGAAGTTGAGAGAGTATTTGGGCAGAGTTTGGCCGAGCCAAATGGCTTTGAATCTGTGAATTAAGGAGAAGGGGGAGTGCCCTTTTATAAGAGGGGCGAGGGACTCCTTTGGAAAAGCTAGAAATATTATTGTATAATAAATTCATATTCGGTTTATAATGGCTCCAAAGTGGATTATTTAAATGTTATGGTGGATAGGGGTCTCCAAAAACTCTAGTAAAAGAATTTAGATAGTTTTGGGTCATTATATTAACCTTATCATTTAGTTTTAACTCATAGTTAATTAGTTTGACACTTACCATGTCACTTTGTATTTTTATATTATATAGTTAATAAACGTACTATATACCTCCAAGTGACCCCAAAGTGGTCTATTAATGATACACCGATCATGATATAAGTCTTTTGGCCGTACCTTAGATTTTTAGGAATTGAATATCAATTAATTATATAATATTTGTTTTAAAAAATCTTTTTTGTCAATTTTGACAGTATTTGGAAAATTAATTTTTGTGAAAATCATAACAGAATTATTATTTAAAAAAAAGTTATTTAAATCATTTATAAAATGTCATATTAACCTATAAAATTAGTGAAATTCATAAAAAGTCTCAAATTATATTTATTTGGGTATTTATAATATCAATTAATTTAATTTTTCACTATTATTGTAATTAGTGCATCATCATTGAGTCATAAATAAATTAAATTATTTAATGAATAAAAATTATAAATAAAATATCATTATGTAGGAAATATTTTTATCTTTTTAAGGAGTATTTATAATCATATTTATCTTATGTGTAACCCTATATTAACATTTTTTAGTAAATAAACCATGATTTTAACTCTTTTAACTCTTCTTTGAATTAAAAAATAATAAATGTTTTAATCTAATCCAAGTGGACCTAAATGATAATATTTTATTCCTAAGGTTTTTTTGGTCCAGATACACTTGTCTAATATAATTATGACATTTGTTAAGGTAATATTAGTATCATTTTTACCCTGAATTACCCTATTTTCTTCTAACCGTGGTAAATAAAAGTAAAAAGTTACTATTCACCAAAAATTATTTTCATCTCATTGAACCACATTTTACTCCTTGATATTAACCGTGTCTCTCGGATTTTCGAAATTCCACTCAAATAAGAGGTATAATTATGTTTTATGAAAAATTCAGTTTTTTAACTACCACTTTGTGGTTTCACTATTAATCAAAAAATGACATTTTTCAGAAAAATACCAAAAATTCACCCTAAGCTAATTTCGATATTCCGAATCCAAAAATGAAGTCCATTTTGAAAAATAAAATTTCTAAATTTCAAAAAGTGGGTATTACTATTCATAACGGCTAGTTTGATTGGTTGTGGTGTGTTAGAACTCGATGTTGCGTACAACACACGTTATTGCATTATTTAAAGAGAAGTGTACCGTAGAAGCTTGGGGTGTTACACCATATCTCCAATAAAAATTTCTAGAAGATGGTTCTTTATGGTTCCGGACTATCTATGAAAGACACTATCATGTTCTTCAGTATCATGTTCTTCTGAACTGAACTGAATTTCGAAAATATCAATTTCAAAAACATATCTAGGTGTTTCCAATCTCATGTTATCCATATATTTATAACATAATTAGTTAGATCTTTCTATTTAATAGATGGTTCAATTTCATTAAAATTCATATGAATTGCTTCTGTAACAATAAATGATGTTTTATTAAACACTATATAGGATTTAGATGTAGCATAATATCCTAAAAATACTCTTTCATAAGCCTTTGGATAAAACTTTCCATTATTTCCCTTAGTATTCAAGATACAAAACTCACATGAAAAGTATTAAAGTATTTTACTTTATGTTTTCGGTTATTCTTCTGTTCATGTTGTGTCATTTTCAAAATAGGCCTTATCAGAACATTATATATCACATTGAAGGATGTTTTTATATATCATATATAAAAATAGGTAATAATGCTCTATTATTTTACCATAGTCCTCCCTATTTCCCTCATAGTTTTATGTATTCATTAAAAAATTCCATTTTTTGTGCTATTCTTGGTGTATATAAGGTATTTTTAATACCAGTGTATGATTGAAAATAATTAAATATATGATTATTAAACTCTCCACCATGATCACTTCTTTAAGAAATTATTTAAAACCGATTTTCATTTTGAAAATATTTTCAAAATCTTTCAAAACTAATAAATACTTCACTTTTTATTTTTATAAAATAAACCCAAGTAAATCAAGAATAATCATAGAATAATTAAATATATATATAATTTACTACCCAAACATCCTACTATATATTAACTAAATAAATCTATATGTATAGTTTCTAAATATTTAGTTATGAAAATTTTGATATTATATTTTAAAAAATATTTGATCTATTTTTCAATTTGGAATGCAACATAGAATATCTCATTATTTAATTTAAGACATGGAAAATTAGAAAAAACTATTTCACAGATAATTTAATTAAATAATATATATTTCAAAAACTAATTATTTTATACCAAATCCATGAACCATTTTCCTAGCAATTAAAAAATTTATTTTTTTACATATTAAATTTAAATCAATAGTGTAACTATTATCTGTTATAGGTGCTATAAATTTGAGAAGATTTTCATTAATAACAGGGCTATAATTTTTAGAAAAATATATATAAAAACCATGACCACAATGTCGAGAAATTATTATCAGATTATGCTGTAGCCATTGCATGCACCATACTTTTTTTATTGAGATATTATTTGGATCTCCACGAGTTCAAACACCAATAATAATTCCTTTTGTATTGTCACCAAAAGTGAGTAGTCGTCCATTCATTTGAGTCAATGTGAGGAAATACGATAAGTCAACACCCATGTTCATAGAAGAGTCACAATCTATATATCATATGGATATTCTTATTTCTAGGACATGTTTCTCACAAAAGTAATTAAAATTTTTTAGGTACCCAAAATTTCTTGGGTCCTCCAATTTTATCAAATATTGATATGGGAATCCCGATTTTCCTTATTTTTCAATAATTTACATCAAATTCCATAGAAAAGCAATTATATATAAAATTTATTTTATGAAAACTTATTTAAAGGGTTTTCTAATGACAATTATTTGTGAAATGACCTTTTATTCCATAATAATAATAAGTTGAATTTTTGGAATTGGTCACAACATAATTTTTGTATACTTTTGATTTTTGACCAAGGTTTGATATTCCAAATATTTATCTTTTCATGAAATTATTTCCAAAAATCACATTTAAATTTTTTTATCATTTGTTAAATGTAATTATAACACTCTTATATGATTCTAATTAAATATGTAATTATTTAATCATTTTTTCATGATCAATTCATTTTCATGTAGATGAGTTTAAATTTTAATGTAGTTGTTGATGTTGTTTTATAAAATTGTTTGTTTCAGCTAAAATTTCGTTATGAATATTTTCCAATGACATGGTCATATTTATCAAACTGTTATATTTTTTATCTATCATTGAGAATTAGGAATCTTATTTATCATTTGAGAAACTATTAGATTCAGAATCAAAGGTGTATTAGGATTATAACTCTTATTCTTATTCCTTATCCAATAAGAACATATTATCTTTGAGATTTTATTTATCATTCTCCGAATTATATTTTGAATAGGTTTTGGAGCCTTTAGATACAGTTAATGTTTGTTTTATCCATCTTTTTACTCTATGTTCTCAATCGACATTATTTTTATATTTCTTTTCTGGAATTTCCCAATCATCATTCAATTGAGGGAAATCAGGACCGATATGAGCCAATTTTTTACGTTAATATCCTCAAAATTCACTTTGTTATTTTTTGTCCTTCTTGATTTATTTTTGAAATATATTTTCTTTTTTTAAATTTTTCTATACATTCTGGATAGTTGAGACACATAGATTTCAGAATTTTAGGAATTATAATTTTTCTCAATTTTTTATTTTTGTTTTTTTTCTTCTATGCTTTTGAGATGTCACATTCTGGGAAATATTTTTCCTTTTTAAAGTAATTCCATGATCTTAAACTTCTACAATAATTTCTTCTTTATACATCATTACAGTTCACATCAAGTAATTCATTATAAAATTCATGAGAGGAGATGATTGTTGAATAGTAACAAATATTCCATTCCATTTTGATTGTAGTACTATGTGAACATTCAATGATTGATCTGATTGATTTATATGATATCATATAGTAGTAATATTATTGAAATTTTATTTATCATTCCATTAATTTTTGTGATTCATTCACCATTAATCATTCTAAATGTATTGAACTTTATCTTAGAAATATCATATCTCATTGGTATGAAATTGTATGTTTCATTATAAAAACTCCAATAGTTTACCACATCTCATAGGAAGTTAGACATTGTGATACATATATAAACTAATCTGGTTCAATTCCATAGATCATAGCATACATTGATTTTGAAATGACCGCATACCCATCTTCTATTTTAGTAGTATAAGTCTTTTGTTTTTCAGGAATCACATAAGGAGTAATAATATTTGATTAAACTTTTAATCCCTGATTCTTCCAATCTATAATACTTCTTGATTTCTAGCATCCTTAATTTTAATCATTAATGTATGGATCAAATATCATAGCATTTATACTTAGGATCAACCATTTCCATGTTCATTATAGAACATATAAATTTCATCTTTCTATAGGATTATCCAAAAAACCTCTCATTCGATACTAATTGTTAGGTCTGAATAATACAAAGTAACATAAAAGGTCGGTTTAATTGTGAATTTTTGTATTTCATTAGAAAACATTATCTTCAAATCCCTTTGTGATTTATGAAAATTTAAAGTGTTCTCTTCTATAATTAGAATGAGCTGTGGATAAATAAGAAGAAATAACATAAAAAAATTTAGTGGTTTTGTAGTACAATGGTTCCCTAGTATACTCCTCCAACCACTCTCTCTGTGTGTTGGGTGAATTTAACTAAAATGGTCATCTAATAAAAACAATCTAAAATCCACAATTGAGTGAAGATAGTTGACACATGTAGAATAATGCTAAAAACAGAGCCTTCAGGTTCTATAAGAGATAACCAATTATCCACATCATAGATCAGAAAGATGACACTCTACCACAATAGAGTATGATCTATTTAAAAACCATAAAAATATTTATTTGATAATTATTTGGGTTAATATTCACAATTTTAGCATAAAAAATTGACAGAAGATGAATTTTCTTCTTTATAAGTGAATGTCTACCAGAAGAAAGAGCTCTAAAGTCATCCCGATTGAAAATTATCATTAAATAAAAGTATCAAAAAATACCAACATCAATGATATAGTAGTACAAGATATAACATGTATATCTCCAATGTGTAGCCTCTTTTAGAGTAATAAATTTGTTGTAGCATCACTATAAATTATTTTCCCTAGAATGTAATCGTATACGAAAATATTTGACTTGTATATCTAGTCTTATGAAAAGTTGAATTGAATGAATATATAATGAAGAATGAATGAATCTATATTTTAGATCCATGAATATCATATAAAATATCATTAATATTAAAATCCAATATAGTTTTAGATATTCATAACATCCCTCAAGAATATGAGTGATTTTCTCTATTGAATACAGTTCCATGAATCGACCACATCAAGCATTAAATCTTCCTAAAAACAAACATTGAATTTGACTTTATTTCTGTTAAGAACATTGGATACATCACTAATAAAATGGAAAACTAAATATCCAATGTTGAAAATTCAAATGTATGGTTTCATCCAAAAAAATACCAAACATGGGGTTCAACTATGTAACATTATTTTTTTGAACGTAATGTTAATAATGTAATGGTGATCATAAAAGTACTGTTTATGAACAATATGTTTGCATCGTCAAATGTACGTTTCCTTACATAAAAAGGGTAATCAAGCCATACTGTATTCTCTTTAAAAACAGATGATTGAATACAAATGTATGTTATGCAATCCTTACATGTTGTTCCGAGCATAGGGTTTATTCTATACATTACGTTCTGGATGTAGTGTACGAACTGTGTTTCAAGAATACCCTAAAATGAATTCCGAACACTTTAACAAATAGTCCGTGTGAATTAAATGTTTGAAAAAATTCCATAAAAATAATTGTAATTATTCTCTCGAAATTAATTTAATGTAATATCATTAGTAAAACAAACAAGGGTATTTTTGTGCATCAAAATCAATATGATTTATATAGAGTTATTTATAAAATACATTCCCAAAATTTCATCTATATTCTCATAACTCATTTTATAGACTATATGATATCACATAATACGTTAAAATATAAAAACAAAAAACATGATAATAATTTAATTATGATTTTCTACTTAAATGGTGGGAGAACCCTTGAATAATATCGGTATTAACAAATTTTCCTAATTCTATATCATTTGGTGATCAACCTTTTTATATTCTAATTATTTTAAATATAAATTATTCAAAAAATGGATTTATTATAATAATATTTAGTATCACATATCTATGTTATTGTAATAATTTTAATAATATCAATATAAATTTGAGCATTATCTAACTGGTCATCAAATAGTTAGAAATACGAAGGGAATTTTTAGAGAATGTTTTTTTTAAATATCATCAATAAATAAAACACAATAGAACACAGTCTTAATTCCATAAAAATAATAGATAAAAATTTCATAAACTCTTCATATATGAATCCCACAAAAATTGATCCATCTGTTTGATCTTTATTCCTTGAATAAGACATCAAAGAACATGTGTACTTTATGAATAATGAAACATATTAATACTTTATTTATAATGATATTATAAAATATAATTCATTATTGACATAAATATTAACATACATATCAATTATATGCTTCCATCAATTATGTATCGATACATCCTATTTGGCTTCCTCAACCAAATGAATAGTCAAATTAATCATGATAGTAAAAAATTAAAAGGGGAATAATATATTCAAATGATAAATATTCAGAAAATATTATTTAATTGTGTTTTTAAAGATTATTTGGGTTTATAATTTATCACATATCACTTGGAAGAAGCTAAAAACCCAAATAGTATTATAGTTACCTTTTTAGGTAAAATTTTAAGAAACACTAAGGCTTTCAACTGATCGATCAGAATATGTGAGTTGTGAAGTATCAATCGCTGTAAATTTCATATTTTTAAGTAGAAAAACATGAAATGTTATTCTAATATCAATTTTGAGTTTTTATATCCTGAAAATTTAAAATTAATATTCCTTTATTAGGAATTTTCACAAAACAATAACTTAATTATCTATTCCATTGTCATATTCCTAGAAACAATTTGATATATTCATTACTTTTAGTTCCTTATAAGAATAATGGTCCTCAATAGAATTATCATTATCATTAAGTAATGTTATAATTAAATGTTACTAGTTGTTCTTAAAAATATCCATTATGTCATGACTATGTTATAAACAACTATAATATGATTTTGTAATTTTCAAAAAAATAATCATTTTCATTATTTTATGTGATCCAAATACATAAAATATTGTTCATCATACCATTTACCCCCTTTTTAAAAGAAATATTTTTCAAATTCATTAGTGACATTGATTAATTTTTCTATGATTTTTAAAATATAAAACACCTTTATTGGCTTTATTAATTTAATTTCTAAATTGAATTATGTCTTGTAAAACCATGATTAATTATATGCATATTTAAAACAGAAATGGAACATAATTCACCATTTTATGAAAAGAGGATTTCATTGAGGTTAAAAATTTAAAATTTAAAATTAAAAAACCTTAAATGGTATGATTTTTCTTAATAGACAAGTTTCCTAGTCAATGAAAGTAACTAATTTTCAACAATTAATTAATATTCATTTGGAATAGTTTTTTTCTATTAATAACAATTTTCAACACCGTAATCCCACCATTATATTAATTATTCAATTCAAGGATAAAGGTGTTAATCAATGTCATTTTCTAGTATTTTTATTAATATTCATCATAATAATTAATTTTATCTTAATTATAGAAATTATTTTTGGTAGATTATATGGAATAAAATGAACTAACATTATTTTTTAATTAGTACATTAAGTAAATAATGTGATAAAAATATAAATATCTAATACAATGTTAATATTCATAGGATCTAAAGAAAAATATTGATATAATAAATAAAGAAAACCAATGAAAATTAATCTTTTGGATGTTTATTCATGTCATCATTTTTCTATATCATTCCCCATCATGTCGTATGTTGCCTTACATGATAAGAATAATCATTCAATGTATGGTTTCAAATGAAAAATGTTAAAAATTTCCTTCATTTCATTTTTAATCATTTGATTCTTCATGATATTATAATTAATTTTATTCTCAAAGATGTTCATTGTTTTCCATCTCCCTATTTGGAATCATATGAATTTCTCATTATCAAAATATTATCCCTAATAAAGTATACAATCATTAGGGTATCCATGAATTGTTTATAACTATAAAAAAAATTATGAAAGTATTCCTCTCATATAATGATTCAGGAATCATAGATTCAAAAAATTAATAATGAAGTGATTCAAAATTAATGGACACTAATTTTTCAGTAATTCAAGAGAGATGTTTGATATGGTACAACATCAATAGAATGGATATTTAAACATCCTAGTCACACCATTAGTAACACCCCACGTTTTTAAAAGAGGAAAATTATAATCTATAGTGTAAAGGGAATGAAAACACAATTTTGTCACACGATACATTTGAAAACAAATTATAAAATAACATTCATTACACAGAACACCCATTTTTATTTTTTTTAATGGAACCCCATGTTTTTTATGTTTTATAGTGTATTCATCATGCAACAACAAACTTAAAAGACCCATGTTTTGTATTACAATTATATACTATCCATTGAAATGGATAATATGAATAGTATTAAGTAAAATATAATAATATTGTTTACAAATGTATGTATAATGAATTATTTGGTGACTAATTAATTACAATTTACAATAAAAACATTTTGAAACAAAAAAATAATGAATTTCCAAAAAAACTAATTTAATTAACACATGTCTGTTTTATACATATAAATTAAAAAATTCACTCTTTGTTGGATAATATTGATCAAATTAAAATACAATATATTTGATCTAATTTTTTACATTAATCTTATGTGATATCTTTCCATGATTTAAGATGAAATAAATTTACACTTACAATTGTATATTTTTCAGAATAGAAATTTTTTCACATTTTAATGGTGAATTTATATTAATACTATTTCATAACAATTATTTAATTTTAATTTTGAAAATTAAACTAATTTTTCGATTTGAATATCAAAGTTTACATGTTTAAATTTTGTTTTATTTTTCAGAAAATAATAATTTTTCAGTGAATGGGGAAAAATATCTTTTTTTAAAAGTATTTTATTATATATAAATTTAGTAATTTGAATAACCCAATAATTTTTAATATGTTTTAAATAAATATATTATTTTAATTTGGTTTATTACATTGAATGAAATTTATATTGTTTTCTGTGTATGTTTTTATGGGTTTATAAACTGTTTTTCTGAAGAAGAAAATCATAATGGATAATGTATCCCCATTTTAATTTGTTAAAATAATATCTAATGGGAAATGATTTAAAAAAAAATATTGAATATATATAATTAAATAATAATTTAGTTTAATATAATTATTATTATTAGTGAACAATTTAATTAAGAATATTATTTTTCTAAATAAGGACTCTTCTTAAAACCAGTTGTCTCTCTGCATCATTAGGATTAATATAAAATAATTTATTTAAAATTATATGAATGGAATTTAAAAAAATATATTCCAAATTATGAATAAGAATAATTTATCATTTTTAACAAAGAAAAAATAATGCTTTTTTAAAAAGTGATTATTGAAAAAAGTTATAGTAAATCAGATATATTATGGATGAAATGAGTTACCCATGTTACAAAACATTTATATTATAGGAAAAAATGGTGTAGAAAATTGAAAATCACACATCTGATGGACATATAATAACTATATAACATATTTTATTCAGTTTTATTCATTATAGGATCCACATTAAATTGACATATTCTTGGTTTGAATTCTCATATTGAAATTTTAGAGGTTTTACACTCAACATACTTATAAAAGGCCTCCCCACACCTCCTCACTTCATACCTATCTAGCCCTTTTTCTCAAAAAATAAATGAAACAATTACCTGCATAATCACCTAAAATAATTATATAATCCTTAAATTGGTAATAAATATAACCTAAAATGTCCTTTGTTGGAATCCCAAATGAGTTACTTGAAGAAGTGGTAACGTACACAAACATGCATTTTTACTTTGTTTCATTCCCCATCCCCTTCAATTATTACTGTAACATTATTATATAATACTATAATTGTAATAAATATAATTTTACATTGTTATTATAAGGGTAATACCTATAAGAACATAATATAAAATCACATTGGATAAGAAATAATCATTTTTAAGTTTGGAGGATTACTACCTTATGAATGGACGTCGTTCATTTTTCCATTACCACCTCTCATGGTTTGGAATAATGATGGAAATAATTTTTATATATTATATTTATGATATTTATAACATTAGTATACATATATAGTAATTATATATTATCCACCCTTGTCCCATATCATACCATAGGGGATATGCTAACATAACTAATGTTTATGTCAAACTACAACATCGTGAAGAAAAAAGATGCATTTTCACTAATGTTTTACATATTAAAAAATAAGGGTAAACATAATGAATATATATGATATATGTTTCATTATTATCATATTATTAACACAATTATTTTTTAGAAATATAATATACCATTTTCTTCTTACCACATCACACAATTAGAAAATGGTAATGTTGTTTGGGGACATGTGGATTACTATCACCATGATGGAATGTGATTTTCCTTTTTTCCAAAACCATTTCACAATAATGATATATATATAAGTATATATAGATATATATTATGGTACTTATGATAAAATTAACCTTATATAATGATAAATGATGCATATGTTTATCCCATAATGAATATATGAAAAAGTGAAACATTACTCAAAGTATGTATGACCTACTGTCTCCATTATCACAATGTTAGGTAATTATTCATTACCATCATTCATAAATGATTTTAAAATAATAATTCCCTACTGAATATGGTAATTATTAAATTATCATTATTCAATTTTTTATTAAATTATCATCCCCCTTGACCATAAGAAACCTACCAAATTGGTTTTGGACACACTAGCCGTATATAGTCCAAACATCTAACGAAAAAAATCGATTTTGTAATTGAAAACAACATGAAAACTAGTGAATATAATTAATAATAAAATTTTAAAAGGTTCTCATAAAATTAAATAATTAAAATATTTATATTATTCAAAATGATAATGAAATTCATGAAAAACGAGACACAAGTTAAGGGTTTTTATCATCTTACCATTCGTTCTATGAGATATATTCCATATTCACATTTTTTTAGTGTATATACTTGAGACGAATGTATTACATTATTCTTATATATATTTTTATTAGGATTTACATTACCATATAATAATATATATTTCATAGGGATTAAATTTTATATTCTACAAAATCCATAATAGATTTTTTCCATAATATACCTTATGTGATACATATTGTAACATCCCAACTTTTAAGAAAACAAATACTATGTTCAATATCATATATGATACGCTACATCGAGCTTAAAAAGATAACTAATGATAATTTTGTTACCTTTATAACCTTGATTTTTGAATAGAGGGAATGATTAGTATTAAGTGAATTATGAAAGCATGGTTTATACATTTTTAAATATTGATTCATTGGTTTAAACGTTTTTGATAAATGGAAATAAAAACCAATTGAATATAAAGGATGTTTTTTATGAAAAACTGTATAAAAAGGGAATAATTTTGTTTCTAAAATCATTTCACACTCTATGGTTTTTTATTTAATGAAAAAATTGTTTTATATATTAAATTTAATGTTTTAATTTCCTCTTATTTGTTATCTAGATATGATATAACCACAAATTTGATTTTTCGGATAAAAGAAGTATTTTTCTAAAAATGAAGTTTTACTACATTTTGATGGTGAAATATTTTTAAATTTAGTTTTTATACCTCTATATATTATATCCGAAAAAATAATATTTTTCTTTAGAATCAGGACATCAATATTTACTTTGGATTAATTTTTGGTATTTTTTAGATAACTATCATGTTTTGCTGAATAGAAAACTACATTATATTTTATTTGAAAACAAATTTTTCCATCAAGATAATTTATATGGATAAATAATATTTTTAGTGTTTTTAAGGTTTAAATGGAATATATTTTTATCATTTAATACAATTTTGGTCATTATAAGTAATTTCATATTGAAATTGGGCATAATAACATGTCAATATTTTGGTGGTTTTTACTTCTTAAAAACATGCTTCTTGTTTTTGGAAAAGCGAATTAATTTTTAAATAATATCTAAAAATTATATGTTTTGAATTTGAAAAAATTTATTCGATATTTGGAATCAAAATATTCATATTGTGTAAATAAGTACCTTTTATTATTAGACATTATGAATTGTAAATTCATTAATTATTTTTATTTACTATGGATAAAGGGTAAATATGGTAAATAAGGGTAAACAATAATATTATAATAATATAAAGCGACCCTAAAACGTGTCATAATAATATTTTATGCGATATTTATGACCATGGGGATCTTTGGGTCGATTTTAGGACCCTATGGTTCCACTCATGAGTGATAATGACATGTTATAACAATTAATTTAATATGAAGTGAAAAATATCACAACCCCGAATCTTCCTAATAATTTTTTTATTTTTGTTTATATAAGTTATGCCATAAATTATAAATATTAATTATAAATAAGGAAATATTTCATACATCATGATATTTTATTTATAGATTTTTCAAATTAAATAAATAAATTTAATTATGACATAATGATGATGCAGTGATTGTTTCATTAATAAATTATTCAAATAAATGACATTATAAATATTAAAATACATATTATGTGAAATAGTTAGTGTCATACAAGAATTTTATAGGTGAATATGGCATTTTATGATTGATTCAATTTTTTGATGGAATCATGTTGTTATGAATTGGTAAAAAGTCAAGAATAAATGGTGTCCAAAATTTTTATAATTCATAACATAAAATAAAAAATTGTTTATTAAATGATATTAAATAAAAATATATTATATTCTTAAAAATGGTACATATATGTCCAAATTTGTTATAAATGCCTCTTTTATGGGTCTTTTCATATGATATGGTAATTACATTAACCAACAATGTGTAAATAACCTCATATTATTATAAGATTAAAAAAGTTAAAATAAGGGTTAAACAAATAAGATAAGGATAAAAAATATTCAACACCTGTATAAATATTATTTAATGATGGGTATTAGAACCAAAATCATAATATATTATAATTAAATGAGTTTTGGAATATTTTTAATCGGAATTTAATTTATAATAAATTAATATTTCAATACATTCCTTAAGTGCCCCTCCTTCCTCTTATAAAATGTCACTATCTTTATCCACTTATTCACACATATCAAGCCCCATGTGACATCAAAATTAATATACAAGTTTCTCCAAAAAAAACCATAATTCCTTCCATGATTACTTACCTTGGGAAGAAGTCAATTCAAGAAAGCCTTTTGGCCAAAATAAAAAAAAGTTATCGGATTTAGAGGTAATGTCTTCTCTCAAGTTCCATTCCTTTATTTTCTTTCTCCACTCCCAATTTTATTATTAGTCATTTATTATATTAAAAAATAGTATCATAAATATAATATGATGTTTTTATTAGAAGGATATGAACTACACTTATGCACACTTCAATCTAATGGATAAGAAAATATTGTTTCTACGTACGGTGAACTACTGCCACACAAAAGGATGATAGTTCAATATTTTCCATCCATCAATAATGGTGGACATTATGATGGATCTGTATTTTTATATGATATATATTAAATTTATATTTTCTATATTCATCTTTAATTTTATTTACAACATACCTTTACGCATTCCGTAATGTGTAAATATTATTATTTCATTTCAGGAAGTGCAGACTACGTACCCCTCATAGTGATATGACTCGTTAATTCCATACATGGAACATATAATTTATGGTTTTATTAAAATATGATTCATCAATGACAATAATATAATTTTGGTATTATAATATACATTTATATCATTTGATTATTATTCTTTTAAGATGACAATGAAATGAAAGTTGCATTCATGTGTATGTAAGACCAACCGTCTGCATGAATGATGTTTTTCCATTCATATATCTAAATATTATGGAATTTATAAATACAAATATACTATATATATATGATATTTAATTCATGAATAATATTCTAGAGATGATGGTCTTTTTATCACATAGAAAATTTACACCAAACAAGTTCATTTTCGACTGAAGTATCCAATATCGACAAACCAACCAATATGAACATAAATAATTATATAATAATTATAAATGATGATAAGTAATATAAAATGAATAATAAAAATCATAAAGGTTCTGAAGAGATTACAAATAAACCTAGGATTATTATTCTAGAATATACATAATTATTGAGACTCAATATAAGGGCCTTCGTCTCAATTTTCTTTCCATGAAGCATAATTTGATTTATATATGGCCTTATTTTATATACTGTATGATAAACCACTTTTATATATAATTTCATTAAAAGGGATTGTTTTTTCAATGAATAATTTGACTACAATACAAAAATGATTTTTTTAATGTATACCGCGACACTGAATTCACTGTCGCCATAACCGTTATTTGATATTTGGATTCCTCTATAAGCCTTAATGTATTTTAAAATGAAATAAATAAGACCCGTATTCATTTATTTTGGAATCATGGTATTGAAAATAGTTTTTAAATAAAAATTGTCTATTTATATGATAATTTTATTAATATGGTATTATAATAATCTTTCAAAAAGTGGTTCTGTGGTGAATTTGTTTTATTCATAAAATGTTTCATGAGAATTGTATGAAACAGGTGATCCAGATATAGATTATACAATGGTTTGAGCCACATTATATCTCATGGGTGAGCCTGGTGTAGTATATAAAATGTTTGGATCCCCATTTAAGCTCACAGGTGAGCCCGACACCTCTTATACAAAGGGTTGGCCCCATTATATTTAACGGGTGAGCCCGTTATAGATTATACAAAAAGTGATCCCCAATATAGATATCTAATATTGAATTAAACCATATGACTATTCTAATTAGAAGATGTTTTAAGGGGTTATTTATATGATTCTCCAAGTCAAATAACGGATTTTTAATTTCCTAATATTGGTTTTAGTGTTTGTCATTGAGAAAAAAGTATGAGTGTTATTAATGTGATAATGTTTTGACTCATTTGCTCAAAGAGAATTGAATGGGTTATCATATTTTAACAAGACTAATGGGTTTTTTTACTTTTATGTCCCTGCGTATGATATTTATTCTCATACCATGTTTTTGAAAAGTTTCTCATAGGGTATAAGTTAGTGTAACTGAAAGGAAGAATTCAGGAATATTTTTATCAAGAAAATAAATCTTGTTTTTTAAAGAGTTTTATTATTGTGAAAAATGGAAATTGTAAAATATTATACATTATAATATTTGATATTTAATGTAATAGTTATTTCCTAATTCTCTAAAAGTCTAAACATATAATGATTCTCAATGTCAATTCTTTTCTAAACTCACGATTATGTAACATTTGACATCGCGGACTTATATTTTTTATCAAAGGAATGGTTTAGAAAACATTAGAGATATGGATGTTTTCTAAAGGGTTAGGGATATCATCATGGGTTTATAATTTTATGTGTTATCTTAAGTTCAATTTCTTAAAAACTCCTTTTTAGGATTTATGATCGGAAATATTAAGGTGACTAATGGCATTTTTGGATACATTCACCTTTCATGAAATTATTGGTTATTAATGTTTGGAATGAAAATTGCGATGTATGATATAATCGTTGAGGATAAAATATTATATATTTATTTTTGTAGATTTTATCTCATTCTTTTTGAATTTTATAAAATTATATAATTTTTTAAAAGGGACAACACGCAGACCATTTGACAACCCATAGATTTGTAAAAAGTTATGGGAATCGAACCTACAACCAAATTGCAACTGAGATTTATCACCTACCAATGTCCTATATGAATTCCCTCATTAGTATGAATTATTATATTTAGTTAAATGATTTTTTGGATTAATAAAAGTTAAATTTGGGAACATATCTTTTATGTAATAATTATCCTTATTATAGGAAACTGATGTGGTGATTATGTGAAAAATGTTATTATGGAAGATATTCATTATTTTTAGAATACTATATGTTCAAGGATAATATAATACTATGGGTGTTTATTTAATGATATATGGTTGAAAATTAATTTTGAATAATCTGTGTTTTTATTGTGGACTTTTGTCGATTTGGGTTATTTATGGAAGTTATTAACATATTTTGGATAATATATGATAAGGTTAATTACTTATAAGTATGAGACATTATGAGTAGTCAATTTATTTAGAGATACATGTTATGATTAATGGTGGATGACTATGTGACCAAATCCTTCTGAATTTTGGGTTTCAATCGTATTTTGGATTATTTTGAATAATTTTAAGGAATTTTTTTTATTGAATGGTCTTTTTTGATCTCTCAGTATTGTTGGATGAATTTTTTAGATTAATTGTATTATTTATTTTTATAAAGGATTATTATTTTGGGTATTATCAGATATTTTACTAAAAATTATGGTTTTGGTTATTGTTTCAAGACATGATTAATTGATATTTATTCTTTTTTGGTTTATGTAATTCTCTAGATATTCATTCTACTTCTCTAAGTGTGACCAAGTCATCTTGAATACTCATTATTTGGAGAAAAGATGTGTTTGTAGTAGATATTTATTACGGTATGAAACTCCACATGACATGTAACTATGTTCCCTTATGTTATTAGTCAAGATCATAAATTAATTCCTCAACATTATGAAAAGGAATTTAAAATAAAACGCTTTCAGTTTACATTCCCTACATGGAAATCATAGACTGTTTAACCCATTACAATTCATTGGTTTTCTTGTTGTTATCCTTCTCCTAATATTGTTTTCTGTCGATCTCCATCAGAATATGACACTTAGTTTTTCTTCCATATACATGTTTTACTACATGGAACCCTAGTATGTGTTATCTTGGGTGACCTTTGTTCTTCTCTTTATTTCTTTTAAAGAGGCAGTTTTATTATCCTTTTTTTTCTGATTTGGGATTTTTAATGATGTTACTGTGCAAAATTTTTATATTTCGAGGGAGAAATTTCCAAAGGGGGGAGATGTAAAATCCAATGATTGAGGGAATAACAATATGTTAAAAATCATACATGATACACTACATTGACCTTAAATGAATAGCGAAATATTATTATGATACCATTATAAAGTTGCCGTTGGATTTGAGAGAATGAATAATATTATCTGGATTATGAAAATATGGGTAACAAATATTTAAAAATTGATTCACTGGTTACCAAATTTTTTAGAAATGTAAATAAGAACTGATTTAATATAAATGATGTGTTTTTATTAAAACCTATAGAAAAAAGATAATAATTGTTTAATAAAATCATATCACTCTTTATGGATATTTATTTAATGATAAATATATTTTATATATTCATTGTAATTGTTTAAATTCATATTATATGTTTTCTAGATAAAATATAAGAACAAATTAGTTTTTTTGGATAAAGGAAATATTTTTCTAAAAAAGAGTTCTACCGCCTTTTAATGGTGAACCATTTTAAAATTTATTTTTTAATATTTTTATATGTTATATTTTACAAAATAAACTTATTCATTATAATAAGTATATTATAATTTACTTTGTATGAATTTTTTATATTTTTCTGATAACAATCATGTTTTGATGAATCGTAAAAATACGCAAAAATTGTTATTGAAAAAAAAATCCCGTCGAGATAATTTATATGGTTAAATAATATTATTCAATGAATTTGAGGTATAAATGGAACATATTTTTATCATTTGATGCAATTTGAGTCATTCTATGTAATTTCATATTGAAATTGGACATAACCACATGTCAATATTTTGGTTTATTTTACTTCTTTAAAGCACATATTTTTGTTTTGACAATAGAAATTAATTTTAAATTAATTTCTACAAATTATGTGTTTTGAATTTGGAAAAATGGATTATATATTTTGAATCAAAATGACCAAATTTTTTAATTATGTACAATTTATTATTGGACAATATGAATAGTAACTTCATTAATTATTTTTATTTATCAAGTTTATTGGGTAAATCTAGTAAATAAGGGTAACAAATAATATTATAATAAAATAAAATTACCCTAAAACATGATGTAATCTTATTGCAGGTGATTTTTCCGACCATGGACTTCCGTGGGACAATTTTAGGACCTCATGGTTCAACATTGGAGTCATAATGACATGTTATAATAATTAATTATTAGTAAAGAGAAATATAATGCAATCATGTATCTTATTAATAAAACAATTATATTGGGATATATAATTGATTTATTAAACTATAAATATTTATTATAGATATAAAAATATTTCCTAAATTAGCATATTTTATTTATAATATTTATACATTAAATAAATAAAATTAATTTTGAAACAATGATGGTGTAGTGATGGCTTCATTAATAAAGGATTCAAATATTTGATACTATAATAATTAATATAAATATTATCTGACATAATTAATTTCATCCACAAAATCTATAGTTGAATATGTCATATTTGGATTGATTCATTTTTTTTTACGGAATAAAGTTGTTAAGATTTTTTAAAAAAGTCATGTATGAATAGTGTCAAAATTGGCATAATTTATAACTTCATATATAAAATAGTTTATTAAATGATACTAAATTCTTACAAATGTAAGATTAGTAAAAATGGTTAATATAAGTCCAAATATTTCATAAATTACTTTTTTGTGTATTTTTATATGGTATGGAAATTATATTGACCCACAATGTGTCATCAACTTGATATCATTGTACGATTAAAAAGGGTAAAATTAGAGTTAAATAAAAATGATAAGGATAAAAGAATACTAAAAACATGAATAAAAATTATTTGATGATGAGTATTATAAAAAAATTACATTATATTATAATTAAATGTATTTTAGAATATTTTTAATCTAAATTGAATTTATAATAAATTAATATTTCAAAACCTTCCTAAAGTTCCCCTCCTACCTCTTACAAAATGTCACTAACTCTTCCCACTTAATCACACATCTCAATCCCCTTGCCTCATCCAAATTATTCTCAAATAATCTCCCAGAATCCTTAGATTCCTCGTAGAAGTCATTCCTTTGGTAGAAAGATATTCGAGAAATCCTTTTGGCTGAAATCAAAAGAAGTTACCTTATTAAGAGCTATTGTCTTCTCTCAAGATTCTTTCTTTTATTCTCCTAATCCACTCCCTATAATATTCTTATTCATTGATTAAATAAATACAGCAGTATACAAAATATACCCGGATTTTGTATGATAAATATTCAATATACACTTACACACACTTCCACCTACTGGATACAAACATACTGTATATGTGTACGGAGAACAACAGCTCATGAAACGATGATTTTTCAATTTAACCCTACCATCTCTCCTAGTTTCTATAATGATGGAAGTATATTTATATATGTTATATATTATATTAATATTTTCTATATGATTTTGTAATTTTTATTTAAAAATTACCTTTATTCTTTTCATAATGTGTAAATATTATAATTTCATTTGAGGAAGTGCAGACTACTGCCCCCTAAAAGTGATATGACTCAGTAATGACATACATGGAATGTATAAAAGATTATTTCATTAAAAATTTGTGAAATAAATGACATAATTACAATAATAGTATTATAAAATACATTTATATCATTCGATTATTATTCTTTTAATATGAAAAATAAAATAAATACTGTTCATGCGAACGTACGAACAACCGTCTCCAAGAATGATGCATTTCATTTATTATCTCTAGATATTAAAGAAATTATAAATATGTATATAATGGATATATTCAATATTTATATCATTAATAATATTGTTTATATTATGGATTTTTTACCACATGTAAAATTTATATCAAACAAGCTCATGTCGACTGATGTACCAAATATCGACAAACCAAATGATATGAACATGAATAATTATGTAATTTTTATAACATGATGATAAGTAATATAAAATGAATAATAAACATGAAAAAGGTTTTGATTAAACTATAAATTAAACAAAGTATATTGTTAAAGAATATAAATAATGAACGTGACAAGTCAGACTCAAAGATAAGGGGCTTTGTCTCAATTTTCTTCCATTGAGGCATAATTTAATTTCTATACGACTTTATTTAATACAATGTATAATATAGCCCTTGGAAATTTAATTTCATTCAAAAGTTATCTTTTTTGTGACGTTTTTTACAACATGAAAATAATAAATTTTTTAATGTATACAGTGATGACGACATCTCTGCCGCCGTAACCGTTATTTGATATTTTTCTTCCACTATATGCCTTAATGTCTTTCCAAAAGAAAATAAATCCCTTATTAATTTATTTGGGTATCATATTTTTGAAAATGAGTTCTTAAATACAAAATTTATTTTTATATGGAATCTTTTCTCATATGGGATTAGAAAAATCATTCATAAAGGGGTTTTTTTATGAAAGCATTTTATTCATAAAATGGTACATGGGAATTATATGAAATCAGTGAGCCTGATAGAGTTTATATAAAGGTTTTATCCCCATTATAGCTCATAGGTGATCCTGAAACAGCTTATATAAAGGTTTTTTCCACATTATAGCTCACGGGTGAGCCCAAGATAACATATATTAATGTTTGATCCATATTATAGATCACGGGTGTGCTCGATATAGCTTATACAATGGGTGATCCCCATTTTTTATATCCAATTTGGAATTTATCGATATGGTTATTCCAATTGGATTAAGTTGGAAATGGTTTTAGTTATATGATTATATAAGTAACCTGATGTAGTTTTTGTTGAATTCTATTTGTTTTTGTGTTTTTAATTGAGAAAAATGTATAAGTGTTATTCATGGGAAAATGGTTTGATTCATCCACTCAAAAAGTATTGAATGGGTTTTATAGTTGTAACTAGACTAATGGTTTTTCTTTATTTTTATGTCCCTTAATAATATTTTTATGCTCATTACATGTTTTGGTAATGTTTTTCATACGGTATAAGAAAGGGTATGAAAAGGGAATAATTCATGAAGATTGTTATCATGAAAATAATTATTTATTTTTGAATGAGTTTTAATGTTGCGAAAAAAAATGGATTGAGTTGAAGTGTATACTTTGTAAAATTTAAGATGAAATTTCATATTTATGGCCAAATTCTATTAAAATATAAACCTCAAATGATCCTCAATGTGGTTTCTTTACTTAATTAAAGATTATGTAACTTTTAAGGTTGGGGTCTTAAACATATGTTTCGTTCTGAACCAATATACTTTTTTGGTGTATATATATCCCATTTTAAATGTAATATCATCAATTTAATAATTATACAGTAATTTTGATCCTAACATAATGTAATCCTTTCATGAGTAATCTAATCAAAATTTACCATTATGGTAAGAGTTTGATATTTTGATCTCATCGTTTATCGTGATTGTTTGTGATTAATTCTCTAATGATGAAATATTATAATATACCTATATTGAATTATCAAGAATATACTTCTCATTTTTATATATATATATATAATTATAATATATTCATTACCTTTATTTCTATCTCTTTACATACTCAATATTTCAAAAGAATATTTTTATGAAAAACCATATTTTCAGTCTAAAATTATTATTTTTCCATAACAATATTTCCAAAATATTTTTTCCAAAATGTTTTAAAATGTTTTTTAAAATTATAAAGTATTTTTTTAATCATTAAATTTTTAAAAATATCTATACATTATTACTCATTATTATTTGATGGAAGTTTTCTTGTAAATTTATTCTCAAAATGTTTTATCTTTTAAACAGTGTAATCTAATATTAAAATGGTATTTTCATCAATTTTTTTAATCATATTTTAATAGTATTTCCATTAATCAAAGTCAAAAAACCATATGGTTACTTGTGATCCAATAAATTATACCATCATCATACATTATCTTGTTTTTTTATTATTGTTTCAAATAGATTGATATTGAACTCTTTTATTTTCCACGGGTTAACCATCTTTCAAAGATATTATTTTGAAACCCATTTCTTTTCCACATATTAACCAAAGTTGGGAGATATTTTTATGGAACCCATTTATTTTACATGAGTTAAAATTATTTCAAATCGATTTCTATGGAACCATATTTTTCACAGTTTGACCACATTTTTAATAGATTTTTTTGGAACCTATTTACTTTCAATGGGTTCACCATGATTCAATGATATTGTTATGGAAGCTGTTTCTTTTCCACAGGTAAACATTGTTTTTAAGAGATTGATGTGGAAGCCATTTCATTTCCATGGCTTAATCATATTTCAAATAAATTTACTAGAATCTCATTAATTTTTAATGGGTTGATTAGATTATAAATGTATACTAGTTTTTATGATATTTTTAATTCATGTTATACATATTTTATTCATGTTAGGGTTCTTGAAAATTATAGCTGAATCATGGGTTGGTTGTGACAACATTGTTTAAACCTATTACAACTTATCATGGGTTGGCCAATATTGCACCATGTATGCATATTAAATCTTATCATTGGGATTCCCAAAATGTTCTAGATAATCCCCTCACAATTTAACATTGGGAGGCACATATTGTGTTGAATGAGATAGTTACAACATAACATAGGCTGGCCCAGAGGGCATCGGGTAAAACCATAACATCTTAAATGATTTGTGTCTCCTTATTGAATCAAATGCATTAGGTTATGATTATATTGGATGTATTCTATCTGTTTATTCCAATTATATGGGTTTTGAATGGGATTTGTGAATATGATGCTCTAAATTTCATAAAAAAGTTTTTTAATTACATGTTTTGGGTTATAATGTTTATCATGATTGAGATCAGTATCACATGTCTATTATTTGTTAATTTTAATTACTATTCCCTTTAAATGTATTCATTTTTGATGATCCAGGTATTTATGGGTATGATGTATTGTTTTTTACACTCAGAGACATTAATAATTTCTACATACCTTATTATCTTCTTAATCACATTAATGAAATACAGTTTTTAATACATATGAAACCCTTACATAGAATTTTAGAAAACCCTTTATATGGTTCATCATCCCTGTGATATAATAAATGACGTTAAATTAATTATTTATATAATATATTTCAAAATGATGATGTTGATGACCAAATATCAAATAGGAAAAGCTGGGTTTAAATAGAGAAATGATCATTTAAAGCCATGAGATATTTTTATTTATGAATTTTCATATTCTCTAAAACTCTATACTAAAATGTTCTATGGTTATGTAAGTGATCCAATAATCTTCATGATTTTTTATGTTATTATTTGATAAATTAGTTCACCTTCCTTGGTATCAATGTAGAACATGTAGTGCCTATGAATTTTTCACTAGATTAGACATGTTTGTTTTGGACTATTTTAGTATGTATGAGAGAAATTTTTAGATAAATTTTGAGATTATGATGTTCTGCTGAGAGGTTATCCTAGGAGTTGTGGATTCCATCATAGGTCTATGGGGTTATGTTGAATCATATTTTAAATGTCATGGACTCCCAATTTAGGTTTTATGAAGACATATTATAATGTGAATACATAAATTGTTGGATAAATTTTGTTGGTTTGAGGTATTTTTAACCCCTGTGATCAACATGAATTGCAATTTAATGATTAACTTTATTTCATATTTAGATAAAGAAGAGAGTAACCCATATAATGGGTAAAAACGCATCACATCATGTAATGTGGAGGGTGTTGAACCCCTGGCCGAAGGAAGATAAGTGTTTCATGACTACTACTATCCTATATGATATCATTGTTAGCATTTAATTTTTATAGGCATTGCATAATGTTTTTAGAAATATATGGGAATTTATTTCCATACTAATTTTTTATTTATCATTCAATAATATAAGATAAAATCCCTCAATTATTTTCGTTTTTGGCATAGTCATGAAATGTTTGATGAATTGTAATCATAGTTATTTATTGAATGATTCGGTTTGAACATTATGGTTTACATTTGATTAATTAATGGAGGATTAATAATTATCAGAATTATCAGATCCTGTGCAAACCATTTTATATTTTTAATAGTAAAATACAAGAGAAATAACTTGTTATCTATTGTATATTTTTTTTGTTTCCAAAATTTAATTTTTTGTGATTCTGGCGCGAAAAATTCATCCCCATGAGATTATGGAGGAAATTTTTTAATGGTTAAATTTATACTCATAAGGTATGTATATTTCCATATTCTCTTATTCTAAATTGTAATAGAATATCTCAACTATAATAAAATGACCTTGACAAATAATTATTATAATAGTGTAGTCAATTATGATGATGTAATGGACATTAAAATCATAAAAAAAATTGGTTTTTTATTACCATATCATTCTATTGTGCATTCACTTTCTTCTATTCAATGACCTCAATCACCCTATGTCATTATTTACACATTTCCAACATTCACACACATGTTCTCGTATTTGGAACCCTAGTTACTTGTTATATACTATTACCAACATACATTCATTTCAATATTATTAATAGGATGTTTTATAGTACAATTTAATGATACAGGTTTACAAAAATGTTTTTTGATGTCCATCCTATGAATACTATGATAAAGGAGAAATTTCAAGTATGCAATTTATTAAGGTCAGATGTACCACCCAAATTTATAAAAAGAAGTTAATTTTTTTAATAGTTTAAGGAGAATTGAACACCTTTTTATCTTAGGATCAATATAATGAGTTTCATCAATTTCTTGTGTTATAAAAAACACCCTATTAATCATGTGTTACACTCAACCCAAATATTTTAATGTTTTATAGTGTATTCAATAGTAATCCCCAGACATAAACGTCCTAATAGATATATTACCACTATAACATTACATTTTGAATGGAGGGTATGAACATGATTAACTGAATTTTAAAAATATTATTTATACATGTATATATGATTAATTATATTTTGAATAATTAATTATATATTCAAATGAAACATGTTAATAAAATAGTTGGAAAACCTTTTCTGAAAAACTATTTTAATGCACACAAGTCCGTATTATATTAATAAATTTAAAAAAAATTTCTTAGTGTATTATATTAATTAAATTTCTATATAATATATTCAATATGTTTTTTATTATTCATCCAATGTTTTTTCTATCCATAATATTGAAATATATCTAATTTCCTGCATCATACTGTATATTTTTTAAAAAAGTGGTTGGATTCCATTTTATAGTGAACCTATTTAAATACTGATGTTAACACTATTATGAAATTTAAATTTTAAAATAATATTTATTTTTAAATAATTATATAAAAATATACATTATGTGTTGTTTTGGGGTTTTTTTAAAATTTAATTTTTGATAAATATTGAACAATATAGTTTTTCAATGACATTTTAAACAATTATTTAATTTAAAAGGTCAAAAATTTTATTAATATTACTTTGAGTAACAGAATTTATTTTTAATCCACATAACTACTATGAATTAACATTATATCGTTTTTTAGTATAAAATTCTTTTTTGGTTTAAAAATGTGTTTTTTAAAAACTATTTTAAAATACAAAATGTATCGCCATTTTAATTAATTAATATAATACCTATTGTTGATTTTATTTTAAATTATATTTATATATTATATATCACTAACAATCAAATTTATTTCTTTCAATTATTATTAATATTCATATAGTTAATATATAATCATCTTTTTTTAAAAAATTAATCCTCTTAAAACGTGTTGTCTCGCTACATCCGTTATATTAATATTAAATTAAAATTATCCACCTCTATAAATAGAATTTGAAAAAATATATTAAATATTTTTAAATAAGAATAATATATAATTTATAATAAATTCGAAATAATTTTGGACTATAATGATAAGAGAAAAATGTAAAATTTAATTACAATGATTTATGTAAAAATTAGTTTACCATGTGACATAGTATAAAACATCAGTTGAAAAATGACCTATAAAAATTCCAATCACTCATTGTATTTACAGATATCAACCTCATCCCTTTTAGTCTTGAGTTATTTCATAATTGGAAAATCATAACATGGAAAAAAACCTAGGTGGAATTCCCTCTCATCAGATTTACATGTTTTCCACTCACCACATTTATAAAATCTCTACCCCTATCCTCCTATATTAAAAATAGTAAATCCTTTTTTGTAACAACCCTGACTCAAGTATCTTAGAGCCAATTCAATACATTATTACATTTTCCTAGATACAAGACTCGAATCCCAAAGGACTAACCGGTTTATTAGTTTTGGAAACTAGATTACATGGTTAAAACACATATAACAATTGAAACTATAGAAAAATAGAAAATCTATTTAGAATGCTATTAATCACCATGTTTAATAGTACTTATTATTGATAATAAACATATTAGCATCCTGGGTAAAGAAATCATAAGAATGTGGTGACCTCAGATTCTCAGAAAGGGTAAATAATTCAATTGAAGCTCTTACGAGTCATAAGAATAAACATTACAGAAAGGTTCATACATAAAACGCAATCCATTTAAACATATCTTGAGCATAATATGGTTAGATTAAATAATAGCATATAATAACATTATCTAGAAAACATCAACGTGGAAATTATACTTGTCCAATAATCACAAGGAATATCAACAACTAATCTTATAACGGGGGAATGAAAAATGTTGGACATCATATACTTGTCATTAATGCTTCAACCATGGAACCATTCATAAACAGGTAAAAACCAAAACTGTATTTTCTTATGTGACCTACTGATACATTGAGGGGCTATAGCTGGCCCCAACCATCACTTTTTAAATCCAATTCATTCCTCATATGATAATGGATAATTATAACCAACATAATCATTTATAATAAATGTACAATAATAAATTTAATATATTAGCCATAAAACATGAATGGTATCAAAATAGCTAAACCACATTTAAACATACCATAAACCCCTAATAAAATAAGAAATATTTAATGATAATAAATAATCTTCAATTAAGTGTAATTTCAAACAATCAACGTTGATATATATGAGAATAATATAAAAAATCATTCAAATCACCATGAGAGAAATATCCCTTTTGTATTGAAATTATTTTATAGGGGGTACAATTTGAAAAGAAAATATTATTAGTAAAATTAATATTATTATATTTTCACTAAATATTTTCACATCCTGTATAAGTTTAAAAAATTAACATTCTTCTATATATTGTGAAAATGTCATAATGTACCTCAATTAGATTTTTTTTCTTTCGATGTGTTTCATAAAATGACAAACAATGGTAAATATGACATTAAATAATTATATATTATTAGTAAGAATATTTTGATATAAATTTCATTGAATCATCAACTTCTATGATAAATATGTCCTGTTAAATACTGATGTATAAACAATCCAAAACAATAGTGAGATTATAGAATTAACACTTACCTTATAAATTAATTTATGTGAAGGTGTATCAACCACTTTTTTAATTGTTAAACCACATTATTAAATAATACCTAAACCATATCCATTATTTATGAAATCAAATATTATACTAATATATCATTTTGTTGATAATATTTCATTATTAACGTTTCTCTTGGTGTTAAATGATTCTTTTTCATATACATGTTTTGTCGTGTAAGTCCTAATTTTTATGCATCTGATATTTTTTTTCATAGCTAGAATGATATTAAGTTTAAAGATAATATATTTTTATAAAATTTATTAATTTTTTATCATGGATGATAAATTTCATCGCTTCGTGGAGTCGGTGAGTCGTTTGTACACATGAGCGATGATATCATCTCATAATAAAAAATGGGTAAGGAATTGAAGCATTAATTAATTATAAAAAATCAATATCATGTTGTATTTATTATTTATATCAATTATAATCCGCATTATACCATTGAAAATAAATTACCTATGAAAAAAATTACACCTCAACATGGAGACAGTAAACCATACAAACACACACAAAGTGATATTATTTTTCGTCTGATGTATATAAGAAGGAATTTCATTATCCCTTATTTATAAAAAATTATAATCATATATATTAAAAAATAATTTTTCCCTTATTATGAAAACAACATAGTAATATGATGTATAATAATAAAAGATCATAATAGAGTTGGTCACTCAATTGCTTTTTCATTGATGGAATTACATTTGATCTCCCTTAAGTAACAAATTAGGTAGTGTTTCTATAAGATAGGAACCTCCATAAAATATATATGAATGTTGGGAGGATAGATGGGTATGTTTTTGATGAGATACAAGGCTTAATGCTGTATGCAGATTTGATAGAGGTGGTTCCCTTTTATATGAGAGGGGAGGGGCATCAAGGGAACTCTAAAATTATTAAATTAATATAAATTGGGTTTCGATTTTAAATAGATCCAAAGTGAGTTATTTTGATGATAATATGATTTAGAGTATAAATAATCTCATCCAATTATTTTTATATGTGTTTAGTCAACAATATTAATCATAACATTTGGCTGTAACCCTTAGTTAAACCCTTTCACTCTTACTGTGACAACATTCCTTTTTTTCACATTAGGTTTAATATTGTTACTATAAAATTAACAAATAACCAAAAATGGATCAGTAATGAAATAAATATCCTTTTTCTAGATATTTGGAGTAATGATTTTATTAATTTTTTGTATTTTGACAAAATGAGATTTATTTTGAAATATAATTTATGTCAAGTTTGATACTATTAATTATTTTTCGTTTTCAAAAATTTCATAAAAATATGATAACTTCAAGAAATAACTTCTAATATGTCAATAAATTTTCAATGATATAACTAAATTTTCTGTATTTCATTAATTATGTCAAATTATATTTATTTTAATATATTTTATGTGTTATTTCCATTAATTAAACAATCACTATGTTTTATTATACATGCATTTAATTAAATTATTTGTTCTATAAATATTAAAAATAAATTTTCATGATGAAGATAAATTTATCACATTTAAAATTACTAATTATATTATAATTTATCTTTTATGTAACCATATATAAAAATTATTTAGAAAATAAAAATATGTGTATGAATTTTTTAGCTTATCTTTAAAAAACTATAATAGATATCATATTAATACCAAATTTTAATAAAGAGGTGATTATTTCACCCTAAATTATATTTTGGTGGTGACCTACTAATCCAATTACATTAGGATAAGTTTTAGGTTATTTTTAAAATACTATAATATTTTTTTCTCTTTAACTACCCAATTTACCCTTGACCACATTAATTAAAATATAACTAAACTATACTATTATTATTCCATAAAATAAAAAAAGACTATTTACATAGTATTGAACCTATAATTAAAAATATTTTATCCAGTTTTATAAATTCAAAACAAAGGTGTTTATGTATTTAATTTAAATTAATCATGTTAGCTGGGTGAGAAAAGGGTTATTAATGATTAAAAATGAAAAAATTGAAACATTTTTATATATTAATTAAATGTGACATAGATTCCATTGATATAAATTTTATTAATCAATAAAATATAATCTAGTTATAAATTAAAAACAATCATATTTATAATTTAACACTTCAAATTTATCAATGAAATAAAATCATTTCAATTTAAATTTCAATATTCCTCGAAACATAAAACTTAGAAAAATTCCAAAAGACGTACCAAAGTTAATTCTTAAATTCCTCATTAAAATAGAATGATTATCTTCTCAAAAATAATATATAATACTATTAAAATTTGGATTTAATGTATCTTCTCTATTAAAAGGACATAAAACAGCCTTTACAAGAATATAGGTTTTGATCCACAAAATTGGGTTTGTTCATATGTTATTCCAATAAAATATATTGTATTAATATCAAAAACATTTGACTTAATATATAACATATATATTTCATAAATATCATTAAATAATTGTAAATAATTTAATTTATTAATAGAATACTCAGTTGGGAGAATAAAAAGAAAAAACCCATTTATATTATATTGGTTTATAATTTCATTTTAATGTAATTGGTATCAAGTGAATTCTTAATATATTTTTTAAGATATATAATTTCAAAAATAAATTAATATTATACATAACTTTTATTTTAATTGCTAGGTTATAATAGTAAAATTTAAATAATTTTTACTTTTTTCTTTATTCATGTTGTCACATGGAACGTATGTTATCAACGAAATGAAATTAAAATTTTTAGGTATATACCATTAAACAATTGGGGTGTTACATTCTACCCTAAATAAATAAAATATTTCCATGTAATTGTTTTTTTATTTGATAATTAATGTTTTACTATTCAAAATACAGATATTGAAATCCCACATCACAATAAGAATGGATAAAAAATCCAAATTAAAATAATGAAAGGGATAGATGATAGTCACCAGATATATCAAAGACTAGGGTTACATGTAAGAAATAATGGACATGAAAGAGAAATCTAACCATTATGTTCTAATAGAGATTGATAGAGAGCATGGTCAGAAGAAAATTAAGAATCATAGTTTCAAAAATCTGTGATGATCTAAGGGTCCATTTGATTTATCAGAAAAAATGTACTAGGTTAATATTTTTTGGTTCCCTGAACTATTTCCTAGTGTAGAAGTATGGATTTAAATCATGTAATGAAAAAACAATGAAACAAACAAACATGATATGTATAGTCTCATCATTTAACCAATTTCTATGAAAAACTAATATTTATGTCCAAAATATAATAAATTTCAAAAATATCCAATTTATCTTATTAGTATAGAGTTCAAAAAATGATCGTATACTTAATATGAAAACCTGTATAGATAAAGAAAACTATGTTATACTAACCCGAAAACCACATTTTCCAGTGGTAGATGATTCACACCTTTCACCTTTTAGTTGTGTATTCATTTCTCGCATCTTTTCCAAATGAGATAGATTGTTGCCTGACCTAAAGGTTTTCATTTTTCTAAAACTATATTTTTATAACATTCAAAAAATAACATTAATATATTTTAAATCAATGAAATTCTTTAACCTAAAAAAATAATATATATTTTTTATCATAATCCATTCAACACTTAAGACTCCTCCAAAATTAATCTTTCCAAACCCAAAATCTAAAAATTTATAATGAAGGTCACTAAATTTAAAAAATCTCCATAACGTCATATTACCAAAAAAATAATGTTTATTTTATTATAACATACCATATATTTGATCACCGTAAACACTATAATAAACATGTACATGATTCTCAATCCTTAAAGAAAATTTACTATAGTAAAATGCTTATTTATTTTCATAATACATATAACAAGTATATCATTGATAAATTACACAAATTACATAATTATTCAATATGTGCATAATTTTTCTTCATATATGGTAATATCTAAAGTGTTACTATGATATATTAAAATCTTTAGAGGCATATTACTTTAAATACTGTGGAATTATCATATGTAGTCCCTCATATGATTCTAGTTGAAGCATAAAATATTTGAAAATTGATTCCTTGCCATGAAATTAGGAGGATGGTGGCCTATTTTTCCACCCTTGAAGAAAACTGATTTTCCCCTAAAGAATATACCATAGTGTTTCCTTCCAAAATTATCTCATGTTGGAAAATCATTCGTTCCATTATTCGCTTTATCCATCATTTTCTCTACCATCCACTTAATCCTGTGATCCAAAGTCACAATACTTTAAAAATTATTCACCACACTGTTAAAATATGATATTATTCCCTCATATTACGTGAATATTTATAAGACTACTTCTATTCTAAATATTTTCCAAATTTAAAAAAAATTTATATACAATATTCTTAAGATCAAGTGAATTTGTGATGTTTTAATTACTTCCACTATGATCCATTTATAAATAATATAATACACTAAATTAGGTTACGATTCATATTTCATAGTTTATACTAGTAGAACAGTTAACATAAATTGAAAATTTTATGCATAGAAAATATCATAATCATAAACATTCATTCTTTGGGGACATATATATCTTTAAATAGATCATAATGGTTTATAAAAAAATGTGAATTAACCTATGAATATCCCCCGAGATCGTTAATCTAGGTGTAAAGTACGATCCATATTCACGTACCAATATATGGAGAGTTAGGATGGATGTACCTTTTTGGAGTTGTTACCCCTAAGAAAATATGTTTTAGAAAAGTATAAACTTTTAGTATTTATAAATGGATGTATTTCTAGAAATAAAATCATAATGTCTACCTTGAAAAGTAGTAGGATGTTCTTATATGTGTTTCCCCAATATCTATCTTATGGTTACATTCCCTAATTGTTGATTACTAAATCTATTTTCCATTGTAAAATCCAAACACACTCTGATAAAAACAATAACGACCTCGATCGCTGTAGCTTTGAGATAGTGCCTTACATTATTACATTGGAATAGGTAAAAGAAATGAATCCCAATAGACTGATCAGTTTTGATGTTTGTGAAACAGGATTTCATACTTGAAAGATATATTATAATTGGAACAGTAAAATAAAACATTGAAAAATCATTGTGAAAAACTATTATTCTCCAAGAATATCCTTGAATATCAGTCACAACACACAACTTTTCATCATGGGAAATTAAAAATAAGAAAGGGGTGAGTTAATATTCTAAGTAAGGTTAAATAATACCGCTGAAGCTATTATAATAAAGAAGAATAAACATTAATGAAAGTTATATACCTAAAACCCAATCCATTTGAACATATCTTAAGTATAATATGGCCAGAATAAATTATATCATAAAATAATCATTATCAATAATATTTAATCATGGATATTCTATTAGTAAAATAATCATATGGAATATCAGTAACTGTTCTCATAATTATGGAATTCATAAAGTCAAAAAACCTAAACATACATTCAAATCTTGTCCAATACACAATATGTAAACAGTTAAAACAAATAACTATTTTGTCTCTTGAGTTAATCTATCATGGGGACATAGCATGCCCCGCCCATCTCATTCTATGTCCAATGAAATACTCATATGATAAGGGTGAAAAATAAACAACATAAATATTTTTATTAGAACTATCTTATGAAATGTAAATACATGTATGATATCAAAATAGAACATCCATATTAAAACATATCATAAACCCTCTATTCTAATATGATATATTGTATAATAAGAAATGAAATTCAATTAAGCTCAAAATATAACAATGGATGTTTACAAATATGAAAATAATAAAATAATGTAATTAAACAATTCTTGAGTGAAAAAAGCCCTTTATATTGAATTTTTTTTAAATCGGGAGAAAAATATTAAAAGAAAACATTTTCAGTGAAAAAAATATTTTAAACATTTAATGGAATCATTTTCATGCAGTATAAGTTATAAAAAATAAAATTCCTTTTGTATTTTATCAACAAGGTCATCATGTTCCTCATTTGGAAAATATAATAATGAGTCTATTCATGATTTTTTATAAAAACAAAAAAATGAATAAAAATGAAATTATAAAAATTTAAGAGAATTGTAAATATATTTTGAAATAAATTTTTATGAAACATTGACATGGATCATAAATATGTCCAAATAAATAATAACGTATATATAGTACTAGATAATAATGATATTGCGAAATTAACCCTTAACTCATACTTTCATTTTTTTGAGGGTACGTTAACAATATGAAATATGGTTAATGAATTTTATTAAATTGCACCATATCCATATCCACTAATAATCATATAATATATGATATAATTATATTATTTTGTTAATAATATATGATTATTATCATTGTTTCATGTGTTAATTGTTTCCTTTTTCTCTGAAAGGTTTGTCTTTTATATCTTGATTTTTATGAATGAAAATTATTTTATTCATATATATAATTATATTTTGTTCATAAAAATTTTATGGAATCATAATATACATTTATATAATCATTATTAAATGGTTATCATTGATAATGAATCTCATCGTGTCATGGAGACGGTAGGTCATACGCACACATGTGCTACAATATGATCAAATAAGAGTATATGGGTAAGGAATTGGATGGTATATTAATTATAAGTAACTATTATAATGAAATATTTATTATTTATATACATTATATTCATCATTATAACCATTCAAATAAATTAGTGATTGATGTAAAATTACACCATATCGTGTTGACAATAAGTTGTACGTATGTACATATCATGAAATTGTTTTTCATAGGAAGGTTAAAAGGAGGAATATGGTTGTACCATAGTCATTATAACATCTCAGAATATAGATTATTATGTATTTATTAAATTATTATGGAAAAAACATAGAAATATATATTTTTAAGAAGAATATAACTTGAATGAGTAGGAAAAATAATTACCTCGTCTTCGATATACATCCATTGGATATACGTTTTGGACACTCTGGGTGTTATTTTTAGAAAACCATAACTTCTTGAACATATATAAGAATGTTTCAGGTAGAAATGGTACGTTTTTGGTAGATCTATAATGCACAAATTTTGGTGAGGAAGTTATGGAGGAGGTTCCCTTTTATAAGATAGCGGAGTGGCACTTTTGAGAACGTTAAAAATATTATATTAATTTAAATTTATTTTCATTTTCAAATAGATGAAAAGTGAGTTATTTTGAATATTAAATGATATGGGTTAATATCCTCACAACCAATTATTTTTATACACTTTTATTTTAAAATATTAACCTTTTATTTTGGTATTAACCCCTAGTTGAACTGTATAACTCTTACCATGATAACAAGTATTTTTTCAATTTAGTGTTAACACATTTACAATAAAAAAATTACCCTAAATGTTCTATTGATATAATATTTAACCTTATTCCATTCATTTGGATGAAATTTAGATTTTTTTGAATTTTATATCATTTCACAAAATATTATTTATTTAAAAGTATCATTTATTTCAATTTTTATACTATTAATTATTTATTTTTTTTAAAATATCATAACAACTTTATAACATCAAACCAATATTTCTAATATATCATTAAAATATTTATGTTATACATAAAATTATATAATTTCATTAATTATGTGAAATTAGTGTTATTTTAATATATTTAATATCATATATTTGATATTTCCATTAATTAAAAAAATTCATCATTATTATAGAAGAATGTAATTAAAAAATTACATATATGAAAATTAAAAATAAATTATCTTGATTAATTTAATTTATTAGATTTAAATGTCCTATTTATATTATAATTTTTCTTTTGTATTACCCTATCATAAAAATGAATTATTTTATAAAAATTTGAGCATTACATTTTTAAATTATATTTAAAAAATACATAATAGTTGTCATATTCTTACCCAACTATAATAAAAAAAGTTATAATTTTATACTAAGGATTAAATTGGTCTAAAAAAATTAAAATTAAATTAGGACACATTTTAGTGTAACTGTTTAATGTCATAATATTATTTATACCATTAATTTCTTGATTTACGCATAACCATGGTAATTAAAATACTATTTTTTTACATTTCATATGCCCAAAAAATAAAAAAATTACATAAATAATTTGGACCCAATGGTTCCAAATATTTATTCGATTTTTAAAAATTCAATACACAAAATATTAAGCAATTAATTTAAAATTAATCATGTTAGCGGTGTGCGGAACTAGGTTATTAATGCTTAAAAATTCTAATGATTGAAACTTATTGATAACTAAATTCAATGTGAAATTGATTCCTAGGAAATAAAAAGTATTTAATGACAACAATAATCTTTTTATACTTTAAAACCAACATAATATTATAATTTTACACTAGAAATTTATCTATAATAAATTTTTTCAATGAGAATATAGTATTTTTCCCAATTCATCAAAACATGAAAATTATCATTGAAATAAAAAACATTACACCAAATTTTATTTATAATCTCCATTAATCGTGGATGTTTACATTATTCATATATATTTTGAAACATTTTCTAAAAATTTATTTTGAATAGGTTCTCCATTAAAAGGTAGTAAAAAGTCCTTTAGAGAAATATAAGGTTTTATGCCCAAAATTAGGATTGTTAATATCTTATGCCTAAAAAATATATTGGATTAATGTACAAAATATTTTATTGAATATATAGTTTAGATATTTCATTATTATATTTTTATAATTATAATTAATTTACATTATTAGGACAAAATGCCTTCGGGGTCTTCAAAATAAAAAAATTCTTTTTATTCAATTAGATTATATTTTCATTTCTAATTAAATTTTATTCAAAGAATTAAACTAATATATTTAAAAAAAATATATTTTAATAATTATTTAATATTATTAATTAATATTAATTTAATATCTATATTATAAAGATTTCATAAAAATAAAATATAGTAGTTTGTTTATGCTCGTTGTTGCATGCAATGTAAGTTATTAATTAAATTAAATTTAAAAAGAGAGACTTTCCATAAAAAAATATTAGGGTGTTACACATTATCTTAGACAACCACTTAATGAATTACTTCATCACTCCCCTCACAATATACTAGAATCATTATGTTATTCAATAATCCAACTAATAATTTTCTTTTGATGATAACTTAATGGAGTTACCTAAATAATAGATAACATTCATAAATGTGCATTTTTGTTTTATTTTGCCTCCACACCCTTAAATTATTTTTATATTATAATAATTTAATAACCAATATATCCAAGATAAAAATATATTTTTTTATTTTACATTTATATCAAATAGAAAAACCAACTTCCATTAATTGGGAAACAAAATCATCATTGGAGATTAAAAAAAACTACAGACTCCTTAAACGATGTAGTTCATTTTTATATTACAACCTCTCATGGTGGGGAATAATAATGGAAATTTATTTATACATTATATTTATTGTAACAAAAAAATTATAACTCTAGTTTCATTATATATTATAAAACATTTTAAAATTTCATATCGAAGGGGATACAATAACATTATTCATGTATACGATGGACTACCACCTCGCGAAACGATGTGAATAATTTTTCCCCAACGTGTTACATAAAAGGTAAATATTTTCAAAATAATGACGATATATTATATAAATTAAGTAATTAATATATTAATGAAATTATTATATTTCTATAAATATAATATATCATTTTATTATTACCATTCCACACACTAAATCATTTATAATTTCATTCGTGGGTGTGTGGATTACCGCCTCCTAGAAGCACTGTGAATGTTCTTTTTTCATAAAAATAACACATTAATGATACATATAAGATTATATGATTAAATATTATATTATTTATTATTGACTTATTATTCTTGAAAGTTGAATTTTAAATTCCTTCTTCCCACAATGGTCATTGAAAAAATGGAAATGTCACTCATGTGTGCGTATGGCCTATCATTTACCTTATAACAACATTAGTCACATTTTCATAACCAACACTACTAATGTTTTTAAAATAATATTTATTTATAAATTTGTAATTATTTATTTATAATTATTATGGATATATTTAACTAATGATACCTTTGAGAATAGTGGACCTACAAGGGTAATTTTCAACACACACGATAAATATGGTCAAAACATATATTATCAAATTAATCTCTTAATTAATTTTGTATAAAATATAGTAAGTGAAGTAAAATTCAAAGTAAAATAAAAAAATTTCTCAAGAGAGTAAATAATTAAAATAATATTATTATTCCAGAATATAAGGACACACGTGAAATGTAAGACTCGATGTAAGGGTTTTTCGCGTCTGACGTTTATTTTTGTTAGATATATTCCATATTTACAGATTATTTTTTTATTGTTTATATAATTTATATGAATGTGTTATATTATTTTTATATAAATATTTAATTGTATTTTCATACCCATTGTGTGATCTATGGTTCATGGGGACTATAACTTCAAAGCTACCAAATAAGTAATGGATTTTTGTCACAATTTTTCTTCATTGAGATATATGTCGAGTTGTGAACCTATATTTTTTATCATGTGAATATAAATAGCCATAGACATGTAAAATTATAAAAAAGTTTTAATATGTTTTGTTTTATTTTAAATTTAAATTTTATCTTTTGATAGGGCATACAATTAAAATAAAATAGTGTCGTAAGAGTTTCATATTAAAATCTCATTGATTATTGGGATTTATTATGGTTAAGTATCCAATATCGATATATTGTGATTTAATTTTAAATAATTCATAATGAGTTCATTTTAATCTAATATTTCATGAGAATACATAAATTTATTTCCTTTAAAACTCATTATGTACTCAATATATTATAAAAAATATTATTAATTGACTATTTAGTCAATATTTCTTTTACATAAAAAAAATTGTTTGAAAATGTTTTCATTTTTTTAATTATAAATTTCATGTATGGAAGTTTATTTTCCTCATGAAATGATTCAAATGAATTTTAAAATATTAATTTATATTAATTCAATATTATTTTCAAAGGATGTGATTTTCAAAATGATTTATTTTTAAAAAATTAATTTTTTTAATGAAAATTTTATTTTCATCAAAATTGATTCTAATGATATATTTATTTTATTTAAATTAATAAAAATAAAAGACAATTATTTTTACTTATGTTGCAGTTGTAAAATTTTAGTATTATTTAACCCAAATTATTTTTTTGAATTGATTATGATTGTTTAAAATAGATTGCTAAGGAACCTAATTATTTTCCACGGGTAACCATGTTTCAAAGTGATTATTATGAATACTTTTTATTTTCCACATGTTAACCAATGTTTCAATGAGATTTTTATGGAACCATTTTCTTTTCAACGAGATAACTATGTTTCTAGATGATTGTTATGGAACTCGATTCTTTTCCTTATGATAACCATGTTTCAATTAGATTATTTTGGAACCCATTGATATTCCATTGGTTTATCATGTTATATAATAGTAATAATTTTTTCATTTATTATTATGAGGATATATCTCATTATTTTACTCATATTGTGGTTCATCGACACTACAACTTAATCTTGTGGTGTATTAGATATTGCTGGGTGAGCCTATTATAGCATAACTTGGGTTGGACCAGAGAGTTCTGGGTAATCCCTTTACAACTTAGCATGGGATGGCCCAGATAGTGTCGGGTAAGCCAATTAAACCTTTACATGGGGTTTCAAAAATAGTGTTGGGTAAGCCTATATTATCTTAAATAATGGGTAAAACTAGATAGCACTCCAATGAATTGGATAATGATTATAATGGAAGTAGTATTTTTAGTTATTAAAATTCAAATTGATTTGAAAGTGTTTTATGAATAATATGATACATGTTAAAAAAATGTGTGTTAATTAATTATTATATGTTATAATATTTATCATGATCTAGATTGATATCACATGGATCCTGATTATTGATTCTGATTACTCTTATGTATACCAAGATTTCATATTTTATGATATTGATATTAATGGGTATGATATATTCACATGATATACCCATGAACTGTTAATTTGTCATCATACCGTTACACAGTTTTTATTCTCAATTATGAAATTTAATTTTTAATGCTCATTTTCCCTTCACTGAGAATTTAAGCTCACACTTGATATGTTTTCTTTTTAACATGTTAAAATAAATTAGTTTAAAATAATTATATCAAGAATGGATTTCAAAAATATTTTTTTGAAAAAATTAGAAATAATACGTGATTTTTTCAATTAGGGAAATTTTCATTTAAATCTCGGAGAGTTATTTATGCAAAAAAATTTCATAAATCTATAAAACTCAAAAGAAAAAAGGTCCATGGGTATGTAACAAATCCAATATTATTTTTTTGTTATTTAATATTTGATTGGAGAGAATATGTTTACCTTAATTTGTATCAAATATTAATATGTAATTTTTATGAATTTAGCCCTAGATCTATGAGTATGGGTTCTGGGCAATTATAGCTTTCATAAAATACATGATATCCAAATTCAATAAAATCATTAATCTCATTTTTTATCATAGGAATTGTATTAATGTTTAATTTGTTCTAAATCATATAAATTCTTATTTTTATCTATATTAATCATGTTCATTGTATCCTCTAAATTAAAATGAAATATTTATCATGTTTCATCATCATGTTGGTCACTTTGTGTTTCCTTGAAATAATTGTCATTTAATTGACATTATATAACATTTTATTTTACATTCCATATATAATTTATATATTTATAAGGAAAATAATTAAATACTAGGTGATAATATACATTATTTTTCTTCAAAAATTTCATGAATTTTTAATGAGGAGATATATATTTTATTCTACTATCCATTAATCAAAATTCAAATGCATAATCTAAATATCAGTACAATACCTTTGTATATAGAGGTGTGTTTTAGGGTAAGGTATTACAAATTTTATCAATATATATTAGATTACAAGTCATTTATTTAAATTAAAAACAAAAATAAATATTTAATTAATTATGCATAATAAATTATTATCATTGTTGTGTAAAAATATTTCTTCAATAAAATTTTACTAATATGAAATAAATGTTTATACTAAAATATAAATGATATATTAAAATGATTAGTGAATTTTGTAAAATTTAATATAATATGTCTATACTAATCTAAAATCAAAATATTAATAGATAATAAAAAATACTCATACATTACCAGATAAGATATGTGTCTGGAGACACTCGTTGAGGTGAGGGGATAAAGTCTGACTATAAGATATTGGTGACATTTGACTCAATGATTAACTAGGTGTTAGGTAATCAAGGATGAGGTAGTGAGGGGAAGAATGAGTATGGGGTCAGGTTATTGGGGGTAATGTGGAGAAGGGGTGCATCCATCTAGGGAAGTGGGGAGAATTGGGGGACCTCATTCAAAAGTTGTAGAGAGAAGGGGGTTGGGGTCCAATGGGAGAAATTTTTATAGTGGTGGGGGTAGTGGGGATTAGAGTCTTTCCTAGTTTAATAGGGCTTTGATTCATTAATTTAGTCATGGTTTGAAAAATATATCAATTAATAATTGTAGCAATTATATCATTTTCTTAGAGTGAAATAAAAGAATAATGTGAAGAGGCAAACATGATGTTATAAAAGAGATTATTAAAATATAATAATGGAATAAACAATTAGATATCATAGGATCATTATAAAACCCCAAGGATTTAGAAATCAATTTAATATTGAATGCATGAAACACTATTTCTCGAAAAAAATACCACATTGTTATAACATAGCTAGTAAACCTAATTCTTCCACCTCTGTGATTTGGATATCGAATAACTGTCATACACGGTTGCATTAAGTAAGATATTCAGAGTCTGATATGATCAAATTACATTTGTGGTGTATATTGAAATGACACATATGAGTAGTAATGTTCCCATATGAATAGTGGTATGATCCTTATGAAAATTAACCTCTCCCACATAAGTAAAAATAAAATTTAGACACCTTATAAATGAAATAAAGTGTTAATAATTAATTATTGGTATTTCTATGAGTAATAAATATTTAATTAAAATTTTAAAAATCTAAATTTATTTAAAATAATAAAAATTTAGACAAAATTTATTCTTCAATAATTATTTTTCTGTCCTATGATTTTTGGATACTTTTATGAGACCTCATTTGATTTTTGGAAAGTATTATTAAATCTGTTCAAAATTTAAAATATTTATTTTTTAAGTAAATATTTATTTAATTTAAAAATTAAATTTTTATTTTTTTTAATTCTATTATAAATTCCATTTCATTTTTTATTTCTAGTTTTATGAAAATGGTTAGGGAATTGTTTTTTTACTTTTTCTAGAAAACAAATTTTTTTGTGAATAGTAAAATACAAAAAATTAAAGTATAAATACACTATAAGATAAATAAACTATTCCTTGAATCATGGATTATGTAAGAAAAAATTTCTCAAACTCACAAGAAATTATTACTATTTTTTGACAATAATAAACACTATTAGTACTCATATAAAAAGAACAAAATAATGATAAAAATAATGGGAAAACCCTCTTCTCCGCCATTATAAAAACCACCCATCACCACCTCTCTCATAACTCATCTCAAGCCTTTTATCGTTTCTACATTATGATAAAATCTCATCCCATGCTCTTCCCCAAATCCATTATCCCTTGGTATCGTCAAAAGTCCAAATCATCTCCCTTAAAATGCCTCTCTTGGAAGATAAACTCAAGAGGTAAATTTCAATTTTCATTTTAATTCACCTCCCTTTATTTATTAATATTTCCTCACCTACATTCCTCTAAATGTAATGATAACTCATGTACCCTATATGTACTGAATTATTTTATTATAATGGAATAATTTATAATTATCTATCCTTCCCCCTACTTTTATACTATAAATAAAAACACCATCCAAGATGTGTGAATTTAACACATATAAGGAGTATAGGTTTTCAACTGTTATTACCGTCTTCAATTATGGTCATGAAAAAAAAATTATGGTGAACCAGAACATTATAATTTTAATGCATCTTGTTTAATTTTATGGAATCATTTTTTGTAACGCCCCGACCCCAGCTACCCAGAGTCGGTGCATTACTTCGTAACATTGGCATGATCACAAGAAAGATCAAATCTCGAAAGACCGATTGGTTTAGTAGCCTTGGAAACACTAGATATAATCATAAAGTTTTACATTACATTTCAAAGTGAAAAACTACTACAACAACAAAGTCTTCATATCCACACTATTAACCCCTCATAATATCCCTGCAAGTCATTCATAAATTACTTCTTCACTACCTGGGAAAAATAAAACATAGAAAAGGGGTGAGCTCAAATGCCCAGTAAGGATAACAATATAGCGGAACATTCAAAATAAGCATAAACATTTAAGGCAATGAATTACTAAAACAAAAGACTTTTAAAATTGAACTTCAACATAGTATGGAAAAAGTAAAATGAAATAATGTCATTTACTTGTTCACATGGATATTCTACTAATCGAATAATCACATGCAATATCAATAACCACTTTCATAATGTTGGAATGCATAATGCCAGACTATCATAACCACATAGCCAAGGCCTCGTGCCAAGACTACAAATAAGATTTTGTCAAGGCCTTGTGCCAAGACACTAGTTTGTCTCATGAGACCTACCGATGCATCGAGGAGCTATAGCGGGCTCCACCCGTCACTTATTAAGTCCAATGCATTCCCATATGAAAAGGTTTAAACATAACATAAACATTCGTATTAAAACTAGCATACGAAATGTCAATACTTTCACAATAAACTATGAATGGTATAAAAATAGCACATCCACAGTCAAACATATCACAAAACCTTCAATACAATATAGAATTTTTGTATCATAATAAATCAACTTCAAATAATCTTAAAATCCATCAAAGGATGTTGACATAGATGAAATCAAAATTCTTTTTAAAGAAATATCTCCTTTTATTTTGAAATAATTTAAGATCCATATAAAATAAAACATTTTCTTTGAAAATATTCTTATAATATTGTAAGGAAAGCTTTGAAGATTTTATAACGGCGTAAAATAACCGCACCCGCCGTATAAGTTAAAAAAAACATTCTTACCTCAATTCTGTCGAAAAGGTTAAAAAGGACCTTGTTTTGAAAACGACGGAAAGATTCCTTTATAAACCTCTTATAAAAAGTCAAACAAGGGTATAAATGACTTTAACCCATATTCTTGTAAATAGTAAAAATGTTTTGAAATACATTTTGAAGAAACATGGATGTAGATGATAAAGAGATCCCAGTAGATTATTACATATAAACAACCTCGGATAATGAAGAGATTGTGAAATAACCCTTACCTTGAACTTTCTCTTAGTCGATGGTATGTTAACCTCCTGTATAATAATTAAAACATTGTTATTAAATTATACAATATTCATATACATCAATATGATATCATATATGATCTTTTAATATTGATTTGATAATAATATCTTAGTATTATCGTTGTTTCGGGTGTGAACTTTCTTGTTTTCTTTTGTATGTTTTGTTACGTAAGACATGTTTGTAATGGATAGATTATATCTTATTCATAATCAGAATGATATTAACATTATTTTTAACCCCAAAATGAGAATAAGACTTGAATGGATATGATGGAGAATGAATCTTATCGCGTTCGTGGAGACGGTAGTCCGTACGTGCGCACGAACGCTACTTCCATTTAATTAATTTTTATTTTAAAAGAATCTAATCCAAATGATACATAGGTATATTACTATTCCAGTATAGTATTTTATATATGTTACTTAAGTTCATTAACACCATCCTTTATACGTTCCATGTGCGGTATGAACGAGTCATATCATTTTAAGGGGGCGGTAGTCCGCACTTCCTCAAATGAAATTATCGTATGTATATACAACATGAAACGAATAATGGTATGAAATAAAATGGAATTACAGAAGCTTATATATAAAATATATTTCATTAATATCATATTTAATTACAGTGCCATCATAATGGCCACCATGAGAGGTGGTAAGATGTATTTGAACAATCATCGTTTCGTGAGGCGTTAGTTTGCCATCCACAGAAACATTATGTTCATCATCCATTAGATGGAGTTGTGTGTATGTGTAGTTTGAATCCTTCTTATAACAACATCCTAGTATATTTAGGATACTGGTGTTGTTACAAAAGAAAGGAAATAAAAAGATTTTGGGGGGTTGGAGAAGCAAAATAAATGAAGATACTTTAAGAGAAATTGTTACCTTTAATTTAGGTAACTCACTTTGGTTGGAACCAAAGGACTTCTTGAAATGCTTTCTGCCTAAGGGGAAGCTTCAAGGAGGAGGAGAGGGATGTGGGGAGCTTAGTTGGGCAGAGTTTGGACGAGCCAAGTGGCTTGAGAGGTGTGAGGAAAAGAGAAGGAGGAGTGCCCTTTTATAAGAGGGGTGAGGGGCACCTTTGGAAAAGCTAGAAATATTAATTTATAATAAATTCATATTCGGTTTCCAAAGGCTCCATAGTTGACTATTCAAAGTATGAGGTGGGGATAGGTCGAAAACAACTCATCCAATAGAATTTAGACAGGTTTGGGTACTTATATTAACCTTATCTTTAAGTATTAACTCTAAGTTAATTAGTTTCACTTTTACAATGTCTCTTTGTATTTTTATATAATATGGTTAATAAACTTACTATATACATCCAAGCGACCCCCAAGTGGTCCATTAATGAGGAACCTATCATAATATAAGTCTCTTGGCCGAACCTTAGATTTTTAGGAATTTAATATCAATTAATAATATAATATTTGTTTTAAGAACTCTTTTATGTCAATTTTGACACTATTCAATAGTTGATTTTTGTGAAACTCCTAACAGATTTATTACTTAGAAAAAAGTCAATTAAATCAATCCTAATATATCATATTATCATAGAAAATTAGTTTAATTCATTAAAAGTTTCATATTATAATTATTTGGGTATTTATAAGATCAATTGTTTTTATTTTTCACTATTTTAGTAATTACTGCATCATCATTGTGTCATAAATAAAATAAATTATATAATGTCTAAAAATTATAAATAAAACATCATTATGTAGGAAATCCTTTTAGCTTTCTAATGAATATTTATAATCTAAAATCCAACATGTATAACCCTATGTAAAAATTGTTCTTCTAAAAGATGTAAGCTTATGCCATTTTTATTTTTATTTTAACTTTATTAATATAATGTGTCCCTACCACATACAAGTGGCTCCAAGGGGTCCCCAAATTGACCCAAGGATGCCCATGGTCGGGTATGTGTCCACCAATAAGGTTAGGACACGTTTTAGGGTAATTTTGTATTATTATAATATTATTTTTTAACCCTTATTTACCGGATTTACCCTTTAACCATGGTAAATAAAATATTTACCACATTAACTATTCAAAATGTCTAAAAATAAAAGTTACCTATTTACACAATTTGAACATCCTGATTCCAAATATGGAATCCATTTTCCTAAATTCAAAACACAGAAGTGGCAGAAATTAATTTAAAATTAATTCCCGCTGTCAAAACAAAAAGCGTGTTTTTAAGAGATAATAACTATCAAAAGATTGACACTTGTTTATGTTCGGTTTAATTGTAAAATTATGTCCAATGACCAAAATTATATTAAATGGTAAAAATATATTCTAAATATACTTTAAAACTACTAAAATTCATAATTTATCACTATTAATTATTTTGATTAAAAAAGTTGTTTTTAATTAAAATTTAGTAATTTTCACTATTCATCAAAATATGAAAGTTATCCGAAAAGTACCAAAATTTCACCTTAGGCTAAATTCGATATTCCGAGTCCAAAAATGAAGTCCATTTTCAAATATAAAATATTTATAATTTCAAAAATTAGGTATTACTATTCACAACGGCTAGTTTAATTAGTTGTGGTGTGTGTTAGAACTCGAGGTTGCGTACAACACACGCTATCGCATTATTCAAAGGGAAACGTACCGTAGAAGCTTGGGGTGTTACATTCTCCCCTCCTTCAAATAATTGCGTCCTCGCAATTTCTAGGGTATTACTGCATAAAAAGACTCGGGTGGTTCTTCATCATAAGTTCCTCGGGTTCCCACGTTGCCTCTTCCATCTTATGATTCCTCCACAAAACTTTTACCAGACGCGTCGTCCGGTTTCTCAGCACTTGTTCTCTCGTATCAAGAATCTTGATGGGCTCTTCGCAATAAGACAGATCGGGTTCCAGTTCTAAATCTTCATAGGTGAGTACATGCGTTGGGTCAGGCATGTATTTCCTCAACAGAGATACGTGGAACACATCGTGAACTTTGGAGAGACTTGGCGGCATTGCCAATCGGTAAGCTACAACCCCAATTCGTTCTAGAATTTCGAAAGGTCCGATGTACCTGGGACTCAATTTACCTTTCTTACCAAAACGTATGACTCCCTTCCACGGAGATACCTTCAGGAAAACATGATCACCGACTTGAAATTCCAAATCCTTCCTTCGATTATCGGCATAGATCTTCTGCCTACTTTGAGCTGCTTTAATGTGATTTTGGATTACCTTCACCTTTTCCACCGTTTCCTCCACCAGTTCTGGGCCTACAAGTTTTCTTTCACCAACGTCATCCCAACAGGTTGGTGTACGACATCTCTTTCCGTATAACGCTTCATATGGTGCCATCTGTATACTCGAATGGAAGCTATTGTTATAGGAAAATTCTACCAGTGGTAAATATTGATCCCACATACCCTGAAAGTCAAGTGAGCAAGATCTCAACATGTCTTCTAAGGTTTGAATAGTCCGTTCTGATTGTCCGTCTGTCTGAGGGTGGTAAGCAGTGCTCAAATGAAGTTCTGTATCCAGGGATTTCTGAAGACTTTTCCAGAATCTTGAAGTAAAACGGGGATCACGATCAGAAACAATCGATAGGGGTACTCCATGAAGTCTCACAACTTCATTAATGTATAGTCTTGCTAGACGTTCCAGGGGTAGATCTTCTCTTATAGCAAGAAAATGTGCTGACTTGGTAAGACGATCAACAATAACCCATATTGCATCGTTCCTTCTAGGAGTCTTTGGTAGCCCCATGACAAAGTCCATTGTAATATTGTCCCATTTCCACTCCGGTATGGGAAGAGGTTGCATGACTCCTCCAGGTTGTTGCCTTCCAGCTTTCACTTGTTGACAAACCATACACCTTGACACAAAATCAGCAATCTCCCTCTTCATGTTGTCCCACCAAAAATGTTCCTTCAAATCCCTATACATTTTGGTGCTCCCAGGGTGTATAGAGAAATTGGAACTATGAGCATCATCCAGCAATTCCCTTTTTAGATCAGGTATATTGGGAACACAAAGTCTCTTCCCGAATTTCAAAATTCCACCTTCATACGCAAAGTCTCTCAATCTCCCATCATTCACAGCTTTAATCTTCTTTTGGAATTCTTCATCATCAGTCTGAGAACTCTTAATCCTTTCTAGTAAAGATGGTTTGGCAACCATTTGAAAAAGCATTGATGTTTCACCTTCCCTGGTTATTCCCATGTCCATCTTCACTAGCTCCATGAAAATTGGATCCCTTTCAATTCTCATATTGTTCAAAAATCCATGGTCTTTTCTACTCAAAGAAACTGCCACCTTGTTTGCCTTCCCTGGGTGGTAGTGTATCGTGCAATCATAATCCTTGAGTAATTCAAGCCATCTCCTTTGCCTCATGTTGAGTTCTTTTTGTGAGAAAATATACTTCAAACTCTTATGATCAGTATAAATCTCACATTTTTCACCATAGAGGTAGTGCCTCCATATCTTCAAAGCAAAGATCACAGCTGCTAACTCAAGATCATGAGTAGGATAGTTTTGTTCATGAATTTTCAACTGTCGTGATGCATAGGCAATAACTCTATCATTCAACATAAGGACACAACCAAGTCCTTTCTTCGATGCATCACTATAAATAACGAACCCATCATTCCCCGATGGTAGAGTCAATATAGGAGCATTGACTAATCTTCTCTTCAGTTCTTCGAAACATTCTTCACACTCTTTTGTCCAAACAAATTTAACCCCTTTACGTGTGAGCTTCGTTAATGGGTTAGCCAATCGGGCAAAATTCTGGACGAAACGTCGATAATAACCTGCCAAACCAATAAAACTACGTACCTCAGTTATACTCGTAGGTGCTGGCCATTCTTGGATTGCCTTGGTCTTAGAAGGATCAATAGAGATTCCATCTTTAGAGACAATATGGCCAAGAAAAGAAATCTCCTGAAGCCAGAATTCACACTTGCTAAACTTTCCATATAATTCATGCCTCCTCAGAGTCTTCAAGATAATGCGCAAGTGATTTTCATGATCTTTGTAGGTTTTGGAGTATACCAAGATATCATCAATAAATACCACCACAAATTCATCGAGATACTCCTTGAAAACTCTATTCATTAGATCCATGAATACAGAGGGTGCATTAGTCAATCCAAACGGCATTACAGTAAACTCGTAATGCCCGTACCTGGTTCGAAATGCTGTTTTCGGAATGTCTTCCTTCTTCACACACAACTGATGGTATCCAGATCGAAGGTCAATCTTTGAAAAGTATTGAGCTCCATGCAGTTGGTCAAATAAATCATCAATACGAGGTAGGGGATACTTGTTCTTTATTGTTATAGCATTGATCTCCCTGTAGTCGATACATAACCTCATAGATCCATCTTTCTTTTTAACAAAAAGAACAGGGGCTCCCCATGGAGAAACACTAGGGCGAATAAATCCCTTATTACTCAATTCCTCTAGTTGTTTCTTTAGTTCGACTAACTCTACAGTGGCCATTCTATAAGGGGTCTTCGATATAGGCCTTGATCCAGGAATCAAATCAATGGAAAACTCAACTTCTCGTTCTGGAGGATGTCCAGGTAAATCTTCCGGAAATACATCTACAAATTCTTTCACAACAGGTACATCCTCTATTTGAACATTCCTTTCCTCACCGATAGTTACTTCATTCTCTTCCTCCCCAATAATTGAATTAAGTTGGGCTACTGGGGGTGGATCTAAATAAGAATTAGGTGGTGACGATTCTGCTCTAAAAATAAGGTGCTCCTTATCATTATCATCAAGAATCGTAACCTATTTCTTCTTACAATAAATCTTCGCATCATAGTCCGAAAGCCAGTCCATACCGAGGATTATATCAAACTCAATCATAGGTATGACGATGAAATCAGCAGATAACGAAAATTTATGTGCTCTAATGGGGACTGATTCACAAAACTTTGTTGCAACGATACTTCCCTTAGGAGTTTTAACTGACAACTCCCTTATTAAATCAAATTGGAAATATCTAATTTTCTTAGCAAACTGGGAAGATATGAAACAATGCGATGATCCAGAATCAAATAATGCATTTGCTAAACTTGAGGAAACCATTAAATTACCTGCCACCACGTCTTTCGGAGCTTCTACCTCAGCAGTAGTGATAGCATAAGCCTGGCCTTGATCCCTGGGCCTTTTCTGAGGTAAGTTCTCCTGAAGCTTAGGACATGCATTTGCATAATGCCCCAACTCCCTGCAATTGTAGCACGGAACGTTGGTAGCTTCCTTCTTCCCCTTGCAATCATGAGCTTGGTGGCCTTTTTCACCACACTTGTAACAGACTCCCATTCCCTTCAAGCAAGTACCAGGATGTTTCTTCCCGCATTTACCACAAGATGGATATTCAACCTTTCCCTTCTTCCCCTTATTTCCATTCCCAGATTGATCAGCATGTCTCTTCTTCTCTTGCTTTGCTTTAAAGTCATAAGACTTAGAGAATTCCTTTTCGGTCTTGATAGCACATGAGACAATGTCTTCGTACGATGAAAAGGATTGTGAGACTAATGCTCGACGGAGAAATGGTTTTAACCCATCAAAGAAACGATCAATCTTACTTCTTGGGTTGCGAATATAATCTCTAGCATACCTCGCTAACCTTGTAAAGTTAGCCTCATACTTTGTGACATTATCATCCTCCTTTTGTCTCAGACTCAGAAATTGCCTTTCCATATCTGCTCGATGGTCGCGAGGAAAGTATTTTTCTAAAAACAGATCTTTGAACTCCCTCCATTCCATGTTTGATACTTCATCATCTTCCTTCATGTTTTGAATCAATGACCACCATTGATCAGCATCTCCAGTGAGGCGGTAAACTGCCATGGTAACTTTTTCCCTTTCACTACTCCCCAAAGCCTGAAATATTTTCTCTAGGGAAAATATCCATTGCTCAGCTACTAAGGGATTTGTACTCCCATTGAACGTTGGTGGTTGTTGCCTCATGAATCGATCTAACATTGATCCTCCACGCTGCGGATCAGGGTGCTCCATACGGGTAAGGTTATTATTCATAACCTGAGTAAGTTGTCCCAGTATGGTGATTAGCTGATCAGCACCAGTTGCATCACCAGCCCCACTATAATTATCTTGAGCAGGAGGGCAATCCCTACATGGAGTGCGTGCATTGATACGGTTTCCATTTCTTCCACTAGGCGCCATTTCTAAACAATGGCATAAACTAGATCAGTTTATGAATCAAAATACATAATCCCATACTTATAAAACACTTAACATAAATTGAACTATTTATGGATATAATCCATAATCATAAAAATGTTTTCTTTGAGGAAGTATATACTCATAAACCCTTCATAATTATTTGTAAAGATAATGAGAGTTATCCTAAGCATATCCCCCGGGAGTGTCGTAACCAAGAGTGCAGCAAGGCCCGTTGTCGTGCACCAGTTCCCGTTCGAGTCTAGCTCAAAGCGGTGTTTTCGGGTTTTACCCCTAGGTACATCTGTGCCAGAGCCGCCTCTACCTGCTCGTATCTAGACAGGGATGTATTGCTCAGAAAACTCACAAAATCTCTACAATACCAAAATTCTAGGAAGTTCTTCTATACTTATCCTCAAAGTTCATCTTAGGTCTACGTGCTCTAATCAGAGTTTATCTAAATCTAGCATCCAAGGTTTGTACTAAACTTCCTCTAATACCAACTGTAACACCCCGACCCCAGCTACCCAGAGTCGGTGCATTACTTCGTAACATTGGCATGATCACAAGAAAGATCAAATCTCGAAAGACCGATTGGTTTAGTAGCCTTGGAAACACTAGATATAATCATAAAGTTTTACATTACATTTCAAAGTGAAAAACTACTACAACAACAAAGTCTTCATATCCACACTATTAACCCCTCATAATATCCCTGCAAGTCATTCATAAATTACTTCTTCACTACCTGGGAAAAATAAAACATAGAAAAGGGGTGAGCTCAAATGCCCAGTAAGGATAACAATATAGCGGAACATTCAAAATAAGCATAAACATTTAAGGCAATGAATTACTAAAACAAAAGCCTTTTAAAATTGAACTTCAACATAGTATGGCAAAAGTAAAATGAAATAATGTCATTTACTTGTTCACATGGATATTCTACTAATCGAATAATCACATGCAATATCAATAACCACTTTCATAATGTTGGAATGCATAATGCCAGACTATCATAACCACATAGCCAAGGCCTCGTGCCAAGACTACAAATAAGATTTTGTCAAGGCCTTGTTCCAAGACACTAGTTTGTCTCATGAGACCTACCGATGCATCGAGGAGCTATAGCGGGCTCCACCCGTCACTTATTAAGTCCAATGCATTCCCATATGAAAAGGTTTAAACATAACATAAACATTCGTATTAAAACTAGCATACGAAATGTCAATACTTTCACAATAAACTATGAATGGTATAAAAATAGCACATCCACAGTCAAACATATCACAAAACCTTCAATACAATATAGAAGTTTTGTATCATAATAAATCAACTTCAAATAATCTTAAAATCCATCAAAGGATGTTGACATAGATGAAATCAAAATTCTTTTTAAAGAAATATCTCCTTTTATTTTGAAATAATTTAAGATCCATATAAAATAAAACATTTTCTTTGAAAATATTCTTATAAGCTTGTAAGGAAAGCTTTGAAGATTTTATAACGGCGTAAAATAACCGCACCCGCCGTATAAGTTAAAAAAAACATTCTTACCTCAATTCTGTCGAAAAGGTTAAAAAGGACCTTGTTTTGAAAACGACGGAAAGATTCCTTTATAAACCTCTTATAAAAAGTCAAACAAGGGTATAAATGACTTTAACCCATATTCTTGTAAATAGTAAAAATGTTTTGAAATACATTTTGAAGAAACATGGATGTAGATGATAAAGAGATCCCAGTAGATTATTACATATAAACAACCTCGGATAATGAAGAGATTGTGAAATAACCCTTACCTTGAACTTTCTCTTAGTCGATGGTATGTTAACCTCCTGTATAATAATTAAAACATTGTTATTAAATTATACAATATTCATATACATCAATATGATATCATATATGATCTTTTAATATTGATTTGATAATAATATCTTAGTATTATCGTTGTTTCGGGTGTGAACTTTCTTGTTTTCTTTTGTATGTTTTGTTACGTAAGACATGTTTGTAATGGATAGATTATATATTATTCATAATCAGAATGATATTAACATTATTTTTAACCCCAAAATGAGAATAAGACTTGAATGGATATGATGGAGAATGAATCTTATCGCGTTCGTGGAGACGGTAGTCCGTACGTGCGCACGAACGCTACTTCCATTTAATTAATTTTTATTTTAAAAGAATCTAATCCAAATGATACATAGGTATATTACTATTCCAGTATAGTATTTTATATATGTTACTTAAGTTCATTAACACCATCCTTTATACGTTCCATGTGTGGTATGAACGAGTCATATCATTTTAAGGGGGCGGTAGTCCGCACTTCCTCAAATGAAATTATCGTATGTATATACAACATGAAACGAATAATGGTATGAAATAAAATGGAATTACAGAAGCTTATATATAAAATATATTTCATTAATATCATATTTAATTACAGTGCCATCATAATGGCCACCATGAGAGGTGGTAAGATGTATTTGAACAATCATCGTTTCGTGAGGCGTTAGTTTGCCATCCACAGAAACATTATGTTCATCATCCATTAGATGGAGTTGTGTGTATGTGTAGTTTGAATCCTTCTTATAACAACATCCTAGTATATTTAGGATACTGGTGTTGTTACAAAAGAAAGGAAATAAAAAGATTTTTGGGGGGTTGGAGAAGCAAAATAAATGAAGATACTTTAAGAGAAATTGTTACCTTTAATTTAGGTAACTCACTTTGGTTGGAACCAAAGGACTTCTTGAAATTCTTTCTGCCTAAGGGGAAGCTTCAAGGAGGAGGAGAGGGATGTGGGGAGCTTAGTTGGGCAGAGTTTGGACGAGCCAAGTGGCTTGAGAGGTGTGAGGAAAAGAGAAGGAGGAGTGCCCTTTTATAAGAGGGGTGAGGGGCACCTTTGGAAAAGATAGAAATATTAATTTATAATAAATTCATATTCGGTTTCCAAAGGCTCCATAGTTGACTATTCAAAGTATGAGGTGGGGATAGGTCGAAAACAACTCATCCAATAGAATTTAGACAGGTTTGGGTACTTATATTAACCTTATCTTTAAGTATTAACTCTAAGTTAATTAGTTTCACTTTTACAATGTCTCTTTGTATTTTTATATAATATGGTTAATAAACTTACTATATACATCCAAGCGACCCCCAAGTGGTCCATTAATGAGGAACCTATCATAATATAAGTCTCTTGGCCGAACCTTAGATTTTTAGGAATTTAATATCAATTAATAATATAATATTTGTTTTAAGAACTCTTTTATGTCAATTTTGACACTATTCAATAGTTGATTTTTGTGAAACTCCTAACAGATTGATTACTTCGAACAAAGTCAATTAAATCAATCCTAATATATCATATTATCATAGAAAATTAGTTTAATTCATTAAAAGTTTCATATTATAATTATTTGGGTATTTATAAGATCAATTGTTTTTATTTTTCACTATTTTAGTAATTACTGCATCATCATTGTGTCATAAATAAAATAACTTATATAATGTCTAAAAATTATAAATAAAACATCATTATGTAGGAAATCTTTTTATCTTTCTAATGAATATTTATAATCGAAAATCCAACATGTATAACCCTATGTAAAAATTGTTCTTCTAAAAGATGTAAGCTTATGCCATTTTTATTTTTATTTTAACTTTATTAATATAATGTGTCCCTACCACATACAAGTGGCTCCAAGGGGTCCCCAAATTGACCCAAGGATGCCCATGGTCGGTTATGTGTCCACCAATAAGGTTAGGACACGTTTTAGGGTAATTTTGTATTATTATAATATTATTTTTTAACCCTTATTTACCGGATTTACCCTTTAACCATGGTAAATAAAATATTTACCACAGTAACTATTCAAAATGTCTAAAAATAAAAGTTACCTATTTACACAATTTGAACATCCTGATTCCAAATATGGAATCCATTTTCCTAAATTCAAAACACAGAAGTGGCAGAAATTAATTTAAAATTAATTCCCGCTGTCAAAACAAAAAGCGTGTTTTTAAGAGATAATAACTATCAAAAGATTGACACTTGTTTATGTTCGGTTTAATTGTAAAATTATGTCCAATGACCAAAATTATATTAAATGGTAAAAATATATTCTAAATATACTTTAAAACTACTAAAATTCATAATTTATCACTATTAATTATTTTGATTAAAAAAGTTGTTTTTAATTAAAATTTAGTAATTTTCACTATTCATCAAAATATGAAAGTTATCCGAAAAGTACCAAAATTTCACCTTAGGCTAAATTCGATATTCCGAGTCCAAAAATGAAGTCCATTTTCAAATATAAAATATTTATAATTTCAAAAATTAGGTATTACTATTCACAACGGGTAGTTTAATTAGTTGTGGTGTGTGTTAGAACTCGAGGTTGCGTACAACACACGCTATCGCATTATTCAAAGGGAAACGTACCGTAGAAGCTTGGGGTGTTACATTTTTTACACATTGTGTTAATTTATAAAACAAAATGAGTTCCTGGTGATCAAAAAACCACTGAATTAATCCAAGCGTTTATCATTAAATTTTTAACTAATGATTCATCATCACCCAAAGCAACTAAAAAAATTATAAGATCATTTCAACATGTATTTTATCTCAAAATACATATTACCTAAATTATGGAATTAAATTATCATTTTACATTAACTTCTATAAAAATGAACCAATCATGAAAACTAAGGAAACAAGCACTCACAAACGATGATATTGAATATCATAACCCATAAAAATGACCATAAATGAACTCAATAAAATTTTTATAAACTACATATATGCCTATTAGGTTCTGAATTATGTTATTAATAAGTGTACTATCATATTTAAGTACCTTATGTTCAAGAGGAAAACATATTCAGACATAAGGTAAGGGTTTTTCTACCCAGTCCTCCATTTTCATTATGTTTAATCGTATTCCCTGCTTACCCTAATGAAATTATAATTTATTCTTATGTACTCCTTATAAATTCTGTCCGAATGATATAAATATATGTACCAACCAGAAACCTTCTTTATTTTTTGGGGATTTACATTCATTAAATGGATCCTAGAAATAATTACTAAAATACAATCTCGTTTCAAGGGAACTTCTCTAATTCATAACTAAGTTCATGTATACTCTATAAACTATTTTTATCCACCATTATTTTCAAAAAATAAATCATTTTATTATTTGAAAAGTATTTTATTAATCTTATGGTTTTTTTACAATGATTATTCCGAAAGAACTCTTCTTTTCAATGTCAAATAGTATTTATCTCTAGATCTACTTGATGATTTTGTAAGAGTAATTTTATCTATTTCAAGACTCTTATTGAATATTTTGTATAATAAGGGGTAATTTTTAATGACATAATCTACCATATTATATTTAATGGTTTATGATTAGTATTACTATGGATGTTTTTTCTTAAAACCATTCACCATATCACACCGAATGGTTAGTGATTATTGTTCGGGAATGTTAATTACATTTACATGTTACATTAAATATGAATTTATATATTTATTAAATTTGTAACAATTAATATGGGGAATGAATTGGACTTAGTAACTGATGGGTGGGGCCCACTATAGCCCCTTGATGAATCATTAGGTCTCATGATACAAAATAGATATGGACTCGGTGGAGGCCTTGCCTATTTAATGATATAGTTTTGGATAAGGCCTTAATCATTTTTAGCTGTCATGGGAAAGGCCATGACAATATATTTCAGAATGTCTGGAATTATGAATTCTATCATTATGAAATTAGAGATTTATTTTCCATGTGATTATTGGATAAGTATAATATACACAGTTATGTTTTATGGAATTATTGAATCTATTTTTATTCCTTCTATATTATGATAAATTATAATTTTAATGGAGTGAATTTTTAGTTATTCTTCAATCCAAGTGTGTATGTTTAAAATTTCATCCACTTTATAATTTATCCTTACGGGTAATCTGGGTTCACACCATTCACATTTTTTATTTTCCCTAGGTTGTGATGATGTATATAATTAATGAGTAGCAAGGATAATCTAGGATAATATGCATGATTTAATAAAAGTTAAGATGTTGTATTTACTTTACTGATGTAAAGTTGAAATTATGTGTTTATATTGTTTTATAAAGCTCTTAAACTACTATATTCTTTAGGATTTTAGTTCCTAGTTTATATGCCAATGTAATAAAATAAGGCACAGACTCTGGGAAAATGTAGTCAGGTCCTTACAATTGGTATCAAAGGATGTTTAGTAGAAAACATGGAAACTAAATTTATAAAACATAGATTATTGAAAAAACCTCTAGTATGTTGTTTTATTATACACTGAAATGATCATCCTATAATTTTTGTTTAGAATAGATTATGTGTATCTTTCTAGAAAAACATCCCTGTTTGGATACTAAAAGTGGGCGTGGTTCTGGAATAAATATACCTAGGAGTAATAACTCTAATATCGAATCTCAAGCTTGACCAGTGGTATCCTTGTACACAAAAACAATACTAACTATGATATTGGTTTGAAACACCAGTGTTATATTATTACTACAATTCAAAATTTCTTTTCAAACAATTATTAAGGAATTAAATTTAATGTTTTCCTCAAAGATACCATGTTTATGGTTAATAGATTATTTATGGACAAGATTTCAATTTTTATAAAGTATTTTTCTATGTTAAGATTATACATTATTATACATAACCTAATATAGTGTATTTTATTATTTAGAAATAGATCCTAGTAGAAATAATAGAAACCAAATGAACAGACATATCACATGTATGGATTGGCCTCCGTTGAAGGGTAATGATGTTGGCTCTAGTGTTGCGACTGGTGCTGTGAAAATTATAACTATAGGGGGAAATTGACTTAGGTAATGGAAAATAAACAAAACCATATGGAGAATCTAGATAAAAAAACATGGAAAACCTGTATTAGACTTCTTTATGTGACAGAATACTCCATCATCCAATGAGACTACAAAGCCACTCATAGCGGAGTAGTGGATAAGTTATTTAGAGAAGATATTTATCACTTTGGGATGTCACGGAACAAATAAAGTTTTCATCATAGTTTATCATCTATCGGGAGATGCATATAAATGGTACTATTTAATTAAAAATATAATAGATTAGGATGAAATATAATAATGAGAATGGAGGGATCTTACGGAAATCATCTTGGAAAAATATTTCCCTCATTAATGGAGAGTATATCTGGAAAGGAAATTACTATATATGAGGTAAAAGAGGATGAGAATATTGAAAATTATGAAGAAAAATTCACAACGATAGCATGGTATTCCACAGACAAGATATGTAATCCAAGGTTAAATATTGATCGATTCATTAATGATTTAAAACCATTCCTCCGAAAGGAACTAGTCTACCAAAAAATTATCATCATACAAAGATATTTTATCATGTGCTATCAAGGGAGAGAATAAATTCACTATGTGTTATGAATTTAATTGAAACAAATATAAGAAGAGGTTGGCATTGGAATCAGTGGATAATGTGAAGAATAAGAAGGAGAATTTTCCAAAATGTTATACTTGTTGAAGGAAACGCCTTCATGCCTGTATAAATGGAAAATTCATGTGAAACATGTATGGATAGAAGATTACATAATGATAGTGATTATAAGGGATTGAAATATGTTATTGATGTTCAAAGTTATAATTTTTTGAAGATGGGGTATTATGCTGACGATTCTCCAAAGGGTCAAGGAAATGATCCTCAGAAAAGGCCATGGGAGTAAGGCCAAACTTATGTGATCACAACGGTCGAGCATGAAGTTCTTAATGATTTCGGTGTAGGTCCTCTAATAATTTATTAAAAATTATCCACTGATTTATTTATTTTTCATCATCACATTCTTTTATAGCATCCCAATTTTCCATGAAAATTAAACATTTTCAATTTTTTTAATAAAGTATTTGTTAGTAAAAACTACACAAGGATGTATCATTGAAATAATAATGTTTTTTTCGATCCGCATTATTACACATAAAAATTATTTATTATCTAATCTTATCATCATACCCATGATTTAATTTGATATAATTCGTGGTATGGATTAGTTTTCAAATTATTATGGTAAAATATTTTTTAGGAAGAAGGAGGGAACATCTTTTTATAATGGTGTAGAATCCCTTGCCTTTATAGAAAAAACAACACCCTCTGATTCCCATCTAGATCCACCCTCTGAAGATCAACTAAATTATATTCTAGGAGAGGAAGAGAAAAAAAAATATATATGTGAGGGAAATAATGTTAAAATATTGGACATACTAGTTATAAATGAATATGTTGATTTGTATCCAAAAAATTTACCTAGATATTTTTTGGAGTGAGAATTTTAGATCTCTAATTATTTTATTCTTCGTTCAAGACCTATATCAAAAAATCCATATAGAGTGGCAACTGTGGAATTTATAGAACTAAAAGAACAACTATACAAATTGAGAGATAAACGATTTATTTTCCCTTTTATTTATAAAAGGGGAGAACATGTTATTTTTGTTTCAAAGAAAGATGTATATATGAGGTTGTGTGTTTTTTATATTTGGATATAAATTCTATAACATTAAATAACAAGTATCCCATACCTCACATTGATGATTTAGTTGATCAACTTCATGGAGACCAATAATTTTTGATGACTGAACTTCGATCTGGATATCATTGGTTTCTTGTGAGGAAAGAAGAAATTCTAAATACTACATTTTGAACCAGGTATGGTCATTATCAGCTTATATAAATGCCTTTTGAACTAAGTAATTCTCCTAATGTTTTCATGGATCTAATGAGTAAGACTTTCAAGGACTATCTTGATGAATTTTTTGTGGTATTAATTGTGGGTATCGTGGTATACTCCAAATTATTTGAGGATCATGAAAATCAATTTCTCATTAATATGAAAACTCATAGATGAAATGAATTATATGGGATGTTATGAAAGTGTGAATTTTTTAATCAATTAGATTCTTTTAATGCCCATATTTCCTCAACAGATGAAATATCTATTGATCCTATGATGAAAAATTATGTCCAGGAATGGCCTACACAAATGATCATAACTAAAGTACATTGTTTATTTCTTTAACGGGTTAATATTAGTGTTTCGCTTAGTGATTTTCCACATTAGCCAACCCATTATCCAGTCATACTCATAAAGGGGTTATGTTCATATGGAAAAAATAATGCGAGGACTATTTCGAATAATTAAATTGGAGTTTAGTGAATGCTCTGATCCAAACACTATCATCAAGACATGATTGGATTGTGATCTATAGTGATGCATCAATGAAAGGGCTTGGTCGATTCCTTATGAAGAATGATAATGTTATATCCTATGAATCAAGGAAGATAAAAATTCATGAATAGAACTATCCAAATCATGTCTCGAGTTAGAAATTGTATTCATTTTTGTGAATATATGGAGAGATTCCCTCCATACTGAAAGATGTGATATATATATATACAGATCAAAAGGGTGTGAAATATATCTTCACATGGAATGAACTCAGCCTAATGAAAAGGAGAGGGCACAAGAAAATCAAGGATTACTATTTCCCTACACAAACACCTAGGAATAATAAATGAGGTATTTGATGCATTGACCAAGAAGGATCATGGAGTCTTAATCAAAATGATAATTGACAAGGATCTTATGTACATGGGTCTTGTGAGGATGGAAATGGAAATTATTAATGTTAGTGAAACATCCACAAATTTTTAAATGGAATCCAAAACATTTTTATTAGAAAGAATTATATGTTATAATTCCTATGATAAAATTATTCAAATGAAAATTAAATCTACGAAAGATGGGAAGTCAGCAGACTTATTAATTGAAGATGGAATTCTGAAATTTTGGAAGAATCTATGTTTTCCCCTTACACATGAGACGAATGGGGAGTTATAGGATGATTCCAATAGCTCAAAGGTTTTATATTCCTTGGTAGCACTAAAATGTATAGATATTTGAAGTAACATTTCTATTTGGAGAACATGAATTAGTAAATTGATGATTACATATCAAAATGTTTGATCAGATAATAGGTAACGGTTGAACAAAAACATTGTAGAGGAGTCATGAAAACTAAAACTATTCCTACATGGAAATGTGATTACAAAAAAATATATTTTGTCACCGAATTACCCAAAACTCAAAGAAAGAATGATACAATTTCCATAATTGTGGATTGACTTATAAAATCTGAACATTTCCTCATTTTAAGGGTGGATTTTTACTGGATCACCTTGAAAACTCTATATAAATGACGTTGTGTAATATCATGGAAAACCTTTCTCAATTGTGTTTAATCATGGTCCATTATTTATATCAAAATTATGTAATAGTACTCAAAAATCATTGGATACTATGCTTCGTTCAAGCACTTCTTATCACCCACAAACTGATAGGATATCAGAAAGGGAAATCCAAATATTAAAAGACATGTTAAGATCATGATAAATTGATTTTAAAGGTATGCGAGACCATAATTTACCTTTGGTGGTGTTTTCATACAATAATAGTATCCATTCATGAATTAAAATGGAACCTTATGAAGAATTTCAGGGAATGATATGTCATACACCAACGTGTTGGCATGTAGTTGGTGCAAGGAAGCATGTGGGTCCAGGGCATGTGTAGGAAACAAAAATGAAGGTAATGAATATGAAATATCATATCAAACCTGATCAATGTAAGAAAAAAGGGAAATTCTTATAAACGAAGGAAGGTTTTCTAATTTCAAGAGGGAGATCATGTTTTCTCAAATGTATCTTGATGGAAGGGTGTTATAGTATTAGGAATGATGGGATAATTTATCCCTTGGTAAATTGGCCCATTTGAAAATAAGAAAATATTTGGATTTTAGGCTTGTCGTTTAGGAATTCTGTCTATCCTATCCAAAGTACATAATGTTTTCCATTTAACATTGTTCGGAAAGTACATGCCAGACCCAATGAATTTCCTCACTTCTTAACGTATAGAATTGGATCCTGACATATCTTAGTTTACAGAGACTATCTAGATTCTAGACACTATGTAATAGGTGTTGAGGAATCAGACGACATAACTAGTATGGGAGCTTTGTAAAAGTATGAAAATTGAAGAAGAAAAATGTGATCCAGAAGAGCTTATGATGAAGAACTATAAAAATATTTTTTTGTGGTATCATTCTAGAATTTTGAGGATGGAAATTTTTAGGTGGGGCAATGTGAAACCCTAAGGATTTTTAAGTAAATACATTATTAAATGCATGGAACAAAGATTATCTATAAAAAACAACTTGGTTATAACATATCTTGTAAAAATAATTAGGCCACCTTTGTTATTTGAATTTAGAAAATTTGATATAGAGAGTTGCGTTCAGTAAGATAGTTCGAGTATAATAGGATCAACATACATTTTTTGTGAATAGTAACGTGAAACTTATGAATATTAATGTAATCTTACGAATTGAAATACGAGCCTTAGGAATTATACTATCTCCCTTGAAAGTGTAAATAAAATTTAGACACCTTATAAAAGTAATGGAGTATTAATAATTTAGTGTATGTATTTTTGTGAGAAATATATATTTAATTAATATTTTAAATTAATTTATTTATTTAAATTAAAAATTATTTTCAAAAAACGAATTCTTCAATTAATATTTTGTTGCCCTATGATTTTTTTATAATTTTATGAGACCTCTTTTAATTTTTTAAAGTGTTATCAAATCAGTTTTAAATTTAAAATATGTATTTTCATGTAAATAATGATTTTATTAGAAAAATAAATTTCTCTTATTTAGAAAAATATTTTGATAAGATGGAGTTAATCTATAAATTCTACATTTCAAAAAATCATTACGCTGAATATTTTCGATTTATCAGAAAAACATGATTTTTTGGTGAATAGTAAAATTCAGCAATTTACGGCACAAATATATTATAAGATAAATACCATATACTTTCCATCATGATTTATATAATATCCCTTGGTTCGAACTGAAATTATCTTATTACTATTTTTAGACATAATAATCCACACTACTCTTTGTCTTGTAAAATTAATTAAATAATGATTAAAATAATGTGAAAAACCACATCTCCACCACTATAAAAACCACCCATTACTCCCACTTCACAACCCTCTTATAAAATATTTTTCCTTGTCTAAATTCTGCTAAAATATCCTCCCAAAATTATCCCCACGTCTATAATTCTTTGGTATCTTGAAAATACCAAATCCTCTCCCCAATTATGTCTCTCATGGAAGATAAATTATTGAGGTAAATTCATATTTTCATTTTCTTTCAATATAATCTCATTCATTTTCATTCCACACCTCCTTTCAACCAAATGTTATTATAACTATAGTAACTTGCATGTACTATAATTTTGTTATGATAATGGAATAATTTATCATCATCTCTTATTTCCCTTACTTTTATACAAGAAATGAAAACACCTTCCGAGGTGTGTAAATTTATCACATTCAAGGATGACAGGTTTTCAACTTCTATTAACAACTTCAATTATAGTCTTGAAACAATTTTTATTGTAGAACCAATTCATAATATATATAAATCCTATTTAATTTTATGGATTCATTTTTTACACATGGTATAAATTTATAAAACAAAATGAGTTCATGGGGATAAAAACCCATACTAAATTAATCCAAGCGTTTATCATTAAAATTTAATCTAATGATTCAATCTCAACAAAAGTATCCAAATAAACTATATGATCATTTAAAATTATATATTAATATTAATAACATATAACATGAATTCTAGAATTCAATTCTCATTTTAGAATAACATCCTTTTAAACAAACCGATCATGAAAACTAATGAAATGTGGACTCTCAAACGATGATATTGAATCTTTAAACCCATAAAAAAGAGCATAAATGAACTTAATAAAACTATAATAAACAAAATACACGTTTAATAGGTTCTGAATTAATTTATTAATATTTATTATTTAATATTATAGGTCTTTAAGTTAAAGAGGGGAATATATTAGAACCCAACGTAAGGGTTTTTTCTACCCAAACCATTAATTTCATTCAGATTACTCTTATCCTCTACTTACATCAATGAAATATTTAATTATTATTATTTACTACACATAAATTGTGTGTTAATATTCTAAATATTTTTACAATCCACAAACGTTTTTTATTTTATGTGTACTTACATTCTTTAAAAGGTTCTTCAAAAAATTATTCTCGAAATACAAGCCTGTTTCTAGTGAACATCTCGAATTCCTACTTGTGTTCAAGTACACTCTAATAATAAGTTTTTAGCCACCATTATTTTTCTGAAATCACTCATTTTATTATCATAAAACTATACTATTTCACATATCATATTATAAAATGATTTCTCAAATTAACTCTTCTTTTTCGAGTAAAGGAGTATTTATCTCAAGAATTACTCAGTGATTTTATAAGAGTAATTTTATCTTCTTTAAAACTCTTATTGAATATTATGTACAAAATGGGATAATATTTTATTATAATCTCTACAATATATTATTTAATGATTTATGAATAGTTTTACTATGGATGTGATATCTTAAAACCAATCACCATATTACTCTGAATGGTTAGTATTTATGTGTGGGGAAGGTTATTTACATTTACATGTTAGATTAAATATGAATTTATATATTATTTATGTTTTCCCCATTCATATAAGGAATTAATTTTACTGAGTAATTGAATGGTGGGTCCCTATATATCCCCTAGATGCATTGGTATGTCTCATGAGACAAAACAGAAATGGACTTGATCGAGGCCTTTTACATTTTCAGATATTGTTCTGGGAAAGTCCTTAATCATTTTAAGATGTCTTGGTAGGGCCTTGACAATATATTTCATAATTTTCAGCATTTTGAATTCCCATATTATGAAACTAGATATTTATTATCCATGTGATTATTCTACAAGTACTATATCCATGGTTATGTTTTATGGAATTTTTGAAGCAGTTTTTATTCCCACCATATTATGCTCAAGTATATTTTTCAATTCATAATTATTTAGTCATTCATCATTACTAGTGTTTATGTTTATAATTACTCTAGTTTTATTATTTACCCTTATTATGCATCTGAGATCTCCCGTTTCACATGTTTTCTTTTCCATAGGTTGTGAAGAATTATATTATGATTAGCTTGAAAGGATAATCGATAAGATTATGTGTGATTGAAAAGATGTTGATATGTTGTATTTCTACTGAAGTTGTAACGATAAACTTATGTATGTATCTTTTTTTTCAATGAAGCTAAACTATTTTTAACTTAGGGATATTAGTTCCTTGTTTATGTGCCAATGTAATAAAATAAGGCACTACCTCTAGATAATTGGGGTCAGGTATTTGTAATCATTAAATCATAATCATTTTCCAAAAAACATAAAACATTTAATTACAATCATATGTTAAGGATACTTACTAATACAATATTACATAGCATGTTAGGTTTATTACCCTACACTATACACGTGATCTCATGAGATGATAATAATAGAAAACTCATCTTGGGAAGATATAATTGTATGCTCATCCTTTATAAACAAACATGTATAAGTGTCTGTGTTAATCATAAATAATTCATACATAATGAATTAGTATAGGAATAAAATAATGAAAAGTTAATGGGCTCCAAATTTTTTATTGAAAACATAATAAAATGAAATATTTTTATGATAACCAACGAAATAAGCTATTATAATTTTTTGTGGTTCATTCATGAATAATGAATATTTCATCCTAAGTATGAATATTAAATTAATTATTCTCTAAAAAGGGATTAGATAAGTATGTATAATAGGATGCCTCATAATATAATTTTTAATGGATGAATAATGATCCTCTTAATAAAGTGTGTTCCTGGTGTTTTCCATAAAATAAGTATTAATCGAAATTTATTTTCAATAATTAGTTATAATTTATTGGAAATCATGGATGGTAGAAAACATTTAATATATTCACACGTGAAAAGTAATCACAAAATCATAAGGTTCTAGTTAAAAAGGATTTTTTTATCTGAAATAATCACATGGGAACATAAAAAACATGTATAAACCCATAATATAATGGAAAAACTAGATAGATATATATAATAAATATATATATGAAATAAAGAATAATTACATGAGAATATTGTAGATAGAAAATGAGCTAGAGAGATAAAATTCATAACCAAAAGGAAAAGAGGGTGGTTATGATGTTCCCTAACCTCTGTTCCGGTATTTCATTGAACCTCTATCTAATCTATTGAATAATCATATTAAATTTATTCAATACATTATTAAGAAACTTTTTCATGTACTTTTCTATGGTTTATATATTATCATATTTTATTTATTTATTACATTTTAATTATCTCATTGAGCACTTGGGGATGTTCAATAAATTTTTTTCAACTATACCCATATGTTGAGCATGTGAGACGCTAAAATAGAGTTCTATAGTCTATATATTTTTAAATTACTATATTAATTACCAATCAGGAATCATTAAAATAGAATAGAAAAATAAATTTTCCAAATAGACTCGAATTATAAATGATGTATTGGTATGCTTATTTTGGGTTATTCAAATCACTGTGACAATTTATTGTTAATATCACTAATATAATTGAAATTATATATTAAAAAAAATAATATTTATATAAATATAAAAATTATTCATAAAATTGATTTTTAAATAAATACATGTTACGTGATGATTAAAAATGAAATACATCACCAATGATGTTAGTAAACAATCCAATGTACTGGAGGCGTTTTCATTTTCATATCGATGAAATATTGGTATATAATGATTATTACAATAATATAATAATATTTTCTATTTAACAATTTGAGTAATGTAATTATATTAACATGTGATTAATTGATCTATATTATATGGAATAATAAAATTTAATGTAATAGAAATGATACTGTAATTAGGTTTTTTTATAGTACATCTTGGTATGACCCCATTGATAATTATATTATTCTTTTTAAGGATGGAATTTCGATTAGAGAAGAACCTCTATGAAATGATTGAGAGTTTGGTGGAGGTTTTCTGGATCTAATTTTTTGACATATGAATCATAATGTTTGATAGGAGGTGAGGTGGAAAATGTTGGTATTTATAAGGGGCTGATATGGGTATTTTATAATAAAAATATTGATTATTTTCACATTTAGGATGATGATTAGGAAAATTTTGAAATATTTTTCATTATGATTTATAAATTTCGGTTATTTGACTTTATAACCATTAAAATAAGAAATGTAATCTTTTTAATACTTATTTACATTGCAATGACATAAATTAATTTTTTATTAGTATAAAATATAATATAGAATCAAAATTATAAAAAATAGGTTGTTGAAAAAGAATTATTATCTACGAATAATTATTTTATATCATAAATAAATTTTTAGTGGATAAAATTGTTTCATAAACTTTTCATTCAATATTATATCGTGATAATGAAATAAAATTTATAATATTTTCAAAAATTATTTTTTCACTATTCCCTAAAAATAAAATTCTATAGAGAAATCCCAAAAATTTACCCTATTATAAATTTGAGGTGATAATTAAATAATAATAAAAATTATATCCACATAATTTTATACATATGATAAAATTTATTTTTAAAAAAAATCAATGTTGGTATATAAATATAAATTTTTATGACATGATCATGTTTATGGTCCTTAGAAAATTTCCTCATGATTTTATACAAATATATTATCATTGATATAATCATAAATAGTGTTTTATAATAAAATATAATGAAAATAAATATTATTCAAAATTTATAAAGTTATCATATAAATCTTTTTAATCAATTATAAAATCTGTATGTTTTACAAAAAATTCATGTATATTTTTTTGGGTCATGCATTTGATTTTATCATATTTAACATATATATTTAAATATATTATGTTTAAAATTTTATATTTTTTTTATTTTATAATTGTTGTGTTATATTTAAATATATTTAATGTTTCATGTTTTTATGAGGAGGATAAATCTTATACTATTATATATTTTCATATATGATTCTTGTTGAATAAAGTATATAAATTTTTATTGAAATTTAGAAGTTGTGACACTGTTTCCCAAATTAGACAAATTTTCCATGAAATTTCATCTCAACGGTTATGTTAAAAAAAATTAGGGTACCTTTTTTCATTTCTATTTAGGTTCCCTAGATTACTATTTATATATATAGTTCTGATAATGTAAATTTACAAGGCGAGTTGTGTTGTTATTCATAAATTTTCATATAGAAGCTATGATCATAATCAGATTTTACTCATAATAGATATCATTTTAAAATTTTACCATATCATGTTTTAGTACATTTGACAGATCAGGTATGTAGTTCTATGCGATGGATATGTGAAAGACATCAAGCTGTGGAAACAATTTTGGTGATAAATTTAGTTGATATGCGACAACTCCCATGTGATCATGCTTATTAAAGAAACCAATGTAATTGGGATGTGTATTTCCCTTTTTCATAGACATCAAGAATCTATTCCATGTGGATATATGAAATAAAATTTATCTACAACATACATCTTTAGGTATGATAGATGGTAGTATTAAATAATTTCATATTGACTTTGTTTTATCATGATATTACGAAAAATGTATTAGATATTCTAGAAAGTTTATTCAACTAGTTTAGGTTTCCTTTGATTAAATTCTCCCACTTAACTACAAAATTATTTAGTTTTTTATTTCATTCCACAGTGTGATTTATAATGATCAAATTGGATTATTGAGTGAAAGCTATTTTTTTGTGAGAACTTTACCATATGAAGGAAATTACCACTACATCCTTTGATGAATATATATCGACATCTCAATATATCATTGTGTGTATGGATAATCTATTTATATTGGACATCAGTATGGTACTAATATAATATAATAATTTTCAACCATGTAGTGAAGATATTATAATGAATTATCTATAACATTTGGTGAATATTATATCTCAATCAGATTAAAATTATAGTGGCCCGAAATATACCCCACCAATTCCCTAATATATATCATTTCACTTTAATAGACTGAGGGTTACTCTAAAATAGTTATAGTGTGGGAAATATTAGTAATAATATCAACTTAAAAAAAATTTAAATTAATTATTTAGGATTTATTCAAAATACTCATGCCAAAATACATGGTGATATTCACCTATTTCTACAAATATTTGGGTAATGGTTTCAACATCCCTCCATAATTTTTCCTTTTTATATTCAATTTTACAGATAAAAATAAATTTTATAGACATTTAAAAATATAGTTATTCATATAATCCCACCATCAGTTCTCCTGGAGATCTCTATACATCATTAAGATTTCTCAGTAGATATATGGTGTTGATCTATTATCATCAAAAAATAGCTCCATATTTATTCCATGATATCAATATGTGTATATTTGTCTTCTAAATATCACAAATCAATATTCATTATTGATGTACTCAAAGAATTTCCAAATTATTATGAAAAAAACCTTCACTTGTATATCTAAATTATCCCTTTAATATTTCATAAAATTTTCAATAATGGTTCATTGAAAAATAATTTGATTAATATAAAATGATTTACCTTTATTTACAATTCTAATGTCCGTCCTTTTTTTGATTTAAATGATTTGATACTTATCAATTAATATCATGTACAAGGCGTCCTTATATTTTATACATGTATAATCTTATACATTATTCTCGTTATTAGATCATAAATGGATTGAGAAATCATAGTTATTCATTAGCTCTAACGATATTCATTACTGCAGGTGGAGATCCTTATATGAAAATGTGTACATTAGGCCCATAAAATAAAATTATATTACAAACATCTCTCTATAGATGCAGTGCCTTAAAATATTCAATGCATTATTTTCTAAAATAAACTACACATTATATCTTTTATACTTATACTCATATATATTTAACTATATTAAGGAATAAGATATCACATTATGAATTTTAATCATGGAAGAACCCAAAACCATCCTTCTAGAATCACTATAGGTCACAAGCACTAACCCACATGTGGTTTTTGTGCATAAAGGATTACAGATTGGGGTCATCTACAACTACATGAATCTCTCTTCAAATTCATCAATATAAAAAAATAATGCACTGATCCAGGTTATCTTGGCTATCGTATTTGATAATTGATAGAAGTCCATTAAAACCATCAATAGTCACTATATAATCCAATTAAACTATATTTATACATTATAAATATTGGTACTGTTCTTTCATAAATCACCATTTTACTCAAATCATCCAAAAATATCCCAGTATAGTAATATCATTCAACAATACGATCAATTTCAGAATTTTAAAATCTCGTTTAACATAATTTTTCATTCCAATGCTTCTTCCTCAACATTAATAACACATTACCGAAACTCCCATTATATTCCTCCTTAAATTTATTTTATTTTAGAATACCAAATATTTATATCACCCAATATTTGATGAGGAAATATTTAAATTATGTACTCATCAGTTTCATGAAAATTTATAATGTTTTTTAGTTAAAATTTCATCAGATTGAACTCTTAGTATATATAACACGTAAGAATGATGATATTGGGAATTTCCCCCTTATTCACATTTAATTGATAAATACCCAACCTAGTGTACTCATCAGAGGTTTACTGTTCCACCCCAAATCTAATCAAACAAGTCATCAATCTATAGTAGTGGGGTTTTCTACTTTGTCTTGATATTATCGCGTACATGACAATCATTGTGGAGATTCATTGGCCCTTCCTTATTCATAATAAAAATAACATTTTCCCCCTATGGGGAATCACATTGTCATATGAATACCTTCTATAAATTGATATGTTTATTTTGATGAGTTTCATACTTGAAAAGGCAAAATTTTATCACATGGGGGTTTGACCGATAACAAAGTCTTGATTTATTGAGGTGGTGGTCGAATATTTCTATAAAACATGTATGATATAAATGAGTGTGTAGACCCAGATTAAATAGAAAACTATCTATTCATGAATGAATTAAAAGTGAACATATCACAACATTATTTTCAAGATCCACCTTAGTAGAAATTATTGAATAAGCACATCCTTGTAGTCCTTTCCATGGTGATTATTTTCAATATATGTTCTAAACAATGATCAGATTTGTACACGAACATTTATAGTTTCCACATTATTTCAATTGAATATTTGGACCATAGGTGTATGATTTATTGGATCCATACTTTCATTGATCATCCTTGTTTTCCTCTTCAACTCCTTTCAACATCCATTTCCATTATTTCACTCCATTTCACATTTATAACATCTCCTCTTTCCATTAAGGTAGTTTCTGATATTCATGGTTCCACATTTATGAAATTTGGATTGTTAAATTTTTTTCCCTCCATGATAACAATCCATTGATCATATGGAATTATAAACTATTATAAATTTTTTATCTCTATCCCAATGATACCATTGAGAATCACTCATATCCATCTCAATAATAAAATAATATTGAAATATTTCCTTATAGATATAGAGTTCCTAAATTTATAATTTTTTTATGACTAAATTTTAGTCCACTGAAGAAGATTTTATAAATATATTCATGGTTAATGGTAAAACTAGAGAATTAAGTTGAATGACCTATGATTTTTTCTTTTTAAGACCCATGTAATTCAGCATCCATATACTCGAGTCCAAGAAAATCAACTATATTTTATTATGTTGTGTTCAATAAAAAGTTTTATTGAAACATATTTCTTAAATTATTTCCACCCCATTGATTTTTTTCATCCTTGGGATTCATTTTCTCAATCGGTTCCCTCCACTAATTGAATTCTTCAACAAAATGATAAAAAATTAATATAACCTTTTCCTTATTATTGTACTAGATGACATAGAATATCTTTTCAATGAAATTTTTACATTATCTAATAATAGGTGGATCATAATATCAATAAAATCATGAGGTCTTTTTTCATTAAAGGACTCAACCAAATCTTCATCTCTATCGGTTGAAAGACTGAGCTCCACATGATTCAAGTATTTATTAATAACAGCAGTGAGTTGTACAAGTAAATTGATGAGGTTATAAACTCTCACTACCATTATATTTGGCATCTCATTTAAGCAATTACTAAATGGTCCACCACATAGGTTTGTAGTAATATTCCCCAAATTCTTATAAATATTAAAAAATATGAAATGTAATGATTGATAATAATCAATATTAATAACAATAAAAAATGTAAATGATAATAAATTAATGTAATGACTAATGAATTCCATAAATAACCTAACTTATGATTTTTTGTGTTTTAATAAAGGTTACTTATGGTCTATTTCCTTATAATTTATCTAATATAATATATTAAAATATGTAGAATATACTTTGATACCATCTATAGAAACCAAATTGTAATACCCATATTATTACAAGAGTTTTGAAATAATATTCCAACAATTAAGTACCAAAAATCTAGATGTCCATTGTATGTGGGAGATTATACACAAACTTTTTCTATACATTAATTATCAAATGTAAATCTCTTTCTATAGTCATATGGTGATCCATTTTCCCATTTTTCGTTCATTACAATATGGCATACCATTGGCATATACATAAATAATGGTTCACTGTAATTCTATGTATGGCAACAAACATGATAGGGAATTAAATGAAAATAGTCATGAGGAATAACATGATATCATTAATGATAATAATAATATGGAATCATTGTATAAATAATTAGATATAATATGATCTAAAAATCATAAATACCTGGAAAAATAATAAAACATCACATCATAAGAATATGTCAGGGTTCACTTCCAAGAGAACATAAAAATATGTGAATACTAAACTTTTTGTTCACCATACATGGTATATAATGATATGAAAAAATTACGATATAAAATGGATGTTTTATACTTCCTATACATTCTATCAATATAAGTACATGAATATGTTTTCCACATAATTAATTCATAAATAATGCACAAACATAAGATAAGCCAATGAAAATTGTATATGTTAGAAAATAATATATCAAAACATAACAAATACATATATCGTAACTATTAGAAATAAAAATTATGAATTTAAAAATATTGTTTTTTATATTTTAAGAAGGATTTATATACTTTAATAATATGTTAAAATGAAAAAAATCAATAAGAATTGACTGGAATATTGTTATAACATTGATCCGCTTAAATGATGTTTTAAGGGACTAGTCTAGAACCGTAGAAGAAGGAAACACATGAAATTTTCTATAAAACATGTAATTAGACTGCATTATTTTCCAATAAATAGTATGTATTATTGGAAATAATTTATTGATGTAAAATTAAATGTTTTAACAGATAAAAATGATTATGGATAGGAAATTTTCAATTAAAAAGATTGGTTTTAAAGAAATATTGAGATAAAAAAATTTAAATCATGTATGAACCTTGAAAAAAAATTAAATAAACTATTTATAAATTTAATAAAAATATATAAAGATTATCAAATAAATATATGAGTTTTTTATATAAAAAACGTGATATATAGAGAGATTTCATAACATTATGGAAAAAATAGTTTCTTGGAAGTTCCCTTAACCCAGGTCCAGACCCACATGATATGTGAATATAATCTAATTAATAATAAAATAAATATTATTAAATATAATATTAATAATAATTTTATTGTATATTTAATTTTAAGGTCCAATTATTATCATATTTCATTCATTTATTATTTAGTTTTTTCTCTAATCGACCATGTGGGTTTGTATGACAATTTTTTGAAAACTTCTTCAGGATATTCAATATTTCAAAATGTGACATAAAATGGTGCCATGGTATCTAAAAATGTACATATAGGTAGTATATATCATAACAGTGGATGAATGTTTATACATGTCAATAAATTGTCCAAAATAGATTCAAATTATGAATGATGTTTCTATATGCTCATTTTGGGCTGTTGAAATTAGTTTAAACAATTATTGTTAGTATCAATAATATAATAACAAATTTATATGATCGAAATAAAAATAGTATAATAAATATTATATTTATTCATTAAATACTATATTAACCCCATCCATATAAGAGGACTATGAAAAATGAAATATATATTATATAAGTGTAGTGAACCAAGAATAATATGGTTGACGTTTCAATTTTCTAATGACTCGGAAGAAGGTAGATAATGATTGTTAAATTAAAATTAAAAAAATTGATTGAAAAATTTATACAAATTTCATTATATTAAAATATTAATAATATATTTGATGTGGTGGTTGAAGGGAATTTAATGGACTATAAACGAGACTCTTATTAGAAGGTATTACCTTTAGTCATGACAAGACTCCTTTCCTAATTGTATTATTCCTTTAATGTGTCGTTTTCTATTGATAAAAATAATCTATGATGTTACTGAGAGTGTTGGATGGGATTTTGGAAATTTTGGGTCAATCTATGAAGCATAATGTCTGAGGGTATATAACGTGGGGTAGGGTGGTAATTATAATCAAGAGAGGGTTGTCTTAGTATAGAAACCCATTAATCTTTTTATTTTATCAAATAAATATGAATTTAATAGGATTTAGTTTTTTAAAATTAAAAAAATTTAGTTTATTTTTCTTTCATATGAAGAAAAAACCAACTGTCTTATTGGGAGAACATATTTAAAGAAAAACGACTATAAATACTTTTATATTATAATAATAATCTTTAAATATAAGTTTGTAAATAGAACTTTTTATCCTTAAATGAATCGTTTTAGTCTTCAAATATATAATTTTCGGTATATATTTATTATATATTTTAAATATTTTTACGTCATGGTTATATAATTACAATTTCATTAATTTCATGGAATGTTTAGAAAAATAATTATTATTATTCACCAAATAATCACTTTTTTTCAAAATTGTATAAATTCACCCTAACCTAACATCATTGGGATGATCCCAAAAGAATGTTATTTTATAAAATAATTTTAAAAATTGGGAACTTATATTTTTATAATAATGAAATTTTTATTCATAAATATATATTGTTATTACACAATCATATTTCTAACCCATATTAATATTAATGATGAATTGAAAATATTATTTAATCATTTATATATAAATATTTAGTTTTTTATGAATTGTTTTTATGAAAATTAATTTATTTCAAATTCCTAATATTATAATATGAATAAATCTTAATGTAAATAAAAGATATAGGTAAAAAATAATATGTTTACACATTATTTATGATAAACATGTGTTTTATCATATTTACAAGTTTTATTTAAATGTATTGTAAATTAAATATATTGTATTAATATTTTCTAAATGCATTATTCTAACTTAATATCTTAAACTGTAATTATTTATGTGTAGCACATGTTTAATTATGTATTATATTATTAAAGATAAATCATGTTTAATCATAATTATATCAAATTAAATAAATATTAAGGTCTCTATAGGTTAAATGATTGATACCATCACTCATTATTATTTCTATTTTTTAATTCTTGAAATTTATACTTGTCAATGTAAATGTTTCATATCTACTTTGTTCTCCATGTTTTACATCTTTGGTAGTTTTTTTATGAATGGTTTCGGGACTGAGAACCAACCACAAAATTCTTAATATTCTTCATACTCCTAAAATATTATATAATATACATTCACCTTTGTGAATTTTTTGTGGCCATCATTTGATGTTTGGGGATTCGAATGACTGTACATGGTTGATCATAATCACGAAACATTTTTTTAGGTGTAGAAATGGAAAAAGGGAAATGAGAGTTGGAGAAGAATACCACTAGACATATGGATGCTAAAATTAGATCTTTGAAGGAATTATGACATGTGTTTTTAGCACGAATTGAAATAACGGGGCACGGAAGTTGTGATTTTAGGTGAATTTCTAGCATATGATGGCCAACAATGCCTCGTCATTAGGAAACCATTTTTGTTGGATGTGTGGAAATGGGGAAATGATTCAATATATGTGGATTAAGAATAATTAGTGTAAGAATATGTGAAATTACTTATTCAATTAGTGAAGATAATTACATTAGATGAATTTATAAATTTTAAAACTAAACATTGTGTGGAGCATAACATGCTGATATGTAATGTGTCATTTACTAGCTACAGTTTTTGTGGAATATTATTAACACATCAAATATATAATTGAATTAAATTACATGTATCATATTCAAATGACCATAAAAATAAAAAATGGATTATTGAATATAATTATATGTTATGTATTTCCAAGTCACACAACATCGTGTGTACTAGAGTACACTCCCAAATACCCCTTCCGACTTACAAACTGTGTTTTTAATAAGTAAATTTCATGTATTAATATTTTATAAATCATAGAGTGTACTATATTATATACCTTATTATACTAAAAAATATACACTCTATGTATATAAATATATATATCAAGTTGTTTTTACTCACATGGTGCGATAGTGGTAGTACATTCCTAGAGGATCTTCAATGATTATATAGAATATTACATGTTCTGTTCAATGATACATTTGGGTTTTTCATACCTACTTTCCCAATTTTAAGAATTGAATTTGTTAACACTCACTATTGAGTAGATATCTATATATAAAATAGTGTAATGGTCATATTAGTCATCATATACAGTCAATGAGGTTTTTTGAGTCGTTTGAGGATCTTATTTTTATGAAGTTAATGAAGGTGTTTAGGAATGTTTATTATGGTGTAAATGTGATTGGGTACACTGATGATTCTATTATGATGGATTGGAATAATTATATCATATTATTCATGGATTTCTATAATCCCTCACATACTCAGGACTTGATTTCACTCCATTTGGTCATCAGTTCAGTACTCTTTTTGGGCTAACCAGGTGTAGTTACCCCTACACCAAGGATGAAGTTTTGAACTAAACAATTATTGGGAAGAGGGACCTCATTATATAATATTTCACACTCCCTATTTTGAAATTCATTCCTCATAAATGTGTGACTTCTCCATCTGGGTTGAAAACTCCCTCTATGAATACTTATATTTTGGTGAGCCATATGTTCCCCACTACAATGTTTCCGATTTTACTTGGGTTTTTGTACAATGTCATAGTTATAGGAGATGGTGTTCACTACTCCCTCAAATGATTCATATACTTCAGTGGGGTGAGGTACCACCACTACGGTTTAGAGTATGATTTTATTAAATAATTCAAGAATTATGACACATAAGTCACTCTACTTTTCTTCAAAATGTTACTTGTTGATGGGTTTCTCAAATCAATCACGAAGGGCCTTTTGGTATTATGAGTACCCTGGTTACATGTTGGATATAATCCATCATGGTGATAAGTTTTGAAGTCTATAATCCTTCTATAATCACATAAACTCTCGAGAATATAGAATATCTAGAAAAAATTGGGTTCCCCATTACTTCCCCTCAATCTTGTGATTGATCGGTCTCATTATTTCAACTTACCTAGTGTTTCTAAGGCACCATAATTATTATGATTGTACTCACCCCTATATATGCATCATTACCACATGTATTCTGTTAATGAAAATGATAAATAGTATATTGGTTACCCATGGTTTCTATAGAGTTAATGGAGATGGTAGTTTCGATGTGTAGTGGAATATAGTTTTTATAGATATGATAGTTCCTACAAGAGGATGATTCAAATATATGTAGAGCGAGAAGGTGTCTTCCCATAGCTACAGTACATTATACATAACAATATTGTGTTGTAAATTTATATTTTTCCATTTTTGTTTACCATTATTCTATTTTATCCGTCATTTGATTTTCAGTAATGTATTATATATAATTTAGTCTTGTATTTATATATACTATTATTGTTGCAGGTTATTTTATATATTAGATATGTATGTTTTTATAGGATGTTATAGGATATTTGTAGGATACTAGGTATTTATAGAATAATATTTATTCATTTATATTAATATTTATGAATAATATATATTTTTTACATTAAATGGGGAGCTTTTCCGATAGTGTACTCAACACACAACAACGGGTTTCTTTGAAATCATACATTTCAAACTACTTTGAATTATACAGAGGAATAATAATATAATATTATTATTATTATTTTAAATGGTTTTTATTTCCTAGATATGAAATAGAGGGAATGAAAAAAACATTCCAAAATATGAATAATAATGTTTCTTAAATGTTTTTCAATTTTATCCAAAAAACATTAGAGGATTTAAATAATAATGAATCCAAATTTAAGCAAAAAATACACTAATATTATTAAAGGCTGCTTTACTACCTATTGATGCCGAACCTGCTTAAAATATATTTTTTTCACTTTAATATGTTATTTTTCATAAAAAATAAACATCTTCCTTAGAATAGAGGCATCAAATTTTACTTTGGATGATTTTTTTTTTATTTTTTTGATAATGTTAATTTTTTAATGAATAGTGCAGAATGTTGCATTTTAATTCAAAATTGCATATTCATATAGTTTATTTATATTTTTATGTTATTCTATTTATTGGTTTTAATGTGTAATTGGAATATGGTTTTATCATTTAATCCAACATTTTTCATTATAAGTAATTTCACATTGAAATTGGCAACAAAAACGTGTCAATCTTTTGTAGTTTTATCTTCTAAAAAACATGATTTTTCATTTTTACAAGGGGAATTAATTTTAAATCCATTTCATCAAATTATTTGTTTTGAATTTGGAAAAATCGATTTCATATTTGGAATCATAATTTCAAAATCATGTAAATAATTACCTTTTATTTTTTGGACTTTATTAATAGTAACATCAGTAATTATTTTTATCTACCATGGTTAAAGGGTAAACAAGGGAAACTAGGGTAAAAAATAATATTATATAATATAATATGACTCTAACACATTTATTAATCATATTGGATTATATATTACCTACCATGGGCATCCGTGGGACTAGTTTGGGACCCCATGGATCCCTATAGGGGTGATAATGACATGTTATAAGAATTAATTTAAGGAATAGATAAATATAACATAAACATATATTTTCTAAAAAATCAATTTTCATATGGGTTTATGTACATGATATATTCAACTTTAAAAATTCAGTAAAAATATAAAACTATTTCCTACATCATCGCATTTTTTATATAAATTTTAGACATTATATAAATAAATTTAATTATGACATAATGATGATGAATTGATTGCTTCATTAATGGAGGATTCAAATAAATGAAATTGTAAATTTTAAAATATATGAAATATGAATATTTTGGTTACATACACTGATTTAATTGTTTATATTGGAATATAAAATTTTATTTTATGACTTTGGTTTAATGGAATCATTTTTTTATGACTTTAACAAAAACCAATTAATAAATAGTGTCAAAATTGACATAAATGGGTTTTTTAAAACAAATAATATTTTTTTAAATTATATAATAGTCCTAAAAATCTAATATTCATCCAAATTAATTTTATAATGTTAAATATTTCATTAATTATAAAATTATGGTTCTAATGTGATTTTATAGTAACTATAGTTACCCTATTTTAAGGAAATACAAGAAGACATGGAAAGAGTTAATGTTTTTAACTAAGGGTTAATGCTAAATGATAAGGTTAATTTTCTGAAATAAACTTGAATAAAATCTAATTTTTGAGATTATGTTGACCATGAATTATATTATCATTAAAATAAATTAGTTTGTGTCCTTTTTAAATAAAAAATAAATTTATAATAAAATAATATTTCAAGACATTCCTAAAGTGCCTCTCCTCCCTCTTATAAAAGGCCACCAACTCTACCCACATACTCACACCACTCAATCCCCTTTTCTCATCCAAATTCTTATAGAATAATATAATAAGATATCTCCCTTAATCTACTAAGACTTACCCTTGGAATAAGGCAATAAAAGATATCATTTTGGCTGAAATCAAAAGATGTTACTCGATTCAGAGGTAACGTCTTTTCTAAAGATTATTTATTTTGTTTTCCTTCTATAGTCTCTGTGATCTTTATTTAATTTCATTACATAACAACCCCATTATATTATATTTACTAGAATGTTTTTATGAGAATTATTCTAACTACACATACACACACCTCCATCTAATGGATACAAATATACTATTTCTGTGTACGATGATCTAATGCCTCATGAAAAAATGATTGTTCATTTTTATCCTACCACCACTAATGGTGGCCATTATGATGACACTGTATTTATATGTGATATATATTGTATTGATATTTTCTATATTCTTATGTAATTTTTATTTACAAAATAAATTTATTCTAACATAATTTTTAAATACGATAATTTTATTTGAGGTTGTGCGGACTACCGCCCCATCAATGTGATGTGAATCGTTCATGCCATAAATTAAACATATAAATTCTGAAATTAAGGTATTTTTATAACATATATATAATAGATATTATACTATAATTATAACATACCTATGTATCTTTTATTTTTAATTTCTTTTAAATATTCCAATGAAATGAAAGTAGTGTACATGCATACGTTCGACATACCATGTCCATGAATGATAAATTTCATATCATATATCAAAATGTTATGTATTATTATAAATACAAATATACTAGATATGTTTGATATTTATGTAATAAATAATATTTTTTTGATGATAGAATTTTTACTACATGGACAATTTACATCGAAACAAGGTCATTTTTCGACTTAAGAACCAAATATCGACAAATCATCCAACATTAACTCAAATAATTAAATTATTATTACTACATGTTCATATGTAATGTAATGGAAATAATAAAAATGAAAAAGGTTATGAATCAAGTAGAAATAAAATTATATTTATTATTCATTAATATTAAGAACGAAGGAGACAAGTTGAACACATGTTAAAAGACTTCATCTCAATCTTCATTCATTGATTATTATTTAGGTTTATATAAGACATTATTTTATACAGTTTATAATTATACCATTTTTTATTTAATTTAATTCAATGGTTTTCAAAATTAATATTTTTCTACATGTTTTTTACTAAACAAAAAAAGGAATGTTTTTAATTTATGTGGCGATAATGACCTTCCCACTGCCACGATCATTATTTGATATTATGTTTCCTTAACAAGACATATTTTTTAAAAGGAAAATAAATACCAAATACCAGTTTAATGTATTTTGGTATTGACATTTTTTTGAGAAATCATTGATTATGTCAATATCTTGAAATATATATTATGATTGCAATGTGGAAATATTATCTTTAAGTTATGCTTGTTTTTTGTGTTATGATTTTGTTCGGGTTCTTGAGAATTTTTTATTTATAAGGGTTTTTCCATGATAAACCAAGTGTGGGTGAGCCCAAGATAGATCACCAATTCATTGGGTAACATGAGAGAGGTAAATGTTAATGGTTCTCCGAAGATATTTAGGTAATATACTGTGATGGGTATCCCAAATTTAACCATAAAGATTACTCCCTATGTAGCTGTGAAAGATACAATGTAAGTATGTTATGAATGCCAGAAGTTACCTCTTATGACTTATGATTTCTATGAGTAATTCATAAATATTATGATTTCATGAGTTATGTTTAGGATCATATGTATTATGATTAAAAAGAAATATTTCGTTGATTTGTATGTTTTAATGGACAAATGTTTTATTTCCTTGTTTTATATCCCTTACTGAGACTTTTATGCTCATCCAATGTTTTTTGAATATTTTTTTCATAGGGTGTAAAGTAGCGTAAGATAAAGGTATAATTGAAGAATAATTTTATCATTAATTGAATTGATTTTTTATTTAAGGACTTTTATTACTGTTATAATAATTATGTAGAGAACAAGTTCCCACATTGAAATATTTATGGTATAATGAAATAGTTATGAACTAATTCTCTAAAACTCTAAACCTGAAAAGATCCACTATGTGAATGAAATTAAATTCTTGATTAAAACTTAAGATTATGTAATGCTTAGGTATGAGGCCTTATAGTTGGTATCATTGGTCGGTTTAGATAACATTAGGATTCAGATTATTGTCAAATGAATATTCATAAAATATTTTTACATTATAGTATGATTGAAATGATGAAATAGTTTAATATTAACATGTTGCTTCATCTAAGATATGTCTATATAAAAAATGGTTTTCCATAGTGGAAACAAGGAATCATTGATGGTATGACATCAAGAGGAAAACATCCTCACAAATCAGCAACCAAAAATGTTCAGAATTAAAAATGAAATGTTTGTTGCAGTGATGGAACAATTAAATCAAGCTATAAATTATGGTGCTATCCATGCACTAGATCATCCAGATCAAACACATATGAACATTTCAGTATTGAAGCATCTCATGAGGAAAAATCATCCATTATTCAAGGGATCATCTGACCCTATTCTTGTTGAAGGGTGTATTAAATCACTAGAAAAGATATTCAATGTCATGTGGTGTTTAGAACATAAAAAGGTTAGTCTTTCTATTCAACATTTTGAAGGTGAATCCAATCAGTCTTGGTTGAAGGTTAATCATCTCAGGGATAATGAGGAGATTTATGCTCTTGATTGGGATGTATTTAAAGGTATGTTACTTGATAAATATATTCCAAAGGAGGTTTATCTTAGGAATGAAAAACAATTCAATGAATTAAGGTAGGAGGAAGAATCAGTGGATGCTTATGAAGAATCATTCACTCAATAGGGAATTTATTATCAAAATTTTATAGGGGATCTTCATAGGAAAATCAATCAATCTTACTAAAGATTAAATCCAATGTATCAAATGGAATTATATTCTTATGAGTTCAAAAGTTATGGAAAACAAGTTTGATGTGAGGAGAAGGTGGAAATGGAGTTTGTTGATGATCATGTGTTTTTTTTTGGAAAAAATACAGAATAAGAGGTCGAGGTGGTAGAGGAAAGGGACAAAATATTCAAAAAATTATAATGGTAAGAATATTATGTTTACAGTTTGTGGAAATTATGGTAAGAACAACACTAGGAATTCCATTTTAGTTATGGTATTTACATTCAATGTGGTACAATGGGACATAAGGCGCACAGTTGCACTGAAAATGAATAGTGTAGTGGTAAGACAAAATTTTAGTTACATTCAGTAAAATTTTTAACTACAATGAAATGGGTCATTATTAAAATTAGGGTCCAAAGAATAACTCAAATGATTGAAATAATCCATACTACAATTAGGTACATTGATTGTTTATTCGGATTATTCCCATATGTTGTCTGATTTTGGGTTTACAAATTCATTCATTCTAAGAAATTTTATAGAAAATTGGGAATTCTATATCAAGATATGAATCTGAAACTTCATGTAAAAACACCTAGGGGAAATGATGAGATTAAAGGAAATTATAATCACTTTATTGTCCTTGAATGCGAAAAGAATCTACTGAAAACATTATTTTTTTCCAGTAGTAGTGTTTGAGGTTATTTTGGGTATGGATTGGAATTTTTATCATGATATGATTGACTATATAGCTAAAGATGATTCTTTTCAGAAAGAATTTCATTTTTTGTACATGAATGAACCATTAATTTTGATTACACAACATGAGACTGAGAAAATAGTAAAATATGGAAATGAATGTTACCTTGCACATATTGTTGGAAACAAATGAACATTTCCTATTAATGATGTGCTAGTCTTCAATGATTATCTTGACATTTTTTCTGATGATTTGTCTAGTATAAAACCAAATAGGGAAGTTGATTTTACTATTGAATTTGTTCCTGATGCTATAAAAATTTCAAAACCCCCTTATCTAATGGATAAAATTAATATTTTAGAGTTAATGAATAAATTTTAAGAGTTATTAGAAAAAATTTTCATTCGACCTAGTGCATCACCATGGGGTTCTCCGATCTTTTTTGATTAAAATATTGATGGTTCAATGAGACTTTTCATTGATTATAGTGAATTGAATAACATCACTATTATGAACAAGTATGCTTTGCCTCATATCAATGATGTATTTTTCTAGCTCTATGGAGTTCAATATTTTCTAAAGATTTAATTGAGATCAAGGTTCCATCATTTTATGTAAAGAAATATAAAATTCAGAAGACCGCATTTCATACTAGATATGGCCATTACGAATTTGTGTTTATGCATTTTGGGATAACCAACAAACCTACTGTATTCATGGATCTTAAGAATAGAATTTTCTATGAGTTCTTGGATATGTTTTTTGTTCGGTTTACTGTTGATATTTAAGTATATATAAAAATTAAACAGGAGCATGAAATACATTAAAGTGTTTCCTTGCATACTTTAATTTAAAAGAAAATATATTGGAAATTGAGCAAGTGTGAGTTTTGGTTACAACAAATTTCATTCCTTGGATACATTATTTATAAAGATGGAATAATTGTTGATCTTTCTAAAACAAATGGTGTTGAAGAATGGCCTAGACCCACAAATATAACCTAGATTCATAATTTTATTTTTTTATCTAGTCATTACATGAGGTTTGTTGAGAAATTTTCATGTTTATGTAGACCACTGGATAACTTAACAAGAAAAGGTGTTATATTCATCTTGAAAAAATAATTTGATGATTGTTTTCATGAATTGAAAAGATGATTGGTGAATGCTATAGTTTTTTAGCATCCTTCATGAAATGGTGAATTAATTATCTATAATGATTCTTCATTCAAATGACTTGGTTGTGTCCTAATGCAGAATGATCACATAATTTATTATGCTTCACATTAGTTGAAAAATCATGAATTAAATTACCTTACACGTGATTTGGAATTATTTTTTCTTTTTTTTCATTTGGAGAAATCATCTGTATGTAGTAAAATGTGAAATATATACTAATCACAAGATATTTATGCATATTCTCACTCAAAAAAAATTAAACATGATACAAAGTATATGGATATAATTAATCAAGGATTCTGATTTCACAATTCATTACCATCTCAGAAAGGAAAATAATGTGTCTCACACATTTTGTTTAATGAGTAAGGTTATATTAACCCTGATACACTTGGAAAGAGACCCTTTGGTTATTGATTTGATGAATTTTGGATTGGAATTTTTTGGTGGAGGGAATTCCTCTGTTTTGATTTAGGTTTCATTACAATGGTATTTATTAGACAGAATTAAGCTAGTGCATAAATAAGACACTGAGTTGAAAAAAAAGTTAGAATTGGTTTAGAAGGGTAGGTTACCTGAATTTAACAATTATAAAGACTGTGATTTGAGGTTTGTAAAGAGAATATTAGCACCCAGTGATTCCCAGTAGAAGAAATATTTGTTTTGTAAAGCTCGTAGTTCTCCTTTTTGTGTTCATCCTGAAAGTACTGAGATGTACAGAGATCTTCAAGATTATTTCTGGTGGGATGGAATGAAATGAGATATTGATGAGTTTACCCCGAGATGCTTGATGTTTCAAAATTTTAATGTAGAGAGTCAGTTACTGAAATGGACTCTTTATCCTTTTCCAATTTCAATGTGGAAATGGGAAAATATATCGAAGGTTCTTGTAGTGGGATTACCAATGACTTCTTGACTTTACAATGAAATATAGGTTATTGTTTATCGATTTCATAATCTGATAATTTTATTTCTATTAGAGATACATAATCTCTAGATAGAATTTCTCAATTTTATATTAATGATATAGTCAGGTTACATGGGGTTCCCATATCCATTGTATATGATCGTGATCCCATGTTCACTTCTATGTTTTTGAAAGTCCTTCATAAGTCAATGGGGGTAGAATTAAATTTCAGTTCAAGATTTCATCATCAATCAAACATGCTGTTAGAACAAACTATTTAGACTTTTGAATATATTATACATGTTTTTTCAATAGATTAGATGAAAAATTTGGAAAAAAATCATTCTTTGGCTGAGTTTTCAGAAAATAAAATTTTTCATTCCAGTATACAAATGGAACCATTTGAAGCATTATATAGAAGGAGGTATTGTACTCTATATTATTGGGTTGAAGTAGGTGAATGGAAAATGATGGGACCATAAATGGTATAAGAGATGGTATAAAAAGTTTGGTTGATTCAGAAGTATATGAGAACAGCTCAGATCAGGATGACAATTTTTACAGATAACCGAAGGAAGGATATTTATATTGGGGTAGGTGATCATGTCTTTTTAAAAGTTTCTCCATGTAAAAGTTTGATGTGTTTTAGTAAGTATGGAAAATGTGATTATGTGGTTCATTGGACCCTATGAAATCCTAGATAATTTTTGATCAGTTTCCTAACAAGTCTCTTCACCTCCATGTTTATCCCAAGTACATAGTTGTTTTCATGTATCAATGATGGAAAGTATATCTTAGATCTATCTCATAATTTAAGTCCAGAGGTAGTTCAGCTGGAAGAGAATATTTCCTATGAGGAATAACTATTCTAGTTTCATGACCATGGAGAGAAAGTGTTGCATAATAAGGTAATTTATTAGGTAATGTTTTTTTGGAAAAAACATATGTTTTAAGAGGAAATTTGGGAATCTGAAAATGCTATTAAGGATTAATACGCCCACTTTTTTGATAAGTTAATAAAATTGCAGGGATGCAATTTCCATAAGGGGGAATTATTTAGGATCCCAAGTATTTATATAATAATACTTTTCATTTTAATCAATATTAATTAATATGATATTATTTTTACATTAAATGGGAAACTTTGTCCGATAGCGTACTCAACCCGTAACAACGGTTTTTTTGGAATCTTACATTGCACAAAACATTTTGTTATACTGAAAAATAATATTATAATATTATTATTATTATTATATTAAATAGTAGATAACACCTAGTCATTGTATTGCCGGGAATGAACAGAAATAACTAAAATATGATTATTAATGTTTTTTTAAATTGGTTTACATTTATCCCATATATATTAGAGTCTTGAAATGATAATGAATCGAATTTTAAGCATAAAAGACTATAATTTTTTTTAAAAGATGGGTTTTACACATTTTGATGGATAATTCTTTAAAAATCTAGTTTTTTCATTTTTTATATATTCTATTTGACAAAATAAACTTTTTATTTAGAAGCAGGACATCAGAATTTACATTGGATGAAATTTTGTTGATTTTCTGATACAATTAATTTTTTATTAAATAGTAAAAAATAATACATTTTAATTTTTTTAATAATAATTAGATTTTATAAATTTGAAAGAAGGCTATAAATAAAGAATCAAAATGGACAACATCAATGAAAAAAAGGAAAATAAAAAAAGTTTGAAAATGTGAAGACCAAGTGCATTACCGATAGCGATGTCCACTCCTCCTGGATGAAGGGAACCAAAGGAATTGAATACCAAAAGAGGAGGGACTAGGGTCACCATAGAGGCCAATAAGTCCAAAATCCGTTTAACCTCATGCCGTGTATGGAGATTCTTAGTGTCATGGGAAAGAAGGGCCTTGGATTTTCGAATGTGGTAGGTAATCTGACAAGGAGGTGAGATGTCTCCCTTGATGGAGCTCCAAATGATCTTCGAATCTATCTCCACTGTATCCAAGGGGATATCACATAAGGATAAATGTTCTAATACACTGTGTATGGCCTTGAAAGCTTCCACCAGAGGGTCACCAGCTCTTTAAAAGGAATTGAAAGCAATAAATATAGAGCCAGACGTGTCCCGAACAGCCACCCTCCCCTCATTCCCCATGGCCGCAAGCCCTGTCAGAGTTGAGTTTGAGATCATGGGAGGGTTACATATTTCCCAAGAGTCAGGCATCGTAGGGGGTGGAGGGCCAGGTGGTTGTAAGATGATAGTGTAACGACTGAGGGAGGGTGATGCCCCATGATTCTTGTGAAGAATAGGCATCTAAACGATAAGCAGCCTCGTCCGGAGAATCAAACAGTGGGGAGAGGGGTGAGACACATGTTGTCTTTAATGGTTGCGTGCCTGCCATATACACCAAAAACCAGCAATGAGAAGAATCAAATGGTCATCCTCACCATGTTTGTGGGAGGCTCCATTGTACCATTGTTGGAAGAACTCCAAAATAGAGGAAATCATCCCCAAAAATGCCATAATCTCCCCCAGGGAATTCCCCAACTATCTAGCCAAGTCACATTGAAAGAAAAAGGTGGATCGATGTCTCCACTTTGGGAGTTGAACAATAGGGGAATCTTGAGGAAAGAATAATATCTTTCTACTTGATAGTAATCCTCGTTGGGATAACATTGGATCGGAACCTCCAAGTAATAATGTTGAATATTTATGGGAGGTACGTTCACTAGAGAACATTTCCCCAAGGGTTGATAGATGTCTGCATAGGAATGGCCTTCCTATTGTCCCTTTCCGATAACCTTCCTGAAGGAGAACCCTTAATGATTCATCTATCCACGAACTAGTATAGACATATGTCATGGAACTGAGCCTCCTGGGAGGGGCCATGGATGACCCTGAGAAAGTAATGATTGAAGGAGACCTCATTAATTGAGAGATCATGAGATGGAAACCCTAGGATGCTGAGCAATCCACTGCCTCAATTTCACCCCCAGAAGATGGATACTCCCTTCCCAATGATCCTTTGGGAGTGTCCTCATTTATAGGACACATGGATGTAGTGAGAAATCTAGAAGGGGGGAGGGTTTCATACCATTCTCCATGACCATGAATCCATACATCCCCCCTGATGAAACGACCACAACGATTTTGGCCCTCAATAACTTCCTAGTTCAACATTCCTTACATGAATAACATGGACTCACTACGGATCTCACATTAATGATTCCATCCTCTAGAGGCTTCCCCAATCAGATCTAAGAGTCCCATATGATTCGACCATTACTGTGAGTGTCCCAAAGAACGTTTTTAAATACGGACTCCAGTTAGTTGATGATTGGCATGGCAACCTTAAGAAAAGAATTCATATGAATGGGGATTGAATACAACCCACTATTAATGAGACTAATCCTCCCCCCAAAATAGAGGAATCAGTTCTTCCAATTTTTGATGTGGTTTATAACCTTGTTAGAAAAGTCCTCAACATGTTGAACCTGGTTCCTCCCAAGAGAATTAGTATCGCCCAAAAGGTCATGGGAAAGTGGTTTTCATGGATACCGAGTAGACATTCAATAATACCCCTGTGCCTTCTCAAGAATTGTGATGATAGGGAAAACCCCACTCTTTTCCCAATTGATAAGTTTTCCACTCCAATGAGAATATTAATCCATAATACTCACCAAAATTATGAAGGCATGATGCTATTCTGAAATCCAATGTTGGGTGAAATTATGGATCCTATTATTAATGATGGTAGCCATGATCTTATAAGAAATGTTACACAGACTAATGGGCCTGTATTTAGAGATATAAGAGGGGGAGAAGAAATTCGGGATCAATATCATGGTTGTAGCACTAGCCATGCATGGGAGAGATCTGCCTCCGAAGAAATCATGGACGGCCCCGAAGATGTCATGTTTGATCATGTTCCAAGAAATAGTATAGAAGGACCCGAGAAGCCGCCTGGTCTAGGCGCACTATCAGTGTTGAGATGGTTCACTGGCTCCATAATTTCATTCTCATTAGGAACACTACTAAAAATATCAGTTTTAGGTCTTCAAATGATGCATGGGATCGAGTCATGAAGATCCACCTGTCCAGATGGGTAACCGTTCTGGAATGGGGGTTAGTATCACATAACAAGGATCTGAAATAAGAACAAGCCATACCTAAAATCCGCTCTGAGTCACTGGAAAGGACCCATCCCCATGCCTAATATTTGGAACATGAACCCACTACTTCTCCTTCAAACAAGTGTGAAATAAATCTATATTAAATTCCCCATCTCTAAGATAGGAAATAAAGGCACATTCCCGAAGGCATATCTCATGTTCAAGAATAACCTCACTCAACTGATGTTTTTTGATACAGAGGGTGACAAAAAACTCATCATCTCACTGACCTTCCAATGACACATCAGTGTTTCCTATTTATTTGATAATATCATCCAGGATAAGATGATCATGTTCTTGGGAAGTGGACCAAACTAGGAGATCTTTCTTAAAGCATCGAACTTTAACATGGAGGTCGAACCAACTACTTTTTTGGAAGGGGTAGTTCAATGGCTGTTCCACAGCCTCAAGAAACCTAGGGTTTTGTGACAATAACATGGAGAAGAAGAACCAGACAGAAAATGGGGATCTCGATCTTAGATTAATAAGGTGGGGAGATTGGTCAGACGCAGCTTGGACCAAATGAGAGACCTCATGATTCTGAAAGGATGAGATTATGTTGAGGTTACCTAGGGATTGATCATGTCTACACTAAGTTCTTTTATTACCCCTTTGGTTGTAACACCATGTGAAGTTTTTTTCTATTAAAACATGGTCCAGAAGCCCCTCTTGTGGAGTGAAGGAGGAGAAATACAACCTGTCATTGTGAGGGAGGTACAAACATCCTTTCATTTCAGATGGGTGAATGATAGTGTTGAAGTCTCCACCGACGATCCAAGTCTCCTCTCCTTGGTTAAAGGAATTGACATTCGTCTAGATTTGATCCCATAGGTCAGAATTAAACTTAGCATAAACAATGGAATAGAATAAAAATTGGTTCACATCCATCAGTTTGATAGAGAGGTGTTGGTCCAACGACATGAGCAAGACGATTTTCAAACTAGAACAACATAAAATCCATATGTGATGGTTCATTGGCTCTCCATGCATCATTTAAATTAAAAACAACCATTTAATGTAGATTATTTATATAGTAATGCCATCCTATTAATTAGTTTTAAAGTGTTATTAAGTTATTTTTTATCATTTAATCCATTGATGTTCATTGGAAGTAATTTCAAAATAAATTGGACATAAAAACAAGGAAATCTTTTAGCAGATTTTACTTATTAAAAACACACATTTTGGTTTTGAAAATATGAATTAATTTTAAATTAATTTCTGCAAATTATGTGTTATGAATTTGGAAAAATTCATACCATATTTGTAATTATAAATTACAAATTGTGTAAATTAGTACCTCTTATTTTTTGACATTATGAATAGTAACTTTAGTAATTATTTGTATTTACGATGGTTAGATGGTAAATATGGTAAATAAGGGTAAAAACTAATAATATTATAATATAAAACTACCATAAAATATGTCCAAATATTATTGGATCCGATATTTCTGACAATGGGGATCCTTGGGAAAATTTTAGGACCCCATGGAGCCACATTGATGTGATCATGACATGTTATAATATTTAATTTAATGTAAAGTGAAAAATTACATTAACACATGTCTTTTAATAATATAATTTTTATATGTGTTTATAAAATTTATATATTCAACTATAAATAATTATTAGAAATATAAAAATATTTCATACATCATAAAATTTTATTTATAAATTTTAGACATTAAATAAATAAATTTAATTACTTCACAATGACGACGAAATGATTGCTTCATCAATAAAGGATTCAAATAAATGATATTATAAATTTTAAAATAAATGTAATTTTTATAATTTGATTCCATACACGAATTTTATAGATGTTATTGACATATTATATATTATTAAATTCCTTTTTTAGAAGGAATCATGGTGTTATGATTTTATCAAAAGTCAATTACTAACTAGTGTCCAAATTGACATAAATGAGTTTTTAAGGCAAATAATATTTTATTAAATGATATAATAGTCCTAAAAATCTATGATTCTTCCAAATGACTTATATAATATTTAAAATTTCATTACAGATTTAATTATGTTTCTATTTTAATTTTATAGTAAATATATTTACCATATATTATGAAAATACAAGAAGACATGTTAAGGGTTAATTTTTTTAACTAAGGGTTAATAATAAATGATAAGGTTAATTTTTTGAAATAAACATGTATAAAACCAATTGGATTAGAGGATTTGGGCCAAAAATAATCATATCTTTTAAATAAGTTAGTTTGGGAACTTTGGAAGCATAAAAGAAATTTATAATAAGATAATATTTCAAGACATTCCAAATGTGCCCATCTTCCCTCTTATAATAGGACACCATATCTATTGACTAATTCACACCTCTAAAGCCCATTTTCACACCCAAATTTTGCTGAAATAATCTCCAAACGTGCTTACATTCCTCCAAGAATCCTTACCTTGCAAATAAGGAAATTCACAAAATTCTTTTGGCCCAAATCAAAAGAAGTTACTTGATTTAGATGTAACATCTTCTCTCAAATTTCTTTCTTTTTATTTTCCATATCCCCTCCCTATTCTCTAAATATTATTTCATTACATAAAAACAATAGCTTATTAACTATTAAATTATTTTTTATGATAAGGGTTCCAACTATACTTATAGACACCTCCATCTAATTGAAATCAACATACTGTCTCTGTGTATGGAAAACTATTATCTCACGAAACGATGATTGTTCAATTTTCTCTTAGCACATCTCATGGTGGAATCTATGATGGTACAATATTTATATATGATATATATTATATTTTTATTGTATCTATTCATTTGTAATTTTTCATTACAACATACCATTATTCTTTCCATAATGAGTAAATATGATAATTTTATTTGAGGAAATGCAGACTACTGCCCCCACAATGTGATATAAATCATTCATGCCATACATGGACCACATAATGGATGAAATTAATGAAAATATGTAACATATATAACATAGATATTATGATGTAATTATATCATACCTATGTATCATTTAGTTTTAATTTCCTTTAAATAAGACAAAGAAATGAAAGTAGCATTCATGCATACGTACGACGTACTGTCTCCATGCATAGTTCATTTCATTCCATAAATCCAAATGTTATGCATTATTATAAAAACTTACATACGAGATATATAGGATATTTAAACCATGAATAATATTCTGGATATGATGTACTTTGACTACATGAACAATTAACATCTAAACAAGTTCATTTTTCAACTTAAGAACCAATTATTGACAAAACATCTGACAAGAACTCAAATAATCAAAATATATTTTTAACATAGACATAAGTAATGTAATGGGAATAAAAAAATGAAAAAGGTTCTGAATCAATTAGAAAATAACATAATTTTGTTATTCAGGAATATAATTAATGAATGATACATTTCAGTCCAAAGCTAAAGGAATTTGTCTCAATATCCTTTCATTGAGGCATATTTTGGTTAATACACGACCTTGTTTTATACAGTGTATAATTATACCATTTTTCATTTCATTTATTTAAATGGTTTTCAAATATAATCTTTTTATAATAATCCTTTTACTAAATTAATAAGTAATATTTATTTTTTAAAGCAAGTGGCAAAAATGATCTTTTTGCCACCGTAGGCATTATTTGATTTTCGGCTTCCTCAAAATGCCGTACTGTTCTTAAAAGGAAAATTAATACCATATACCTTTTTTTACGTATTTTGGTATTGAAAATTGTTCTGAGAAAATATTAATTATGGTAATACATTTAATTTTTATATTGTTATTGCAATGTGGGAATGTTATCATTCAATTATTCATGTTTTATATGTTATGGTTTTGTCATAGTTCTTTGGAAATCGTCACGTATATGGGTGGTTCCATGAAAAACCAAGGGATGGTGAGCCAGATATTGATCTCCAATTCATTGTGTACTAGGACGGAGGTAAAAAATAATTTTTCTACTATGTTATATAGGGAATATAATGTGATGGTTATTCCAAACATAACCACTAAGGTTACTTCCTATGTAGCTGTGAAAGCAGCAATGTAATTATATTATGGATTTTATAAGTTACCTTTATGATTTATGATTTCTACAATTTATTCATAAACATTATGATTTAATGACTAATGTTGAATATAATGTGTTTTAAGATTCTAATGTATGATTTCATGGATTTTTGTGTTCTCATGGAGTGATGTTTTATTTCTTTTTTTATATCCCTTACAGATCTTTTTAGGCTCATACCGTGTTTTTTAAAATCTTTTTCATATGGTATATGGAAGGTTAAGATAAACCAGGAATTCAATAATATTTTTATCAAGAAAATTTATCTTGTTTTATATAATTATTTTTATTATTTTTATCAAAATGGGTATTATAGAAGTGTCTACATAGTAATTTTTTTATGTAATGAAATAGTAGTGGAATAATTCTCCAAAAAAATAAACCATAAAATATACTCAGTCTAAAAAAAATTAAATTCATTATCAAAACTCATGATTATGTAAAGTTTAAGGATGGTTCTTTATACTAAGGCCTCCCATTAATTCTATGTCTTCTTGGTTCTAGTCACCGACCCCTATCCTATTTGATTTTATCTTGGGGTGGCACAATTAGATTACTATTATTCTGAGAATGGACTTTCTGGGTCAGGTAATGTTAGATATTGATCACATTTCAATGGCCTCCCCACTACTTATAGTTTCAATTATAATTTTATAAATTGAATCATATTATTTTCCTTAATTTACATTATTAACAAGTTTATAAGTTACATTAATGTGAAATTTTACTATATGGTCTCCCTGTCTATCCAACTCTGTATAGAAATCTACTAAAATTTTCATCAAATTCAATTATCTATCAACATTCATCCCCAGGTCTATTGGATAATTATTGTTCAATAATTCCTATAATGTTTTCAACATTACTACCATATAAAATTTTTATAAGTTAATCTTTTAACGATATTTTCCAAATATCATGTCCTCATATTCATGTACCACAATTAGAAATTATAATTCCATGTTTTGTAAATTAAATACAAAACGTACCAATTAAAAATTAGGAAAATAATCAATTACATCATGGCCTGATATAAGACACCAAATTCAAATTGATATTTTAGATAGTTTTTATAATGTGGTTAAAACTATCATGATCCATACACCACCACATCTTCTTATTTATTGATCATTCATCCAAAACCCAATCATAATGCCTTACAAAAAACTATAAATTTGTTGTCAGATTCAAGTAATAATAATTCAACAGGCGAGTTAATATGCTTTTAAATTTTAATAAAATATTCTTCTAACATACTAAAACAATATAACATCATATCATTTTAGGTCAATGTCGTTATTGATTAAATTGAATTAATTAAATATAAAATAAAAACTTTGTAATATTTTTACAATTAATGGATGGCATGAATCTCAAATATATAATTTTATATTTCCCAAGAAGATAAAATATTAGGATTCTTTAAATTAATAGTAATTCTTTACATTGAGAGAAAATTCTCCTGAAATTCACAAATTTTATTCAAAAATTTATTTTATAAAATATATTTTAAATCATTTGATCCCTAAAATATTAGATGGAAACTTACATATGACATTAAATGTGTAATTATTTTCTCAAATTATTCCTGATGTTATCCAATAATACATAAAAAATATGATACCAATAATAATTTAATATCATGTTCTTAATATATATGAAGACTACAAGAGTATTAGTAAACCTCAATGACACTACTAGAAACAAATAATGTTTATACTAACTGTATAAATAGATATTTAAAATTTCATTTTCCATTATTCTCAATTTAAGATATCATAATCTCAATTCAATAGTTTTAAAATTTCATAGACTATTTCATGATCAAATAATTCATAAATAAAAGTTTGCAAGAACATATTCTAACTTATAAGATGGTTCTACTTCTCATAGCCAACGATTATCTGTAAAATATCATTCAACATTTTAGAATAATACTATTTTCACACAATATAAAATAATTTTCCAAATAAATCTATTATACTAGAAATATTCTACCTAATCCCCAAAAACTAAAAATATCTATAGGAACCATTATATATAAAAGAAAATAAATTATACACATTCAAGGAAATTTGTAAAATAAAATTAAACATCCATATTCAGTTGACATATTGAATATAATTTACAACACATGTTTATATACCAAACCATCTAAACGATCATTTGAATTTAATTTTTCTATTCCATCTATATAAGAAACAATACAACTAACTAATAAGATATTGTTCTATGGTTATAAACTATGTAATGTGAATGTCATGAATTAGCATTCCACATTCATTAAAATGAGTTAACACTTTTATATAGTGAAATAAATGAAAATACATAACCATGGTATTTAATATCACTCTTAAATTTAATCACTCAGTCCATCAAAATTATAGGGTAAATTATATATATCTCAGTACCAACGGATCTTCAAGATATTTCTATATCATCTTTCATAGTCAAACAATATGTGAAAATGAATACATATTTGACCATTTCTTCAATAGAGGTACTAATATGGATAGATAATCATATAAATTTCATATTAAATACCAACTAATATATGAATTATAAATATATATATGAATACATTTAACTCTTATAAGAAAAATAAAAATATTGGACTTTAAGAAATTATAAAGGAACTTCTTATATCATAGTTCCAAGCATAGAATCTTTATTTATTAACTCCAAATTAATCAAATACCCCTAACTCATAAAATATAATAAAATGTAAAAATATTAAAACATGTTATCCATTTACACTAGTGTGACACAATAGGATTATTATGATAATCTCTGCACAATTATTTCAAACAATTGTAATGATAAAATCAGTCATAGTTTATTCTCTGAGAAAAAAATGAACTCACACTATTCTTTGGGATACTGCCTAATTAGATTTCATTAAATAACCAATTTTATACACAAATGTAACTATTAACTATATCTAGTCAAGTAAGAAAATATATCTCACTATTACCTTTAATAATATTGAATTATGTAGTGGTCAATTTATTTACTACCTCAACCCAAGTAGGTAAATAAAACAGAATATCATTAGATTGAATCATTAATTAAATTCACATATAAAAAATTATTGTATTTAAATTATTATTCCATATCATATTCAGTGAAAACTAAACGAATTTGTTGAAATTAATTGAAAATTATAGTACCATTATATTATAATATTTAGTATGTAGTAACTCTATATATTTATTCAAAATCAACATCTAATGGTCAAAATATTTATTAAATTTTTTCTAGACCCCTTCCCTTAAAATATATTAATACTGGTATTCCTATTTCACCACATTCCACCTCGTATATGTTTCAACCTTCATTATTTAAGAATAAAAATACCCCTTCAATGTTTTAGGGTTATTAATGAATATCATCATAAAAATATTTTCAATCATTTTCTTGTCAAATTATATTTTATTAATGACATTAAAAATCATAACTATCATTAAACAATTTTAAAAAATATTAATAATAGAAATTAAATTTTATTTTTAAAATCCATGAACATGTATATTTTCCTTATCCATATGAATAACTATGAATGTTCGAACTGCTTTTATCAAATAATTACATGTAACACCCTGTTAACTTTATATGAAGTATATTTTGACCTTTTAATTGGTTTTATATTTTCGTGGGTTGAGTAAGGACAAGAAGGAATTGGGGGGACCCCTGTAATGGTGAGTTATAGGGTTTGATTGAATTTTCATCATAAAACCAATATTTTCTTCAGTATGGTGGGGATTTTCATGTTGTGTAATTGTTTTACATGAAGTTTTTTCATCATCTATAAAATAAAATTAAATTTTTATAAAACATGAATGGTTAAATGCTAGTAATATTTCCACAACATGTAAATATTAAGAATAAATTTTTAATAATAGGTTACATGTCTTTTTGAGAAAACGAGACACAAAAATTATAGAACACATAATATTTTGTAGACCATGAGAAATCTATAGTGTTAGTTTTAAGAAGGTTTCATAGCTTAAATTATTATTTCCTTCCCCCATGATTAATTTCTATAAACCAAGAGGCTCTCCCTATGTATTTTTGGAAACCTATAACCCTGTTGAATAGTATATTTCAGTGATTGACAATCTTTGTGGTTTTAGTGTGCATCTCTATGTATGTTGTATCCATGTATCCTCCATATCTATCTTTTATCACATTAAATTGGATTAAAATGCCTATATTGATGAATCTAAACACTATTTTGTTGAATCATGATTATTTTTTGAGTTCCTGAATCATCTACACCATAGTTTTTTATTTACGAGTCCTGTTGAAGGAGTTATGATTCTGTGATATAGGTAGGTGGTTCAGTTTATGATTTTACAATTGAATCAACCTTGTTTTTTTGTGTGATTCAAATTGGATTAAATTTTTTATTATAAAACCAATTTTATGAGAATTTTATGTTTCATTTGACATGGAATGAAATTTTTTGAAACAACCAATTCCTTAATAATTTTTATTTGGGTAGTAATTTGAAATTTATTGAATATGTAAATTTATTTGAGAATTAGATTTTGAAAAATTGATTTAATTAATTTGATAAAAACCAATGATTTTTTTAATTGATAAGTCACAATAGGATTAAAAATATATGTATTGGTTTTTAATTTGAATTTTTTTTTGAAAAGGAAAAGTGGCTAATTGTAATGTTTTTTGAAATGAAAGATTTTTCCCTTTTTTTATTTTTTGGTTAATCACTAGGTATCCTTGGTAGTTAGTGAGTTATTTGGGAAAACACGTTAGGATTATTATTCCCTAACAACATATTGCTAATTTACCATGCTCTTAAATACCTAGTTTTGCATGTCATATCCTCGATGGGAGGTTGATGGGTCTTATTCTTCATGGTCATGTGGAAAGTGTGTGCACGTACATTCCATGATCACTAATAAGATATATTCAAGGATCACATAAAATTGAACTATCACGCCACAAGGAAGATGACCATGTTTCATGTCGTCAATACTATAATTTATGTTCCATTGATCATAAAATATTTTACTCATGACTAAGGATTTAGGCATTATTTTTAATTTAAATGTTTTGTTTAATCAATGTTTTCAATGATTCAAAAAAAATTAAATGAAAATAATGGGTTTCTTTATGTATAAAATATTTAATTCCATTCCATTTTTTATTGTAATTGAAATAATGATTTGTGTTAATATTTTGGAATCATTTTTTTGAACATATTGTGAGACCCTAATAGGATTTTTTTCTACACCCTATAGCTTTTTTTGGGTGTTTTTAGTACTTCCCCTACCCATTATGAGTACTTGGAAGGAACCTCTTGGAGGAGGTGGATTTTCATTATCCCTTGGTGATTGGAGAGTTGTGTGCTCCATGACGTGGAGTTTGAATTTTCTAAAATCTATTACATTGATGATGAACTATATGATTTTTTGATATACCTATTTATTTTGTAGTACTATATCTCTTTTGAGGTTTTTTTTCATACTGATATGTATCTATTTCTTTTACTTTTTTTTATGAAAACTCAATCACACATTTATAATTTATGATACCTAGTTCTAGTACCCTACCCATGGGGATCGAGAACGACCATAGAGATATATTAGTTTCATCTTGTGTATCAGAGTAGTAGGGTATCAAGGATAGTTCAAGAAAAAGTGGTATCATAGATGTACGATAATCATCCAACTGTGATGTTTGTATGTATTTGAGAAATCATGTCCGCACATAGGATATAGTTTTGAGTGACATCATATCTATATGTCATCATAATGATTATTAAGTCACCATGTGTGGTTTGGGAATGTTTTCTTAAAGATTGGTTATTATATATTCCCATATTTTGATTTGGATTGGTTCAAATCCAAATATTTTTTATCTATAAATTGGGATTATTTTTTCTTATTTCATAATTTTGACTATTAATCAAAGTAATATAATGATGTCTTCAATGTTGTTCGGTGATTTCTTATAAAAACATGCATATCATATGATGTATTTATATGATCTATGAGGTAAGTTATGATGAACCATAATGGGAAACTTATAACGTAGAGAAGAATATAGTTTTATTTGTTTTTTGTGATGTTAAAGCTCTATGTCATGAACCAACACCCATTTTCGCTCAGTTTTCAGTTGTGTATCTTCAGTTTCATGAATCATGGAATTGTTTATAATATTTCCATCAAAAATAAAACACCTGATTTCTATGTATCTAATAATCGAACCAATGCAATAGAAAAACTGAGAAAGAGAGATATTCTATATGAATTCTTGGAAATTCATGATTCCATTATTGTAAAATGTGTTTTCTTTATGATAATGGGAACTAGTAGGAGAGATGGTGGTACATAATGTTGATAGTGAATAATAACAAGTGTTTTGAATGGAAGTACATAAAGGTTCTATTCCCCCAAGAGTTAATTCCGGTATCTATTGTTTTGGGTAAGGCTCTTGAGTTTTTCAAACTCGATCAGGATGACATTACCTATAAATAATATGAAAACTGATTCACAGAAATTGTTTACTTTACTCATGACATCATATAAAATTGAACATTATTACATGATGGTTCAATATGGGAATTCTATCACATATAAATTCTTAGGCTTTCAAGATCACTTTTTCTTATTATGCTAATGTTTGGATATGGAATTAATGGATGAGCATGATAATTCTAGTAAGGCTGGGTTGACGAGAGTTCTTTTTTCTCCTAGTGGAAGTTCTGTGAGTTCCCCTAAATAGAAGATAACATGAGATGAGACTCATAGTGGATATTAACAGTAGGTTTCTTCTAGGGCTCTTGTAGTGCTAGGAAGAGGATATTTTAAATACTTCGTATGTGGGTATCATATGCATTCGTAATGGGTTAATAATGATACACCCATTATATGTGGTTCTATAGGTTGTTCAAGAAAATATCCATCATATTGTTTGTATCTTCTCTTTACCATGTTGCGGAATGAGTTCATAATCACAAAAATTAATGTGGTGCAATGATATGCATCATGTTCTTGGTGGTTTGAACAATATGAATCTTTAATAAAGCATTCTCACACATTGAAAAATTATTTAGAGGATGTAGATACATGTCCAACAATTGTGAACGGTACCATCACTATTTCTTCATCTATAGTGGAAACTTTATTTGATACCAGTGGTTCTAAATCATTCATTTTGACTCATATTGTGAATATAAAATATCCTCTAATGGATATTTATTCATCTGTGATGGATATTATTAAACCCCTATAAAAAAGAGGCAGTATTTTCTTAATTGTAATACATATATTCCATGTTATTACATATCATGATTTACTGGGATTTTCATGTTCTCGATATGAAACTTATTGATTTAATTTTCTGGATACATTGTCACATAGCTAGTAGACCCCATATTGATTTTTTTCTTCTCTGGGGATCCATTATGAGACAAGATGGGTTGAGCCATATCTTTCAGGGTTAATGGATCCTGAGATCGACTAGAGTCAGGCCTTCTTCTCTAGAGATGGGAAAATGATATCTTAGTTTTCTTTTTATCTAGAGTGGGAATCCATGAGAATTTAACTCCCCCCAATTTTTTTCATGTTTCCTAATTTTTTTCATTCTGAATTCTCTCATTTCCCACCATAATGGGACGTAGATTTCCCTGTTGATTTAGTTCTTGGTACTCAACCATTATCTATTCTTATATACCAAAAGAAACTTGTTAAAAATAAAGAGTTGAAGTCTCAGTTGGATGATTTGTAAGAGAAATTACTTATATACATGAGTGTCACTTTGGGGGATCATGTAATATTCTCTAGGAATGTTAATGGAGAACTTCACTAATGTGTTGATTACCTAAAGATCAGATAAGATAAGGTAAATAAAAACTACATATTTCTACATATTAATGATCTTTTTGACTAGATGAAAGGTTTTATGTGGTTCTAGAATATTTATCATCAATATAGTTATCAATAAATGAAAATAAATCTATCATAAATTATAAATAAATATATTTATTTGGAGGTATTCCATTTATATGTGTCTTAATTTGCGATTTCATCTAAAAATTACTCTTACAATATATATGGAATTGATTAATAGGACCCTACATGATTATCTTGATGCTTTCCTGGTGTTTTTATGGATGACATAATAGTTTACTCTATGCCCATGGAGAATCTAGTGTGTCCCATTAGATCAATTCTATAGCTTTTGGGAAATCATTTCCTTTATATCAAGCTATCGAAATATAATTTCTGGATTCATGAAGTGAATTTCATGGGACATGTGGTATTGTAACATGTTATTTGAGTAAATCCTAATAAGTGGAATGTTTTTATGAAATGCGAAGTACCATTTAATTATTTTTATATTTAGAGAATCTTGGCTTTAGATGGATATTATCTCCATTTTGTAGAGGATTTATCAAATTTGGATTTTCTATTGACCACTCTAACTAAGAATGGATCATTGTATTCTTGTAAAGATAAATGCCAGAATTATTTTGATATCAGAAATCTATTTAGAAATCCATGATTTTTTTGAAACATCTATAGTCTAGGAAGGGCTATGTGTTCTTATGTGATGCACTGTGTTTTTCTTTTGGTTGTGTTCTTATGCATGGTGATCACATCATTACCTATGGATTTCCACAAAATAGAAAAAATTAGGGATATCATCTTACCCACGATCTTCAACTTGAAATTTTATTACATTAACATAATAGTTAAAAATTTTACCATTCATAAGAATGTTTTACCATGTATTCCAACATTAAGATATTAATTTATACCATCTCTTAAAAAAATTGAATCTCCCCAAGAAGAACTGGTATGAGTTCCTGGAATCATTTGATTTCTTTATTTCCTACACCATAGGGAAAGGGATTTTCTTTTCTAAAGCATTAAGTATGAAATATCATTCAGAGGTAGTGCAAGAATAAATTTAAGAGATAATATTGAAGAATCATTTTGCATAGAGGCATATTGGAGTTAAAAATAAGGGTCAAGGTTTTTGTAGCTAGTGTGTAGTTTTCCTCCTATATTCCAGATAAGGTTCATAAAAAAATAGAATAATGATGAATTAAATGGATTTAAGATCACTATTCATGATAAGAAGTCCATTGCTGAGTGTTTTTTCTCCATGGAGGGTTTAATGTGTTCTAGGAACCAATTTGGTGTGCCTTATCCTATAATGGAATCAGTTATGGGGGCCTTCCATAATTCTTAGTGGGTAGTGTACCTTAGAACCAAAAATCTGTTTTTATATAATGAGGTGATGAATATGGTTGTCAGGTTTGAAATGAGACATCACTTACATTGATTCGTGCTGTTGTATTTGGTCGAACATCATTGTCCTTTGAGTTTTCTTTATCCCATTCTGTTGCCGACATGGATGTGGGATGAGATTTTTATGGATTATCTTGTTAGTTTTTCTAATACCTAGATAAAAAAGAATTTGATATGGCGTTTTTATTGTTGGATAACAAAATAAAATCCCATTATACCCATTTTTAACAGATCCAAAGATAAAATTCGGGGAATATCTATGTGAGAGAGATTTTTCATTTTAATAGAGTTCTATAATATATAATATAGGATAGAGATCCAAATTTTTCTTCTCAATTTATATGAGGCCTTTAGTGAGAACTGAGATCTCAGATGGAATTGTTTACAACATTACATATATTGATCAATGTCCAGATTGATAGAACTATATAGATTCATTAGATATTCTTCATGCCTATTCCATTTATTTTTATGGAATTTTGGATGAACATTTGAGGTTGGATGAGGTTTCTTATAATTACAGTTTCCATTATATGATCTTAATGGCTCTTTTTCAGGCCTTTCATGATCTTCCCTGTAAATATATGTTGTTTTTCTTGAATATTGGATAATATTACATGCTTGGACATAGTTTGGTTCAACATTCAGAAATAGAGATTAAGTTGATTATTCTAAAGATGTTAATGGAATAAATCTCGTATAAATCTCATCCTAATCATTCTACAATAGAAGTAAATTAAATAGTTGGCTAATATATGTCCCTAAAATTTTCATCTTGTTTGGTTCATCGATGTATTAGGAGGGAAGTGATGATTACTCTTAATTATTTGGACGATTTTGAGTTTTTTAGTATGTGGGATATGTGTCTTATAATTTATGACATTTACTACAATTGAAATTGATAAATAACATGTTTAATGGCTTATATCTATGAAATTAAATTTCTTATAATTATATTATTTTGATCATTGATGATCTTGATGTTGAGATTTATTTATCAATGACTAAGAATCCATTCCAAATTTTTGATACTGAGGTCAAGGAACATCATGGGATGATGATAGCATTAGTCCTAGAGATATGGTAGAACAATTTTTATTATCATGATTCATGGGATCATGATGCACTAAGAAGAGATTCATTTCTCAACATATTAGATTTGGAATCTCCTTGATAAGAATTTTGGGGGAATAATTTTTTAATGACAGGGTGGTTTTAACAACATATTACCGTTCTATCAGGTATGTTTTGAAATTTTTATTGGGTTTCCATTTATTGGGTTGATGAGGGCAGAGAAGGAACATGGAATATAAATGTAATTGTGAATTTAGTGCTTTTATGGTATTTTCAGTATAAAACATGTTGGGATTTAGTCATATTGGGATTTCATTACATGAATTAGTTTAAAATGATGTGTAATAATCACATGGAATATTTCATGAAATTTGCACACAGTGGGAATCAGTAAATCCATTTTTATATCTTACGCAAAAATTTAAAATTAAAAATATTTTTTCAATAAAATTAAAAGGGGTTTTCAGTATATCTTCGACTCAACAATTACATGACATGTAATTGGGTTACACACCATGTAAAATAATGAGTGTGGATTTTATGAAAGCCACTCAACATAAATTATTATTTCCTTCCACCATGTTTCCTTTATATTTACCTAGAGGGTATTGCTTTGTGATTTTAGAACCCTCCATCCCTTTATGATCATTTCATTCAGTGATTGATCATCATTTATTTTTCGGTGTATCCCTCATGGTCAGAGGTATCCTTATCTCCTCTAAATACATGTATAATCATATTAGTGTATGATAGTTCATCTTGGTATTTATTGATCTATGAACTATTTTGATGAATCAATATTCTATGTTGAGTTCATTAATGTGAAACTCCGTTATTTTCCATTGGCGAGTCTTGTTGACAGTGTTATGATTCTGTGAAAATGGTTTGTGGTTCCATTTTAAATTTTAAATATTATTACATTTTGAATTGTTTGTGTTTGAAATTTCATTAAATTCATTTATGAAAAAACAATTTGTTGTGAATTGTATCATGGATTTTACTTTCCTTGTAATAATGGGACTCCCCCCCCCCCAATCCTAATGGAATGGACATTTCATAAGTAATTTGAAATTTATGGATTTCATTAATTTATTTGAGAATAAATTTTAGATAAATTTTATAAATTTATTGGCAAAAAAAATATGATTGGTTTTTAATTAATAACTCATGAAATGAGGAAAACCCCATGTTGTTTTTTATGAACATCAATTTGAATTTTGAGTTGGGAAAATGGTTGACTGTGAAGTATTTTCTCATGGGATGATTTTTTCTTTTTCAATTTGTTGATTAAGAAAATGGGATCCTGGGTAGTTATTGGGTTTCAAGGAAATCATTGCAGGATGGATATTCACAAGAAACAAATTGATTATTTACATATATATGAAAAACATAGTTATGCATATCTGATCCTCATTGAGATATTTATGGGTCATACACTTTATGAGACATAGGTATGAGTGAATAGATACTTCTCATGACCAGTGCTATGAGACATATGTGTATCCCATAACAAAGAACTATCAGACCTCATGGAATATGACGATGGTTCCTGTTGTGGGTACATTTATGTACATACCTGTTGATTTTGAAACTATTTTTATCACGCACAATGATTTATATAAACTATTTTATATAATGTTTTTACTGAATCCATGTTTGAAATGTTATCCATCTTTTTATATGAAAGGCATTTTTTAAATATGAGAATTTAATTCCATGGTAGTTTTGATTATAAATTTAAGCATTATTTGGTTTAATATTGTGTCATATTTTCATGGAACACTTTGTGAGACCCCACATGGATTTTTAGAACACACCCTATTATATCCATTGAATGTTTATAGAATATATTTTTCATAGACTATGTAATGGGAATTCACCTCTTATAGGAGGTGGATGTTCTTGATTCCTTGAGGCTTGGATTGACTATTCCATTATGACGTGGAGTTGTTCTTGTCTGAATTATAGTAAAATGGTGATGCATTGTTTTTTTTATATACCTATTTTTTGGGTACTATCTACCTTTGCATTTTTGACCATATTTATTTGTATCTGTTCTTTTCGATATGTTTAGGAAAATTCAGTACCATATTTATATTTTATGATACTAGCATCTACTCACCATCCCATCGGGATTAGGAATCTCTTATGGCTATTTCAATGCTATCCTATTTATCTAAGTATAACGGTATATGGGATTGTTCATGACAATATGGCTGTTGACACAGAAATAAAAAAAATAAAAACGTCAATATATTCTTCAATCTATATTTATAACAATCTCCCTATAACTAATTTTTCATTAGAAAGCGGTTTTATAATGAATTATTATATGTACATATAAAATACAAGTCATTATAAATTTTCATATAATATAGAATTTACATGATTCATATAAATAAGTGATATTTAAAACAATTTAATAACAACATTTCATAGATAATTTCCAAGATTACTATGGTAAGTCTATCAATTTAGATTAGTTTTAGAAAAAAATTTAATGTTAAATAATTATAAACTTATCGAAGAAAAAAATTAATAATTTCCCTAAAACATATACAAACCTCTATTTTAACCTATTATTATCAAAATCTCTAATAAATCCTTACATAAAAATTTTATAATGTTAAAAATTTATTTGAAAATTTATTCCAAGTCTAAATTACTTTATAAAATTCTAAAAAATTAACTATAATTGAATTTATGAAATATTTAACGTGGAATATATTGTTCATAATACATTAGTGTGAGATTTATTGGAATATTAATAGTATTTTTCAAATTTTCTATCAATTTAGGAGTTATGTGATTTAATTTTATAAATATATTTCTTATCATGGATTTAGTAGAAATTGTCTCTTTCATTTTTAAACCAGTTGTGGTACAAAAGAATAGATAAATCATATCTAAATTTTTAAACCTGAATTTTATTCACATTAGATATGTTATTTGAATAATACCTGAATAGAATTTAAAATATATAAGAATGATCCCATAATGTATCAAATATTATATATATTCAAATATTCATTATTCTTTTACATAAATTCATTGATTTGTTATTTCAATCACATCATTTGAAAGTCATGAAATTAGATGATTCCCATATGAAACTACTAGTCATTGGAAGTTTATGTGATATTATTTTTAGGGAAATCTATAGAGACTTTAGTCATATTTTGTAGTTGGAAAACATTATTCTAATTTTATTACCCTTTTATGATTGCTGCAGAAATATTAACCTTGATTGGTGTCCAATTTTATAAAATATATAGATTGATACATATTTAAAACTAATAATAAAACAATTAGATGAATTATGAGATACCTCGTATAAAAACTGTAAATATAAATCAAAAGAATATATTTATTAATTATTTACCCTCATTTTATAATTTTCGAAATATTTTGTATAACTATAGAAAATAAATTTTAATGATACTAAAAGGATTACTAATCAATGAAGAAATAAATCAACATCCATGGACTGTTTCCGAAAAATATTTTCAATTAGTCAGTTATAAACCCAATTAATTAATTTCTCATTAATTAATTAAAATAAAGTTGATAATAATATGATCAAATCCATAAGTTATATATAAATAAATTTTAATCAATTTATCAATGTAAGGAAAATATATTTTTATCACATTTAACCGTAAAAGTAAAAGATAAATCCAAATTTCACTTCATAACTGTAGGAATGAAAACATAATAAGGGATTCGGTCTATCTAAGGAACTGATAGTTTTTTCCCAAATATTTGGAGGTTCACTCATATGATGGGTAATGTATTCCACCATAAGTTGAAGTGGAATTATTGAGGGAAGTACATTTACACCATTTTCTATAATGGGAAAAATTAAGAAAAGTATTTATGCCTCTAAATATTTAATATTGTTTATTATGAATACATACAAGGAAGTCCTTTCAATGAAAAATGGGAAACTACCAGGTGTCAAAATAAAATTTCTATATTTTCAAACCCTACGATTAGTTGGTATACAGATAAGATTGAAGGCTGAAAGAACAATGGATACTCAACCATAAAAAGGGTGTGATGTGACTAAAGAAGTCATTAATGGTCCCATGGTGTATCTTATAGACCCTATTCCTTTAAAATAGGAAATACAAGGGTTTATATCATAAAATTATTAGTTGTTTGAGAATTATTACATATATTTATCCCCAACTCAATTATAAATATAATGAAACATGATTTTAAATGTTTTGGTATGTCCTTGAAAGAAGAAACTACAAAATATGTGTTTATTTAAATTTTATTTGAATCTATAATAACATGATAATCTAAAGTATTGGAGACCTCATAATTATCTTATGGATGGATTTATGGTTTTTTTGTCCTAGTTAGATAACAATACTATGAATTTGGCGGATGGCAATTCTCCATTAATTATGTACATTGGAGTTGTAAATATTATTCAAGGAAAATTAATTATAGAAATTTCCTTCATCCTGATCATTATATCATAGATTTTAATTTATATATTGTTCTAGAAATTCATGATTATAAAATTTGGAGTCAAGATGGTTAATTTTTTAGTTTTTGTTAAAAATATTCACACAATGTTACCGAAATCTGAATTAGATGTAGTTACAACTGGTTGTGGGTCTAGAATGAACTACATGTGGATCTTTCTTTTAATGATTAAAATCATTTATACGATAGTATGAATTCATATATTAATGGATATTCTATATTTTATTCTTCATGACTCTAATTGTGTTTTCATTAATTTTCTTATTGGCGATTTGGATAGTTAAAGGTTATCTTAAAACTTCTCAATTTCTTTTTCCATTAACATGTTCAATGGTTTTTTTATTTGGGTTTTTATTATTCCCACAAAACCCTTAAAAATTTTTATTCTTGATTTTAGAAATTAAAAATAGGAATGATGGAATGAAACATAATAAATATTGACCTCAAAATCATATTAAGGGTATAGATGAATGACAATAACTAAAGATCTGAAATGAGCATATTATAAACAAGTGGGAATGATTTGTTAATGAAATTATATGAATATAAAACCATAAATTAATTCCCAAATAAAAAATGATCGTTAATCACAAATCATGAAATATATATTTTGGAATAACATAAGTGATGAGTGTTAGTAGAGTCAAATAATGAGTAAATAATAATGATACATTTGATCATGAATTATGAATTGTGGATAACATAATATTATACCATGAATGTAATCATAGAAACCATAAAATTTGTTAAGGTTAAATACTATGAAAATTGAAACATATTAGTCTATGATAAACACCTTCCTATAACATAGATGACTTGGGCTAACCACCGATGTCCAATAAACTTTTATATACTTCTTCTGACCACTAGTTTCCTATAACATTTTTAGACATAGGATAGACATGACTGTCTTATAACCTTCTTGTACTTAAGATTACCACATGTGTCCCTTAATGATGTTATGATAAAAATAAAATTACCCAACTAATTTTAGGGAAATAATAAACCTACCCTTTAGAGGAGAATATACTACACATATGGGTGTAACAAGAATATGGAAATATTCATAATCCCTTCTTAACAATGATAACTAGTGAGAGATAATTGAGATTCATTAATATTTCAATAAAAAATGTCGTAATCCATAAATATAAGGAAGAAGTATTGTATATGTATAGCTTATTCACAATGAATCATACAAAACAATAACAGATATAAAAATAGGTACAAATAATTTTTATGAATATTATGATTTACTTTGACAAATAATAAAATATACTTGTTAAAATTTAATTACATTTTTACAAAAATAATATATATTATTAAATCAATGAAATAGAATATTATTTGTATGTCCATGAAAACATGAAAATTAATCTTAATAAATAAAATCAATGAATACATAATGAAAATAAATTCTTGTGTAAAACATTATTATATATTTCAATCACAGTTTTTTATGAATGTAAAATAAAATAGACAATAAACCATGTAAGTAAAAATAAATGTGAATTCCAGAAATTATTTTTTTAATAAATTCTTGGAAAATAGAAAATAAACTCAATAAATCATATATTTATATGTGAATAAATTTATAAAACAGAATATATAAAATTGACATAGTGGAGAAAGATTCTCAACCAAAAAATAGATAATGCGGGCTCCACATAAAAAAAATCCATTTGATCATTTGAAAATTTATTGGAGGGGAAATAGTAGTAAGACATATAAATCCAAAAAAATAGGTACATTATATTGAAATATATGATTATTAATCAAGAAATAACATACAATCTCTCTTATATAATGACTAACAATAGATAATTTTGATTGGAAAGTGATAATAGAAAATAATCACACACCCTTACGCATGACATCAGAAAAGGTTATTTAACACCATGTATAGAAACCATAAACATATTAATAATTTATCTTTCTTCCTTAATCAAGAAAATTATATTTTATAATCTTAAAATATAATCATTAAACAAGCATATATTTTTTATTTATTTCTTGTTTTGAAAATAAATGCTAGTAATTTGGATTACTTCATAATAATTTCATAATGGTGATGTTTAGCCTCATTCCATGATACCAAGTTAATTATTCCTAGAGTCTGTATAAAAAAATAATATATTTTTTAAACTATTTATATATTCCCATATTCATTTTATTGAAGCTCTGTTTCATGAAAATGGAATCCAAGATGAACATGTTTTAGTTAATTTATAGGTAACAATGAGTTTCTTTATAATAATTTTTTTTCACCCTTCTAAATCCATATTCATAATAAAAATTACTATTAATTTTTCGGAAATATAAATATTATCGCCTTTATAGTCATTCTTGTTAGAAACAGTGAAGATATTATCGCATCGTTTTTGTTGGTCGTTGAACCGACCCTAATACGAAATTTTTATACTAAAGAATGTGTAAGATTATAGAATATTATAACATCCATGTGATTTTATAATAAAATAATTATAATATAATAACATCGTAAAACTAGATAACATAATTTCTATGGATTGTAGATTTTATGATAATTGAAAAAGATATAGAATAACTAATTACTTACTTTGATGAATTTTCTCCTTCTAGAAACATATGTCTTCAAATATAAGGATTTAAGATCCATTCATGGGACTAGTGGATAAGAAATGTATAATAAGAAATTATTAAATGGAAAATTTTCATTTATTTTATATATATAAATGAATGATTTTGTTTTGGGGGGTTTAGGAGGGATCCTATTATAGGCGAGGTTTGAGATTCATTTTCATAAATATGCATTCATTAATGTATAAGGATGGCCTTTTAAAATAAATGTATATTAAAATAAGAAAATTAGTTGATTATGAGTGATTTTATTTCTTTAATTACCTAATAATATAATTAATATATCCAGTACATTGATATTTTAGTTATTTACCCCTTAATAAAACACTTTTATTGTTTTCATGGTAACTTATATTTTTACAAAAGTGACTTATTTTTATACTAAATAATTAAATATACATCTTATAAAAATTCAATAGGATGAATTTAAATTTTTAAACCATTTATTATAATTATATTCATAATTAATATAAATTTTATTTTTAAATATAATACAAATGTATATATTAATAATTTTATAGAATATTCATTTTTTAAACATTAGGTTTTCTTAATTTGATATCTTATTAACATAAAATTAAATTATTTTTAATATAATATATTATATATTTATAAATTTATTAAATTTATAATATAAAAGTGTTCAATTTAATTTATTAATAAAAAATTATAAAATAATTTGAAAAGTAATATTTTTATAAATATTCATGTCTGTATATTAAATGATTTTAACTATATTAAATTAAATTAAATTATTTATCCTCTAAAAAATTATTTTTATATATCAATTAGTTTTATAATATTTCATAAAATTTTACAGATATATATATAAAATTTATATTTATAATAATAGTAATCATAATATATATCAAATAGAAATACATATTTTATAAAACAATATATTATTCATTTGTTTCATTATGTAAATGTTTACTATATCTAAGTTTTAATATTTTTAATTAAAAAAATCAATATACCTATTATATATAAGATTAACTAAGTACCAAATAACTAATGACCATATATTTCATGACCATGTGTATAATAATAATATTTCATTCATTTATATAACCATACATATATAACAAAAATAATTCATCATATTTATTTACTTGCCTCTCAATGTTTATATTCTATTTGTTCTATATTTCCATGTTTCCAAAAATATAATCATGTGTTTTATAATTTTTTAAATCCCTGAGACAAATAATTAATGTTTTTGATACTTTTATTTACATGTATATTTTCTCCTCTTGTAGTTTTCATAATGTTGTATCATATTGTATTCTCTTATTTTTTAGTTTTTTTATCACATTCTAATATTTTAGATCAATAAAATGTATCTTGGTTAATTTTAGATCATTGTTTCATGTGAAACAATATATTAGAAATAACATTTATTTGGAGGTAACTAAATACTAAAATCATGTCGTGTTGCATTTTACCACCCTTAAGAGGATTTATCCTTCAGAATTTCATTACTCTGATAATAAAATGTATGTACTTTTTCATCATTACATCCTTGAGTTTCCACACTAAATTCTCAATGTTATGATTCCTCCATAGAACATTATCCAAGGGAATTTTATTTTTTCATAATACATTTTACCAAAGTCCAATGATTTATATATGTTCTTACTCTTATGAGAGTTAAAGATCTTGTTTTACCCCCACTTATTTCCAATGACATTATGGATTAAGAATTTACTTCCTAAACCTTGATACACAGAGCACACCACGCACATGCTAGAGGTGTGTTGGTATTGGAAGATGATAAGGTATCATCCCCACATGATCGGTGATTTCAACAAGGCCAATGTATCTATGTACCAAATTTATCTTATTTTTGAATACCATAAGACTCTTATACGGTGATAATGAAAGGACTACATTTTCTCTGACTTTAAATTCCTTCTCTCAATTATTATTATCAATGTAGATCTTCTTTTGATATTGTGTAGTTTTATTATTGTGTAGAATGATTTGAAACTTCTCTTTCATATCTTCATAAATATTTTCTCCCAACTATTTACTCTATTAAAATTCATTCAAATATGTATGATTTTTACACCTCTTACCATAAAAAGACTCATATGGTTCTAATAGAATGATTGAATGAAAATTAATTTTAAATATGTTCTATACTATGATAATTTTTTGATACGATGATCCTTTTAATTAAACATAACATTGTATCATCATATCCACTATTGATTTAATATATATTTAAAATTGATCATTATCCATAACACTATAAACAATTCAAAAAGCATAAATTTATATCCAATGAATATTGAAGTCATCGCCTTAAAGTTTAGATAAACTTGAGATCATCTTATAATTTGAAATAATTGGTACTCTATGCAGACTAAGTTATTTCCATTTTTATATCATGTTATGTTGATCATGTGAGAAATATAATTAAATTACAATGAAATATGTGGAAATTATAAGGTTAACAACTAAATCAAAAATATCATTATGGGATTTTAAGGTCATATGAATACCTACCAAAAAATTGATGGTGATTTCCTTCTATTTCCATAAATGTATGTGTAATGGTTTCATCACCCCATTATATTTGTATCATTCGTCATTAATCTTCTTGTATACCATGTGTTTATATGTATAACATTCAATGATTCTATTCTTGTTTTCCTCCAAAAACTAATCTGGATATATTTATGAACCTTTTTTCTTCTTGTATCAATATAGAATAATTAGATATGCGGACTATCCTTTAACTCTTCTATATATTATAGTACTATAGGGGTACATATTAATTTCTTAAAGTTTCTTATTTTATAATATTCAATATTAAACTCTAGAATATTCATTCCATCTTCTACTACTCAATATCCTCCTTATACACCTCTTTGATTCTTTAAATAAATGATAGTTCCAAAGAGATTCTAAAAAGATATGATTTATCCAGTTACATTATGATTTCATGGTATATCCTTTCATAATACATGATTATTATGTCTCTTTAAATCCTAATAATAGATAATGTATCATGATCATTCCCTATTAGATCATTTTCCACCTTTTTGACTTCCCCTGGTGGTAATGTATTGACTAATAAAAACATATTATTAACTCTGACCTTCTCCTTTGGTAGTTATTCCACTTCTTCTACTTGAATATATTCATTATAAACTTTTGATAGATATATTTTTTCATTTACCTTATTTATAAATATTAAATATCTTCAATGCAAATATTATCTCAAATTGATCCAAGTCACGTGCCTAGTAATTTTTTTAATTATCTTTTAGTTTAAATAAATAATAAACTACTCTAGTGAATTTTTTTAGACCACATCCCATTTTATTATTTGATGCTTCATTGTATTCAAAATACCCTGCTCTATATCTGGGTAATGATAGTATATGTGATGTGACCAACCTTTTCATGATATCCTTTAAAATTTCTTAATATTAATCTATATAGAGAAACCACAATACATTCATAGTTCACATGATTTCAGGATTTGATCGTTGTGAGAAGTTTATCACAAAGCATCGATAATATCTACCTATTCCAGGGAAACTAAATATCTCAATTATAGTGGGTAATATAGGTATTTAATTATTCATCAATATAATTTAATTATCCATAGATATACTCTCTCTTGTGAATAAATTACTGAATAATTATACTTTATGTTTCTAGAAATAAAAGTTGCTAAATAATGATTATAAATTTTAATTTATCATGTTCAGTATCACAATCCTTAAATAATCATATTTCCCTTCCTTAATTTTATTATTCAGAATAATATCATCAATATAGGCTACCATAATTTGATTGAGGTAATATATAATGTCTCCATTCATCGTACCCATGATGATAGAAGGTTAATTTTGATGTTTGAATGGAATCACTATGTATTCATAGTTTACATTTCCTTTATGATATGATTTCAGAGATATTTCCTCCATTTTGGTTCTTAATTTATTATATCCATATCAAAGCTAAAACATTGATATGTAATGATCCATTTCAAGTTGATAAAGAAACTCATCATTACATGGTAGAGGATACTTGTTCCTAACTATGATATTGTTATGATCATAATAATAATATTCAAAGATGTATTGATATATGTTTTATACAAAGATGATTTTATATCCCCGTGTTCAAGCACATGAGAATATAAATCTCTTATCCAAATTACATTTGTGTTGAATATTTAATTTGTAAAATTTATTTTATACTATTCTTTAAAGGGTGTTTTATATTATCATAACACCATGTACGATTTCAATTGAATTATAAACCACATGATATGGTGGATGAATGGGGACATCTTCAATAAATACATATTCATATTTCTAAAACATAGTCTTATAATAAATATTGATATTTTTCAAATCATTTTGAGCTAAATTCACCTCATGGTCAATTATTAAGACTCTTATAATGTATGTAATATCAATAAAGAATTAATTGTAATCAATATACTAATATATTACCAGGGGTTTATTTGGAATATGATATATGACATCCCGATACGGTAAACTAATATTGTATTTGTATAGAGAAAACCAATCCATGTCTGTAATAAAAAAATTCATATTAAAGGGGAATAATAAAATTTGTATTAAGTATATTCAAATTAATTTCTACAAGGGATGATTTGTAGACCTGGGATGAAATCGTGATATCATTTAGAATTATGACTAATAATTCAGTATAAATCCATTTGGATAAATATTTTATGTTATTAAAATATTTATAAATATATTTTTTTGGGTAAAACAAAAATAAAAAATGATATTCATAGCTCATGAATAGAGGGTAATTGTTATTTCCACTAATTCCATTTCAAGAACCACACCATCAATTACGATAACATTGGATTTCCCTTTTTCAATTGGATTTGGAGTTTACTGATGTTGGATTTCTACATTAACCAACTGTTTTTTTTTTCAAATGGTTGTGTAATTCCCATACTCCATAGATTTTAAGAATTATAGTTCAGGTGGTGAATTAGGTTGAGTTTCCCCACCATCATTTTCATTAATTTTTCTCTTCATATCTGTTTAAAATTCATGTTCTTGATGGACATCTCTTCAACACATAAATAATTTACTTATTCCATTAAAACATTTCCCCCATGTTTTCTATATAGGAATATTAATATTCATAATTTATTAGGTTTTTCTTATTTTACTACCATGAAGCACTATTTTAACTTCTACTCCCAACAATAGTGCGAATAATGATAGTATATTATTACATTTTCCACCATTTGAGAACATGAAACAATATCATCATAATATCAAAATTTCCATTAAAATAATATTTTTTGTAGGCATGATTATATCAAACAAAATAAATGATAAAATTTTCAATCAACATCAATGATAATTATATAAGAATACAGTTTATCAGTTGTAATTTATTATTCATATGTACCAATGGATTCAACTTCCATCTATCTTAGATCAATTAAATCGCTCTCTATTTTAGTGGGGAGTGTTTTGGATTTATTTCTAAATTAATTAAAAAAATAATCACATTTTTTGGAGTAGGATTCACCATCCTACCTAATGTTTTCAATTACTGTCCACCATTAAATAGCTTGAGCATCCAAATGAAAAAATAGATAATTATTTTTCATTATATGTAAAGTGGAGAGTAAGAAATATTTTGTCTATTGTGTTGATCCACTACACAGTACATTATGGATTAGAATACACTATAAAAGAAGGTATATTTTTTATAAATAAATTATTTGGCAATTTATTTTTCCCATAGAACATTTTTGAGTTTAGTAATATTCTTGATTATTTATATTAGTTGAGTGAAGATATCCAAGTTATTTTCCTCTGAAACTCCGACCCTTTTTGGAATCTCATTTTAAAATTCATTTCATTCTCCATCATAATAAGTTTTTACTCTGTAATTCATGATTCCATAAATTTAATAAACACTAAAATTTTAGTGACAACATCAAATAATAATTACCAGATTAGTAATATTATAAGTAAAATAATTCCTATGATGTCATAATTATTAGACCATCAAGACAATCTATGACATTTTATGTCCATCCTTAATATATTTCCATTAAACATAGGTTGATTTATGTTTTATCCCATTATTATAAATAACATAATAAAAAAATATAACTAAAACCCAACTATTTACCAAGAGATTGGACCATTTCATAACATACATACATATTACATGATTCAATGTCAACATAAATTTCATATCATAATAAATCACACCTTGGAACCTAGTGGGTTAGGGTCCATTGATGTAAGATTCATAAAAAATAATAATATTTGACAAAAAACCCACTAATACTATTCACACATTATAATATTCTATATGTACCATACATAATATTATTTTCCCAAACATGGTGAATTGAAAAATATGAAATGGGAAGCTAAAAATCTCATTATGGTTAAAAATGAGAGGTAAAATTAGCTGATCATGTGTTAGCATAAAATGAATATGTGGTAATGATAACATAATAAATATTCAAGAATAAAAAATCACAAAATTATACCACTACTAGAAAATAATCCATTTCCAAACATTTTAGACCATTAGTATTAGAACGGGAACAGTTGGGATAGTCTATACAAAGGGTTACCATAATTATTTGAAAGTGGGTTGTTGGTATACAACTATACATATATTTTTTGGAAAATATTTTCACGGGGGGGGGGGGGGTTAAATATAGTTTTCCAACAGTTTATGTAATCCATTGGTAATTAGGATACACCAATGTTAAGAAATATATTGGTATAGGTTTCCAATGGGAACAACATCATACCAGTTTCCATCACCACCTCAAGCAGCATTCATATAATATATTAGAAACTAATGAACAAAATTATATCTTCAACCTATCATAATAAATATTTATTATTACAAATATATCGTATAATTCACATATAAATAGTTTTTTTTTGAAATATAATAATAATTGTAGACTATATATTATTACCTTAAAACAAATTCACATAGTTGTTTCATAATTATCATGTCAAAAATATAAGGGATCAATATCTCTATAATGACCACTATTTCCATTATTGTTATCACTATCATCACCATCCATATGAGTATCGTCACAATATTCCTCACTTTTTGTATATTATTTTCGATCAACAACTAAAAAAACCATCTCTAGGCCAACCACTAGGACTATCATCACCACAATAGAGTGAATCCTATTTGGAGTGCATCGTTGATAAATAATTTTAAATAACTGTAGCAGAATCTAATATATGTTGTACAAATAAATCATCCATTATTTTTAGAAACTACATGTTATTATTTATTATTCTTCCATGCTTTTATATCGCTATATTTCAACCCTTACCACATCTATAGGGGCATTCTTTTTTATCTATATTGGCCTTATATACCATGAAATTAAAAATAGTATTTGAGGAACCTTTAGTTGGCCAATACCTAGTTGGGATTATACACTTATTTGTTTTATAGTGTAATCCAACATGTTTCTCATGATTTTATTTCATGAAATATTAATCATATGTCCTAAAATTTTCATTCCCTAACTCATCAAGGGCCTCTAATTCACCATGTTGACATCATAAATAATATATTTCGTTTTAAAATAGATATTAAATTACTAATGAAGGAGAATAAAATATATAATCATATCCCACTTATGAAAATCTATTTCCCATATTTCATTATTATTTTCACTCAATAAATAAAATTCTCATAGAAAATTCCAATCTATGATAAATACATCAAACTAAAAATGAAATTATGTGTAAGAAAAAACTATTCAAAAGTATTTTATTTATTAAATAATTTACCTGTGCACAAATGTGTGAAAATAATTTAACCTTTTGGGTACTGGTTGATAAAATAGGAATTTTTAAAGTCAATATATTTTCAAAATGAGATGTTTAATTAATTTATTCTTATTAAAAGTTAAAAATATGGTGATGATTCTTAATATAGTTATTATTTTTAAATTATATAATCTAGATTATTGAAAGAATAAAATGGATGGAACATATTTTAATTAATGAAATGAATGAGATTAAAATGATTTGATTTCATGGTAGAATGTATACATATTTGTTAAAATAATTTTTTCTATTTATGGGTTTATTTTGATATTTTATTTGTATAAAAAATTATAAATGTATTAACATCACTGATGTTTCAAAAAACAAATCATGAATTTTTTTCGGAAGCATTTGTGACAAATCAATCATTTTTTTAAATCTCTATGATATTTGGTTTTCGATTTAAAATGGTTCGATATATTAGATTTATATTTTTAATTGACTATGTCACATTAAAAAATCTATTTTGATTTAAAATAACGGTGCTAAAAAATTTTTATTAGAAAACATACTTTGGATCAATTTATATGAATTATGTGATATGTTATTGTTTGTTTGTTTGGAACCATGGTTGTTATTCTTCTCTATTATGATGTTTTCTGTTAATTTATTTTTTTGTTTATATGGTTAATTATTTTTTATACTATTTATTCCTGATTTCATGAGTGATTTTTTTGTTTTGTTGTATTTGGTATGAAGATGAAATTATGGAATATTAAGATACCTCAAAGGTAAGTTTTGATTTTATATCAAATGTCACATCATGTTCCTATTTTTATCTGCACTAAAACCCTTGTTGTTATCATTATTTTTAATGGGTTTCATTTAGGTATGTTTCGGGAAAAATTTTATAAATTTTTTGGATGTCCTTATCTTGTGCAAGGTTGGAGAACACTTTTCTAAGACTATGAACTATGCTAGTGAAAACCTTGTAAACCCATGAAGTGATGGTATGCATGGATGGATCATGGTTTGGCATATTGTGTTATCAACATGAAGATGTTATGAAACCCTATAGAATAGGGTGAACTGTTAGGGTTCATGATTTGTTTAATCGTACAACCTTACACTACTAACCATGTGTAACTGATTTAGTTTATCCTAGAATAAATTTTAAAATACATAAACCATTGGATTAAGTGCTCGATGGGATTTTTTGTCCATAATATGATTGTTTATTCATTAGAGGATCACAAAATGTTATTTTGGACACTATACACCATTTTGGATGTGAATCAATGTAAGGAGAATATCTTTTGATCTGTTCCTAGTAATTTTCCTCTTTGCATCTTCTTACTCCCACTATCACCTCTTTCCACCATAGGGTTTTATAGGTCTTAATGTTTTTAGTTGATCTAATTACATATTTATAGATTATAAATATATTTTATCTTATATTATCTTCAATTAATATGTTATGAGTTGGAGTATCCCACTTACGTATTCGTGTTTCAATATCCCATGATCCCATGGAATGTGATTCTATTTATATTTGGAAAATATATTTAACCATAAATTTCTTGAATTAAATTTAATAGTTCATTAAAATTAAATTCCATTTGAATTATTTTATTAAAAATTCTATTCCATTGTATTGGGGATTTGAATTATATTTATTAAAAAATTAAGAAAACCCCCAATTTCATTGAATGGGGGTGTGTTTATCTAATTGATGCAAATTTTTAAATTTTATTTGGATGATATAAAATGATGAATTTTAATGTGTGAAATTGGTTTTTCAAATTTATTTATAATTTTTATAATAATTTATTTAACAATTTTGATATAAAATTTTTTTTATCGTGGAAAAAGGTTGTATTTGAATAAAACCCAATTTTTTGTTTTAAATAGAAAATGGAATATTGATATGGGAACGAGGTTGAATTTTATAATGAACTGTTTCAAAACATTACCCACAATTGAAATGTTGTTTGTGAACATAAGATCCTAGGTGGTTAGTGAGTTATTATAGACAATCATGATAGAATGGGAATTCCCTAGTAAAGGATTGATGCTTTACAAGTTAAAAATAAACTGTCTATAAGATATTATCCCCATTAGGATATTGTTGAGTCCTCATTGACTATATTCAATTGGATATGTGTGAACATATCCAATTTCATAATATAAATTTTTGAGGATCCAATTACAAGGAACTATCATGCCTTTTAGTAGATGAATATGTTCCTCATTTGTTTATATTTGATATATATTACATTTTTATAAACTATTTTTAAAATTCCTTGTGAATTTATAGAAACAAATTTATATAAAATGTTTAAAAATCCATTCCTAATGTATTCCCATAATTTTAAATATAATTAATTTTTTTAATAATATTTAGAAATTAAATTTATACTAATTTTTAAAATTAAATCCTCATTTGGTGTATTAATTTTTTCCATATATTTTTTGAATCATTTTTGTGACCCTACTAGGCATTCATCTAACACCGAACTTATTCCTTCATGTGTATGTAGATTATATTCATTTAGGTGTTATAATGGGTATGTTACCACATGAAGGTGGTTTGGGTTGTTGATCCTCAGACATGGTGAGTTTTCTCTATTGGGACATGGTTTGTTATCCTATTTTTGGGTACACTATAGTAGTAATTTGGGTTATTTATGCATTCTTTAGTTATATTAAAATAATACTTGTGTAATTTTTCATGTATGAATACTAAATTGTATCTATTTAGTATATTTTTCTGTGGAAAATTCATTCCCACATTCATGTTTTATGATTCCAGGTACTAGTCTTCAACTTTTGGTGATCGATAATGTCCTTCAACCTATAACGGTGTCGGCTTGGGTATCAGTGTACCAGGGTGTCTTGGATGGTTCATGAAAAAGTTGTGTCAAGTGTGAAATTTATTCATCTTTTCTTTACTTCATTATGTAGTTGTGTATTATCTTCAAGATATATGATGTCATTATTGTTTAGTGCCTAAACATAACTCACCATAATTATCCTAATATAATTATTGGTGTTTTTTTGACATACTCATTGAGGATTTTTTCTCGTCTATTATTTGATTTTGATTTTATATAATGAAACACAAGTAATTTTTCCTTTTTTCATATATATTTATATTGTTTCCCTAATTTAGTATTAATTGGATGGGTTTGATGATTTCAACTAATTTTGTGTAGAATCATGCCTCTGTTAGGAAATGTGAATCAATTCCAGAAGGAATATTCTGATGAACTGTAGAGAGAAACTCTTATCTTGGAACTGAGATAGAATGATGTCATTTTCCATAGATTCCATGCTTTTTGAAAAGAACCTACAGTAGTTCCCATGCACGTTCAGATGTGTTACAATAATAGGATGTCTTGTTGGATTCATGATATGTATTTCCTTCACCGGAATCCACCATAGTTAAAAGGACCCAATGAACCTCAAGATAATGAGGATTGGATGCGAAGGATTGAGGGATTTCATGGGATTTTGGAGATGTTGGATGTAATCAAGTTGAATCATGACACCTTTTTTCTGGAGGGACCTAGAAAGAGAAATTGGTCCTGATGTTGAAAATGATGATGAACATAGTCTTTGAGTATAATTAATTTAAATCCATTTTTTCAAACAATTTCTATCTAGTGTTGATGTTTTTGGCCAAGTATATTCAATTCTTCAAATGTGAGAAGGCTGACAAGATGGTGACAGAATATGTCAATCTCTTTACTTTGCTTTTGAATTTTTCAAATAATATTTTATCTAATTAAAAGATGAAGACTGGATAGATCAAGATGGTAATTTAAACTGATATATTTTGTTAAGTTTTCATTATGATTTTTCATTTTCCTTCCAATGTTGATGTGTTGGATATAACAATAATGGTTGAAATAGACATGGTTGATATGTCTAGGTTAATGAGTGTTTCATTTTATCCATGTGTAAGATATATGATTTTATATAATTGGAAGAGTAATTATGATGATTCTCATGGTGGATCTCAACATTAGTGTTTTTCTAGACCACCTATTTCCTTGAAGTGAACCCTAGACATCACACCACTATTGAATGAATTGGCATTCTAAAAATTTATACACTGATCCACCTAAGGTATCTGGTTCCTAAAGATTCTCTGTTAACAATAAAAAGTTATACCATATCTATTCTAATCCTCTTAGTGGAATGTGATTATCATCACAGAACTAAAATTGCAATGAAATAAGATTCTTCATGATCAAAGGGGTTCTAGAAATAGGTATCCAGAATGAAGCATCTTCACGGAGAAGAAGTGTCTCCAGAGGTGGAAAAAAAGGTCCAATGATTTGAGAGGTAACATAACAATAGATTCATCATTAGTGCTAGGTTTATCTAACACCGTGGCATGTCACTCGTTTATTTTGACCAACATTTTCAATCATATTAGACATCATATATAGATTTTATCTTATGTAAGGAATATTATTACACCTCTTAGAATGAAGAGAGATAAGGTAAATTATAGTCCCTCTTGCGTTTTCAATTAATCATATGTTGATCTTTATTAGGATATTCTTATACATAACATGAAACTACATGATTCAATTTTTGGGATATATTAGATTATTTACAATAAATCCTTGTTTTATTGTTATATTCGATAGGTCTCATTCACTACACCTGATGGGGTGTGTTGTATCATTCATGGATAATGGGAACCAAAGTCCAGTAGTGTCCTAAATTATTATCTACAGTTTCAGAAAGTGATATCTCAATTTTCATTTCACCTAGAGCTAGAATCGTTGAGTGGTGATCTCCCTCCAATTGTTGTTGAGTATCCCGATATTCATCTCTACCTTTACTCTTATTTTGCATTGGTTTGGTAAATAGTTTTTTCTCTCAATTTAGTGCTTCATTCAGAACTAGTGTATATTACATCATAACATAATGAACCAATTTAGATGAATGATATAACAACTCAGTTGGATGATCTTTCAGAGAATGGATTTGTATACATGAGTATTTAAACTTAGGTAGTGCCAGTTTTCATTGCAATGAAAATTAATGGATCACTTCATCTTTTCATTGATTACAAGAAACATAATCAAGTTACGGAAAATAAGAAATATTAATGTCCATGTATTCATGATCTGTTTGATCAATTGAAAGGGGAAAATTGGTTCTCGAATATTTATCATCGATCTTGTTAAAAAAAATTGGATAAAATAATCTAACATTATAAAAACCTCTATTAGGACCATGTGTGGAAATAATGAGTACCTTGTTATGAAATTTTGTATCACTAATGATCCTATAGTAATTATGTATTTAATGAAAATTATTTTCCATGCTTATATTGGTTTCTTTTTGGTAGGCTTTTTCTATGACATCCTTGTGTATTCTACTTCCACAGAGGATCATGTGCGTCATCTGATAGATGTTTTGGAATTTTTCATAAATAATTGAATTTATGACATGTTTTTGTATTGTGAAAAATATATTTGGGATATTAAATTATTTAGGATCATGGATTCTATACATTTTATATCATTTTTTCTAGTTAAGGTAAAATTTGTCACGAGAATGGAGAAACCAAAATATAATTTCGAGATTCAGTGCTTCTTGGGATTGGTTGGGTATTATCACTTGTTTTTAAAAGACATGTCAAAGATTGTGTATCTGATGACTGATATATCATGGTAGGAAATAATATTTTTAGATGAGAAATATTTAATATCTATTTTTGATTTGAAATTTCAGTTGACTTACACACTTCTATTAACTCCTTTAGAGGTCAGGCATGGCTGTGTGGTGTTATATGATGCATCCAGTTTAGGTTTGGGATGCATTAATATATAGGGAGATCATTTCATTCCCTAAGGATCTCATTATTATAGGCCACAAAAGAATAATTTCCCGCCCATGTCATTGAATATGTTTTCTCTAGATGAATGTGCTTAATAGTTGGTAGAATTTCCGTTTTGTATGATTGTTTACAATCTATTCAGACCACAAAATCATCATGTATATCTTATCTAAAAAATCATTGAATATACTCATTATGTGTTGCCTAGAATACCTATAGTATTTTTTATAGGATGAATCCTATACCCCATGGTAGGGTAACTAAATTAATGATGATATTTGTGGGAAACTTCAATCCCATGGCAAGAATGAATAATTGGACTCATGGAACTATTTGGATGTTTTTGAAAAGTTTCTTATTGTATTCTAGGAAACATGGGAAGAAATTTACATAATCATTTTTTAGTTGTCCTCCAATATTATCAAGGATATTCTTTATGAATATTATCTTGATGATGGATTCCGTATCATTATAAACTCTCTTTATGCTGGGGAGACTATGGTTGATTTTTCATTCTATAAAGAGGGAACTTGTAACACCCCGAAATTTTATGAAAAATATTCTTTTAATTTCATTAATGTCTTGTGTTGTATGCTACACCAAGATTACCTTGTGCTATACGCAACACCATATTACCTTGCAGTATACGCAACACTATTCTTGGATCGTGTTACACACAATTTTGATAATAGTTATTCTACGCAACATTGAGTATATATATATATATTCAATGTATAAATGAAATATGGTTAGATTCTGTTATAAAAAACAACGAAGGATTCTTGCACAACACGCAACCCGGACTTGGCTTGCATTACACGCAATCGCGACCTTCCTCGATAGCGTGTGTTGTACGCAATACCGGGTTTTTCTAAACAACGATATATTATTATAATATTATTATGAACTAGCTTTTATGAATAGTATTAACTAAATTTTTAATTTTATAACATTATTCTTCTTCTTACACATTTTCTAGAACATGGTATAAGAACAAAATAAAATTTTCTGTTAATATACGTATTTTTCAAAAAATGCAGTTTTGCCGCCTTTTGATGAGCACCCACTTTAAATCTAGTTTTTTACATGTTTATAAGTTAAATTTGAAAAAATAAAATTATTCTTTGGAATCAAGAACTAAAAATTTACTTAGGATAATTTTTTCATATTATTCTGGTAACTTTCATATTTTGATTAATAGTAAAAACACGCTATATTTTAATTAAAAACAACTTTTTCCATCGCAATAATTTATATGGATAAATTTTAATATTGAATGGTTTTAAAGTATAAATAGAATATATTTTTACCATTTAATATAATTTATGTAATTAGAATTGATTTTACATTAAATTTGTAGGTTAAATCAATTCAATCTTTTGCAATGTTTTAAAGAAAAACCCGTTTTCTTTCGACAACGGGATTAATTTTAATTTAATTTCTACATCTTTTTTGTATTGAAATTGGAAAAATGGATTCCATATTTGGAATCAGTGGGTCCAAACTATGTTAATAAGCTACTTTTTATTTTTGGGAATTATGAATACTAACTACGATAAATTTTATTTACCATAGTTAAAGGTAAATCGGGTGATTAAGGGTATATATAATATTATAAAATTACCCTAACACATGAAAAAATACTATTGGATGACTAAAAGTCCACCCATATCACCTAAGGGTCGGATTATATTCATTTAATGGACTTTTGACCATGAAAATAATTTAATTATTATTAAAACCAAAGAAAGTGACAACATGTCACTCTCTTAAATCTTATAAGTATAATAATTTTAATTGAGTGATAAACATCATAAAACTTCGAACATGAATAGTCTTCAGAAATATAATAAAATTATCTATATCATGATAATTTATTTATAATTTTTAGAGATTATATAATTGTTATTAATGGTGATATATTAATGATACCGAAATTATTTATTAAGTTAAAAATAAGTAATATAGTTTTTATTGAAATAATAGTTCTCATTAAAAGGCCCACAAACCTGACCAAAACTTATTGGTAGTGTATATCCACACCTTAATCATACAATAACCTAATATATAACAGTTTGGAGCCTTATAAAAGTGATTATGACACTTATATTATTTTATTTTAAATGATGTCAAAGTTGTCACCTTCATAATTTAATAAATATAAAAATTTAAATATTGTGATTTTAGGATGATAAATTAGTGTAAAATTATTATTGTGAAAGTTAATATATTTATATTCATCATAGGATTTTATTTTTAATTTTTATGCAACAAATCAGTATATTAAATAATTATACGAAAATGTTGTAGTAATTATTTTATTAAGAGATAAACCAAATAAATGGTTTTAAAAATAATAAAATAAATATTATATGAACTATTAAATGTGCTCCACTAATTTTATAGATGCATATGAACTTTTATGAATATATTAAAGCTTCTATTTCTAACATATTTTTTGTATATATTTTATTTAAATTCATATAAATGAACAGTGTCAAAATTGACACTATTGTTATTTTATAAAAAAAACATATTATAAAATTGATTAAAAATCACAAAAATATATAAAAATTATAAATTTAAATATATAAGGTCTAAAATGTTATAAAGTATCCAATTATGGACAATTCACAACAAATAAGTAATTATTTGTTATTATTTAAAATTAAGAATGTTATTACCACAAATAAAATTAAATTGATTAAGTAAGGATAAATCATGTTGATAATGTTTAAAATAATTTCCTAACATGTCTAAATTTTATTGGATGATGAGATTACAACCCTATATCATCTATTATTCGAATATGAGTCATTTTTGTAGGTTTAATTGGAGTAAGATTTATTATAAATTAATATTTTTAAGATTTCTAAAGGTGCCTCTCTCCTCCCTTATAAAAGGGCACCTCCTCCCTCTCTTCCTCACACCACTTTGAGCCTTCAAGCTCGGCCAAAACCTGCCAAATTCACTTCTCCACTTCCCAAGAAATAACTTAGAGGTCCTGGTCTTCTTCAAAGACCAATTTTAGTTCCCTAAGAGGAGGTCTCAAAGAGGTGCTTCAAAGAAGAGGAGGTTCGGACACTTACGAAGAAAATCAGACCTAAGGTAAGGGATAATTTTGCAAATCTCATTTTTATCCGAGATTTATTATTCGTAAGTATTTACTGGGGTTATTTCTATCATCCATGTCCATGTTTTATAAAAGTGTTTTCATGTATGTTTAAAGTCCTTTTTTCCCATTTTTGACTTTTACTACATGGTATGTAAGGAATCTTTCTTTTGTTTACGTTACGAGGTACTTTTTGACTTTTCTGGCAAAAGTACGAAAAGAATGTATTTTTTACTTATACGGCACGAACGGATTTTTACGTTTTTATAAAGCCTTGTTTTCATGAAGCTTCCTCCAAAATATTTCATGACTATTTTCAACAAAATCCTTTTCTTCTAAAATTGCATGACATTTTGTGAAAAGAAAATGATTTTGAAGAAAAAGGGAAATTTTCCCCAAGAATTCATTTCAAGTGTTTTATTAAAACCATTTTTCATCTATGATGACATTATTTCATATGTGATTGTTTGAAGTATAATGTCTCTATGATTTACATGGTTTCACTTCTATTATTATGAAATAATATCCATTTCTTTTATATGGATTATGTGATGATGGGATGATGTTTATGAAACCCATTTTATTTATTGAGTTTTTCTAAATGATGTATATTTATTTTGTGGCACAAGTAAGAATTATTTCATTATGAGATGGGTGGGACCTATATCTCTCTCCAATTCATTGGGTAAAGATTTTATATCTCATCAGATAGACATGGATGGAACGGCAAGTTAAACCGGTTCAGTAATACAGGACTGGAACGAGGAGTGAAAAGGGACTTTATCCACTAAGATGGTCTTGGAAGCAATGCCTTGGCTACTATGGAAATCATATCATGTGATTAATGGTTTCTAAAATTACATGTTTTATTCCAATGCAATTTTATCTTTCTTAATGTTTCTTTATGATCTATCCCTTACGTACTTCCATGTTTTGTGTCATTGCTCAAGATTTTGATGTTTAAACATTAGGTTCATGTTTTTAAGTTCAAATGTATATGGTATGTTTTATTTTATCCATACTTACCCTTACTGAGTATTTGATCTCACCCTTTTTATGTTTTCTTTTCCCCATGATATAAAGAAAGGTTTTATGTAAGAAAAAAAGGGGAAGATCTTTATGGGAGATGTTGAAGATATTTCACCATGATTAGAAGATTATGTTCCGAGTTTCCAAAGACACTAAACTTTTACGGTCCTTGAGTTTTGATTTTTGTTATGTATTAAGTATTCTGCAAAATTAATGTAATGTCCATGTACGTCAAGCTTAGGGTCTCTACAGTTGGTATCAGAGGGAGTTTTAGTTAACCTTTGGAAACTAGGATGTGAAAATGTTAGTGAGATCCCTAGAGATATTTCTAAGGTATGTCTAGGGATTTACCTAAGGATAAGTATACATATAGGATATAGTCCTAGAACTATAGTAACAATCTTAGAATTTAACCTAAGATTTAGATATTGAGGGTGCTCCCCCTTTACTATGTTGTTTTCCCTAGCATGATTTTTGTCTCTCACACTATTCTTTTTGGGTTTTAGAAAATGGCTGGAAACATGATGATTCACGATAATAGAGGATATAATGGACAATGGAATGATATTTTTCATGAGAAACCAAATGAAATGGGATTTGTAAGTCCAAACATCATTATTATGTCGAATCAGAAATCTCAAAATACGATCAATAAACTCAAATTTGGTAAGTTTCCATAATCGACTAATAAGTGAAAGATTGAGTTTCATGATGATCATAGAGGAAAGAAAGTTCAATTTCCCCTATGTAAATCATGTGGGAAGAGGAATCAAGGAGAATGTTTCAAAGGAACTGGAAGATGCTTTGGGTGTGGAAAAGAAGGACACAAAGCCAGTTAGTGCAAAGGAAAAGGTTCAATTAACACCATGGACAAGGATAATGGTATTTCTACGACATCAACAATGGTTAAATGTTTTAAATGTGGAATGTACGGGCATTATGCAAACCAATTCCCTAAGGGAAAGTATCATGAAGAGAATCAGTATGGACGTATGGGTAATATTTATGTCGATGATGATGAAGAGACTACAAAGGATATATGATATGAAAGAATTGTTGAAGCTCGGTCAATGGTTTAAGAAGGTAGTGGAATGATTACATGTTTATCAAGTGTAATGTTGTATAAGTAATATCATGGTACTATGGAATAAAGAGATATCTAAGGATTGTTAGACTTTTTTCTTTCCTTATGTTTTGAATGTGTATGATGAATGGTACCAGTACCAATGAAAGGTTATTCAGATATTTTTGGAAAGTAGATGATATGCGCATAATGAAGGGATAAGAAGATAATGAGATGTTTGATTGTATTCATGAGCTCATGACTGATATAAGGACTAAGTGATATAATGGTTTGATTATATAGATTTTTTTTGGGATTTTGGTATGTGGAAAGAGTTAACTTTTGACAGCATTCATGTTTTCACTAAGGTTCAATGGTTATTCATTTTTCAAGAGAATACATGATTAAGGCCTTCGAATGTTTGGAATGTGACCAACAAGACATATCTTATAATATATGGGGATCAACGATGGTATTAAATCTCTGGTAATCGTTTTCACTATATTATGAGAGTGGACTGCAATATTATAGATAAGCCTAACGATTGGAATGGATTATGTTGGACATAAGTTAGTATTGTTTAAGGATAGAAGTTTTTTTTCAATATTATTTATGGGATCTTATAGTAATGTAGTTTTAGAAAAAGGACAACCTATAGGATGGGCGACATCCCATCGCGTCGGACAAGGCTGTGGGAATCGAACCCACAACTGTAGTGCGACTGGCCTTTATTGCCTACCACTGGCCTACAGGAAGTCCCTGGTTAGTAGAAACTAGTACTATTTTATTAAGCGGCATGATATATGAATTATAAGTTCATTTTTGGAACCATATACGGTTAATCTAACCATAAGATGGACTTATAACTTTTTCTAACTTTTTTTTGAAAGAGATGTAATGACCCATCATTTTATCACATGATCTGCTAACACATCACGAATAACAAATTCAACTTCATTTCTTTAAGGGATGAAGTGGAAATTGTTCAATTCACAAACAACAGTGAGATTGTTCCAAAATCATGTAAGTATTTCTTTTTTATTCATTAACTTTAGGGAAATGATCTTGAAAACCAATAATGTTGTCCTAGTACCCTTATATCCGATGAATCAGATGGTACCTTAGATCATCACAAATCTATAGCTTTGTGATTTTTGGCTTTTTCATAGCCATGTTCTCTACCACTCTCCATCAGAACTTGATGGTTAGATTTTTCTTCCATATCCATATTTTCACCTATGTTCTCCTATGTGGAAACCCAGTGATGAGTTAAATTGGGTAACCGTTACATTTCATACTTTAGTTTTTAATGCCATGTTTTGGTATTCCTTTTTATGATATGGGGTTCTATTAAACAAACTTTTTGAGTAGTAAACCATTTATAACCCTGACGAATTTCGAGGGAGAAATTCATTTTAAGGGGGGTAGAATGTAACACCCTGAGATTTTATGAAAAATATTATTTTATTTTCATTAATGTCTTCTGTTGTATGCTACACCAAGATTACATTGCGCTATATGCAACACTGTATTAGCTTGCAGTATATGCAACACTATTCTTGGATCGTGTTACACACAATTTTGATAATAGTTATTCTACGCAACATTGAGTATATATATATATATATTCAATGTATAAATGAAATATGGTTGGATTCTGTTATACGAAACAACAAAGGATTCTTTCACAACACGCAACCCTGACTTGGATTGCATTACACGCAATCGCGACCTTCCTCGATAGCGTGTGTTGTACGCAATACCGGGTTTTGCAAAACAACGATATATCATTATAATATTATTATGAACTAGCCGTTATGAATAGTATTAACTAAATATTGAATTTTATAACATTATTATTCATCTTACACATTTTCTAGAACATGGTATAAGAACAAAATAAATTTTTCAGGTAAAATAAGTATTTTTCAAAAAATGCAGTTTTGTCGCCTTTTGATGGCGCACCCACTTTAAATCAAGTTTTTGAAATGTTTATAAGTTCAATTTGAAAAAATAAAATTCTTCTTTGGAATCAAGAAATAAAAATTTACTTTGGATAAATTTTTCATATTATTCTGGTAACTTTCATATTTTGATGAATAGTAAAAACACGCTATATTTTAATTAAAAACAACCTTTTTCATCACAATAATTTATATGGTTAAATTATAATATTGAATGGTTTTAAAGTATAAATAGAATATATTTTTACCATTTAATATAATTTATGTCATTAGTATTGATTTTACATTAAATTCGTAGGTTAAATCAATTCAATCATTTGCAATGTTTTAAAGAAAAACCTGTTTTCTTTCGACAACGTGATTAATTTTAATTTAATTTATGCAACTTTTGAGTATTGAATTTGGAAAAATTGATTCCATATTTGGAATATGTGGGTCCAAACTATGTTAATACGCTACTTTTTATTTTTGAGAATTATGAATTGTAACCACGGTAAATTTTATTTACCATAGTTAAAGGTAAATCGGGTGATTAAGGGTAAATATAATATAATAAAATTACCCTAACACATTCCAAAATACTATTGGATGACTAAAAGTATACCCATATCACCTAAGGGTCGGGTAGATTAATTTAATGGACATTTGACCATGAAGATAATTTAATTATTATTAAAACTAAAGAAAGTGACAACATGTCACTCTCTTAAATATTATAAGTATAATAATTTTAATTGAGTGATAAAAAGCATAAAACATCGAACATGAATAGTATTAAGAAATATAATGAAATTATCTACATCATGATAATTTATTTAGAATTTTTAGGGATTAAATAATTGTCATTAATGGTGATACATTAATGATACAGAAATTATTTATTAAGTGAAAAATATGTAATATAGTTTTTATTGAAATAATAATTCCCATTAAAAGGCCCACAAACCTGACCAAAACTTATTGGTAGTGTATATCTACACCTTAATAATACAATAACCTAATATATAACAGTTTGGAGCCTTATAAAAGTTATTATGACACTTATATTATTTTATTTAAAATGATGCCAAAGTTGTCACCTTCATAATTTAATAAATATATCAATTTAAATATTGTGATTTTACGATGATAAATTAGAGTAAAAATATTATTATGAAAGGTAATAGATTTATATTCATCCTAGGATTTTATCTTTAATTTTTATGCAACAAAGCAGTCTATTAAATAATTATACAAAAATGTTTTAGTAATTATTTTATTAAGAAATAAACCAAATAAATGGTTTTAAAAATAATAAAATAAATATTATATGAACTATTTAATGTGCTCCACTAATTTTATAGATGCATATGACCTTTTATGAATATATTAAAGCTTCTATTTCGAACATATTTTCTGTATATATTTTATTTAAATTCATATAAATGAATAGTGTCAAAATTGACACTATTGTTATTTTATAAAAATAACATGTAATAAAATTGATTAAAAATCACAAAAATATATACAAATTATAAATTTATATTTATATGGTATATAATGTTATAAAGTATCCAATTATGTACAATTCAAAACAAATAAGTAATTATTTGTTATAATTTAAAATTAAGAATGTTATTACCACAAATAAAATTAAATTGATTAAGTAAGGATAAATCATGTTGATAATGTTTAAAATAATTTCCTAACATGTCTAAATTTTATTTGTTGATGATATTACAACCCTATATCATCTATTATTCGAATATGAGTCATTTTTGGAGGTTATTAAGTGGGGTTAGATTTATTATAAATTAATATTTTTAAGATTTCCAAAGGTGCCCCTCTCCTCCCTTCTAAAAGGGCACCTCCTCCCTCTCTTCCTCACACCACTTTGAGCCTTCATGCTCGGCCAACCCCTTCCAAATTGACTTCTACACTTCCCTAGAAACATCTTAGAGGTCCCGGTCTTCTTTAAAGACCAATTTTAGTTCCCTAAGTGGAGTTCTCAAATAGGTGCTTCAAAGAAGAGGAGATTCAGACACTTACGAAGAAAATCAGACCTAAGGTAAGGGATAATTTTGCAAATCTCATTTTTATCCAAGATTACTTATTCGTAAGTATTTACTGGGATTATTTCTATCATCCATGTCAATGTTTTATAAATGTGTTTTCATGTATGTTTAAATTCCTTTTTACCCATTTTTGACTTTTACTACATGGTATGTAAGGAATATTTCTTTTGTTTACGTTACGAGGAACTTTTTGACTTTTCCGGAAAAAGTACGAAACAAATGTATTTTTAACTTATACGACACGAAAGGATTTTTACGGTTTTATAAAGCCTTGTTTTCATGAAGCTTACTCCAAAATATTTCATGACTATTTTCAACAAAATCCTTTTCTTTTAAAATTGCATGACATTTTGTGAAACGAAAATGATTTTGAAGAAAAATGGATATTTTACTCAAGAATTCATTTCAAGTGTTTTATGAAAACCATTTTTCATCTAAGTTGACATTATTTCATATTTGTATGTTTGAAGTATAATGTCTCTATGATTTACATGGTTTCACTTCTCTTATTATGAAATGATATCCATTTCTATTATATGGAGTATGTGATGATGGGATGATGTTTATGAAACCAATTTTATTTATTGAGTTTTTAGGAATGATGTATGATTATTTTGTGGCACAAGTAAGAATGATTTCATTATGAGATGGGTGGGACCTATATCTCCCTCCAATGCATTGGGTAAATATTTTATATCTCATGAGATAGACATGGATGGAACGACAAGTTAAACCGGTTCAGTAATACAGGACTGGAACGAGGAGTGAACTCGATTCAGAAAGGGACTTTGTCCACTAAGATAGTCTTGGCAGCAATGCCTTGGCTACTATGGAAATCATATCATGTGCTTAATGGTTTCCATAATTACATGTTTTATTCCCATTCTATTTTATAATTCTTAATGTTTCTTTATGATCTATCCCTTACGTACTTCAATGTTTTGTGACATTGCTCAAGCTTTTAATGTTTAAACATTATGTTCATGTTTTTAAGTTCAAATGTATATGGTATGTTTTATTTAATCCATTCTTACCAATACTGAGCATTTGATCTCAGCCTTTTTATGATTTCTTTTCCCAAGGATATAAAGAAAGGTTTTAGGTAAGGAAAAAAGGGGAAGATCTTTATGGGAGTTGTTAAAGATCTTTCACCAAGATTAGAAGATTACGTTCCGAGTTTCCAAAGACACAAAACTTTTACGGTCCTTGAGTTTTGATTTTTGTTATGTATTAAGTATTCCGCAAAAGTAATGTAATGTCCATGTACGTCAAGCTTAGGGTCTCTACAGAACTCTATGTGATCATAATTATTTCATGGAATCATTGTCTATCAACAAAACATTCATGTGGTATTTCAATAGTTCCATGTGATAAGTGAACCTATATACCATTAATATTTTCTATAACATGATCCATAGATTATGGTGGCTTTGTATGAGAAGAGTCATTTCTTATTATGCCTCTCATTGTTAGAAATTCTAACAAGTGAAGGCTGAGCAACAAAATATTTTGGGATTACATCATCAACGTCCAACATGGACATTGAAGTGGAATTAAATATATGTTGACTTTTTGATAGGTTTCTGACTTATCTAGAAAAATAAGAATGTTACGGGTATTGTGATCAATAGGTTGGTGAAATTTTCTCACATTATACATATTAATTATATAAATTTTTTTGGGGAGTTTGTAAATAATATGTGAAATAGATTGTTCTTTGGCATAGAAATCCATCTTCTATAGTCTCTAATAGGGATCCTTGGTTCACTTGTCTCATTTGGAGTGCCTATAGTTTCCCCTCAAATCATAGGTTCATTTTATTATGGAATAACATCTTCATTTATATGGGAATACATAAGAATCTATAATGATTCATAAGGACGTTATACTTGCATGCGTCCTTGACATTAGTGTATCTTGGGATGATCATTTATGTTTGTATGAATTTCAATTTAACAATAGTTACTAGTATGTGCTTAGAATGGCTCAGTTTGAAGAATTGTATGGATAACCTTCTATGTATATGTTTTTTTGTTCATATATAGGTGAATGTTTATTGGTTGGATTGACCATGATTTAAGATTAGACAATAAAGATTCAGTTTATTTGATAGTGATTTTTGATAGCAAAGAGCTGGTATATATCTTATATTGATTTCAATAATAGAACATTGTAATTTTAATTTGGTGTTTAGGTTTTCATAATATATTCACCACAGTTGGGTCATAGAAGGATTGGGAGGAAAGGGAATCATAATCTTTATTTTGTGGAATATTTTGTTGTTGTTGAGATAGTGGGTAATCATTCTTACATTTTAGCACTTCCACTAAAAATTATTTTGATAAATAACATTTTTCTTGTATCTCACTAATGAATGTATCTATCTGATCTATCTCATGTTCTATGTTGGAGTGATCACGATGTTGAGACTGGTCTATCTATGACTTAGCATACTGTTAATATAGCTGAATCTAAAACCAAGAAAATTTATTTGAGGATGATACCTTGGGTTTGATTAACATGTCACCAATGTCATGATTATCATGAGATGTTGGAGAGGGTGGAACTAATGATATGGAAGTCCCCTCATCTTTGTGGCATGTAATCTCCTTAGTAATCTATCACCCCCACCTTTTTAAATTGATTTTTATTTTATTAGTTCATGGCATCGTGTTCTCGCACCAAGGTTTGTGATGTGTCACAGATTAAAATCATTATTGTTTAATGTTTTTAGTGGGCTTCAGACCTGTGCGCAGTCACCGTACAGTGGGCGGTCACCGTCTCGTTAGCCCGGGTGCCGCATAAATGTCTATCAATAAAATAAATAATGCTATAAGTAAATAAAACGGTTCAAATTTTTAAATTTTATTAATGATTATGTTATTAGTTAATTAATGATATTACTATTACAATGGGTTTATTATTTTTATTGTTATTAATTTTTATTATTATTACAATTAAACATTTTATTATAGTATTAATGATATTATTATTTTTATTATTATGGTCATGTTTAGTTTTATTATTATTAGTATTATTATTATTATTATTTGTGACATTATTCTTGTTGTTATTATTATTATTGTTGTTATTATTGTTACATAAAGTGAATTTTGTTATCTAACACTAATCCCCCCATTTCCCCATTTCCTACCACCTCCTTCGTTCTCCTGTGCACACCTAAGTCCCTCACCGTCTTCGTTCAACCCCCCTTCCTCCTAAATCAAGACACCCCTCACCCTCCTGGATCCTTCCCGACATGGCCAGCACCCCCCCCCCCCACCATTGTTGGACCTCTGCCCAGCCTCTTCGCCGCCTCCTGCGCTATGCGCCCTCATCCCGTGCCTCTGGCCTACGACCAGCTCCAGGACGCATGCTGACCCATGACTGTTCCATGCCTCTAGCCAGTCGGCCTCACCCTGTATTTCCATTCAATCACCAGTTTGATTGCATCCTCACCCTTTCCGCATCCCGGATCTCCCTGAATCCAGTATCTCCTTCACCCTCAAGCTCCTGCACTAGCCACCCACTAGGCCTTCAACCATCTGCTCCATCTAGCAGCGAGTTCTTCGGCCTGATGGCCTCGTATGTGGTAGTTTCCTTCCCTTTTTAGTGTTTTTATTTGTGTGATCTGACCCTGAAATATTGATTCTTTATGTTTCACTTTTATCATGTTTCTTTTGGTGTGTTTATGGTCTATATGGATTTTTTTTACTTTCTGTCGAAGTTTCGTTGAGTCTGCACTTCGTTTGAGGTAGGATCCCTTTGTCTTTCCCATTAAATTTTGAAATACATTTATTGCTTGTATTTTTCACATCCACTGAATATTAATTAGTTATTTTTAATTTTATTTATAGAATAATTAATTTGGGAGAAACTTTTTTATATTTGTAGATAGTCATTGTTTGGCCAATTATTTTACTTACCCAGCTATTTTGATGTGATTTGCGATTAATTAGTTTAGTGAAAAATGGTTATTTTTTTTAAATTTAGTTACATTCGCTATTTTATAGTGTGTTTACATGGTATAATGGGAATTTTTGAGGGAAACAAATATTATTCAATTTAATCTCTTTTCATAAATTGTTCATATAATTCATCTAACAGTTCTAGTGATGTGTATTCCATTTTAGTAGGTTGTGGGCATGTGTTTGATCAAAAATGTGTTCGTTGAATGAGTTTTGATTACATAAATTTATTTTCACTAAATATAAAAAACCATAAAATTGTAATTAGTTATTTAAATAATTTTAACGTTGCGAATCAAGTTTTGTAAATGTTTTGATGGTCGAATAATTCCGAATTTAAATTTTAACATGTTGTGCGTTTTTGTCATGTTTTCTATACCAAGTATTTATTAAATGCCCGATTGGACCTTATGAATTTATTCTGAAATAAAAAAAAATTTATTTTTTTCCTTAAATGGATTCCCATGTGGACTCTTTTTTGACTTTGGTTGATAAAGTTGGGTGCTCATTATTTTAAAATTGATGTTGAACGTGTGGTGTATTTTATTAGGTATTTGTGCCTCAAGTGTTGGTTAAGTTTCTCAATTTTCTCTTAGACTTGGTTTATGAATTTCAGAATCATGTTTTTATTCTAAAAAATGTATTTGAGATGCCAAAAAATGATGATTTATGTTTTTAAATAGGTTTTCATGCCAAGTCCTTATTGACATGTCTCTATGGCCTTTGTAAATAGTGTATTAGAATAAATGTGATGATTTTTATTTATTAAATGGGGTTTCTCAAAGGTGTTCTTAGAAATTAAATTTTTTTTTATAGGTTAAATTTGGTGAAAATGATTATTTGGTTAAATTTTGTGAATCTAAGGGCTCGTTTTTCACTTTGAATGGTTATTTTCAAAAACCGATCATGGGTTGGGTCTCTGGCCTATTTGGTTGACTGCATGTTGGGAGGGTCTTCGATATGTGATTTCCCTCATATGATAACTAATTTAAGGAAGATAACTATCATTGATGTGGTCGGGGAGGTACCATTCTGTTTAGTGTGTGTGTGATGATATATGTATATATGTGTGGCTTGTTGATTAAATTTCACGGCACACCCCGTTGTGAAATATACATGGGAATCTAGCATAACAAAGAGGATTACCGAGCACGATTGTAGAACTAGTTAGTCTATTTACTGCTAGATCCCTATAGCATGAGGATGTTTTGTTTTTATTGCTATGGGATTGGGCCCCTCGTCCAAGCTATTTTGGCAGACAATCGGGAGTTAGGTCATTATGATGTAATTGAGTAGGGAATGCCTTCAGGATGAGTCACATGAATAGTATTTTCGGGTCTTCTTCTGAGTTCCTAGGTGTCCCCGGGTTCTTTCGACCCTTTTACCCTTAGTACCATTACCCTCACTATGTGGAACCATAACCTCATTCTTAGTTATGATGTTCTTTTTGGTAAATTGTGATGTTGGGATTATGTTTAAAAAAATGTTTTCAAGAAAAATCTTTTTGGAAAAAATTAACATCCTTATCTTTACTCAGGGTTAGAAAAATAAGTCTTCACTGAATTTATTTGATTTCATTTTTTTTCTCCCTTTGATCCTTATTTTAAATCAAGAGGGAAATGGGTCTCTTATGTTTGTTTCTAAAATAAAATTTCTAAAAAACTCTACTTTTAAATTTTTAGTTCAAACATGTTAATCAATGTTTTCTTTATTTTATGGTGGGGCATTGGGAATAGATTAGTCGGGCATACCTACTGAGTTTTAATACTCATCCCTATAGTGTTTTATTATTTTTAGTTTCTCGTGTAGGTTAAACCTTTGGTTCAGATCACCTTGGGAGATTTTTGGTTTCGGTACCAGAGAGTAACCCATGGGGTTATGTGGAGTTTTAGATATTGACAGGTTAGTCGTGTTGTTTATCATCCTTTATATTTCATGTCATTTTTTATTTTTTGACGTTATATTTGGTTCTTTTGTTTAGTTTATTTTTATTTATGGGTAAAATCATTCCAAATGATTAATTTCTTATGATCGACATTAGTTTCCAGCCCGAGGGAATTGGGAAATCCGCTTGAGCCATGTTGCGGACTGACTCGAGTGAACGGTTCAGGGTCGACCTGGGTCGGTTCATGAAAAAATGGTATCAGTGGAGGCCCTGGTTATTTGGGGTGTCCAGTTGATGGAGATTAGGACCGTCGGGACTCGGGAGGTAGGTTCAGGAAGGACGTCTTGAACCGTTGCTCGTTCTGAACCTCGAGTTTCTAGGGGTAGTACAGGTTTTCAGTCTTCTTGTTTTTTTATGGATTGAGGGATGAAAATGGAGGCAAGACGATGTTACATCGTGACCTCAAATGGATTAGTGACCCACATGGAGTCTGATTGCATGGAAGATCTCCTACTAGTAATTTAGGCTTTCTTGGGGCTTGGCTCACTACCATGCCTCCAATTTAAGCGTAACTGGTAGTTCCTTCACACAATGGTTTGATGTAAGATGGGTTTTGTTTTTTTTTGGATTGATGTAAGTGTGTTTTGAAAATGAAAAGGGAAAATGATTTTTTGAAAATTGAATTTGGTTTGAAAAGATGGTTTTTTATTTGGAACGTAGCCTTGATAGAAGGAAGTTTTGAAATCTAAAATGAAAAGGGGGGTTTTGATTTGTGTTTTTATTTTGTTTTTCTGAGATGGATATTTTTGGATTAAAGCACTTTCAGTGATGTTTCTTTGGTTTGATATTGGTTTCGGCTTTGTGTTTTATATGATGTTTGAAAAATACTGCCAAGAAAAGTCCCCAAGGATTTCGATAAGTCATGCCCAGTTTTTGTTTCATCTCAGATATTGTATGTACATAACAGTGATAAAGTTCTGTTAAAGGTAGTTATGTGTTTTGAATAGGTTGAGTGTTCTTTTAGGATGTTGTGAACTCTAGTCAGTTCGTGTTCGAGCTGTCCTGGGATTATTTGAGGGTCTGAATTTGGACAAATGGGAGTTTCTCGCCCCACCGTCAATGAATGTTGGGATGATGTGGGATGTCTTTAAATAATTCTTCCTCTGATGATTCATACCTGAAGAATAGAATATGAAGAAAAGGGAAGATCTCATGTGTATTCAACAATTCCATTGGAAGTGAAAGAATATGTTGACAATTTCATGGATTTTGTGTCATTGTTTAACGAATTAGCATCACAGGAATTGATAAAGATTTACCTATTCATCATGGGTCTTCATCCATAGTTCAAGGAGTGGTTCTTCCATTCTAGGGACCCTCATTTTTAGATGATGGTGGATGAGGCATTTCCAGCTGAGTTGGTCACTAGAGGGTAGATGGATGGAAATCCAGTGTATCCAGTTACTCATTAAGGTTCCCTAACTGCCGAGCATGGTGTGCTAGTTTCCTGAAGAATATGATGTGACTGTGGGATTCTAGTGCCTGATTGTGAGGTGGGAGATGCTTTAGCCATCAGAGAACCATCCACAGGCCTTGGGGTGAAGCTCATGTGCAGTTAGGAGTTGTCGGTGGTGAACCCTCGATTCAGTTTTTGTGTTCTATGTTGGATGTAAAACATTTAAATAAATTTCATTCTTTTTTCCAGTGTTAAAGTTTTGACGTTGATTTAGGTCCATTGTTTTATCGTGGAGTTGTGAAGGACATGTTCTATTGTAATAAAAACTCTTTTTTTACTGATAATGGTTTTTTAAATTACGTTCGTTTCTTAAAAGTGTGTTTGTCCTTTTTATGGATTGATTTATGTTTTGTTTTGTTCGTTTAGAGATGTAAGTTCCTATGAAATAACCATTTTTTGTGGTTATGCTCGGTTTCACTACATGGGGTAGGTTCCCCTAGAAGGTTTTCCCTAGTGTTGTGAGTGTTTAGTCTCGGTCTAGAGTTCCAGGTTTTAGTGGAGGTGTTGTTCGCTCGTGCTATATAACATAGTTTGGATCAGATGTCAGTCCCTACGTCACCCCCACCCCCTTCCCAGGGTGCTATGGTTGGGTCTTAAATTTCTGCATTAGTTGTGCTCTTATGTTGGGGAGAACCCTCTTGTTTTCTCCCACTAACTTTTATTGTTATCTTTTACGGTTTCAATCAGGCATGATCTCTTATTTTATCTATTCCCTATCACAGTGACTTTCTGGGGGCATAAATTTTCTGTGGTGCGGTGAATTTTCACACCCAACATTTTAAATTAATTTTTATTTTATTAATTAATGGCTCTGGGTTCTCGCTCCAAGTCCCAGGCCATGTCCCGAATTAAAATCATCATCGTTTAATGTTTTTAGCGGGCGTCAGACCCGTGTGTAGTCACCAGATATTGGGTGGTATCCATCTCGTTAGCCTGGGTGCTTTTGTAATTGTCTAATGATAAAATATATAAATTTTTATGTAAATAAAACGATTTAAATGTTTAAATTGTTTTAATGATTATGTTATTATTTAATTAATCTTATTAATATTACTAATGGGCTGGTATTATTATTATTATTAATTTTTATTATTATTACCATTAAAAATTTTATTATTGTATTAATGGTATTATTATTATTTTTATTTTTAGATTTAATATTATTAATATTATAATTATTGTTGTTGTTTTTATCATTATTTTTGTTGTTGTTGTTTTTGTTATTATTATTATTATTATTATTATTATTATAAAATAAAATTATTTTTTACCTAACCCTAGTTCCCCACCTTTCTCCATTTCTTACACGCCCCCCCCCCCTCCTTCATCCGCCTATGCACACCTGAGTCCCCCGCCCTCCTCCTTCGTCCAACGCCACCCCCTTTCCTCCTAAATTGTGACCCCCAACCTCAAGGCTTTGTCCTGATGCGGCCTGCAGGACCCCCCCCCCTAACAAGACCTCTACCCAGCCACCTCACCGCCTCCCACGCAACGCGCCATCGTCCCGCGCCTCTGGCAGGCGACCAGATCTAGGACACCTGCTGACCCCTGCCTGTGTCATGCTCCGGCCAGCCAACCTCACCCCGTATCTCCATCCAATATCCCTCAACCTCGGATCCCCACCCTCGCCGAATCCCGGATCTCCCCACACACCGTATCTCCTTCACCCTCAAGCTCCTTCAATAGCAACCCACCAGGCCTCCATCCTTCCGCATCGTCCAGTCGCAAGTTCTCTGGCCAAATGACCTCACATGTGGTAAGTTTCATCCCTTTTAGTGTCTTTTTAAGTGGTCAAACCCAGACATCTCAAGTGTGTATTTTTTTCTTTAATATCTTTTCTTTAGGTGTGTTTTTTGGTCTTCTGGGAGTTGTTTTACTTTCTGTCGATGTTTAGTTGATTCCACGGTTCTTTAGAGGTAGGATCCCCTTTCCATGCCCTTTAAATTTAGAAATACTTTGATTTCTTGTATTTTTCACATACACTGATTATTAATTAGTTATTTTTTTAGAATAATTTTTTTGGGTGAAAATTACTCGGACATATAGACAGTCATTGTTTGGTCAATTATGTTATTTTCTCGGTTGTTTTGATGTGATTTGTGATTAATTAGGTTGGTGAAAAATTGTTCTTTTTTTTAAGTTAGTTTTATTGACAATTTTATAGTCTATTTACATAGTATAAAAGGAATTTTTGAAGGAAACCAATCTTATGCTATTTATTCTATTTTCATAAAATTTACAACTAGCTCATATAACTATCCATGTGATGTGTATTCTGTTTTCGTAGGTCATCGGCATTCTTTTCATGAAAAATGTGTTCGTTGAATGAGTTTTGTTTACATAAAGATGTGGTTAATCATTAAAAAAAATTATAAAATTTTAATTGGTTATATAAATAATTTTGATGTTTTAAATCAAGTTTTGGAAGAATTTTTAAGTGCACATAATTTCGAATGTAAATTTTTACAAGTGATGTGTTTTTGGAAATTTGTGCATAAGAAGTGTTTATTAAATGCTCGGTTGGACAGTATGAATTTATACTGAAATTAAAATGGTGGTTGGTTTTCTTTAAATGGGTTCCCAAGTGGACTATTTTTTATTATGGTTGATAAAGTGGTTTGTGAATGATTTTAAAACATACTTTGAACATGCAGTGTGTTTTATTTGTGATTTGTGCATTAAGTATTTATTAAGTTGAACAATTTTCTTCTTTCACATGGTTTATGACATTGAGAATCATGTTTTTATTTCAATAATTGTATTTTAGGTGGAAAGAAGTTGATGAATGATTTTTTCAAATAGGTTTTCATTTTATGCACTTGTTGAAATGTCTCTTTGGCCTTTGTAAATAGTGATTTAGAATTAAAGTGGTTATTTGCATTTAGTAAATGGGGTTTTAAAGGTTTTTTCAGCTCTTAAAAATGGGTTTTCATGGTTAAATGGAGTGAAAATGATTATTTGGTGAAATGTTTGGAATCTAAGGGAACATTTGGAACATTAAATGGTTATTTGGGAAAAAATCTCTCATGGGTTGGGTCTCATTCCTATTTGGTTGACTGTGAGTTGGGAGGGTCCTTGGTATGTGATTTCCCTCGTATGATAATTAATTTAAGGAAGATAAATATCATTGAGGTGGTCGGGGTGGTTCCAGTATGTGCAGTGTGTGTGTGGTGATATATTGTGTATATATGTGGCTTATTGATTAAATTGCATGACACACCCCATTGTGAAATATTCATGGGAATCTAACATATCAAAGAGGATTACCATGAACGAATGTTGCTCTAGATAGGGTGTGTACTACTAGTTCCCCAATGAATGAGGATGTTTTTTTCTATGGGATTGGGCCGCTCGACCAGGCCAGGTTGGGCAACGGTCGGGCATTAGGGCATTATGATGTCATTGAGTAGGGCATGCCTTCAGGATGAGTAGCATGTATAGTATGTTCTGGTCTTACTATTATTTCCTAAGTTTTCTCGTGTTCTTCCGACCCTTGTACCCTTAGTACCACTACCCAAACTATATGGAACCATAACCTCACTCTTGTAATTGATGTTCCTTTTGGGAAATTATGATCTTGGGTTTATGTTTAAATTTTTTTTCATGACAAATCATTTTGGAATGAATTAACATCCTTCTCTTTACTCAGTGTTAGTAAAAAAGTCTTCCCTGCCTTTCTTTGTTTTCTTTGGCTTCTCCCTTTGATCCTTATTTCAAATTAAGGAGGTAATGGGTAATGCATGTTTGTTTGTATAATAAAGATTAGGAAAAGCTCTAATTTTATATTTTTAGTTCAAACATATTAATCAATGTTTTCATTATTTAAAGCTAGGGTATTAAGAGTAGATTAGGTGGGCCTACCTGTTGAGTTTTAATACTCATGCATATAGTGTTTTATTGTTTTTAGTTTCTCATACAGGATCCAACTTTGTTTCGTATTTCCTTGTGATATGTTTGGTTAAAGTACTAGAGAGTAACACATGGGGTTATGTGGAGTTTTAGACGTCAAAAGGTTAGTTGTGTTGTTGATCATCCATTACTTTTCATGTAATTTTTTTTTTATTTTTCGATCTTCTATTAGTTTCTAATATTTAGGTTTTTTGTTTTTGTGGTCCAAATCATTCCCAATGATTAAAGTTTGATTCCCGACAGTAGTTTCCAACCTGGGGGGATAGGGAACGCCCCTCGGGCCATGTCCTGGACTAGCTCAGGTGACCGGTTCAGGGTTGAACTGGGTCAGTTTGTGACATATGCTTTTTGTGGATAAAAATTTTATATATTGGGGAGTTAGTAGAATATCATTGTTAATTTCATGTACACATAATCCCCTCATTTCATCCATGTTTTTCTCAGGTTTTGTTTATGGATGTTTTAAGTGAAAACATGAAAAAATTTCGAACTCATTGGGCTTTGCACGGTTGGTGCACTGTTTCCTAAAACTGTGAAATCCTAGGAAGTGAGGGTTTTCATGGTTGGATCATAATTTATCAAAATGTTCTCCTGCAAAGGAGAAAACATGGAACCCTAAAGTCAATCGAGCATGGTAAGGGAGCATAGTTTGTTTAACCATGTCTCCCTTCCCATGTAACAATGAATACTAGATATTACTTTTCATAAAAATAAATTTAAATTCCGAAAACCCTATGTTTATATGTCCAATGGGCCTATAAATTTATTAAATGTAATATTCTTCCTTTGATTCTCCCAATAGGTGATTTTGGATCATATCCACCATTCCAAAAGTGAGTATGTGCTATCAAAATTTCAGTCAATCTTCTCCCAATAGGTTTCTTATTCCCATTATCTATCTCCCACGATCTCCTCTTCACTCTCTATGGTTTTATAGATCTTTATATTGTCAGAGGATATAATCAATGATGTTTTTAATATTGAATCATGGTTTGTCTCTCTGATCATTGATATTGCCATTCTTTATTAGAGATTCTAGTTTAGGTATTTATAGTTTGAGTTCCCATGATCCCATGGATGGTGGTTTTGTTTATATTTAGAAAATTTATTTAAACATAAATTTTATGATTTAAATTAAAATATTTCATTTATGTTAAATTTTTTCAACTGGTTAATTAAAAATCCATTTACATTGTAATAGGGATTTTAATTAGATTTGGAATTAAAATGGGGAACCCACCAATTCCATTGAATTGGCCTATTTTTTCTGAAATTGATGGAAAATATTTAAATTGTATTAATGGGATTTAAATTGTGGAATTTATATTGTGAAATTGAACTGTGAAATTTTTTTCTATAATTGATTTGAAATTGATATTTTTGAAAATTGTTTTAAAATTTTATGATTTAATCCCATTGGTTTTATCGTGGAAAAGGAAATAGATAATTAAAAATATATTTTTTATTTTAAATTGAAAATGGAATATTTGAAAGGGAAATGGTTAAAATTTTATTTTAAAATTCATCAATATTAATTAAAATTTTAGGAAATGATTCTGGAGAACATGTAATCTATATTAGTTAGTGAGTCATTAGGGAAAACACGCTTGAATAGGAATTCCCTTTGAATTTATTGACACATTACAACAATAACATAAATAATTTGGTAGGGAATTTCCACAATTGGATACGTTCCAATCCTCCATGACCATTTTTAAAGGGACACATTTTAAAAATAAATATTTTTATTTTATAAGTGTGTGATGATCCAATAAACTAATACTATCATACATATTTTTTATGACATTTTTTCTGGTCTATTTTTGTTTGATATATATTCCATTGAATGTAAAATGTTTTGAAATATTTTTTTGATTTTATATAAAATATTATATATATAATATTTATTAACAAATTTATTTAATGTATTTACATCATTTTAAATATAAGGAATTTTTATTTAAATATGATTTAGAAATTTAATATATTTTTATTTTACATGGAAAACTTTGTTTGTTTAATTAGTTGTGAAATATATTTATGGAATCCTTGATGAGACCATAATGGGATTTTTATCTGAAACCCAACATGTGCCTTTGGGTGTTTTTATATTATCTTCTCTGTAGTATTAAAAAGGGAAAATAACAACATGGTTATAGTTTGATTTATTGATTTGTGGACTTAGTGAGTTGTTTCTATTAGGACTTGGGGTTTTATCATATTTTCTAGTATATTTTTGTTGTACATTGTGATGTTTATTACTTCATGAAGTTTAGTACACTTCAAGCTATGGATTTTTTCTTATATTCCTACTATCTGGTATCTCTTTATGCCATTGTATTTGTGGAAAATTCATTCCCACATTCATATTGAATGATTTTTTGTGCTTGTTGGAAACCCATGGGGATTGGGAACACCCTTTGTTCTTTATTAGTATCAGTCGAGGTATCATGGTACTAGGGTGTTTGAGCAGGTTTGTGATATCAAATGACTGAGATGTAGATTTTTTGTGTTATTCAGTATCATACCATTATATATTATTTCTATTGGTTGAATTTTGTAAGGGTGTTCATGTTTGGGTGGATATTTTAGAATGTATTCCTTATATATTTGATGTTTGGTGTATAAATGGAGAGAGAATGTATTATCCTTTGTGTTAGACTATTTTGATTGTAATGTAGATTGAATTATATAAATTTATGGTTTAATAATAAATATTTATTCTCCAATAGATGTTGTTGATGTTATTCAATAGTATCGAAATGATAATTATGGTTTGTGTATTAAGGATTATGAGTTAGATTGGATCTAATGTCTTGCACTATACCATATTCAGTTATAATAAAATATGATATATTAGACTCATTTTTTAGTCTCCAATACATTTCCTATATATTTGATTAGTTTTTTATTAATTTTCTGATTGAATTATTTGGGAGATTGTATTTGGTACAGAGAAAAAACACATTATGTTTTGTTATGTTGATGGATAATGTGGCTTTTAGGTCATATCCGTGATATTAATTTTGGAATGGATTATTTTGGTTAAAATCATTATGCACGGTTTTGGTTGACGAAATTAGTTAGGATTGTTATGGTTTGGGTGGTTACTTAAGATTTTTTCCAATTTTTCTGGATTTAGGGGGTGTTGATAGTAATGGGAAGTATCCTTTGTGATAGATGAATATATTTATGGTAATATTTATTGATTTAATGTTATTTATGGTTGAAATATGTTTATTTAATCTTTAATTGGTTATTGTAATTTTATTTTGTTGTCTCAGGATGAAAATTGTGGTTTTCCATATTGAAGATGTTGGGTTTGATTGGTTTTAAAGTTTTTCATTATATATTAGTAGTGATTTAAGGGAATATGTGATAACATAATCAATTGTCCAGTAATCAAATCATGAAATATTTAAGGAATTTTTTTCCTAGTCTGATTAGTGATTGATTTGTTTGGTTTCATGTTGTATGATGATGCAATTTTGGAATTTTATGATAAGTGGAAGGGTAGTGTTGATTATGGGTCATATGCATGAGATTATTTCAAAAATGGTTAATTTAGGATAAAACCATTATATATTGTTTAAATTGATGGTATTAGGATGTATCGCTTTTTTAGGTTGTCTTTTTTGAGTGTCTCCCTTTGTTGGGAATATTATGGACATTAAATGAATGGAGATGTAGCTTATCTGATAGATTCCATGTTTTATGGACACATAAATTTAATTTTTTTAATTTATGAATTAACTATGTCAATTTTTTATTTAATAAATTATGGGGAGGATATTAAGTTCTCACCAGATGAGAATTGTGGTTTTGGTTATTGGGATTTGTAGGTTGTGTTGGGTCTAAAGTTTTGTATTATGCCCTAATGCTGTAATAAATGAATAGGTGATAATTTTGTAATATTTTTAGTCATTAATATATTTTATGTTGATGTTTATAGTATCCATACCACACTTCTATTTGGATCATTTCATGTAATATTATTTTGATTTTCAAAGTGTATTATCAGTTTTATTAGGAATGGGTTATTCCATTGTTGGATAAGAAATTCAAGTAAGTTTGGTTTGTTTTTTTTATTTTTTATTAATTCATCTAACCATTTATTAAATTATTTTAAATTTGTTACATTTGTTATATGTACCTAATTAAACTCTTTTATATTTAAAAATACACGTTTTTCCTTACACCCATTAATAGTAGTTTACCCATAAGTGCTCTTGTAATTCATAGAACCGTAGTTTTCTATAAATTTTTTAGAATTCCTAAAAATTAAAATTCAATAATATAAAAAAATATTTATAAAAATTATAATCAACTAATTTTTAGTAAAATGAATATAAAACATTAATAATATATTTTTCACGTTACACACCCAATATGTTATTATTTCTTTATTTTGGTTAACTAGATAGACATTGATTGTTAGTTTACCCTCAAAATTAGTTTATAGTCTACTTGTACAACCATAATCAATGTAATTCTCTATATGTTAACCATAGATTCCACAAATCCAAAAAAAATACTGCCATCACATATTCATCAATGGGAATGTTAACAAAAACCAAGAACAATATATTTAATCTTATAAATAATATAATAATAAACATATAAATTCATCAAATTTTTTACCCATATCCCACCCCATGAGTTATACTTTGTTTTATTAATAGTATATATCCAATAGTATCATTTAAGTATAATGATGTTAGTATATTAATCTAACACCGCTATAAAACATCAACATTTCCTACAATTTTTTACAGATCAATTAGTTTACTTCATTTTAATCAACTATGTTTTTGTATAATGGTTCCACAATTCACATATAAGAGTTCATTCATGTATCCTATTAATATATACATTTTAAAACAAAAAATTAAAAAAATAACAGATTTTATATACATCATAATACAGATAAATTTACTAAAATAGAATTTAATACACAGATAATCTTATCATTGATCCTTTATGATTAATAGGCTATGATGGATCTATGGGTTCTAGTGGATTAGTATCATTTCATGTTTGATAATTCTTCAATTCAAATTTTGTGTCATATGAATTTTTAGCCGTTTAATTTGTATGATCATTATCGTAAAATCCTATATGTTTTGAAGTGGAAAACTTAATTGGTATATAGGTTCTATCCAAATTATATATTGTATGAGGAACCTTCTTTGAAATTGAAAATGTATTTGAGATGTGGAGATTATCTGAAATGGTGATTAATCCATAGGTGGGAATATCCAAAGTGATGCACTTTTAGTTTTATAAATTTAAACAGTGGTAGATGGGATTTTTTGTAGTGGGTTTTGAAGTGAATAGGAAGGATGACCACTTTGAGTACCACTTATAGAACCCCTACAAAATAGGCCACTCCACTCAACACCTTTAGTAGTTAGACTATAGATTATCTGTCTTATGGTTGAGTTTACATGAATGAAATTTTAAAAATAATAAAATAGTAGTAAAAGTCACTATAATTGTTATATAATGTATTTATTATACCCACTATAGGAACCAGACAACCAAATCCAATCTCTTTCATCCATAAATCATTTGAAAGTAGTTTATTTCTATCTACATATTCTATATTTTTCATAACCAACATAAGAATGAAGTTAATCATTTTTTATTTATATTTCTAATATTTATTAGAAATAAAAACATGGTATATATGGTAGCCGGAAATAATTACCTAGTTCTAATTGGAAAATCATGCAATGAAAAATAGGCAACAAACTATTATCAATGCTCACATACATAATTTTCAAACAAGGGAAAAAATTAAAAAACATAATAAAATAATTAAAAATGATTTTCAAGCCTACATGAAAGCATATGTTGTAGTCTACATGAATTTTTATTGTATATTTTTTAGGGAACCTTAAAATAGTTTACATATAAACTGTAAAAACAATATGCGTAATGTAAAAAATGGTTTTCATTTTAACTATGACGTCATTTTACATGTAAAATGACCTTATGGTTTACATGTTAACTATAATATATATTATATCTATTTAAAATATAGTTTATATTACAAAAAACAATAATTTTTTAATCAATTTGATTCTTAAATGATGTAATGTTTAATTTTTTGATTCTTTTTAAACATTTTTTACTAAATATTAAATATTTTTAAATTTTATTTAGGGAATAATAAATATAGTTATATTATGTTAGGAATAATAAGTTGTGTTTAAATATATCTAAGTTTCTATTTTATTATATATTCACTTCACTAGAATTTTTTTATAGAAACCCAAAACCGTATGAATATTTTTACTCAATTTTACATTTTAAATTATGAATGGTCTAGTTTGAATTTTATTCAAGAAATATAAATATAATTAAATTCAATAAAAAATGAAATTAAATTAAACATAACATTCCAAAACTAAATGTAGAATAATTATGTACTAATAGTACCCGCATAAAATAAAATATATTATCTAATAAATGATCTAGTAACACATTTAATTACTTTTATATATTACCCACAACTACTTTATATTCACAAGAATATCTGACAATTAAAATATTTGTGTTTTCATTTATTGTATATAGATCATGATAAATGGGGATAATGATGATTTAAACATCATTCCTACTAACATAAAAATATATATATGGGATTTCATCAATCAATATTCCTTGTTATATCATTGAATGAATCCACTAGAACTGCATCATAAAAACTAGTTCATGACTATAATAATCCAATATAACTTTTTTCCCATCAAATCCAGAAGGAGATATATTTCTTATATCAATACCTAGTATCCAATAACATGGAAAAAATTATTTTTCATTTTACATAATATCGCCCCATCATGTCATGTTCTCATACTTAGTTCTAGTTAAATTATAAAAAATATGTACACATTATAGTATAATGATTTTCATTCACAAACCAAAAAATTTGGACTTAAATAAAACAACATTATTTCTTTAGATATATATTCAATAAGGAAATACTTTATCTGAATTGGATATTAATAATAAAATTATTTAAATATTTATTCACATTATTAATAAACTAATCCGTGTTCCATCAATTTCAACCATACTGGATGCTCTTTGACATGAAATGATTCCCACCTTCTAAAATTTAATGAATGATTAATTATACATATAATTAGATTATGTCCTCTATATAAAATTAGAAAAATATTTTAATATATATGTGAAGTTGAATATACCATATACTAATTGAAAGAACAAACAAGATGTATTCAATCAATCAACTCATAGAAAAACCAGATTGTGAAATTTACCATCACCTAGTCTTAATGGATATATATCGTCAATTTATATAATCCAAGAATTATCTATATAAGGATAACTGATTGGAAGGAAAAAAATTCATATATCAATTTTCATCATTGATATTTGTTTGATTATATATCATATCACATAACATAAATACATTATACAATAATCCATAAAATTATGATCCATGTATCCTTCAACAACACAACCTTCATGATGATTCTTATTTTAGACATAAGACTTCATTATTAATGCATTTATATTAGTTGGATACATCTAATGAAAAGATACAAGACCCCCAACAAGTAATTGAATTGGAATAGGGTCTGTTGGCTACAACATGAAAGTGAAGAAATGGTCAAAAAATGCACTATCTCACACATAATTAATAGTTCCTCTTCTTATATTCATCTTAATAATATCTTGGACAACATTTTAGAAAAAAAAATTCAAAAAATTCACAACTAAATCACATCCAAATTTTCATTAATGGATATTAACTGAATGATTTAATTTGTAATGAATTCAAAAAAATGATGTGTATTTCATGGGTTTTTAGAGATTTCAATTTAAAATATCTTATGTTGTCCAATTTTGACATTTTTTGTGAATATCACTCAAAATCCTTGACACACCATAGTATTTCCCGACAATCATTTTCCACTAAAGGTTCTGTCACATCATAAGTAAGTGGAAACATACATTTCTATTTTCTAATATACATGGGATGTGATTAGACATTGATAACACTATACACTATGTCAAACCATGATCATATATCATCAACGGATGTCCCTTATAAATTTAGATAAATTTACCACTTAATGTTTCATATATTTTTCACAATGTTCCATAAGATTATTTTGTAACCTAAAAATTTGGATGAACAATAAGTCAAATAGTAGAAGTTAATTTTATTATCCTAACTATACATGGAATAAAAAGAATCATTTTTCTTCTTTTTATATTTTTTATTAACATTCCTATATGTAAAATTAATATCTCTTAATTCAATAATATCATTAAATCCGGACATAAGAAGGGATGAATTATTGGAAACAATGGTATTTTCAAACATTAGCTGATCATTCATATATTAACGATTCATTAAAAAGAATCAATGATGTCCTATGAAACATAATCTATGATGATATTTGAGCCTTATAAGGCATATATAAACATAAAAATTTTACATGATTGTCGTTCCATTCCTGATATATCCAAAAATGATTTCATAAGAAGAAAAGGAATTTATTATCCATATTGAGCTATCATCAATCTAAAATATTTCTATTGAAGAAGAATCATATGGGTTCACACGGACATTACAAATATTCTTCAACTCTAATATTAAATGTTTCATGTAAATATTTATATCATTGTATAGAAAAAATTTCCACACATGTGTTTACCGAACAATGTCAATGGGTTCTTCATACACATCCAAATAACAAATGTTATAAATCTGAATGAAAGATACAATATTTTGTGAAAAGTAATTATTATATCAAACTAATTAAAACCATCACATGATAGACCCAAATATTAATTATGCACCTCAGTCTAAAAATTGGATTATTATGCCTCAAATTTAAACCATGTGAATCCATATTTAGGATAAATAATCCTAATTTTTTAAAATATATTAAAATTATGGCTTCTCATATTATTTTTAATCTCATCAGAAAAGAATGTATTTTGGATCCTATGAATCAATGTAAATTTCCACATTACATTATGTAACACATTTTATGGTGTTCTATATGCATTTTTCTTCCAATTAGATGTACCCAAATCTTCCCAATCACTTATACCCATGGATTCCTCCTATAATCATCTATAATATTTTACGTAATAATGAATCCATTTAATATTAAATCAATAATTGTCAATTAACATACCTTCAATCTTATAATTTTATGAAACATATACATCAAAAGACATATTTTATTTCATTTAGGTAAAATTATCATTAATGGTAGTATTAGAAATGAAATACATTTTTATCCCAAGATAGAGTCAAATTATAAATTACTAAATTGTCATTTTATAAAAAAAATTATATATAGGAGTCTTGAAATCATCCATCATTTTTTCACTCTCTCAACATATTTCTTTTCCTTATTTTTCCCATGTGTACTCACAACATTGTATCCATTAATATATATACTTTATTTCTCAAGATAATAGATAAATAGAAGTTTATCAAATATCAAATACATCATTCCACACATTTTTTTCAATAATGAACAATATAATATTTTATTTTCACTCTATTGTGATACAATACATAATATTTATTTTGGAAGAAATTTTATTATATGGTTGCTATCATCACCCCAACAAAACAATGGTGATAAAAAATAATTATAAAAGGGAAGAATAAAATTCTTCATTCTGAAGAATTGTTAAATGAAAATTCTAAAAAAACACATTCTTTTTAAATATAGTTGTCATCCAATTTGTATCTTACATCCAGCTTATATAAATTTTGTTACATAAGAAACCTTATTATTAACCCAAATTGATTAAAATATAATTCCAACATTCTTTAAATCCATGAATATTTTGATTAATAATTCAAAACATTTTAGTTAAATTACATTTGATAATTTTTATATTTAATTTTTTTATTTAATTGATTTCTGTTTAAATTGTTTTTGATGGATTTAATTCCAACTAAAAACTTATGTCTTTATAAGCCTTTTAGAAAAAAAACATCCATCATTTGAATGTGAAATAAATCCAACTAAATATATCACTCATTGTCAAGGAAAAAATTTACTAAATATTTAAAACATCATCCAAACCAACATGAAAAATCAAATTATTAGTATAATGTTTTAGTCATGGGAATATTTCTAATTCTATCAAGAGAGAATTAAGTTTAACATTTATAAAGAGCATTATAATTAAAAAAAATTAATACCATTTTAAATATGAATTTTAGAAAAGAATACATTGGGATATCCAAAAAATAATATGAGATGTAATATACTATAATTTATGCCTACTCTCATGGACCTAGAAAGGGTATAATACATTGAAGAGGAAAAAAATACTAAAGCACATAGTTTAATTTGGTAGAACTTGTGAGTAGATATTAATTATAGAATTAATTTATTTCAAAAATTATTGTTAATATCTTTTACTCCACTTTAAATTGAAAATAATTATAAAAAATTTATAATCATTGGTTAATAAAAATTAAATACTTAATTGAATAATCTGATAACACGCAAATACATTAATAAAAAATAATAATAATACTATAGTTAATTTAAAAATAAACTAATAAAAGTTACAGTGAAAATAAAACTATACTGGATTTATGTATATACTTTAATATACTAATTTAAAAAAAAGACATCGAATATAATCACATATATTATGAAATATGAAACAAAAATGCATTTAAAATAACCTCCACTCAATGAATTGGGAATAATAATTAACTAAAATGATTTAAGGTAGTATTAGATAACTTGATAGAAAATAAAATTATAACTTTACGAGTAGATGATGACAAATTTTAACTCACAAATTTAATATTAAATATGAAATGAATCAAATGCATAATTATTGAGGGGAGAAAATAATGGAGAAGATTGGGGAGGCTTTCATCTATGGTATGGAGGAATTATGGATTGGGGGAGCTTGTGCTCATAATATGATGAAATATAATACCAATGTATTTTTATAACATTTTGGAAAGCTTACCAAATAGAAATGGTTTTTAATCAACCATTCAAATAAGGTATTGGCTTTCACTCTATAATAACTGTTATACTAAACCATTCCCTAAAAATTGTAGAATATTAGATGTAGTTTTTAAATGATATATGAACAATAACCTATAAATTCATTTTTTATATGAATTAGATGTATTTATGCACAACCCCACTAACTGTCGAGTTTAGAGGGGGTTCAAAACCACCTCAAATAAATTTATCTGTATTTTTTTCATATATGGATTGATTTTCGTGTAGGTTTTATCAAAACTACCACTAATTTATTTAATACTGCCGCTATATTTTCAGCTGGATATTTTTGGAATCATATATGTGCGAGTTTTTGTTTTTAATATTAATTTTCGTTCTATAATTATTATATATAATGCAATTTTTTTAATGATATAATGGGTGTTTACAACAAACTCTAATATCATAAATTTTAAGGGGTTTTGAACCCCCATTAATTTATTAAAATAATGGGGGTTTCAAAACCCCATTAAATTATGAGATTTTTGGGGTGTTTGAACCCCCTCTAATTTATGAAATGAATGATGGTTTGTTAAGGGACACTACTTACTTATATTAAAGGTGTTTTTGATCTCCCAATAATTTATGAAATTTGAGGGTGTTTATGAATTTCTTTTAATCCCATAGATTAGAGGGGGTTTTAACCCATACCAATTACTGAAATTAGAGGTGGCTCTGAACACCCCTATAATTTTTAAATTATATGAGTTTCATGAAATACTATAAATCACATAGATTAGAGGGGGTTTAACCCCCGTTAATTTTTTTGAATCAATCCAATATAAATTCGAATTTTATGATATATATTTCTGTGGGAGAATGTGTGTGTGTGTATATATATTACATAAATACAATATATAAAAGTATTAAAATATTTTTCAATTATGTGTATATATATATGTAAATTATATAAAATCATTAAATAAAAAAAATTAATATTAAAAAAATGTATAAATAAATTAATATTCAAATAAATGATATAAATGTAATTATAAATATCTTAATTTAATTATATAACATTTATATCTGGTTTTATGAATATTGTAACAACCCGATATTTTATGAGAATTATTATTTTAAATTTTATTGATATCTTGTGTTGTACGCGATAACAAAATTAGTTTGTTCTATACGCAACACCGTATTAGCTTACAGTATAAAAAACAATAATCTTGGATCGTGTTACACACAATTTAAAGTTCGTTTGATAGAAGTTATTTTATGCAACATTAAGTGTATATATATATATATATTCAATTTATAAATGAAATATGGTTGGATACTATTATACGCAACAACAAATGAATCTTTCACTACATGCAACCCTGACTTGGATTTCATTACACACAACTGCGACCTTCCACGATAGAGTGTGTTATACGCAATACCAAGTTTCACTAAATGAGATATTATTATAATATTATTATGAACTACCCGTTATGAATAGTAATACCCACTTTTTGAAATTTTAAAAATTATATCTTTCAAAATGGACTTCATTTTTGGATTCTGAATATCGAAATTAGCCTAGGGTGAAATTTTGGTATTTTTCTGAAAACTTTCAATTTTTGATGAATAGTGAAAACACTATGTTAATATTTATAAACCCGACTTTTTATTTAAATGATTATTTATTTTATTTAAATTTATATTAGGTAAAAATTGATACATAATACCTATATATGATCAATTTAATTCATTTGAGTCATTTTATAATAATTTTAGATATATTGAAATTTTATTGAACTTTTCACCGTCTTTTACCCACCTCCTATGAGAATTTAAAATTTTACATAAAAAATAATTTTACCGCTTCAGTGAGTGGAATTTAAAAAATATAAGAAACACAGTTAATATAATGTAGTAAAATTTAGTTCAATAAGTTAAAAATAATTTTTGGTGAATAGTAACTTTTTACTTTTATTTACCATGGTTAAATGTAAATAGGGTAATTAAGGGTAAAAATGATTTTATTATTACCCTAAAACATGTCCTAATTCTATTTGATAACTTCAATTCTACCAGAAACAACCTTATGAATAAAATATGACTATTTAGGTCCACTTGGATTAGATTAGGACATTTAATATTATTTTATTTAAAGAAGAGTTAAAATAGTTAAAATCAAAGTTTAATAACTAAAACATTTTTAATATATGGTTATAAGTAAGATAAATTAGACTATAAATAGTCATTAGAAATATAAAAATATTTCCTACGTAATGGTAGTTTATTTAGAATTTTTACGCATTAAATAAGAAATGTTATTTATGACAAAATGGTGATGCAGTAATTACCTAAATAATAAAATATTAAAATAATGGATATTATAAATACCCAAATAAATGTAATTTGAGACTTTTTATGAATTCCACTAATTTTCAAGGTTAATATGACATGTTATTATTTATTTAATTAACTTTTTTCGAACTAATCGTGCTTTTATGATTTTGAGAAAAATCAATTACCAAATAGTGTCAAAATTGACATAAAATCAATTTTTTAAAAAATATTATATTATTAATTGTTATTATATTACTAAAAATCATAGGGTCGACCAAATGACTTAGATAAGGTTATATATATTAATAGAGAACCAGATGGGGTTTTTTTGTCTACTTATAGTTAGTCTATTAACCATATACTATATGAAAATAATAAGACACAGTAAAAGTTAAATTATTTAATTTAGAGTTAAATATAGAAGATACAGTTAAAATAGTAACCTAAACATGTCTAAAACCTATTTTTTTGAGATTATTTTGACCCATCCTCACTTTTTCTTCGAAATAAATCAATTTGGAGCTATTATAACCTGAACATGACTTTATTTTAAAATAATATTTTATGTTTTTCCAAAGGTGCCCCTCTCCACCCGTATAAAAAGGGAACCCCTTCCCTCTTCTCTTCACACCCTTTTGAGCATTGAAGGTCGGCCAAACCCTACCCATTTCTCTTCTCCACTTCCTTGGAAACATTCTTGAGGTTCTGGTCTTCTCAGAAGACCAAATCTACTTCCTTAAGAGGAAGCTTAAAGGAGGTGCGTCGAAGAAGAAGTAATATGTTCTTCCGATTCTCTCAAGTTTTTTTCTTCTTCTACTTATTCTTCTTTAGTTGTCTCATTATAAAGTAATAAAATCAGTATTAATTATGTACTGATATGTTATTATAAATATGAAACAACCATATTTCACCTTCAATCCATCCAATGGAAAACAAAATCACCGCACGTGCATATGTATGGAATACCGTCTCCACGTCGTGGTCTAATCTGTTTTTGACCACCACCTTACTTGGATGGGTATAATGGTGTAAATAAATAACTATATATGATTATTGTAAATTTATATTGATTCTTAAATATTATACATAAACTTAAATACAATTCCACGATCATGAGAATGATATCATCACTCGTGCGTACGTACGGACTACCGTCTCCACGATGCGTTGAGATTCATTATCCATGTTAACCATTCATGAATGATTATAAAGTATATATAATTAATAATAATAAAATATATGGAATAATAATGATACTGGATTTATGTATAAATATATGTATGTCATCTACTTAATTCCATTCAATTCAATAATGAAACGGAAACAGCGTTCATGCGTACGTACGGTCAACCGTCTCCATGAACGGTGTATTTCATTCCATTTATCGATCTATCATATATATATGTATATGCTGAGTATATATAATATATAAATCATGTTTTACATTCTGGAATTAAGTAAATCAGGATATAATTAATAATATCAAGAACAAAAAGTCGAAACACATACTATAAATGAAACGATTTTACCCAAATAGCTCCTTTTACATCGAATTTACAAAACTACGGGTAATATAAAGTCATAAGTAAAATATATATGATATCATAACAATGAATATGATTCTGTAATAAGTCAATGACATTATTTAAATCATTATAAAGGAGGTTTGGATACATATGAAGCATATCTGACATAAGGTAAGGGATAACTATTCCAATCTCGCCCTTATATGAGATTGTTTATTCCTAAGTATTTACAGGGGGTTTGGTTATCATCCATGCCCCTTTTTTCTAAAAATGTTTTCATGTATGTTTAATGGTCGTTTTACCCATTTTTAAATTTTACCACATGTTATGAAAGGAATCTTACCTTTGTTTACCACACGAGAAACTTTTTTACTTTTCTGACAAAAGTACGAGGAGAATGTTATTTTTAACTTATACAGGTGAACATATTTTTACGGTTTCATAACACCTCATTTTCAAGAAGATTCATCTACAAGATTGCCTGATTATTTTCAACAAAACCCTTTTCATTTAAGATATCATGGAATTTTGTGAAAAGAAAATGCTTTTGAAGAAGAAAGGATATTTTCCTCAAGAATTCATTTCAAGTGTTTTATCAAAACTATTTTCCATCTAAAAATCACATTATTTAATATGTTTATGTTTCAAGTATAATGTCTCCATTATTTAAATGGTTTGATTTTTCTTATGATGAAATTATATCCATTTTTTTGTATATGGATAATGTTATTATGGCATGATGTTTAAGAGTCTCATTCTATTACATGGGTTATGCTATGATGTATGATTTATTATTTTGTGTCACACGAAAGAATGATTTCATTATGAGAAGGGTGGGACCTATATCTCCCTCCAATGCATTGGGCAATGATTTATATCTCATGAGATAGGCATGGCTGGAACGGTAAGTTAATCCAGTTCAGTGTTACAGGACTGAAACGAGGAGTGAACTCGATAAAGAAAGGGACATTGTCCAATAATATGGTTATGGAAGTAATGTCTTGGATACTATGGAAATCATAACATGTGCTTAATGGTTTCCACAATTATATGCTTTATTCCAATGCTATTTTATCATGATTGAGGATCCATTATGATATATGCCTTACGTACTTCTAAGATTTATGTCTTTGCTCCAGATTTTGATGTTTAGATTTTATGTTCAAGTCTTTGCATTCAAATGTTTGTGGATTGTTTTATGTTCTCTATGTTTACCCTTACTGAGCATTTGAGCTCACCCTTTTTATGTTTTATTTTCCCCAGGTTATAATGAAAGATTTTAGGTAAGAAAACCGAAAGGGGAAGATCTTTATAGGATATGCTGAAGATATTTCACCATGATTAGAAGATTACGTTTCGAGTTTCCAAAGACACTAAACTAATACGATCTTTGGGCGTCTATTTTTGTCATGTATTAAATATTCCGAAAAATTAAGGTAATTTACATGTACGTCAAGCATTGGGTCTCTACAAATACAATACATTTTAGTTACGATTTATATAATACATAAAATATATTAAATACATTTTTATTGTAGATTTATATATAGATACATATATATTATATTATGAATATATATATATATAATGAAAACACCAAATAATATATATATATTATAATTACATTATTTTTATTGTGTAATTATATTATATATACTATATTATATAAATTTCATTATACATAAATTTAAATATATTATATAATTATATAATATAATAATATTGTATAATTATATGATATATTTATATAGTATATAATATAACATACCATATTAAATATAAATTATTTTATTATACATATATATTAGTTAAATATATGAGAAATTTTTAATATATGAATGTATTTAATTTTCTAGTGTAATTATATGTACAAATTCTATAATATAAATATATATAATAACATCCATTAATATATTATATTAATGTACTTAATATAATTTTTATATAATGAAAATCATAAAATAAATGTATGATATATATATATATAACCAAAATATAATATTTATAGTTTAAAATATATGTGTACTAATAATTATTATTATTAATATTATTGTTATAGACACACCCAAATATTATTATATAAAAATAAGTTTGTATATATATATATATAATATAAATACATAAATATATACACACACACAAAAATATAAATGTGTTTATTAATCTTTGTATAAATGTATTTTTTTATGAAAATATAATTAGTCATAAATACATTACACACACACACACACTCACACAAATATATATATATATATATATATATAACTATAGACATTTCTATAATATATATATATTATCAAATATGTATTTATCTAAATAATATAATAGTAATGTATTTCAAAAACAGAAAAAAAAAATTTGGGCAGTTATATGGACACAAACCATATAACCATTTTAGTTGGTATCAATCCCTAACGTGTTTCCTTGTTCCCACCAGACAGACTATTACTTGATAGAGACACTGCATTCTCAGGGGGGCAAGCATGTGGTGGGGGCTATGTTATAAGTCAAGAGCATGGGTGTCGGGGTACCTATGGGCTATCAGATGGGGCATGACCAAGGAAAAAGATGGTCTATTTTTGGGTGGTGATGTCACGACCCGACCCTACCCGGGCTCGAGCTGCAACTACCCCTATCTCGCCTCCATATTCCAGGGGCTAGAGACAAGTGCCAAAGGCAACACAACTCGGGGAGGCCTTTGACTAAGTACCTGTACACACACACGCAACCCACTCAATGCAAAAGTGCAGAGTAAAAGGAATAGTAAAGTAACCACTGATATAAATAAACCCCAAATGTGCATCGACCTCTAAATAGTACAATGTAAGTACTAAAGGTAAACTGAAAATAAAAGGAAAAAACATGCACCTAACCAGAAAAGTGCCACAACCCGGCAACAGGTAACCAAAATTAAACAACTGGAAAACCTCCCACATGGAAACCCCTCTGCGACCACCGTACGCGGTCCAAGCTCATGAAATCCTAAGCTCCTCGGTAGTCATGACCAACATGTCTGTCGTCTGCAAGGGAACACCAAGTGAGGGAAAATCACAAGGATGAGTGAGTATAATAATACTCAGTAGGATACCCTGAAGGCTCCATGGAGCAACAAAGGAGGTACTGAAGGGGTAAGCAGTAGATCGAACAGACAATAGTAAAGGAGTACAATAGAGAGTGCAGTAAAGAGTACAGTTGAACCCAAAAAGGGGATGGAAGTAGACTCGTCCAAACACAAGGAGATAGAAATGGTGAGAAGATTAACTTCTCTTCGAGTATTCAGTACCTATAGGAAAAGATTATACTCACCCAACCACGAGAAGCTAGACACAGAAAGCACGTGGCATACCCTGCGCGTCTTCGCCTCTCTTGGAAGGACAGCAACCAAAACCCAAGAAGTGGGTACTGGAGAAAGGAATATACATATCCATATGCTCAAACAAGTACCCGAACAATATTGTAAGGGGATCTCCATCTCATATCTCATCCTAAGAAAGTAAGTCACCAACAGTTCCAGAAGTAAACACCATTGATGCCCAGCATCCCACCCGTCTTCCCTGAACTATAAGTCAAGGGGCTCAAATCACCGCACCTTGACACTATCCACTTTGGGAGGTACTAACTCACCCACATGGTTTTACGTCACGTCTCAAGGACGCGTCTTGGTGGGGAAATCACCCCTCGTACTTGAGAGTTCTTGGGAAAGTCAAACCACACCTCGTCACTATTACACAGTTGAGGGGCCTTCTCAAAGTCAAGATGTCACATCACTGACCCGTACAACCAAGGGTCCCGCTCTAGTAGTCATGGAGAAAAGCCATAGACTAGCCTAGTAAAAAGGACTGAGTCTGAAAGAAGTCTTCGGGTAACCCACTGCCCAGTCCCGCTAGAGGGTATACCCTTAGTGTTCGTCAGGTAACCCACTGGCCAGTCTCAGCTAGAGGGTAAACCCTAAGAGGCGTCGGGGAACCCATTTCCTAGTCTCTGCTAGAGGTTAAACCCTAAGAGTTCATTGGGTAACCAACTTCCCAGTCTCTGCTGGAGGGTAAACCCTAAGAGGTCATCAGGTAACCCAATACCCAGTCTCTGCTGGAGGCTAAAACCTAAGTGGTCGTCAGGTAACCAACTATCATGTCTCTACTGGAGGGTAAACCCTAAGATGTCAATGAGCAACCCACTGCCCAGCCCCGCTAGAGGTTAAAACCAAAGAAGGTGATGAGCAACCCACTGCCAGCCCCGCTGGAGGGTAAACCCAAAAGTGCTCTGTCCGTCTCTTCTGGATGGTACAACACTGGCCAACAAAACACGGAGTGGGTATCACTTAACCACCCAAATCTAGAACAACCTAGGGGAAACCACTCAACCCCGCTTGTCTAAACCATCGTGAACAGGACAAGGGGGAAACCCACTCATCCCTGCTGGTCCAAACCATCGAGAAGAGGAGGACCCTCTATGTTTCGAGAGGTCAAAGGTATGTAAAGTAGAACACGACACACACATGGGGCTCACACGATGTGTGGACCCAACTCATCAACAAACCAAGAACACAAACATTATTAGGTACAAACTACAACATGTACCTTCAAGCATTCCCGTATACTCCCAGATTATACCACATTTCCATCCTAAAGGCTATAGTGCACACGACACCCAATGTCAATGCAAAAAGGCGTAAATGTAACTTCCCCAACCTTCTTCCTCCATGGCTCTAGCTTGGTCAACCAAATCTTCTTAAGCATTCACTTCACTCTCCCAAGAGTGAACACAATCACACAACAAGGGTTCTCTACAAACACCGCAGGAAGAACCACCACTGGCACACCTTCAATGCTCATTTAATAAGATATCAGATGAGTCTTCACACATCCAAATGGAACATATCGTTGTAATCCTCATGAAAAAGCATGCGAGATCAACTATTTACTCACCTCCAATAGATATCTGATGAAGAATTCGACCAACAATGCTTTACGAACGAACGACATCACGTGGTCCTGAGCATCGGTCCCGAAAATAGTCGAGCGCATCACACCATTGCGATCTCCTCGGAAAGACACGTCAAATTGACTGCTTACTTGCGTGGATCGGATGTCTGGAGAAAAAGATACATTTCGCTGTACCGCACACTAGCGGTGCTTCGTGGGACCCACATCACAGTCTTGAAGAACTACAAATGAATCACTCCATTGCGATCCTCTCAGAAAAGTACACAACATTGACTACTCACTTGTCGAAAACAGACACCCGGTGAAAGAGATAGAATTCACCTCCAACGCCCGAAACGACCCTCGTAGAGCTCGCATCACCATGCTAAATTAAAGCGGGTGGATTGCACCATTTAAATTCCCACAGAAAAAACACCACGAAACGACTAATCACACACCCTGATCGGACGTCCGATGAAAAAGTTACAAATTGTTTTGCGCAGCTCGAAAGACGGGTCGTGGGGCCCACACCTGAACTCCGGCTTCAACACCCGGAAACCCGTTGGAAATATTCGTCTTGATGCAAGGGTCGCAACACCGCTGACGAAATTCAAAACGGACTTCGGATGTGTCTACACCACCCAAAACAAGAACGCTAGGGAAAACACCAATCCACATAAAGGGCATGTCACACCACCGAGGCCCCTGTCTCGGGGATTAAAACCCCCAAAACCATTTCAAAATGATCGCCTTGCTTCAAGGAACGCGTTGCTGCTAACGGTGTGTGAATCTGACACCTGGTCGAAATTTTATGAGCGTTTTATATTTTAAAGGACGAAAATATGTGGGTCGGACCGATTCGACCGGCCCACCATGGCTGAACCGGCCAGCGGTTCTCACGGGCCGGATGCCTCCCCCGGACTGGCTGGGGCCGGGCCGGTTCCACTTTCACAGGACCCGGATACCGTGAGTCCGTGTCTGGCAGCGGAGGTCCGAAGACCCCAGTCTCCCCTCGCGTCAACCAGCCAAGCAGCCGGTTCCCATGTCGCATGCTCCAGTTGGCACCCTCGACGACCCCTCTGACCGCTTGCCTCCACCGGCCTCCGCTCGCCCTCACTCGGCCGACACCCACGGCCACATGCCGCTCCCCGATCGTGCCGAAGCTGCCTCGCATAGGCACCCTACTGCCGACCCGCCGAAGACCACCCGGTGTACAATCATGCCGCCGAGTCGGCTCACTGCTTCCACTGGGTGGAACCACCGCCACTGCCGGGGAAGACCGTCGGGCCGCCTGGAAGGCCGGATTCTCGCCGGAAAACACCTCACTCACCCCAATCTCCAACTTGCAGATTCGGATGCCTCGAGACTCCAAACAAAAATCCGAAATGTGTGTCGGAATGATCAGAAAGTATACTACTCATTTATGGGCTTCACTCAAAAATCAGACAACAATACGATGCTACAAATTGAGATCAAAGTAAGTGCGGGAATTAAAAATCTAAACGCACGATCCTACCTCTCGGGCGTAGCCCAATGATTTGCGAGGGATCTTCCGGATATTCAAACACCATGGAGAGGAGGTATGGAGGAGAGGGAAGAGGTATTGAGGTTCCCTTGAGATCTCCTTCCACGAGAGAACAAATTTGGGAAATAGTGGTGAGTATTGCTTAATTACAGAAAAATATTTAAAAAGTTTAATTAATTAAAACACCCCCATATTGACCCGCATTCGAAACTCTCGATAGGTTCGAGGTTAAGCCTCCCCAAGGGTAAACACCTCCTCCTAACCACAACGGTGGTTTCAGAATTTTAATTTGATACCCTGGTCAAAATTTATACAACTTAATGCCTGAGGCTGCTAAATTACGAAAACGCCCCTATGGCCATTTTCCACAGAAGGGTCGATGTCACAAAAATTACAACCCTACTATGGTAAACTGCACACTCAAGAGTCAACGGTGCCCTCGGTTTTCCCATCTGAGATATCATTTAAGATTTATTCCATTTATTTGGAGTTCCCAGTGTGAACGCACTAAATATTTATTTCTGGACACACCGGGGCTCGGAATCGTACGACATCTAAAGGAGCTGCTCTTGAATAACATCATGAAAATTTCCAAAGTCTATTATAGAAAACACTGGGTTCTTACATCATTCCCTCCTTCAAGATTTTCATTGCCTAAAAGAAAAACTAGGGGAACAACTCAGTGTACTAAGCCAACAGCTGGCTCTCCTGTACCCAGAAGAACTCTTGCATAGTTTTTTGTCACTGTGCAGGGACCGAAGGATTTGGTTCGTTCACATGGGGTCTACCATCACCAATGACGTGCATAGGTTCATGCACACATCTTCTCAGCTGATTCACATGGGAGACGTTATGCACCTAAACCAACCTTTGGGTTTAGGGCATGGCGGTGGGGACCTCGTCGTCCCTTCGCATGGTCTCAAATGGTCCGAAGGTCCTCGGGGGTACCTCACCTCCTCGGCCAAACCTCTACATCGCACACCATGACTGGAATCACCGTTTGGACCTAGGAAAAAGCCCAGTAATTCCCTCCTTCAGAATATCCATATGGTGAAACGCCCAAGGATATATGGTTACACAATATTTCACAGTCGATGTCCCATGACTGAGACTCCCTTACACGCTTGAAAGGTGAAGGATTCACCACCATCGACTAAAGAGAAAGGTTTCACGCCTTCTCTTCCACTAACATAGGGTTACACCGATGCCATGTGTCACCCTAGTAACAACTCAATCAAGGAGAAGGGAGAAAAGAGAAATTCACACAAAAAGTCTAACAATTCTACTGCAAAAAGTAGAAGAGCTGTAGAGCGTACCTATTTTCAATTCATGCTCGGCAGGATCATAAACATCCAAAGCTCGCGGCTTTCCCTGGTCACAACTATCACCTCTCATGCCCTAACGTGGACCACCTAGTGGTGATTAGAAGACCTCATAATTTCTTCCCACACTTCCATCTCCTCCTGCTCATCTTCTAGCACCACCTCACTGGGAACTACTCTGATCATAGCGCTGCCTCTTAAATGGTGGTGTGCCTGCTGCCTGCCTGAAGTTCTCAGCATATCTGGTCGGGCAGTCCAGTGCCAAGTGACCTCTCCCATCACAAGCATAGCACTGGTGCTCTTTGGGCTGCCCTAGTGCACTCTGACGCCACTGTGGTGTATGACCACGGCCCAGAGTCCACTCAGAGAAGGGTCTCCTCAGCTGAGGCCCTGCACTTTATTTCCATTGTGGTTCATGACCACATCTATGAAACCAGTGGTGGGAAGGCCACCTGCGTCGAGGTTCTGCAATCCGGCACTTGCTAACTGTGGCAGACGTCTCGGCTCTGTCATGCCTACTGCCACAACCAACTGTAAAATGTGACAGGAAGCTCTCTTTCACCAACCCCTACTCTAGTACCATGAAATATGTGGGGATACACAATGGTACGATGATAGCATGAATCTCTCTGCAAAGACCCTGTTTCAACATCCATGATAGAATGTTTCCTTCATGGAACATGTCCGAGTAAAAATGTGCATAGTCCGTGAACCAAGTTTCGTACTTAGTCACCTTCATCCCTCCCTGCTAAAACTGCAAAAGCTCCTGGATCCGAATGGAGTGTAAGAAGGAGGGGTAAAACTCCTCACAAAATAGTAGCTGAATGTCGCCCCACAAAAGTGACGACTCACCGAGTAACTGAGTCACCAGACTACACCAATGCCCAGCTGCTCCGTTGAAAATGGTTGCCGGACAATGCCACCATAAGATCTGCCGGTGTCTGGACAAGCCTGAAGTGGTGATCCACTGCCTCTAGCCAAACCTCTACTGCCAGAGGGTTTGGCTCACCACTAAACCTCAGTAGTCTCTATCGTTGGAAGTCACGGTGCGCGCTCAAGCTACACTCAAGCTCTGTCTACTCTGCAGGAGCTGTCTACTTCTCACCAGGTGGGGGTGTAACAACCATCCCACCTAGAGAAAGGGGCTCACATGATGGGTTCTGGACTGAGGCCTCATAGCTCACAGGGTCATCTTCATGAACCAAAGATAGTATCTTGGCTGGTTGTTTTCATGGAGACATCCTAAATTTTACCAAGGAGTGTCGCGATCAGATGATCATATATGTATATATAACAGTCACAACAATGGGGAGTTTACTCAAGAAGGACAGTTATGGACTCGATCCTATGTGATGCACAAACCAATTACCCCACAACGAGTGTCTCAGCATGCCTAGTCGACAAGCAGGTTATCAAGGTCCTGGTGAATGGATATGTCGGTCTCCGTACCATCACTGGACTCCCTGGCCTGAGAGCCGATCTCGAGACACATTGAAACTGTTTCCCTAGATCCCAAACAATCCATTTTTAGGGATACCTGAACAACGTCCCAAGGAATGAACCACCTCTGATACCACTTTTTCACAACCCGACCCTACCAAATCTCGAGCCGCAACTACCCCAACCCCGCCTCCATAGGCCAGGGGCTGACGACCAGCACTGAAGGTACAACCACCCGAGGAGGCCATTGCCTAAGTGCCTATACATACACATGCATCCCACTCAAAGAAGAAGTGCAGAGTAAAAGGAAAATTAAAGTACTCACTGATATAAACAAACCCCACAAGTGCATCAAACTCTAAATAGTACAACGTAAGTGTTGAAGGTAAACTGAAAAGAAAATTGAAAAACACACGCCCAACTAGAAAAGTGCCACAACCCGACAACATGTAAACAATGGTAAAAAACTGGAGAGTCTCCCACCTGGAAACCCCATTGAAACCACCGTATGTGGTCCAATATCCTGAACTCCTAATCTCCTCGATATTCATGACCAACCTATCTGTCATCTTCAAGGGCACACCAAGGGCGGGAAAATCCCAAGCAGGGGTGAGTATAAAAATACTCAGTAGGATACCCCGAAGGCTCGAGGGAGAAACAAAGAAGGTACTGAAGAGGTGAGAAATATATCGAATAGAGAATTGTAAATGAGTACAATATAGAGTGCAATAAAGAGTACAACTCAACGTAACAAGGGGAAGGAAGTAGACTCGTACAAACACAAGGAGCTAGAAACGACGAGAATATGAACTTCTCGTCGAGTCTTTTCTACCTATAGAAGGAGAGTAGACTCTTCCAACCACGAGAAGCTAGACATAGAAAGCATGTGGCATTCCCTACGCATCCTCGCCTCTCCTAGAAGGAGAGTAACCAAAACCCATGAAGTGGGTACTGGAAAAGGGTATATACATATCCATATGCTCAAACATGAAACCCGAACAAGATCGTAAGGGGATATCCATATCATAGCTCAGCCAAAGAAATTGAGTCGCCAATAATTCTAGAAGTAAACAACATCCATGCCCAGCATCCCACCCATCTACCGTGAACTAAAAGTCAAGGGGCACAAATCACCGCACCTTGACACAATCGGCTTTGGGCGGCACTGACTCGCCCACATGGTTTTAGGTCACGTCTCAAGGATGCGTCTTTATGGGGAAAGAACCCCCCCCCCCCCCCCCGTACATGAGAGTTCAGGGGAAAGTCAAACCACACCTCATCACTATCACACAGTCTAGAGGGCTTCTCAAAGTGAAGTCTTCACATCACTAAACCATACAACCAAGGGTCCCGCTCTGATCGTGATGGAGAAAAGCCACAGACTAGCCTAGTAGAAAGGACTTAGTCTGAAAGAAGTCATCGAGTAACCCATCGCCCAACACCGCTTGAGGGTAAACCCAAAGAGGTCATCGTGTAACCCCCTGTATAGTCTCTGATGGAAGGTAAACCCTAAGTGGTCGTTGGCTAACCCACTACTGAGTCTCTGGTGGAGGTTAAACCCTAAGAGGTCGTTGGGTAACCCACTTCCTAGTCTCTGTTGGAGGGTAAACCCTAAAAGGTCTTCGGGTAACACACATCCTAGTCTCTCTAGGAGGGTATACCCTAAGTGGTTGTTGGGTAACCCACTGCCAAGTCTCTGCTAGAGGGTAAACCCAAAGAATTCATCGGGTAACCCACTTCCCAATCTCTACTAGAGTGTAAACCCTATGAAGTCAATGATAAACCCACTGCACATCCCAGCTTGAGGGTAAACCCAAAGAAGTCGATGAGAAAACCACTACCTAGCCCCGTTGGAGGGTAAACCCCGAACTGATCTGGCCATCCCTAATGGATGGTACAACACTGGCCAACAGAACACTTAGTGGGTATCACGCAACCACCGAACTGCAGAACAACCCAGGGGAAACCCCTCAACATTGTTGTTCTATTCCATCGACAATAGGAGGACCCTCTATGTCACGAGAGGTCAAAGGTACAAAAATTAGAACGCGGCACACACATGGGGACCACAAGACGTGTTTCCCCAACTCATCTCCAAACCAAGTGCACAAACATTCTCAGGTATAAACTACAACATGTACCACCACGAATTCCCGTATACTGCCATAGTATACCAAATTTCTAGCACAAGGGCTATCATGCACTCGACAACCGATGTCAACGCAAAAACGCATAAATGTAACTTCTCCAACCTGATTCCTCCACATCTCTAGCATGACCAACCATATCTCCTTAAGCATTCACATCACTCTCCCAAGAGTGAACGCGATCACATGAAAAGGGTTCTCTACAAAAAATATAGGAAGGACCACCACCGGTACACCTTTCATGATCATTTAATAAGATCTTGGATGAGGCTCCACACATCCAAACAGAACATACTGTTGTAATCCTCGTGAAAAAATATGCGAGATCGAATATTTACTCGCCTCCAATTGATATCCGAAGAAGAATTCGACCAACACTGCTTTAAGCCCGAACAGCATCCCGTGGTCACTAGCCTCAATCCTGAAAATAGTCGGGTGCATCAAACTGTTATGATCTTCTAGGAAAGACACATCAAATAGTCTGCTTAATTGCATGGATCAGATTTCTGGAGAAAAAGATGCATTTCACCATACCGCACACGAGCGGTGCTTCATGGGACCCACATCATAGTCCTGAAGTGCTACAAATGAATCGCAGCCTTGCGATCCTCTCGAAAAAGTACATAATATTGACTATTCACATGTCCAAAACAGACACCCGGTGAAAGAGATGGAATTCACCGCCAACGCCTGAAACAACCCTCATGGGGACCTCACCACCGAGCTGAATTAAAGTGGGTGGATTGCACCATTGCAATGCCCGTGGAAAAACACCCCGAAACCACTACTCGCATGCCCCGAACTGACGACCAATGAAAAGGTTAAAATTGTTGTGTGCAGCTCAAAAGACGGGTTGTGGGGCCCACGCGTCAACTCTGGCTTCAATGCCCGAAAACCCCTTGAAAATATTCTTCTTGATGCTAGGGTTGCAACACCACTGACAGTGCTCAAAACGGACTCCAGATGTCTCTGTGCCGCCCAAAACAACAACCCTGGGGAATACACCAATCCACTTAAAGGGTGTGTCGCACCACCGAGGCCCCCCGTCTCGAGGATTAAAAAACCCAAAACCATCTCAAAATGGTCGTCTTGTTTTAAGGAATGTGTCGCCGCTGACGGTGTGTGAATATGACATATGGCTGGAATTTTATGACCGTTTTAAATTTTAAAGGATGAAAATAGGTGGGCTGGGACGGTTCGGCCGACCCACCACACCTGAACCGGCCCGCGGTTCGCGCGGCCCGGTTGCCTCGCCCGTACTGGCTATGGCCAGTCTAGTTCCACATCCACAAGACCTGTATACTACTGGTCTGTGTCTGCCAGTCGGGGTCCGAAGACACCGGTCTCCCCTCACGTCAACCGGCCAAGCGGCCGGTTCCCAGGTCGGGCGCCCCAGATGGCGCCCCGATGACCCCGCTGACCGCTCACCTCCGTCTGGATCCGATGGCCCTCACCCGACCGACACCCGCGGCCACCTACCGCTCCCCAATTACGCCGACGCCGCCTCACACGACCACCCTACTGCCGAGCCTCCAAATATTTCCTGACCAATCGCCGTGCTCTGAGCCGGCCCGCTGCTTCCACCGTGTGGAACCGCCATCGCCTTGGAAGACCGTCAGACTACCTGGAAGGCCGGATTCTTTCCGGAAAACACTTAACACGCCCCGATCATTGACTTGAAGCTACAGATTCCTTGGGACTCCAAAAAAAATCTAAAACGTGCATCGTAAATCTCAGAATTCATACTACTCATTTATGGGATTCACTCGACGATCAAACAGCAATATGACGCTACAAATTGAGATCAAAGTAGCTGCTGGAATTAAAAATGTAAATGCACGATCCTGCCTCTCAGGCGTAGCCCGACGCATTGCAAGTGATCTGATGGTTCTCAACCACCTGGAGAGGAGGTATTTAGGAGAGTGGAGAGGTCTTGAGGTTCCCTTGAGATCTCCTTCTGCCGGAGAACAAATGGGTGAAAGAGAGTTGAGTTATGCTTATGTAAGGAAAATTATTTAAAAAGATTGATTAATTAAAACTCCCCCATATTGAACTGCATCTGAAACTCTCGACGGGGTTGAGGTTAATCCTCCCCTAGGGTAAACACCTCCTCCCAAGCACAACAGCAGTTTTGAAATTTTAATCTGATACCCTATTCTAAAGTCATAAAACATAACGCCTGAGGACGCTAAATTACAAAAACACCCCTGGGGCCATTTTCCCCAGAAGGGTCGCGCCCATGAAAATTACACCCCTCCTAGGGTAAACGGCATGCTTCGGACTCAACGGTGCCCTAGGTTTTCCACTCTGAGCTACGGTTTAAGAGTTATTCAATTTATTTTGAGTGCCCAGTGCGAACATACTAAAAATTTATTTCTGGCCTCATCGGGGATCAGAATCGTACACCGTCTGAATGCGCTTCTCTGGAATAACATCAAGAAAATTTCCAATGTATTTTATAGAAAAAATAGTGTTGTTATAGGTGATATATTTTCCATGGACAATGGAGGAGCGTTGGAAAGTGTAGGATGTTAGTGGGTGAGTTAGAAGATAAATTTTGTGGTGTCAGGGTTCCTGGGGGTTATCATGTGGGTGTCTGCACACCTCCATGATAAATAATAAAATTAATGTGAAGCATTACCAACACTAAAAAATTTCTCATTAGATTGGGAGAAAAGTGAGGAATGATTTGAAAGTCCACTAATAAAAGATGATTAAAACTTCTCCTAAATTAACAACTTCTAGTAATATTATGTTTCATTTATATGGGGAAACCCCCCTCTGGGGATGTAGGCGTGGGGTTTTTTCCATATATAAAGGGGGAATGTTAGTGCTTAGAGCATACCAAGGGGTGTGTCATCAGACACAACATGCAGAATTGGGTTTTTTAGAGCATGTCATGTGGGTGGTTACATGACTGTAGGAATAATAGAAAAATTAATTTAAAGGTTTACCACCATTAATAGAATTCTTATCTGTTTAAAAGTAGTGTTAGGCATGATAATAACTACTGAAAATTTTATGATTCAATTATGTATGATTAAAAAACCCTATCTAAAAATATTGTTAGGATTTTAATTATATATTTAGAGGGTATAATCCCCCATCTAATATATATGATGATAATTTTATCATTACCTACACATTTCTTTATTAAAACCTCCCATAACTAAATAGGGTGGACATAATTGAATCGGTTTCCCATAACAGCTTCTATTGTGTTTGGAGGTGGTTATGCTCCTTTATGTGTTAATAAATAACCTTGTGGTTGTGGATTTTGGTTTTAGTGATTACTAGATATGCATATGTATTAATTGAAATTGGTATAGTGTACAAAAATAAACATATGTGATAAATCATAAATCATTACATTAGGATTTAGGAATAACATAATACATTAGTCTTGGAATTATGGAAACATTATTTAATAATCACGATCCATTTGAAAAAGACATGTTCATAATGAATACTATAAGAATGTAGAATAGTAATAACAATATAAACCATAACATGTGTTAAATATAACAACCATGAAATTTATAAGATAACAAAATAGGATAAAAACATACCTATAATATAACAGACATTGGATAACCACAGTTTTATTAAAACCATTTTTCTATTGGGTAATCCAACCATGCCCCATCAGGTTCCCTTGATATAAAAAATTTCCTCAAATGCATTAATGTGAAATATCATAACCCCCAATCATTTAAGCCCAATACATTCATATGAGTGCCACATAGACCTGAAATCATTCAAAATTAGATCATAACATACTTAACATGTGAGAGATAAAAAAATTATTTTTAATATTATAATAATAAATGATCATAAGCCATCTAGAGAATAATGTTAGATGGTTTCATTATAGCATATCATCAATAATTAACAATAAACATTTATGGAAATTGACATAAATGAAAGAACTTTTTTAATACCATGAATAATTTCATTGTGAAATAATATAAATTAATCAGTACAATCACTAAAAAATGATATTTGAAAATAATATTAATATTAAAATAAAAGTTTTATAAATATTTTGAGAACAAAATGGTAAATTGGGAAGGAACATTAATAAATAAAACTAAATAATATTTTTAGAAAATTAGTACATTTTTAAATCATTAAAAAAATATTTCATTAACACTATTGTAAAGAATTTCAAAGATAATAGAAAACCCAACGAAAAAACTGTTAATAGATAATCCCCATTATTATTTTGAATGAAATTTAATCCTGATAAAATACAAATTCACATAATAATAGAAGTATATTCATGGTAATTTTTTAAATAAAATCTTGAATTTGAACATGAAAAGCAATACTCCTAACCAAAAATGAAGTGGAAGGGTTGAGTACAATTAAATACTACATTTTGGAAGAAGTATGAACTAAAGGGATAAGAAATGGTAAGAATACATAAAAGCCCTATAATTAACTAATAGTGAATAAAATATATAGTTGTTTATGGAGAATAAACATTCAATTTCTCCCAGTGGTAGTTTAGACTGTCATGACCCATCCTCGGGGCCCGTGCCCTGACTACCCCAAGCCCGCCTCCCATAGGCCAGGGGCTGGCAACTAGAACCAAACGCGTAAATCCCGATAAAAGGGAAGGCATTGCCTTTATATAAGAAAACAAACACCACAGAGTACCAAAGCTGAAGTAAACACTAAGTAAACTGAGTACAAAAGTAAGTGATGGAAAGTAAATGGGCTAGTATAAAAACCCAACTGAAAGTATAGTACAACATAGAAAAGGAAGTAGAAAACTAAAAAGTAGTGCAGAAACGACCAAGACATCCTCCGGAACTCCCACCTGAAGGGTGAGTACAGATAGTCTCGTCGGCTCTTCGAGTCTGGTCGTCCACTCTGAGTACGTCCCACCTGATAGTACACCTCCGGGTACTGTCCTACTCTACAAGCCTCAACCACGATCAAAGTTGCCCGTCGTCTACAACCAACACAACGTAGTGCAGGCATAACCCATGCAGGGGTGAGTATACGATACTCAGTAGGGACCCCGAGACTCCCAAAGGTGTCCCAGAATTCACGAAGGATAAACCACAATGAAAAGATACAATCATGATGTATCAACCAACTCTACTTAGGTATATGCCCATACATATACCTAATACATCAATTCCAGTTCTGCTCCAGCTCACGAGCCCACGTTCAACCCAATCCACACAGGAAAGTACAACCCTATACACACAGGAAAGCACAACCCAATCCACATAGGATAACAAGTCAATCATATCGAATATAATGATTGAAAGTCAAGACTCAGCTCACACAGATATAATACTTGTGAATAGGTGTGGAGTTGATAGATTTAGCCTCTGAATCATCTCCCATGTCGAAGCCACGTAGGATCCAAGTACAGAAGTCGTCGCTGCCGGACCCACGTAGGATCTGAGTATAGTAAGCATCGCTGCCGAACCCACGTAGGATCCTAGTACAGTGGTCATCAGAGCCGAACCCACGTAGGATCCATGTACAGTCGTTATTGCTGCCGAACCCACGGAGTATCCATGTACAGTCTTCATCACTGCCGAACCCACGTAGGATCCAAGTACAGAAGTCGTCATTGCCGGACCCACGTAGGATCCAAGTATAGTAACCATCACTGTCGTACCCACGTAGGATCCATGTACAATCTTCATCACTACCGAATCCAAGTAGGATCCAAGTACATTCATCATTGCTACCAAACCCACGGAGGATCCATGTATAGCCGTCCTCGCTGCCGAACCCACGTAGGATCCATGTACAGTCATCATCATCGTCGCAGCCGCAGCCAGCTCTAGGGTTCCGTCACACAGCACACTCGATTCTGGGAGGGTACGCTCCATGAGCAAAGGGGTTGATACATCAACTGTCATGATGTCCAGAGTTTATGTATCTGAATGTTCTGTCTCGTCAATAGAAACTCAATGCGGCAGACGATACGTCAATCGGACGCCCGGTCTGAGAGATATTGGATTTTTCGTTCCAGGGGCCCGGTTGCTTTTTAAGTTAAATCCAATCCGATCGTACTCCAAAAGTGTCCAAACCTCAAGCAGAGTAATCCAAAAGAACTGTCTCATTAAGAGGAATTCAACGTGATGGATGACACGTCATTCGGACGTCCGGTCGTTCAGTTATAAAGGTTTCTGCTCCAAGGGCCCGGTTGGTTTCGGGTTCGAACCAACCCGTCCGTACCCAAATTTATTGAAGGCCTTAGTGTAATACACGGAGATGACTGTCTCGATCCCAGGATCCCAACGCAACTGACGGTGCATCAATCGGAGGTCCGTAGCCCAAGATATGGGCGTTTGAACGAATCTGTCCGGAAATAGTGGGTTCGAGCCCGATCCGACCTGGCCTAATACCCCTTGGGACAGCCCAAACCGGATCGACCCGACCCAGGTCCGGATCCGGCCCATTTGGGCATGGCCCGACCCTTCCGGGCATGGCCCGACCCACGGCTGGTGCGGCCCGCGGCCCGGGTCGGAGGCCGGTCACGGCTCGGCTCGCGGCCAAGCGGGGTGCGAAGGGGGGGGGGGGGGTGATGCCCCCCCTGTGTTCCAAAACATCGGGCCATTAAGGCCAGCCTTTTGTAACTGCAGGACCTGAGGGGATCCCGACTCCATGTCGCGCTGGTGGCCGGATCTACCGATCGCCCCTTTGAAGAATCGTTGTGGCCTTTGGCCGCAACTCCTATCCGACCAGCACGGCGTGAAAGCGTCGCACCCTTCTGGCGCGGACCACTTGAATCTCTGGCATGGCGCAACGCCACTGCGCGCCGTCGCTGCGGCCCGCTTCGGCCGCAGCCCCCTTGAATCTCTGGCATGGCGCGATGGTGTTGCGCACCTTCGTCGAGGCCCACTTGGGCGCGGCCCCTTTTCGTTTCCGCGCGGTGCAACGGCACCGCGCCGCCTTCGCCGCAAAGTCCAACGAGGATCAACAAATAAAAGGGGAAGAGGATCGGCCATGTTTGTGTGGTATGATCTCCTCCTGTTATGTTCATAACAATCGGCCAAATTAATTAACAAAGAATGTCAAGTTAATCATGAACGTAAATAACCCCTACCTCGGAATGTAATTCGCGGTTGTCAAGCACCGCAAAATATGTTGTCGTTTCCATCGTCAACGGTGTGCACCCGAGGAAACGTCGTCTTCTCTTTTATCATAGAGAGAAGATGATGATTGCGCGTCGTTGGAGAACTCCCGTGTCGGTGTCTCTTCCATTGTCGTAGTGAAGGAAGGGGATGGAGAATCCGAAGTCACTGAGTCGTTCTTCATTGAAGAGATGACGTTCTTCGTGGGAGTATTGAAGCACTTTTCGGGAGGATGAAGTTCTTCCCAAGTGAAAGGAGCTCTCCCTCTCCAATATCCTCACACAACAACTTACCCTCCAAATAAAATAAGACTTATCTTATTTTATTAAATCATTCCATGCTTTTTAATTTTTAAATTCAAACACATAACTCACTTAATTGATTAAGTGTGTTGGCATGATTAAAGATGAGAGAGGGGAGAGTTATACAATTAAAGGATACCAACTTAAAGAGGGGGGTTAGAGGAGTTAAAGGAACGTGAAGGGGTGGGGCTCATGTATACCCCACCTCACAAATATCCTAACAAGAGTAATTAGGAACTAGTGAGTCCCCCCCAACCCCCACACTTAGGATATAACCTCTTTTATAGAGAAAAATAAAATTGTACCACAATTTTATTTACTTCACATTTAATCCTCAATTTCTAACAACTCCTCCGGAGAAAACGCACCATCGGGAAAGGTCATCTTATGAAATTACAGGCACTGTGGTTTTGTCGGTGCCCTCTGATTTCAATTCCAAGCACCGGTTCAAAAGATAGAAAAACCCGCTAGTTCGTTCACTGAACGTACCTGTTCTAAACATTGGAAATTGATTCCGGGCACACCAGGCCTCGAAATCAGGTGCTGTTAGAAACTTTATACTCGTAAAATCCCAAAAAAACTAAGAAAAAAATTTCCTCGAAATTTACAGGTCTTCACATTACTCCCACCTCAGGGATTTATGTCCCTGTAAAGATACATCATAAACTAGGGAAACAAATGAGGGTAATGAGAACGCATCTGAGCCTCCCACTCCCATCTGCTCTCTTAGAGGTTCCCATACTTCCACCTGATGCGCACTAGAGGAATCGATCGTCCACATAGGACCCACTTCTTTCAATCCTTGATCTCCACCGGGACCTCCTCAAAAGTCACTCGGTCATCAATGTCTAGATCCCCATGATCGATGATATGTGTCAGGTCATGCACGTATCTCCTCAGCTGAGATACGTGGAAGACGGCATGCACTCGGTGCAGCTGAGGTGGAAGCTCCGGGCGATAAGCCACCTCGCCTATCCTGTTGAGAACTTGGAATGGTCCGATGAAGTGCAGAGATAACTTGCCACCCCAGCCAAATCTCCATAATCGACGTCGCGGTGAGACCCGTAAGAAAACGTGGTCCCCATCTTCGAACTCTAGTGGTCTCCGCCTCCTGTCAGCATTGGACTTGTATCGGCTCTGGGAAATCCTCATCTGATCCTGGATAATCTGTACCTTCTCTGTCATGGCCTGGACCATCTTTGGTCCTACAAGTGTTGACTCCCCAGGGTCTGTCCAACACAAAGGTGATCAATAAGGTTGGTCGTACAATGCCTCGTATGGTGTCATCCCGATGGTGGAGTGGTAGCTATTGTTGTATGAAAACTCCCCAATGGGTAGTTGATCCTCCCAACCGTGACCAATGTCGAGGACGCATGCACGGAGCATGTCCTCGAGAGTCTGAATGTTCCTCTCGGTCTGACCATCTGTCTGTGGATGAATGGCGGTGCTCAAGCGTAGCTGCGTCCCAAATGCCTCCTGCAACCCATCCCAAATCTGGGAAGTAAAGCGAGCATCTCGATCGGACACGATAGTCGATGGAAAACCATGAAGCTGCACGATCTCCTAAATGTAGAGGTGTCCTAAGCTCTCCACTGAGCCCTGCTCTCTGATAGGTAGAAAGTGGGCCGTCATGGTGAGTTGGTCTACGATCAAATAGATGAAGTCGTGTCCTATGGAAGTACGTGGAAGTCCCGTCACGAAATCCATGGATATCCTATCCCACTTCCATTCCGGATCCTCTAAGGGTTGTACCAAGCCTACTAGTACCTGGTGCTCCGCCTTCACCTACGGACAGGTGAGTCATCGTGAAGCAAACTTTGCCACAACCTTCTTCATACCCGGCCTCCAGTGCTGTCGTCTGAGATCCTTGTACATCTTTGCCACTCTTGGATGTACCTCTATAGGAGAATTGTGAAACTCTCTCAAAACCTCCTCCCGTATTGAAACTGGTACCATGGTACGTACTCTGAAAAGGAAGACATGATCTCCTCCTACAGAGAATCCATCAGGTGCATGTCCTGAGGATATCTGTGCACGTCGCGTCTCACAGTCAACACCCCCATGTTGTGCCACTCTGAACTGCTGAAGTAGTGGAGGAATGACTGTGAGAAACTGTAGAAATTCTTACCCATCTCTATCCACGAAGTATATCTACAATGCGTCTAGCTGCTCTGTCGCCTCTCCAAGTAGCTAGATGCATGATCTCCTGCTAAGAGCATCAGCTACTACGTTCCCCTTTCTAGGAGTATACACTATCACATAGTTATAGTCCTCAAGGAATTCAAGCCATCGTTGCTGTCTCAGGTTCTGGTCCTTCTGCGAGAAGATATACCAGAGACTCTGGTGGCCAGAGTAGACTATAAAGTGCTCACCCATCAGATAGTGCCGCCACATCTTCAGGGCGAAGACCACTGCTTCTAACTCTATGTCATGGGTAGCGTAGTTCTGCTTGTGTTCCCTCAACTGTCGTGATCCATAGGAGATCAGTGCCCACTCCTGCATCAGGAAAAACCTGAGTCCGGTCCCTGATGCATCGCGGTAAACTACGTACCCTATTCCCTCCTCCGGTAGCCTCAAGATGGGTGCACTGGTAAACCTCTATCTCAGCTTCTAGAAGATCTTCTGACATCTATCCGACCACATGATGGGTTTCCCCTTCTTCGTCAAAGCTGAGAGTCGTGCTGCATCTCTATAGAAATCTGGCCCAAATCTCAGATAGTACCCAGCCAAACCTAGGAAACTCTTCACCTCTGTCATGTTCCTGGGTAGCTCCCAAGCTAGTACTGCCTCGATCTTCACAAGATCCACCGCAACTCCCACCACAAAGATAACGTGCCCCAAGAAGTGGACCTCTCGAATCCAGAACTTGTACTTTGAGAGTTTACCATAATTATGGTGCTCTCGGAGTGTATCTAGTACAACCTGCAAGTGATAGGCATGCTCCTCCTCAGAAGTCGAGTAAATCAGTATTTCGTCAATGAAGATCAAGAAAAATCGATCAAGGTATGGCTGGAAGATCCTGTTCAGGAGACTCATGAACACTGCTGGAGAGTTGGTTACACCGAAGGGCATAACCAAGAACTCATAGTGGCCATACTGACACCTGAAGGCCGTCTTCTGCACATCCGCATCTCGAACTCTGAGCTGATGATAGCCTGACCTAAGGTCTATCTTCGAAAACCATCGTGCTCCCTTGAGCTGATCGTAGAGGTCGTCAATCCTTGGAAGTGGATACATTTTCCTCACAGTCACCTGATTCAGGAAATGGTAGTTGACACACAGTTCAAGCTCCCATCCGCCTTCTTGGAAAATAAAATCAGGGAAGCCCAGTGTGAAGCACTGGGTCGAATGAATACCTTTCCCTGAATGTCCTCCAACTATACCCGTAGCTCTTGAAGCTCAGTGAGAGCCATCCGATATGCTGGTGTAGATATCGGGGATGTCATGGGGTATAAGTCAATATAGAAGTCTACCTCTCTATGAGGAGGTAGTCCTGTAATGTCGTCAGGAAAAATTTCCTCATACTGATCCACCACAATAGGAAAACTCGGACTCCGCACGTCAACTGTTTCTATGATGATACTAGCCAACTGATGAGTGATTGGTTGTCCTCTCTTTTGTGTGAGTCTATCCTGTACTGAAAAGGCACCCTTCTCGCTGGTGAATGTGAACCTGCTCCCATCAGTGCGAACACATCACACCTTGTGCCTAATACAGTCGATCTGAGCATATAATGTAGATAACCAATCCATGCCCAAGATGACATCGTAACGCCTCGACGTCGCTACAAGAATATCACAGACGAAGCTCTCACCTCCTAAAGTAATATCACACTGCAGGAACCAGTGCGTAATCATTGAGTCTGCTCCCGTAGGAGCCTCTAGCCGTAAAGATCGAGCCAACGGATCCGTCGGAATCTCTGAGCTCTAAACAAGGGTAGCTACAATGAAAGCATGACTCGCTCTTGTGTCTATAAGAACTGCAACAAGGGTGGATTAGAAACAGTTAGTACATTGAATCATCTCAGGTGCTTCATGGTTGTAGTCCTGCACTACATGAAGCTGAGCTTGTATCTGTCTGCCAGCTCCCTGTGGTCAGGGTGGACCTCCTGCTGGTGGTGGTGGTAGAGCCTAAAATTGTCTCCCACCACCCGCTGCTCGGCCAGCTCCTCTGCCTCATCCGCCTGCTCCCTGCGGACCGCCATGGTCGAACCACTGCCTCTACCTGGGTGGTCCCTCAACCATTTTCTGCTCCTCTGCATGGCAGGTCGGGCAGTCATGAGCCATGTGCCCCTGCCCGCTGCATGCATAGCACTGTCTACCCCTCGTATGACTGGCTCTACTGCGTGTGCCCCGTACATCTGAACCAGTTTCATGAGGTCATCTTCCTGATGGCCTGGTCCGCTTGGACCTCTATGACGTTTGTCTACTGCCAGCTGCAGAAGACTCTGCTATGTGTCGCCCTGTGGTAGGCCTCACTGCTGGCATAGGCTCAGCAAGGATGCTCTCCACAAGAAGGGCTCGCTCAAGTACTTCTTCCTGCGTCAGAATGCGGAGGGAGATCGTCGATGCCCTGATCTCATTCCCGAGTCCCTTCTCAAAGGTCCAGCCCCAGAAGAATGGGTCTCGTACCATGTCCATGGAGTAGCGTGAGAGATCAGTAAATCTCGTCGAGTACTAGGCTACTGTCATGCGGCCATGCCACAGCTGTAGTTGCTCCTGAATGCACACCACACAGAGGGTGGCGGGTACGAACTCCGAGCGGAAGAGGCCCTCGAAGTCCGTCTAAAGAAGAGATGCCTCGTCGTGCACCTGGAGAATCAGCCTCCACCATCTACGTGTTGCCGCGTGCAGGAGACTCGCCGCAAGAATAACCTTGAGGTCTGCTGGTGTCCATACCAACCTAAAGACTCGAACAACAGCGTCCAGCCAATCCTTGGATGCCTGAGGGTCCGTCTCCCCATGGAACCTGGGTGGTATCTGATGCCCAAACTCGTGTAGTGTACTAAGGCGACGTGCACTCTCAGCTGCTGGGGAAGGTGGCATCGGAGGCTCGGCGGGTAGAGGTAACGCTGATGCCTCCACTATAATGGGGCCCTGCACTGAGGCCTCATCGCTCAGTGGTCTGCCATCTCGCACAAATCTTGGAACCCTAGCTGGATGCCGTCATTGGGCCATCCTGAAAAGAAACAGGTGCACCACAATTAATACAATATACCTTGTGAGCTAACAAAAAGTAATCACAAAGAAAACTTTTGAAACACACATGAAATCAATGTTTTCATGCATTGATTCCGAAATCAAAAGTCAGGGTCCTGGTGTATGGATACGTCGGTCTCCGCACCAACACTAGACTCCCTGGACTGATAACCACACTCAATACCCTAAACACTATTGCTTTACATAGATGAAATTATCAGAGTCCTGAGTTGTGCGGTAGAACCGACTCCCCTGATTGAAATTTGTCACGAACCGTCCTCGAGGCCCATGTCGTGACTACCCCAAGCCCGCCTCCCATAGGCCAGGGGCTGGTGACTAGAACCAAAGGCGTAAATCATGATAAAAGGGAAGGCATTGCCTTAATATAAAAAAAACCCCAAAGTAAAAAAGCTGAAGTAAACACTAAGTAAACTATGTAAAAAAGTAAGTGCTGGAAAGTAAATCGGCCAGTATACAAACCCAACTGAAAGTACATTACAACTGAGAAAAGAAAGTACAACAGCTGAAAAGTAGAGCAGCAACCACCAAGACGTCCTCCGAAACTCGCACCAGAAGGGTGAGTACAGATAGTCCTCTCAGCTCCCCGAGTTCGGCCATCCACTCTGTGTACGTCCCACCAAATAGTCCACCTCTGGGTACCATCCCGCTCCACAAGCCTCAACCACGATCAGCATTATCTCTCATCTAGAACCAACACAACGTAGTGCGGGCATAACCCGTGAAGGGGTGAGTATACGATACTCAGTAGGGACCCTGAGACTCCCGAAGGTCTCCCAGAATCCAAAAAAGATAAACCAAAAAGGAAAGATACAATCATGAAGTATCAACAAAACTCTACTTAGGTATATTCCCATACATATACCTAATCCATCAATTCTAGTTCTTCTCCAACTCACGAGCCCACGTTCAACCCAGTCCACACAGTAAAGTACAACCTAATCCACACAGGAAAGCACACCCCAATCCAAACAGGATAGCAAGTCAATCATATAGATGATAATGATTGAAATTCAAGACTCATCTCACATAGGTATACTACTCACGAAGAGGGGTGGAGATGATATATGTATCCTCTGAATCATCTCCCCTGCCGAACCCATGTAGGATCCAAGTACAGAAGTCGTCGATGCCAGACCCACGTAGGATACAAGTACAGTAACGATCACTGCTAAAACCTCAAAGGATCCAAGTACAGTCGTCATCGCTGCCGAACCCACATAGGATCCAAGTATAGTCTTCATCTCTATCGAATCCATGAGGATCCAAGTACAGTCGTCCTCGCTGCCGAACCCACGTAGAATCCATGTACAGAAGTCATCGCTGCCGGACCCATGTAGGATCCTACTACAGTAACAATCGCTGCCAAACCCACGTAGGATCCAAGTACAATCTTCATCGCGGCCCAACCCACATAGGATCCAAGTACAGTCGTCATCACTACTGAACCCAAGGAGGATCCAAGTACAGTCATCCTCGCTGTCGAACCCACGTAGGATCCAAGTACAGTCATCCTCGTCGACGCCGCCGCATCCAGCTCTAGGGTTCCCGCACACATCACGCTCGATTCCGGGAGGGTCCGCTCCAAGAGCCAAGGGGTCAATACATCAACTGTCACGAAGTCCAAATTTTATGTATCACAAGGTTCAGTCTCATCAATAGGAACTCAACGCGATAGACGGTGCGTCAATCAGTCGCACGGTCTTAGAGTTATTGGTTTTTTCATTCGAGGGGCCCGGTTGGTTTTTAAGTTAAAACCAATCTGACCGTACTCCAGCTATGTCCAAATCTCGAGAAGAGTAAGTCAAAAGATCCATCTCACTATGTGGAATTCAACGTGATCGGCGACACATCATTCGGACGTCTGGTCGTTAAGTTATAGGTGTTTCTGCTCCAAGGGCCCGGTTGGTTTTGGGTTCGATCCATCCGGATGTACCCAAACTTTAACGAAAACTTGAGTGTAATATACAGAAACGACCGTCTCGATCCAAGGATCCCAATGCAACTGACGTTGCATCGATCAGAGGTTCATATCCCAAGGTATGGGTGTTTGAAGGAATATGTCCGAAAATAGGGGGTTCGAGTCCGGTCTGACCGTGCCTGATACCCCTGGGTCGGCCCAAACCGGATCGACCAGACCAAGGTCCAGGTCCGGCCCATTTGGGAACGGCCCGGCCCGACCAGTGGTTCGGAACGGCCCGACCCAGTTGGTGCAGCCCGTGGCCCAGCTCGGAGGCCGGTCGCGGATCGGCTCGTGGCCTAGTGGGGTGCGAAGGGGGGGGGGGGGGGGGGGGGGGGCGCCGCCCACCTGTGTTCTGAAACGGTCGGCCATTAAGGCCGGCCTTTTATAACCGCGGGACCCGAGGGGGTCCCCCCTCCAAGTGGCTCCGGCGGCCGGCTCTGCCGGATGCCCCTTTGAAGAACTAACGCGGACTTTGGTTGTGGCTCCTGTCCGACCGGCGCGGCGTGACGGCGCCGCGTCCCTCCGCTGCGGCCCGCCCCGCCCACGACCCCCTTGAATCTCTGGCGCGGCGCGACGGCACTGCACACCTTTTCCGCGGCCCGCTTCGGCTGTGGCCCCTTTTCGTTTCTGCGCGGTGCAACGGCACCGCGCCGCCTTCGCTTCAATGTACAACGAGGATCAACAAATAAAAGGGGAGGAGGATCGACCGTGTTTGTGCGGTCCGATCTCCTCCCGTTATGTTGATAACAGTCGGCCAAATTAATTAACGAAGAACGTTAAATTAATCATGAATATAATAACCCCTACTTTGAAAAATAATTCGTGGTTGTCAAGCGCTGCAAAATAGGGTGTTGTTTCTGTCGTCAATGGTGTGCACCCGAGGAAATGTCATCTTCTCTTTTATCACAAAGAGAAGAATATGATTGCACGTTGTTGGGGAACTCCCGCATCGGTGTCTCTTCCCTTGTCGTGGAGAAGGAAGGGGATGGAGAATCTGGAGTCGCTGATTCATTCTTCATTGAAGAGATGACATTCTTCACAGGAGGATTGAATCTCTTCATGGGAGGATGAAGTTCTTCCAAAGTGAAAAGTTATCTCTCTCTCCAATATCCTCAGACAACAACTAACCCTCAAAATAAAATAAGACTTATCTTAATTTATTACATCAATCCATGCATTTCAATTTAAAAATTCAAACACATAACTCACTTAATTGATTATGTGTGTTTACATGATTAAAGAGGAGAGTGGGGAGAGTTACACAATTAAAGGATACCAACATAAAGAGGGGGTTAGAGGAGTTAAAGGAATGTGAATGGGTGGGACTCATGTGGGACCCACCTCACAAATATCCTAACAAGAGTAGTTAGGAACCAGTGAGCCCCCCCCCCCAACACCCACACTTAGGATATAACCTCTTAGATAAAGAAAAATAAAATTGTACCACAATTTTATTTACTTCACATTTAATCCTAGATTTTGAACAACTCCTCCCCAGAAAATGCACCTTCATGAAAGGTCATCTTATGCTATTACCGGCACTGCGGTTTAATCTGTGCCCTCGGATTTCGATTCCAAGCACCGGTTCAAAAGATAGAAAACCCCGCTCGTTCGTTCACTGAACGTACCTGAACTAATCTTTGGAAATTGACTTCGGGCACATCGGGCCTCGGAATCAAGTGCCGTCAAAAACTGCGTACTCGTAAAATCCCAAATAATTTAAGAAAAAAAATTTCCTTGAAATTTATGAGTCTTTACATTTTTCCTTGAAATTTACAGGTCTTCACATAGACATAAAAATTATTGATTTTATTATGTGATTTGGAAATAAAACCATAACCATACTCTTCAATCACATGAAATTTATTAAACCACCTATATATTAAAAATCATCATATTAATAGAATTTTTCATTACATTATTAATAAATTATACATTTTATATTTTTCAATTATATCTTTCAATACACATACATTAGATAGTTATTTTCTATTTTCATCCTCACATGTTAAATTTGTTGATTATTTAATAAAATTTTCATAATGGATAAGTTTACCTTAATTTATTAATCATATGATTATCAATACCAATTTTCTAGAGGTGGTGGAATCATTTTAGTTTAAATGGTTTAATTTATCCCATGTATCTTCAATAGGAGTGATGTTAATAGTTCGCATGAATGTAATAAATGACAAGTAAGCTATAAGAAAATTTTCTAAAGAAAATATTTACTATATAATGATAATTATAGAAATTAAAACCTTCAAAAAAAATATTCAAAATAAAAATAACTATTTAAAACCATATAGTAATATTATTATTGTTTTAATACAAATTATTGTTTTAAATGATTATGACACTACGACATAATTCATATAGTTGGTTGAAACGATCCAAACAAGAACATGTTACACTATAGAATGAATAAGTGAATTGAGATATATAATAATTTTATTATTTTTATTAATAATATTAAAGTTAATATAAAATCAATATATTAAATATTGTGATTTATTAAGAGTGGTGATGAGAAGGAAATTGAACAGTTTGGGTGAAGAACTATGTACTCACTTTGATGAATTCTATTATTCTTGAAATGTGTTCCATAATAATAAAAGAGTTAGGATTACATAATGATACAACAGGCTTCCAAATGTCTAGAAATAATTTATAATAGTAAAAATGGGTATGTATTCTTATAGGGACATAAATAAACGTAGTCATTTGGGAGGGGTAGAGGATGAGTCCTTTATTGTGTAAACAATTATTCTATATTTTATCTCTTACACATATGTTTTATATTTTGATGTTGTCTAGTTTCCTATATTGTAAACGTTTTTATTTAGACATAATTTTATATCAATTATATAAAAATATTTAAAAAATTTAAATTTCATTATTTTTTTAATTTTTATTGAAAAATATATGTATTTTTTCTTTATAACATTCTCTAAAATGGTACAAAAATTTGTTTTTAGTTAAATAGATATTTTTATTAATTTAGTTCAATTATAATACTTAAAAAATCCTAAAATAAAATTCCCATATGAATAAATACATGTGGATTATAAATTTGTCCATCAATTTCAAGAATTCTAATAATGGTACAGTATGACAAAAAATACCATCCCCTAAGAGCTCAAATTTTAAATTTAGGTACATAAGATGTCAGGGAACAATTTAATAAATTATATATATGTAACAACCTTGACTATAGTGTCTTAAAGAAAGTGGTTAATTTATTATTTTGGAACTATTTAAAAAGAATCATATATTAAATCCTTGAATAGTTTAGTATTCTTGGTAATCTAGAAATAGAATTGAAATTCCCATAATATTTTAAATCATAAAATACTAATAGTGTTTCATTTGATATTTTCATTATTCACTTTTCATATCCATTTATATCAATCATATATTTCTTCTTGGTATCCTAGATTGAATAAAACAAATGATAGGGGTGAGCTTAGATACTTATCTAGGGTATGATGAGAGGGGATTCTAACTTGAATAAATAAGCATAACCAATATGGAAATTGAAATAACTAAAAAATTACATTTAAACAACTACATTAGCTTGATATATTTGGATTAAAGGATAGTCAAATAAACCCATATAAATAACCACATGATATTGAAACTCATCCATGTATATTCAATCTAATCAAATAATCACATGGAATTCAATAACTAATATAATAATGATAGAATTCATAATTTTGGATATCAAAAGAATTCTATCAATACCTATAATAGGAAAATAAAAATATGTTGGTAGAAATCCCTCATATTTGTTCAAATAATTTTTCTTATGAGACCTATAGTTTCATCTAGGGGATATCTATAACGGATCCCCACCCATCACTAAATAATTACAATGTATTCCCCATATGATATTGGTGAAACGTAATCAATTAAGACATTTATATTGACAAACAGGAATATAAAATGTTAATTATTACCACAATCAAATAAAATAATCATTAACCATCTAGAGTAATATAGTTAATAGAAAGAAAATTGTACATCCTCAATAAAACTGGTCATAAAGTATCAATATAAAGAATAATAATTATATATATACACCATATAACCATCGTATCATATGTAAAATAAAGAGTTGATGCCATTGATGAACAGATATACAATAAAATGACATTGAATAATTTAATGAGTAATATAATCTTTTTACATTGAAAATATATTTGAAACGATAATTTATTAAAATATTGTGAAAATAAATTTCATTGACTAAATCCTAATAAACATATAATGAAATCTTCAAAACATTGAGTGACTATAGTGGTGGGAAATTCTATACATGGAATATATGATATAACAAATATTCCATTCACATTTTCGATAAAATCCACGTAAAAATCGTTTGGAAAATGAAATTAATTTTCCATAATGATGATTTTTTAAATATATAATCACTATTAATAATCTATTCGATAAATAATTTTTTGAATGTAAAAAATAATTTTGAGTATTTTCTCACAAAACCATGATTTGGATAAAAACATATTTTCGACCAAAGAGAAATATAATATCGAATTTTTGTAAAAAAATTCTAAATAATTTTATGTACCAAATAGATTAAAAATTGTTATCGTATATGAAATTATTAAAAATAAATGGATTATATGAAAAATTATTAGTTTTATTATATAAATAGAAAATAATTCCCTGCAAGGGAGACTTAAACATAAACAATCCCCTAAACCGATGAGATTGTTAATCAAACGATTTTCACATTAGTACCCTATGAATCATAACACATAAAATAAATAACATAATTAAAATATATAAATATCATTAAGATAAATATTTAAATATTTTAAATATCAAATGGTATGAATATTCACCAAAAATAATAAATAATTGGAGAATATGACTTATGTATCAAATAGGTAAAGGTGAGAGCTGAAAAATTTTAATCAGGATAGACTTTCTATGTATGTTTCTGAACAACCTATATAATAAAAATAAATTTATTAAACATATTTGAAAAAACCATAGTCATTTATTTAATTCCATATCATATTTAATTATCTTCTCTTATAACCTATTTTTTATAAATTCTTAATTAAAATAAGTATTTCTGATGATAATTGATTCAATTTATATGGAAGTTTTATTAATTTAATTTCGGTCATTTTAATATGATCATGTATAAATAATATCCATAAATTAAATTTTTTTAAAATATTATATATTTTCATTATATATGTATTTATAGTAATAAGTTAATATAAGAGTTAGAAAATAGATTTCACCGTTCATGGAGATGGTAGGCTATACATATGCATGAATTCCATTTCAATTTTTCACGATGGAGTGAAAAATGGAAAATAAATATTAATTTATCATTATAGAATTATTATTATTTAATATATAGAATTTATATTAATCATAAATATCTTTATCACCATCACTTTAAAAATAAAATGAAACATATTTCACATTAGAACATGGAGGCAGTGGTGCACACGTAAGGACAAGCGACATTATTTTCTTATAACATATTGGAAGGTAAGAAGTTATATGTGATAATATATATAAATTATTACTTTTTTATCATAAATATCACATATAATCATTAAAATTAACAGCAATATCATTTTTTTAAAGCATAAGAAAATATGAATCGCAATGCTTGCTGATGTGGTTGTCTGCCCTACACATAAGCGAAGTTATATTTACCCTCAAGGAATGGAAAGTAAGGAGGTATATATAAAATCATTATTTCATAAGTATTAATTTTTGTTAAATATTATATAAATTTTTCAAATTCATCATTATATATATAAATTAAACACGGATATGGTAAATGAATTACAATGGTTTGTAAGGTGGTGGTTCATCAATCAGACGATCGATGATTTAATTTCCCATTTTATTGATGATGATAAAGATATGAGTTTTTCAATTGACATATCAAAAATCATTATAAATTTTATACTTTTTTATATTATAATTTTTTAATATGGTTTGACTTATGTCTAATAATAAATAATACAATAATGCATGGCCAAGAATTCTACCTCTTCTTCAAAGAGCCCATTTAGTGTTATAAAAGAACGCTTCACTAGAATGGTTATGAACAAAAATAAGTCTCATATGATGTGGGGAGGGAATTAAAAAATGTATTGGAAATGTTATTAAAAAAATGGGTTTCAAGTTGTATATTGGAAGATAGGGGTGGCCTTTTATAAGTGGGGAGAGTACATATATAGAATTTTTTAGATAATAAAGTGATTCCCATGTTTTTTGTAATTCCATAAGTCTATATAATTAGTAATTATAAAAAATTTATGAGTTTAGCTAAGAAATATAACAATAAAATGATTGTTGGAAAATTTTTAGGTAATTTTTTACCAATAAATTATTTATTTAACCCATGGTAAACCGATATTTATTTCAACCACATTAATTACTTTTTAATGTTTTCAGTATTAATTATGTAAAAAATTATGTTGAAATTACTATATAATATAAAGAATGATGATTCCAAATATGGAATATATTTTTCAAAAATAAATTAGTATTAATTGAATAATTAAATTTAAAATGAAAATACATGATGAAATAACAGTTTTCCAAATATGAAACTCTTATAAGTATAGAATATTTTGAAATCAAAATTATATAAAAAAATTATTCGAATTAAATAAATTATTTATATTTTAATATAATTTAATTAATATTACTTTCAAACTAATTAAAAATATAATTAATTTTTTTTAATAATTTAAATGAGAATGAGGGTTTCAATAAAATAAATATATTCCACTGTTAATCACAAAATTATTCTTTTAGAAAAAAATAAAAAATTCACCCAAAGATAATTTTTAAATATATATTTCAACTGTAATTATTTTTAATCCAATATTTTTTTATATTATGTATGAAGAGTCCAATTAAACCTCCTTTTAGAAAAATATACTTTTTCTAAAAGCATCACTTTTTCTTGGAAATAATGAATATTTTATTTATAATCAATTGATAACCATATATTTTATTTCACACATGTCTAAATCATTTAATATTTATAATTTATTTAGACATATTCATACCTTCCAAAATAACATATTTCTTATAATGGTCATGTTTAAGTGATAATATTTTTATAGATTATTCCATTTCATTTAAAACCAATGTTTTGTCCAATCCAATACATTGAAGAGATTAAATTTATTTTATTTTAAAAATATCATAAATTATCATTTTTACATTCTATTCAATGATTGGTGTTTCATGTCACATAAACTATCGAACACAAATTTCATCATTTAAAATTTATGGGTGTTATTTTATACCTCTCTTGAAATGATGTGTGTCCTCAAAATTTAATCATCATCCCAATAATATAGATTTGATAATTTGAAAATACATATTTTTTATACCTACATTATGAATAGGATTCTTAAAAATTCCTATTGATAAGAGGGAAATGGATGTACGAAAGTCATCCAAAAGAAAACATTACTAGGTTTCTATTTTAGAGAACATTGGTGGTAAATGGAATCATATACCTGGAAGATAGTAATATTGAAAAATGATTAATATATAGTGGTATATAACATGGCCATGAAAAAAATGATCAACTAAAAACAATAAAACAATGATGTGTAAAAATTTATCTGATTCAACAGTGGTAAAATTAAAAATATAAAAATATTTCTAAAATTGATTTTCCAAATGTTGAGGGACACCATTACCATTGTGATAGATAAAAAAATATTAAAAATCTCATAATTTAGTTGTTCATCAATCAATTATTACATCATATAATACTCCAAGAAATTAATATCCAATAGAAATTTTTATTCAAAAATACGTAAAATTATTATTAATCATATCGTTATCTTAGTAAAAAAAAATTCAATCCTACAATCTCTAGGTATTTTTTAAGACCATAATTTTTAGAATAAGTTATCTAGTAATAACCAAATATATACATAATCCATTACAAAAATAGTTATCCATGATAATCATTTTAAATACTACTAAACAAATTAAAATCCCAAACTTTTAAAAGGTAGATCTCTAAATTATCATTAATTTATTCAGATAATATAATGTTGATATTAATTTCACATTACCAAAAACATAATACGTTTGTGAATTTAAAAACAAAAACTAAACATAAATTCTCCCAAAAATAAAATCTCAGGTTTTCAAATACATTCTATAAATCAAAACATGTAATAAACTCTAAAAAAATAACACAAACCACCAATTATCTAACCTATTTCAATGAAATTAACATCATCCAATATATATATATATATATATATATATATATTTGTAATTATTACATAACGATAGATAACATATTATTAGTTATCTAGCATCAATCACTTTTCTTCCATGAAGTTCAACATTCCACTGAATCAGTTTTATTTTTATTTGAATTAATTAAAATATACCCTAAAATCCTTAAAGAAATATTAATATGATTAAATCCTTATACATTTCAATATTTTTATGAAAATAATTACATCAATAAAATACTCAGATAACATAATTCTTGAATCCAAACATGATATAATTAATCATTAAACATTTGATTTATCAATACAATATACTTGAACTTGATCACTTCGATTCTACTAGGATTATTACATTGATGCTTTAGATAATCATTTTAAATTTTCCAATCTCATTATAGTTAATGAATTGGAATTTGTAAACATATTTTATTCCCATAAAAAGATTACCATTATGGTATTTATCTCCAAACACATAGGAAAGTACAATTACATATTAGTAAGTATTGGTGTGTCTCTTTCCACAATTATTGCTTATGGGACACCATTATTTCCGTTCATCCCATTATAAATATTTTATTTTTCCTCCTCTACTTATCTTACATACCTTGGAATCCATTATACATAGTGAATTATTTCTATATCTTGGTATCACATGAAATTACTTCCTAATATGAGGGTACATTTTAAGAGAATAATTTTATTCGAATAATTGTCTTCAATCCCTTAATTAGATTCTCAAAATTAAAAATTTGATTATGTATATAGTCTATCTAATTACATTTAATTCTTTTAATGTTAGCTTCATACTTTTCACCATTTTATCTTCCTCTTTTCATAGACCCAAGAATGGTCACTCCATGCCTACTTGTTCCTCATGAAGAAAATTCTTTTACATGTACAGTAACGTAAAATCCGTCCATTACATGTTTTATATTTCTTTTTCATCTATATTATTTTGAATCAATGAACACTATTGATATTCATAAACTGAGTGGTAATAAAATACTAGGAAAACCATCTATTATTCAATACATCACAAAGTATTAAAATAATTCCCTAAGGAATACTCGATTTCTCAAACATAAATATATTTGTAGCCCCATTGTATTATGGAAGTTATTGACACATAAAGTGTTATAACACTGCTACACTACATGGGAAATCAAAAAATTTCTCCATATGGTAAATTTTATTTCTCATGACATTAATTTACTATCCCAGTATGGTTATAATTTCATTACTTCTAGTTATAGCAATTGTTCTATCATTATTTTATTTTCTACAAGGGGAATCCATTCACAAGGTACCTGTATTGATAGAGTTACTATTTCATCCACTATTCACCATAAACATATTCCACACAATAGATTAAATTATAACATTATGATACCTAATATATAATTCCCATAAAATTTAAACACGTAACAAAATTTGAAATATTTATTCATGGTTAGTATAATAATGATTATCATGGTTTATTTTGGAATGTTTCCAAAGAATAAAAATATTTTGGAATCCTACATAATTGTTTCTAAATAAAAAGTAAATAATACTAATCATATACCCAAGGAGTGTCAAACCATGTGCGTAGTAAGGAAAATTATCATGTTTCAGGTAACACTTGAGGGAATCCTAACAAACCTTTTTCATAGTTAGTACCCTAATGTATATCATTCCTAGTACCAAATCCATATGTATTACCAAGATATGTTTGTATTTCTAGGAAAATTCATATAATATCTACCTCTTCATAATATTTGGATGATATTTTATACTTCTCATCAATGTTTATTATAAATCTATACTCTCTAGTGTATGTATTGCTAAATCTTGTTCCCGTGGTTTATTCTAATATTCCTTTACGTCCAGCTGTACAGAACCCGACTCTAGTAGCTCGAAGACAATGCTTACTATATTATCTTGAAACAATATACATGAAATAGCATACCAAAGGATTGAATAGTTTATTAGTCCTGTTAAACGTGATTCATAACTCAAATTCAATTTATGCATGTTTATAACATAATTTTCAAATGTTTTTTCTCTTAAGAATGTCATTTTTCCCCTAGATTATCCATACCTAAAAATAGTAAAACACTTCTAGATATCCTGAGAAAAATAAAACATAAAAAATAGGATAGATTATATGATCAATTATCTTTTGTGTAAAGTGAAATATATCAAGAATAAATATGCATTATCAATGTAGCATGGACATGAATACTAACATGGACATGAATAACCAATCTCATAATGAGGTAATGAAAAATTTCATTCATCTAATATATACCGAGAATACAATTCATAATATAGTTTATTAAGATGCGTATAAACTCATATAAATGGAATAATTGATTTGTCTTAATAAACATGTTTATGAAATAAGTTTATATCTAAAATTTTTACCCACCACTCACATACTATGTCCAAATGAATTCCTTACATGAAATGTGTAAAAGAAAAAAATATAAATTTTTATTGAAGACCTAACTTACGAAATGTAAATACATATCAAAATTAAATAAACATGATGACAAAAATCTATAATAACATGGTGAATGATAATAAATTTTTATATACTATATAAAACAATCCTGTGAATAAATAAGGATGATATCAATATAAGAAAACTACAGTGAAGTGCAGGTAAAATAAAGGGTTTATTTTTGTGTGATATAAAATAATTAAAAATGAAAATAAAAACATTCTAGAGGAAAATAACATATTTACATTTCAAATAGTTTTAAAATGAAATATTCACAAGAATATTTTGAATGTAATTTAATTTCAATATATACGTTGAAATATAAAAACAATTATATAAAATATAATGTGATCATGATAGTCATATATTACATACATGATGTACATGGTAAAATATAGATTCCTTTCATATTTTTAGTGAAATAAAAATGGGAATTGTTTTGAAAATGTCATGAAGAAACATTATTTATTTTTTGAAAAAAATAGAAAAAATTAATTGATTAATCAGTGGGATAATTTAAAAAACATTTGAAAAAAACTATGAAAAATTGATTTGGATAAAAAGGATGTTCTCTCAATGATGGAAAAATTATTTTTTTCATAAAAAATTTCACCCATATTTTTATGAACTAGAGTGTGGAAACATGGTTATAATACATAAAAATTTCCGGAATAAATAAAATTAATGTAAATGCATTGGTTTTATGATAAAAAAAATTATAGACACAGTAGACTTAAACATAAAAAATCATGAATATGGATTAGATCGTAAAATAAACCATCACCCTGTTGGTAACATTTGAACTGTAATACCCATTATAGAAAAAAAATAAAAAGGTAAATACCATGAAGATAAGTATTTAATTATATAACAAATCAAGGGGGTGTTACAATCCCCACACAAAATAAATAAGTGGTTAGTATGGAATTTGTCAACAGGTAGAAAAAGGGACACATGAAACCCTTAACTCCACTTCAAATTAATTTTTATTTGTCTGAAGCTAATATATAATAAATATGGGTCTATTATAAATATGATAATAAACAATATTCATATATATAATAATATATATGATTTCATTATATCCTTTTAACTCCCTTTTATTATCATTAATTTTTTAAAATCAATATTTCATGTGACAATTGCTTCATTTTTCATAAATGTTTTACTTCAACAATTTTTGTCCTATTAGTTTTGTCATGGTTACATCATCTACGGAAATATAACATTTATACAAATATCATATATATTATTTTTATATGTAATTATAGTAGACACTTAATATGATAGATAGAAAATCTATTGCATCATTTATTGAGAAGGTAGGTCATATGCAATGTCTCACACTCTCTTGGTCTAGTACATTGCCAAAAACATGGTTCCACCAAATGGTTACACCGATACGGGGTCACTGGTCACAGTGGCACCGTCACGGTCGCACACTGAAATGGGGGCACCGTGATGGTGGAACCGTTACGGTCGCACCCCAAAACTATGGCACCACTTATAGTGTTCCACCAAATTGGTGGTATCATGACGGTTGCAACATAGAAGTCGCACCATCACAGTCGTACACTGAAATGGTGGAACAGTTATGGTGTCTAAATAAACAGTGTCCCACCCTTGCCTTTTTTCCAACTCTGCCCCCATAACGTATCTTTTAACGTAAAAGTGTTTTAATACCAATTTCAAATCCATTAAAACCCTATAAATGATTTCTGAAATCCCCCAATATTCGGGCGACCCTTGACTTACGAAGAATTTGTGGATTTTTCCTGAGTGTCACACCCATTTTCCTATACTTTCCATTTTTGGTCCTATTACGCATTTTCCTATATTTAAAGGAAACCCATTAACTCAAATCTATTATGTAAACCTCTCCCATGAGAAATATTAAATGAAATTTAATTCCATCATGTGTAAAAATCCAACCGTGTGGAGAAACCATGATTCACCTTTAATGCAGTTTAAGATTTCATATCCCGTAACTCCAAGATCTTGCCTTTTATCACACAAAGTTTCTATCTACATATGGGTTGGTCTCTTTCCCTTTACATGGTGTGTTTGGAGTCTCTCTTATGAAGGCTATTTGTGCACCAATGTTGGAGTCTTTCCTACTCATTCTTGGAGTCCTTGGAGTTCATCCCCTGTAAGTTGTGCATCCCCAGTTCTTGGCACTAGGAGAAAAACATCGATTGTTGATCATCCAAGTAGGGTTCTTCTTTCATCTATCTTTAATTTGTGTCATGCGGGGTGGGTATTATAATGTTTCCTTGGGGGATGGATGAAGCCAAACCATATCAAAGATAATAAATGGTTTTTATAGAATGAAGGGGGTGTTTGATGATGTTGTTGTATTCATTTATCTTTTCTTAGATGTCATGAATTGTATGTTCTTATGTCCACTGATAATATTTGTCGTTGGTGGTCCTTCCTGGCGCACTAATGAACCCCAGTATTCTGTGATGATTGAATGGTTGTAACATAGAAATTGGTTAATCACGTAAACTCTGTTGATTGAAAGGATGTCCAGTGACCAAGAATCCTTGTGTTATCACCCCGGTTAACAAAACATAAAGAAGGAATTTAATGAATGGTGTTTTAAAATCTGAAAACTCCCTTGCAATGTATTGGTGATATGTGTGGTTATTCTTACCAATGCTTGTGGGGTGACATGGATGGGGATAGGATCCCCCATTGTACAGTTGTTGGTTTGTGGATTTGGGTCCATGTGGGGCTTTATATTGGGGCTTGGTTTGGTTCCAGTGCATTAATAGATCTCACAGATCCCTTTTATTGTTCTGAAATATCAAGATAAGCGGGTGTGAATGTTTAATTTGCTGCTTGGATTTTTTTACTTCCTTTAATTGTGGCTATTACTTTTAGTTTCTCAGTAGTTAAGAATTATTTTAAATAGAACCACTTGAATTTGATAACAAGAAAGCGTTCAATGGGGAATTGTTTTCCTGGAATGAGTTGTGACATGGTTTGGCTATTGTGCTTTTTTTGAATGAATAGTAATGAGGGTGTTTGTGTATGGTCTGGTTTCGGAACTCCTAGGTTTGGATGAGTGCTTTTTTAACTATATATATAATTTAGTTCTTCTGTTTCTTATTTTCACCACACCCTAGTTGATCACTTCAAGCTAAACACATTCATTTCATGGGGGAGAGTTTTTTTCCAACACTCCTATGAGTGGATGGTTATTATCTCATTTTAATCTAACATTCCCAAGAATCCCAAGACACTTTGGGTAGGCCATGATAGCTTGAGGTTCAATATAACCCCAGATTCCGCGGGTAGGGTATGTTGTAGTGGTTATCCCAGGTGTGTGTGGGTCGGTTGTTTTCCCAAGTTTCTTCGTGATGATTCCCTGGTGTTTTCAGGCATGACAGCAGTTGTTTGGGCCCAGGTGTCTTCAGGCGTGGCGGTTATTGTTCTAGTATAGGTGTCTGTGGGCGTGGTTACATGTGGTTGTGTTGGACCAAGTGTTTGTGGGCATAGCTGTGGTGGTGGGGGCCCAAATGGTTGGTGTTGGGGAGGAAGTGGGACTTCGGTGAGAATGTCGGGGAGGTCTGACGCATAGGCTGTATTCAATATCCAGTGGGAAAGTGGAACGGGGTACCCAAATATCGATGTGTTATTAATATTACAGTGCTTGACTTGGTTAATTTAGGGAGTGTTCCTTCGTTCATTTTTGGTGGATAGTTTCATTACTAGTTTCTTTGGTTATCTCCTTTTCTCAAGAGGCATTAGAATTTATCCCTACATGTGCATGAGGGATTTTGGTTTTCCCTCCTGAGTATACCTGTATAATCACCATACGTATATAAAACTGCTTTCTGGATTCCATGAGGACTATGAGGACTGTGCCAGACCGTTTTAATTAAGACGTCGGGACCGTTGACGTTGTTTATTTTCTTTTCTTTTGGTACTTCCCTTTGAATTTTTCTTGCACCTTGTAGCACTTATTATTGTATCACACATATGGGAATGGTTTGTTTTGGCTTTATTTTAACTTCAAGTTTTGGTTTTTTTTGGGATTTACTATCTTATATCTTGATCCAACTAAATATAATGGGTAATTCCTTCCATATTATGTTTGATTCTGTACCCTTTTTTCTAGTCTCCACATTGGGGTGTATTAAAGGTGGTTATCAGGGGTCATTATCTCTCCTTCAACTTTAGGAAGGAAGGTTCTGGCAATCTGATGCCCCTTCCCTCATCTTGGTGAAGGCGGGTCATGAAAAAATGTTCTCAAAGGGTATGGCTGACAGATAAGATGTTTTTTAGAGTTGGGAACAATTTTTATTTCATGGGATTTTCGGGAAATAGTGTTAGGCAATCATGGTGTGTGAAATAGGCCATGGAAGACCGTCTTGGACACGGGAATTTAGGGCCCCCCGTCATCCGATGGAAGGACTCTGGACCTACCTAAATGACAAGTGAGGCTACACTAATTGTAGGGTAGAGACCTGAGGAAAGGTAAATGAATCATAATTACTTCATTTATTGTGTGTATTGGGTATATTAGGGGTCAGAATAAGTATAAAGTCTATGAATTGTTTTTTAAATCACTCTTATAGAAAACTCAATATTAGGCATTCCTTGTTTACTTTGCAGCTATGGCACCCTAATGGCGACCATGGGTAGTGCGGGAAATCAAGGCCCATGATGCTGATTTGGATGATCAATAGAGAGATGATCGAGAGGAGGAGGATGACCAGTGAAGGGGATTCTTTGTGACTTTCAGCAGCAGACCCTCGTGAAGTATGAGGGATCGTCTCGAACATGGAAAAAGAGAGCTAGATCAGGAGCTGGTGATTTCATTCAGCTTGATCTGAGATCTGACAGAGTACGAGGTACCTCTAGCTGTCAGATAGATGTGGGGAGTGGCACATAGTGGTGGATTCTATATCATGGGGAGAATAGGGAGGCTGAAGTTTCGTGGACTGACATTGAGAGGGAGTTCCGGGCAGAATTCAAATCTTCCATGATGATGGTGGAGAAGTGGTAAGAGAAACTATCCCTTTAGAAAGGGATTATGTCAGGGAGGGAGTTTTGGATCAAGTTCAAGGATCTTCTTATCATTTCATTGGACCTCTTTCTAGAGGAGGAGTCTCAGGAAAGATATTTAGTGGATGCACTCCAACCTTCTCTTCCATATGCTATTACTACCTTCACCCTACCAACCAACATGGAGGTATAAAAGATGGTTGAAGTGGTGGATAGGATGAATAAACTGGGAGGTGTGCCTCGAGAGGGAATCCATTTTCACTGGTCAAAGGGGAATGTTGTCTGCAATAGGCCTCTAGAGGCATGGCCTTCTAGGTTTCGAGTAGTGGGGAGCAGGCCCCAGTAGTTTCAGTTTTAATCTCCCAGTCCTCGCCCCTTCTTTGCAGTCCTAAGACTGAGATGCTCTATTTTTGGTTGTCTTTGGCATCTTCGGAATTAGTGCCCGGAATGAGTGCAATACAGTGGGTGTGGGCAGGTTTAGCACCCAACCCAGCAACAACGGTTTCCATTGAGGCATTTTCAGCAGCAGCATCATGGAGATCGAGGTCGTGCTCCTCCAAGATAATATGTTAAAGGATGAGGGTAGCCTCAAGTCGCTCCTCAGGGACCTCCACTAGGTAGTGGCTGGGGAGGAAGCCAACAACAGAGGGGAAGAGGATCTGGGCATGGGAAGTTTCACACAGTAGAGCCAGTAGTTCTAGCGGGGGAAGAAGTCATTCGAGGTATGATAAAATTATTTAGCACTCTTTCATACGCCTTGTCTGATTCGAGAGCTTCTCACTCCTTTTTTCACCCAGTCTATCCCATGCTTTGGGTCGGGATATAGATAGACTTCCCGTAACCCTGTTTTTGTGTGTGCTAGTTGGTGGACAGACCATCTTGTCTAATGTTTTCTGGGGATGAAATGTGATGATGGGGCCACATCAGTCCTTTTGGGACCTTATTTTTCTATTGATATAGCCAAATGATATCATTTTTGTCATCAAATGACTGTTCTCTGTGTGTTCCATTATCAAAAGATTCCAGAGAAGGGTTGTGTTTTAAGATATGGGTGTCCAACGTCTCACTTTCATCGGTGAGTGGGGGTTCCAGGAGGGCAGACGGTGAGTGGAGCCCCTTTTTTCCTTGTTATCGAAGCTTTCAGTTGAGTCGGTAGACATAGAGAGGGTGGAAGTATCGAGGATTTTCAGTGAGTTCCTATACATATTCCCTGAAGAGATTGTGACTTTACCTCCTAGACATGATGTTGAGTTTGGGGAAGACATAAAACCCGATGCCCATCCGATTTTGATGTCTCCCTATAAGATGTCGCCTTCTGAGTTACGAGAGTTATGTGTTCAGATTGAAGAATTGATGAAGAAGGGTTTTTTTGACCAAGCCTATCACCATGGGGTGCTTTGGTCTTATTTTCAAAGAAGGTATATAGTGGTCTCATGCTATTCATAGACTACTAGAGACGAAATCATGTAATGGTCAAGAACTGTTACCCTATCCTGAGGATTGACAATATCTCTGACCATATGTGGGGAGCAGGTCGGTTCTATAAGATTGATCTATGCTCTATAAATCACTTGTTAAGTGTGAAAGATAGTGATATCTATAACACTACTTTCAGCTGTTGGTATGGGCACATTGATTTCGTATTTATGTCATTCAGTGTTACGAAAACACCTTTTGTCGTCATGGGGGTCATGAACACTTTTTTCTATGAGTTTTTAGACCGTTTCATTATTTTGTTCATTGATGAAATTTTAGTCTACTCAATATCAGAGTAGGATCACACTGAGGGTCTTAGAATGGTTTTAGGGGGCCTCCGACAACACCAGCTCTACGGGAAGTTTTCCATGTGCAAGTTCTAGACAAGAGAGGTGAACTTCCATGGACACATGGTGTCCGACTAGGGAATATTGGTTGACCATTCAAAGGTTTAAGAGATTGTATCTTGGGAATAACCCATGAATGTGATGGAGGTTCATAGTTTCATGGGTCTGGCAGATTATTATCGAAGGTTCGTTCCTGACTTATCTTGAGTTTCCTCTCCTTTGACGAATTTTACCAGAATGGACCGGGCCTTCGTGTGGAGTTAGCAGTGTTATGCAGCCTTCAGTTATCTAAAGGGGATGTTGGTTAGTTCCCCAGTGTTGAGGTTTCCAAAAGAATGGGTGATGTTTGAGGTTTTCTTTTTGGCTTTTTTCTAAGGCTTCAGGTGTGTGCTGATGCAACAGCAGCAGTCCTCTCTTATGGTTCAAGGTAGTTACATCCCCATGAGCATAAATATGCCACCCATAAGTTGAACTTCGCAGTGGATGTGCTCATAATAAATTTATGGCGACACTACCTCGCCGGGGATCTCTTTGTGGTCATTACGGATAACAAAAGATTGATGTATATATTCTATCAGCGAGACATAAAATTGCGGTCGTGGAGGTGGATGGAGTTTCTTCAGGACTACGACATTGAAATTACTTAAACCTCATGAATGGGGAATGTGTTGGCTGATGCCTTGAGTAAGAAGTAATATAAGTATGTGGATAGATAATCGGCATATTCATGGAAGGAGATATAGGAGTTGGCTTCCCTACACCTAGATGCATGGGGGGAGGATGGAAGAGGATATATGTTCCAGATGACTGTGCAATCCTATCTATTGCGGAGGGTAGAGGAGTCTCAGTGGAGAGACATAGAGGCTGATATGATGTGCGATTGTCTTAGCCAGGGTGTTGCTCCAAGAGGATTGTCGGAGAATGGGAAGAATCAGATGTTGTTTCATTAAAAGTTGTTTCTACCCATGGGAATATGTGAGAGAGTTCTTTCTGAGTTCCAAAAATCACCCCTGGCAGTGCACCTAGGAGTTTCCATGATGTACCGGGGCATGAGGGGTCAGTTTTGGTGGCCCATGGTGAAGGGGGAATTGGTAGAGATTGTAGTAAGGTTTATAGTGTGTCAGCATGTGAAGGATGAACATGGCGTCACAAGAGGATTGTTGCAGCCTTTAGATGTCCCAGAGTGGAAGTTGGATGAAATCTCGATGGATTTCGTCATGGGACTATCAAGGGATCAAGGAGGTTATGATGCTATCTGGGTAGTGGTGTATCAGTTGATGAAATCATATCACTTATTGGAAATCAAGGGGTCGAGTGTGGTGGATGCCTCATAACAAAGGTACGTAGATGAGGTTGTGTGGTTTTATGGAGTTCTGTGGTCCAGAGTCTCGGATTGGGATACACGGTTGACCTCATGAGTCTGGAAAGTATTTCAACAAGCTTTTGGCACCCACCTATGCCTCATCACTTATTTCCACCCCCAACCAAATGGTCAGATAGAGAACACCATCCAGACATTGGATGATATTCTACGTGGATGTGTTTTGGACTTTGGGGGATCGTGGGTACAACAATTGCCTCTGGTAGAGTATTCCTACAACTATAGCTATCACTCTACCATTTCCATGGATCCGTTAAAATCATTTTATGGGAGAGGATGAAGGTGGATTAGGACTGGGAGATGTCGTATGCCGATCATAGGAAGATACCCATAGATTTCAAAGTCGAGGACCATGTGTTCTTGAAGGTCCCCCCTCGGTGCTGGGCAGAGATGCTCCGATAGGGGGAGTAAGATTTCTCCTAGGTTGGTCAGACCCTTCGAGGTGTTGCGGAGGGTCGGCTAAGCGGAATATCAGCTGGAGCTACCACCGCCACTACTGAGGGTGCATGACGTCTTCCCTGTATCTCAGCTCAATCGGTATCTACACGATGATTATCACGTCCTCAACTAGGGGGAGATGGATATCAAGGACGACGCGACGTTTGTAGAGTGGCCAGTGAGGATCATGGATCATGAGGAGAAGGTGCTTAATGGATGAACAATTCCATTGGTTTATGTGTTATGGAGGCTTGGTGGCCACAAAAATAGTACCTAGTAATGGGAGTCACATATTCACACCCACCACCCAGATCTATTTTGAGTTTTGTTTTGTTTTGTTTTGTACTTGTTTGTGATGAGGTGCTAGACCTTGATAACTATGAGATGGGTTGTTTTACTTATTCTATTGATGTGTGTGAAGAGTCTTGACTAGGGGGAGGGGAAGACCTAATCCCTAGTCAAGATGAATTAAGGTGTCTGTGATTAAACCCATGTGTTAGAGTACGTTCCTCCCAAAGCGGATAATATCTCTACATGGGGGAAACGAACTACCTAAATAATAGGTTTGGATAGTGAAACCTTTATATGTTTCTGTAGTTACATGGGGGATAAGATTGGTAGTGTATTCATAGTTTTTTGGAGATATATATGGGATAGGTGTTCCTAGATATCGACATTTTCCTGACTTTCGAACAATACTAGGGTGTTTTGTCTGTTGGAGGTGTCTTACGAGGTGGTTTTTCATACCCCTCTATTTTAATTGGGTTTATAGTTGAATTCTCGAGGAAGAGAATAATTTTAAAGGTTTCTAATGTAATGGAATTGACCCTCCTGGTCCAGTACATTTCCAAAAACTCAGTTCCACCAAACGTTTCCACCGTTACGAGGGCACTGGTCACGATGGCACTGTTGCGGTGGCACCGTGATTGTGGCACCTTGACGGTGGCACCAGAACGGTCGCACCATCATGGTTACACACCAAAATTAAGGCACCACATACAGTGTTCCACCAATCTTATGACATCGTGATGGTGGCACAACATTTGGTGTTCTATGAAATGGTGGCACCGTGATAGTGGAACCATTAGGGTGGCTCACCAAATGGTGTCCCACCCTTGCCTTCTTTTATTTTCTTCCCCTGAAACATATATTTTGATGTAAAATTTATTTAATACCCCTTTGAAATCCATGAAAATCCAATAAATTAAATCTAAAATCCCCCCAAGATCCAAGAAACCCTTGAATTACAAAAATGTATGGCTTTTTCCTCGGTGGCGCACCCTTTTTCCCATATATTCCAGTTTTTCTCCTTTTACGCGTTTTCCTCTGTTTAATGGATACCATTTAACTCCTCATCATTATGGACACATCTCTGATGAAAATTATTAAATGGAAATTTATTCCATCATGTGTTACCACCAAACCACATGGGGATACCATGATCCACCTTTAAAGAGGTTCAGGATTTCAAATCTGGTAACTGCATGATCTCACCCTTTATGGTACGAAGTTTCTCTCTTCTTTGGGGATGTATTTTTTCCATTCCATGGTGATTTTGGAGACTCTTTTCCCAAGGGTAGTTGGGAACCTGTATTGGAGTATTTCCTTCTCACTCTTTGAGTCCTCAGTGTTATTCCCATGAAATTCATACATCCCCAATTCTTGGTGCGAGGAGAAAAACATCATTCGTTGATCATCAAAGTAGGGTTCTTCCTTCGTCTCTATTTATTGTTTATCATACGGGGTGGTTATGATAATGTTTCCATTGGGGTTGGATAAATCCAAACCATAACAAAAATAATAAATTGTATTTATAGAATTCAGTTGTGTGTTTAATGATGATTTTATACTCTTTTATCTTTTCTTATATGTCATGAATTGTATGGGCTTATGTTGACTGAAAATAGAGGTCGTTGGTGGTACTTCCTTGTTCATGAATGAACCCCTGTCTTCTATAATGAATGAATGGTTGTTACATGGAAATTGGTTAATTACATAAACTTGGTTGATTAAATGGATGTCCAGTGAACAAGAATCCCAGTGTGATCACCCCTGTTAACCAAATAGAAAGATTACATTTGATGAATGGTGTTTTTAAATCTGAAAACTCCCTTGATCTAAATTGGTTGATATGTATGGCTATTCTGACTAAATCATGTGGGGTGACGTGGATGGGGATGGGATCCCTTGTTATGCCTTTGTTGGTTTATGGATTTGGGGTCGTATGTTGGGGATTGGTATGGTTCCAGTACTTTGAGGGATCTCACAGATCCCTTTTGTTGGTGTTCCTCTTCAAGAGAACTAGGTGTGAATGCTTATTTTGCATCATGGATGTCTTTCCTTTCTTGACATGTGGTTATTCATGTTAGTTTCCCAGTAGTGAAGAATTATTTTAAATAGAACCACTTGAATGTGATAACAGTAATGGGTTCAATAGGGAATTGTTCTTTAGGAATGAGTTTTGACTTGGTTGTGGCTGTTGTGCTTTTTATGAATGAATAGTAATGAGGGTGTTTGGGTGTGTGCTGGTTTTGGAATCCCTAGGTTGGGATGATTTCTTATTTACCTATATGTATAATTTAGTTATTACATTTTTATTCGTTCCCCACCAAAGTTGAGAACTTCATGTTGACCACACCCATTTCATGGGGGAGGGTGTTTTTCCCAACACTCATATGAATGGATGGTTACTAGCTCCTTTTCGGCTCACTTTCCCGAGTAGCCCAAGTCTCATAGGACAGGTTATGACAGCATGTGGTCCATTATAGCCTATGATTCATCGAGAAGGTTATGTTTTGGTGGTTATCCCAGGTTTGTGTGGGAAGTTTGTTTTCCCAAGTGTCTTTGGGAAGAGGCTCTGTTGTTTCCGTGCATGGCAGCAGTTGTTCGGGCCTAGGTGTCTTTAGGCGTGGTAGTAGTTTTTTTGCCCCAAGTGTCTGTGAGAGTTCTTATGCGTGCTTCTGGTGGCATAGGTGTTTGCGGGCGTAGCTATGGTTGTATTGGCTCAAATGGTTGTTGTTGGGGTGGCAGTGGGACTGTGGTGAGAATTGCGGGGGAGGTCCAACGTGATCGATGTCTTCAATAACCTCTAAGAAAGTTATCGGGGTACCCAAATATTGATGCGTTATTACTATTACATTACTTGACTTTAATTATTTAGGGAGTTTACCTTGGTGAGGATTTGGTGGATTGTTTCCATACTAGTTTCTTTGGTTATCTTATTTTCTCACGGGCCATTATAATGCCTCCCAATATGTGCATGTGATATTTTGGTTTTCCATATTGAGTATACCTGCATACTCACCCTACATATATAAAACAGTTTTCAGGTTTCTAGGAGGACAACAAGGACCGTTCCGGACCCTATTAGCTCAGACACCGAGACAGTTGATGTTGTTGCTTTTCAATTCTTTTCATAGTTACCTTGATAGTTTGTTTGTACATTGTAGCAAATATTATTGGAAGATGCGTATGGTAATGGATTGTTTTTTATTTACTTTTAATTCCAATTTTGTTGTTGTTTTCTATTTACTATCTTATATACAGATCCTACTAAATAAAAAGGGTACTGATTTCCATTTTACATATGATTCTATACCCTTGGTGCTAGTATCAACTCTGGGGCCTATTGAAGATGGGGCTCAGGTTTGATTATATCACCTTCAACATTAGGAAGGAATGGTATGGTAACCTACTTCCCCTTCCTTCATCTTGGTGAATTCGGGTCGTGACATCATACGTACACATGAATGTTGTAACAATTTTCCTAGATGGATCAAAAAATGGTACATAAATATAAATTCAGCACTTTAGAATAATTATTAATTAATATATTGAATATATATTAATAAATAAATCCTTATTATCATATATGTAACTAATTGTTAACATTTTACATCGCTATGTATAGGTACTTTTCCACAATTACTCATGAGCGACATTATTGTTTTCTAACAAAATTTAACTTATTAATTATGATGCAATTTAATATTTGGGTAATAGTTTTTATATCATAAATAACACATATATTAATAATAATTAACCTTAATACCATTCATTTTAAGCGTATGTGGAAATGAATCACATTGCTTCGTGAGGCGGTAGTCCTCCGTGCACACTAGCAATGTTGTCATACTTCCCAAAAATGTAAATTATGATGGTATATGTGATATCATATTATAGATGTATAAAAAACTTAGAAATAACACACATATATATATATATTAAATTTTTAATTAAATACATCCTTCAATTATGTTAATGGAAAATGAATTACACTTGTCCATGAGACCACAATCCACTATACCCAATTAACAATATCATTTACCATTTCATAGAAGTGGAGAAGGATATGATTTATAAAATTATTATAATAAAATCATATAATATAGGATATTTTTTATATTATAATAATTTAATAGTTCATTAATTTGGTGAATTATGTAATTAAAAAAACACACATGTTTATAAAATTTAGCACTTATTTGGAGAGTCTTTATATATACAGCTTAATCCTTCATAGGGGGGATTAATAATCAATATAATTTCTCTAATGTGTGGGGAGGGACGTAAGGATGGTATATGGACTTGTATTTGACAAAACTATTTGTTTTTTATGTATGTTGTGGGTAGGAGAGTGGTTATATTTATATTAGACTGCGAGAGGACATACATGGATATTTGAAAAGATAAATTGATATACACATTTTTATCATTCCACAAGACTCCAAAATGGGCCATTATAAAACATAAATATTTATAATGACTAAATATGTAATGTAAATAGAATTTTTAAAATATTTAATTCATTTTTCTCATATATACTTAGTTTAATCCCTTAATAAATCTAATGTTTTCCACAATTATGGTAATAAAATTTTACTATTTCAAATAATCACTATGGTAAATAGTTATGTTGATCTTATCAGATAAAATAAATTATTTTGAATCCAAATATGTAATCAATTTTTAGAAATTATGTTATAAAAGTGCCATAAATTAGGAAAGTATTAAACCCCCTGACGCAACGAAAGAGTGGTTTTCAAAAGATAAAATTTTCATAATTATATAATTTTGTAATATAAAATTTGATTATGAAATTGATGTATATGACCTAAATTAAATAAAATATAATATTATTTAACTATTTTTTAATAAGAAAATTTAAAAGATAAAATATCTTTGTAAATTATTCAAACAAAAAAAACAGTTGTCAATAAAAATTAGTATTTTCACTATTCATAAAACAATTAATCTTTCAAAGATTTCTAAAAAATTTACCCAATGATATTTTTAAATTTAAATTCCAAAAATTGAGTTTATTTTATTGAATAAATTTTTAAAAAAATTCTATAAATTATTTTAAATTTTTATTTTGAAGTGAAAGTAAACTGACTATTAGCAAAATAAAAGTTTTATAAAAAATTTCTTTTTTCATTCATATATTTATTACATTGTTTTTAATAAATATATAACCATTGAATTTATTCTATATTTGTTTAAAAAATATAAATTATTTACTTAGTTATTAATATTCACACCCTAAAACATAATGTCATTCGTTTAATTTTTTTCTTTTGATAATAATATATTATTGGACTGTCTTGTTTTCTTGAAATGAGATATTACATGCGTCAAAGATATTGATGTGAATGAATTTATTAAAAAATAAAATTATAAATTATTTTCTGTGTTTTATTCTATTTTATTCTTAGTGTTTCATTTCATATACTCTATCAAATATGACCCCTTTTAATATCTTGGGAGTTAAAATATTCTGGATATTTAATGATTTGAAATGACATAATTGAATGACATACTAGAGAATGAGAATTCAAGGATCCTTTCATGTTAAAAAGTGTGACATTATTAACTTCACTATACCATTTCTGTAAATTTACAAGAGATTATGTTTTTCCATTACAATAGTTAAGATGTATACAAAAAACATCAGATAATATAATTTTCCATGATTCATCCAATAAATAATAAAATTAAGTGTGAATATAGAGTGGTAAAAATTTGGTAGAATGAAAGTGACATATTTAGCTTATAAATATGTACCTTCAATTATATTCAAGATTTTTCCATTTTCATAACCTAAGTATGGGTGATTCTTCTTTAAAGTTATAAATATTAAATATATATTAGTTTAGTATTTCCCTAATTATTTAAATTTTCATTTCTGTTCTACCTATTATGATTCTCTCATTAACATTATTCTGGTGAACTAATACTCATTGTTGTTTTATGGAATGGGAGATTATATTTTGAGTTAATTATGCTATAATTTTTTCTTTTTATTTTAATTTCAATTTTCAATTGTTTTTATATTGATTATGGTATGTGATCTCTCATATTTCCTAGCTACTATATTCATCTACTTGTTTATTGTAACATCCCAGTTAAATAATGAACATGAAATTTTTTATATTTATTAATATTTTTTAATTAAATATTAATTTTACTTTAAAAGTTATGCTATGTTCTATGGCGTACTCAATACACAACAGCAGGTTTATTTGAAATATTATGTTTCACACTAATAATATAATATTATTATATTAAATGTTAGTTAAAGCCTAGTCATTGTATTGTCAATAATGAATAGAACTAACTAAAATATGATTATATATGTTTGTTAAATGTTTTTACATTTATCAAATAAATGTTAGAGGCTTAAAATGTGAATGAATCTAATTTTAGGCATAATTTTCTTTAAAAGGTCGATTTAATGCCTTTTAATGGAGAACCCTCTCAAAATATAGTTTTTTTCACTCTTATATATTCTATTTGCCAGAATAAAATTCATTTTTAGAATACGGACATAAAAATTTACTTTGAATAAAATTTTGGTATTTTTCTGATAAAATTCATTTTTATATGAATAGTGGAAAATACTTTATTTTAATTCACATATGCCTTTTCTTCTAAATTATTTATATATATATATTATATTTTTAGTTGGTTTTAAAGTTTAATTATAATATATTTTTACCATTTAATCAAATTTTTGTTATTGTAAGTAATTTAATTTTGAAATTGGACATAAACAAGCCTCAATCTTTTGATAGATATTATTTCATAAAAACACCCTTTCTATTTTGACAATCAGAAATAATTTTAAATTAATTTCTGCCACTTCTGTGTTTTGAATTTGGAAAAATGGATCCCATATTTGGAATCAATAGGTCAATATTGTGTAAATATGTAACTTCAATTTTTATAAATTTTAAATATTTACTTCAGTAAATATTTTATTTACAATAATTAAAAGATAAATATAGTAAATAAGGGTAAAATATAATATTATAATAATATTAAATTACCATAACATGTGTCCTAATACTATTTACTAATACATATCCGACCATGGGCATCCTTGGGTCGAATTTGGGACACCATGGAGCCACATGGGAGTAATAATGACACTTTATGTTAATTAATTTAATATAATGACAAAAATGACATAAACAAATATGTTTTATTGAATTATTTTTTAAATGGAGTTATATAAGTTATATTTTCGACTATAAATATTCATTGGAATTTTAAAAAGATTTCTTACATCGTGGTAGTTTTTTTTATAATTTTTGGACATCAAATAAATTAAATTATGTATGACACAATAATAATGAAATGTTTACCTCATTAATAAATTATTTAAATAAATAAGATTATATATATTAAACGAATAACCAAAACCTATACAATTTTTGTTGGATTATTTTATTTCGGCCATTATTCATCTTAACTTCTTTTTTAATGAATATTTTACCTTTTGAAACCGAACATTAATTTATAATAAATTAATTGTTTCAAACATTACTAAAGAGCCCCTCCTCTCCCTTATAAACAACTCTCACTTCTAACCCATTCCTCACACTTCTTAAGCCTTTTTCTCATCCAACATCTGATCTAATAATCCCTCAAGATCCCTCTATTGATCCTATAAGCCTTAACTTAGGAAAAAATCACTTCAATAAACCATTTTGGTTCACACCAAGGGTAGTTACTCGATTTAAAGGTAAAATCTTCTCTTGAGTTATATTGTTTTTTTACTTCTCCAACCCCATAAAATATTTCTATTCTATTTTTGGGAAACAAAACCAGTATCATAAATATACTAGGATTTTTTTATGGGAATTATTCGAAATAAACTTACACAAACCTCCATATAATGGGTGAAAAACATACTGTTTCTGTGGATGGAAAACTAACACCTCACGAAACGATGATTATTTGATTATCTCCTACCGCCTCTCATGGTGGCCTTTATGATTGGTCTGTATTTATATATGATACATATTATGTATATTAATTCTTTATACTTCTATTTTTTCCATTTATATAATTCATTTATGGCTTCCATAGTGGTTAAATACGACAATCTCATTAGAGGAAGTGCGGACTACCGCCCCTCAAAGAGATATGACTCATTCATGCCTTACGTGGAACGTATAAAGGATGTAGTTAATTATATTATATATGATATTATAATTTAATTATAATATATCAAGTTATAATTATGATTTCATTCCATTAACTACTAAATAGAAATGAAAGTAGCGTTCATTGGTACGTACGACCTACCGTCTCCATTAATGGTGCATTTTTTTCTTACCTCTAATTGTTATGTAATATTATAAATAAATAAATAAATTGGATATATATTATCTATTTGATATCTAAATCATGAATACAATTCAGGATATAATGTAATCTTTACCACATGGACTAATTGTAATTATAAGGTGTTTATTTTTGACTCAAGTACCAAATATCAACAAAAGGAACTTTTTTAAATTAAATGATTTCATAATGTTTATAACATGATAATAAGTGATATTATAGGAATAATAATCATGAATAAGGTTATTAATCAAGTATAAATTAACTTAAGTTTATTATTTAGTATGAACAAGGAACAAAAAAGTCAAGTCGAGCATGAGGTAATGGATTTCTTATCTAACTTTTAATTCCGTGAGATTTCCATTGTTCGCCACATATTAATTGCATGTGGTGTTTTGTGTACTAAAATTTAATATATATTATAATGATATTATTTATATTCATTGTATTACATGATCTATTTAGTGGATATTAGATTTTGGTCATAGTACTCGATTGATTACAATGTAGTATGGGGTTTTCATCTCACATTTTATTCCTGTGATATTCATGCTATATTTCCCACTATTTCCTTTTATGTGGTGTACGTAGTGCTCATGATTGTACTATTTGTGTAATATACTTTCGTTTTTTTATTTACATATTCAATTTATGATCCTTATTTTATATGGTGTATGTTTCATAATTTACCAAATCGGTAAAGGAAGCTTTCACCCTCCTCTTTCAAAAGACTTCCTTTTGTTATGTCTTTTAATTTACATCTTCTTATGTTAGGATATGTTCTTAAATAGCCTTATTGATGTAAATTTTATTCCCATGTGATTAGATAAATTTTTCTCTCCCATAAACACATTTTCTGAATTTTAATGTGAAGTCGTTAGGCTGTCGAATTTCTGTAAGGGAACTTCCTTACCCAATTTCAATTCTTTGGGATAAACATCTACTTCATGAATATGTCATGCTATGAATATGTGTGAATAAAATCTCATTGTTTTATAGTTAATATCCACTTATATTAGGTGAATTATTATTTGTCACACATAATTATGTAATATATTTATCCTTAATCAAAGGATATCGTCTTTAGATGGGATTTCACCTCAATTTACATTCCTTTGAGACTTTATTGTTGTTATGCGCCAATTCACTTTGATATGGTGTATATAGTGTCCTTTTGAATATTATATCATGAATAGCGTCATTCTCATGATATTATAATGTTCTAATTAATTGTAATTCCTCAAATATTTGAATTCAATCATCTCCCATTTTTTTAAAACTCTTTAACTAAAATATCATTTTAAATGTTTTAATGGTTTATTCTTCTATCATTTTCTTTAATGTCCCTGTTTTTAAATTGGTTTTTAGGATTTATTTATATGGAAATTAATGTATTAAAATTTTTAATTCCTTTAAAATTTTCAAAGTGTTATGGAACACTTTGATTCAGAAATCTCTTTATTAAATGTTTTAAATGGTTTTGAAAATGGTTTGATAAAGCATTGATTATGTCTATATTTTGGGTTGATATATGGTGATTGGAATGTGGAAATTTTATCTTTCCTTTATGATTGTTTTATGTGTTATAAATATGTTATGGTTATTGGGCATTGTTTATGTATATGGGTGGTTCTGTGATTAACCAAAGGCAGTTGAGCCTAAGATAGCTCTCTAATGCATTGGGTAACGTGACAGAGGTAAACGTTAATGTTTCTCCTAAGTTATTTAGGAAATATGCTATGATGGGTATTCCAAATTTGACTCCAAATGTATTTCTGATAGCTATAATGTATGTATGTTATGAATTCCATCAGTTACCTTTATGATTTATGATATATGTGTGTTATTCATAAATCATATGATTTCGTAAGGTATGTTATGATTGAAAAGTGTGGTTTCACAGATTTGAATTTATTGATCAGGAAACTGTTTTACTTCCTTATTTTATATCCCTTACTGATATTTTTATTCTCATACCATGTTTTTGGAATGTTTTCCATAGTACATAAAGAAGAATAAAGGTCAAGGGACATATCAAGGAAAAGACATGTTGTCTAAAACGTGGAGGTAGACATGTTTCTTTTTATGTGTTTTTATTTTATGAATAATGTTTACTAAGTAGAAGTTTCAACATGTAATATTCAAGTTGTTATGTAATAGTTATGGCCTAATTCTCAAAAACTCTAAACCTGAAAAGATCCTCGATATGAATTATTCATTTAATTCAAGATTATGTAATGTTTTAACGATGGGTCCTTATAGTCAGTATCAAATGTCGGTTTAGGTAACTTTAGTGTTTAGGGTGTTATTTAAGCATAAGTGACATTACCGTAATGGTTAGAATATTAGAAAGATTCGTAGTTATTTTAGAGGTGGAAAATGGTTATTACATTTTGTGGTGAAAAATGAAAGGTATTAGATAACCATTGAGGCTAAAATATGTTATTGTTATTTTTGAGGAATTTCTCTCTTTTTTTTAAAATGTTATGAAATTGAATATTTTTTTAAAAAAAAGAAAACACACAGACCATGTAAAAACCCGTCGCATCATACAAAGTTATGGTAATCGAACCCACCACCAAAGTGCGATTGGGATTTATCACCTACCACTAGCCTACGTGAATTCCCTGGTTAGTATTACTAATTATTTTTTGTTAAATGATTTTACGAATTAAGAATAAGATGATTTTGGGAACTTCTGTTTTTTTCAACTGGATATCCTAAATATTGGAATATGATTTGGGGATTAAGTGATAAATATAATTTTGGAAGAAATTCTCTCTTTTATGTAACTTTATATGTTTAAGGTAAATAGAATACTATGGGATTTAAATTGTGGAGTAATGGTTGAAATTTTATTTTTGGAGAATCTATGTTTTTATATAGACACATGACGATTTGGGTTATTTATGAAAACTATTAACCTATCAGAGAGAATATGTGATTTGGTTAATTACTTTTTAGTATGAGACATTAAGAGTAACTAATGTTATTTGGGGATAAATGTTAAGATTTATCTTGGAATACGATGTGGTTAATTCCTTATAAGATTTTGGTTTCAATATTAGTTTGGATTATTTTGGTGAATTTTAAGGATAGGTGTGTATTGAATTCTCTTTGTAGAACTTTGGGTTTTTTTTACAAATTTTGGAGATTAAGAGTAGTTATTCTTTTTGTAAAAAATTATCCTTTTGGGTATTATCTGATCTCTCACTAACCATTTTGTTTTTAGTTGATTTATAAAGACATGGTAAATATATAGTTATTCTTTTGTTGAATATGTGATTTTATAGAATATAATTTTTGTGATTTTGATGTGACCAAGTCTTTTTGAATGCTAATTTCTTAGAGAAAATATTAGTTTTTGGTAGAAACTTATTGAAGGATGAAACTCTACATGAACGTAAGTATATTTCCGTATTTTCTTATTCTATGTAGTAAATTAATTCCTAAAAATCATAAAAATTATTGTAAAACAAAAAACATTGTTGGTTTACATTTCATTCTGTGGAATCAGTGACCAGTTAACACATCATAAGTTTGTGATTTTCTGGTGGTTAACTTTCTCCTCATCATGTTTTCTATCACTCTCCATCAGAACTTGACCATTTGTTTTCTCTTACATGTCCATGTTTTCCTACCTGGAATCCTATTAGGGGTTATCTCGGGTGACCTTTGTACTTCTTTTTATTTCTTTTAATGTTATAGTTTTACTGGCTCTTTTCTGGCGTGGGACTTTTAATGAAGTTCCCAAGCCCAGTTTTAAAATTGTGAGGACACAATTCCAAAAATGTTGAATGATGTAACATCCCAGGTAAATAAAGACCATGAATTTTTTTATATTTATTAATATTTGTGAATTAAATATGAATTTTACTTTAAAAGAGATGTTATGTTCAATGGCGTACCCGATACACAATGACAGGTTTCATTGAAATCTTACGTTTCACAATAATAATATAATATTATTATTTTAAATGTTAGTTAATGCCTAGTCATTGTATTAGAGAGAATTAATTAAACTAACTAAAATATGATTATATATGTTTGTTAAATGTTTTTACATTTATCTAATAAATTTTTGAGCCTTTTAATGTGAATGAATCTAATTTTAGGCATAATTTTCTTTAAAAGGTCGATTTACTGCCTTTTAATGGCGAATCCTCTCTAAATATATTTTTTGTCACTCTTATATGTTCTATTTGAAAAAATAAAACTCATCATTAGAATCCGGACATCAAAATTTACTTTGGATAAAATTTGGTATTTTTCTGATAAAACTAAATTTTTTATGAATAGTGAAAAATAATGTATTTGAATTCAAATCTCCCTTTTTATCTAATTTATTTATATGGTTAGATTATCTTTTTAGTTAGTTTTAAAGTGTAATTATAATACTTGTTTACCATTTAATATAATTTTGGTTATTAGATGTAATTTAATTTTGAAATTGGACATAAACAAGTGTCAATATTTTGATAGTTATTATTTCAAAAAAAACACGCTTTTTGTTTTGACAATGGGGATTAATTTTAAATTAATTTCTGCCACTTATACGGTTTAAATTTGGAAAAATGGATTCCATATTTGAAATCAATATGCTTAAATTGTGTAAATAGTTAACTTTTAATATTAGACATTTAAAATATTTATTTTAGTAAATATTTTATTTACCATAATTAAAAGGTAAATATAGTAAATAAGGTTAATATATAATATTATAATAATATTAAATTACCCTAACATGAGTCCTAATCCTATTGGATGATATATATCCAACCATGGGAATACCTAGGTCGAATTAGTGACCCCATGGAGCCACATGGGAGTAATAATGACAATTTATATTAATTAATATAAAGTAATGACAAAATTGACGTAAAAAAATATCTTTTAGTGAATCAATTTTTACACGGGGTTATATAAGATATACTTCCAACTATAAATATTAATTGGAAATATACAAATATTTCTTACATTTTGGTATTTTGGTATTTTTTTTATAATTTTCGGACATCAAATAAATTAAATTAAGTATTGTAGAGACCCGGAGCCTGACGTACATGGACATTACATTACTTTTGCGGAATACTTGGTACATAACAAAAACACACACACAAGGATCGTAATAGTTTAGTGTCTTTGGAAACTCGGAATATAATCTTCTAATCGTGGTGAAAGATCTTCAACATCTCCCATAAAGATCTTCCCTTTTTTTTTACCTAAAACCTTTCTTTATATCCTGGGGAAAAGAAAACATAAAAGGTTGAGCTCAAATGCTCAGTAAGGGTATACAAAAGAAATAAAAATCATATCATATCTTTTTGAAAATCATAACCTGCAAAAGAGATCATATTATCTTAACATGGAACAAATCATAGAAGTGAAAATGAGATCACCATAATCATAACATGAAACTTGAAACTTTGTGGCATGCACACATAATCATGGAAAATCATTTCTTGTTAGTCATGACTCATTGCCAAGACTATCTTAGTGGACAAAGTCCCTTTCTGAACCGAGTTCACTCCTCGTTTCAGTCCTGTATCACTGAACCGAAATAACCTTCCGTTCCAGCCATGTCTATCTCATGAGATATAAAATCTTTACCCAATGCATTGGAGGGAGATATAGGTCCCACCCATCTTATAATGAATCCTTTCTTATGTGTGCCACATAATCATAAATCTTACATCATCACATAACCAATGTAATAAAAATGGAATTCTTAAACAACATGACATCATAAAACCATTCATATAAGATAAAGTAATTCATAAACATAATTCCATCACAACATAGTCAAATCAATGTAAAAATATGGATAGAAACATAACCCTTTATTAACTTAGATGGAAAATAATTTTGATAAAACACTTGAATTGAATTCTTGAGGAAAATATCCTTTCTTCTTCAAAATCAATTTCTTTTTACAAAACATCATGCAATTTTAAAAGAAAGAGATTTTATTGAAAATAGTCATGAATTCTTTTAGAGGAAGCTTCATGAAAATAAGGCTTTATAAAACAGTAGAAATCCGTTTGTGCCGTATAAGTTAAAAAAAACATTCTTCGTACTTTTGTCGGAAAAGTCAAAAAGTACCTCGTACGGAAAAACGACAAAAGATTCCTTTCATATTCTTTACTAAAAACTCACCTAAGGGTAAAATTGGATTTAAACTATTTCAAGTGGATGGAAACAATATTACATATTTAGGGAACATGGATGTGGATGATAAAATACACCCCAGTAAATACTTACGAATAAACAATCTCGGATAAAAATGAGATTGTGATATTTCCCTTACCTTAGGTCCGATTTGCTTTGTTCGTGTCCGAAGCTCCTGTATAATGGTTTAAATAATGTTATTGACTTATTCCAGAATCATACATATTGATATGAGATCATATATGGTCATATTATTAGCTTCTTGTTAGTAATATTTCATTGTTACTTGTTACTCGGGTCTTTATAACTTTTTGTTCTTATGCGTGTTTTGTCGAATAAATTCTTATTCTTATCTTTAGGTTATAGATAATTCATTTCCAGAATGGTATTAGTGTATTATATACCATATTCATTCATTCAATTCATTTATATAATCATTATGAAATGAAGATCATGTAGAACGAGTCGCATCACATCGTGGAGACGGTATTCCGTACGTACGCACGAGTGATGATATCGTTCCTATGATCGTGGAATTGTATTGGAGTATATATATATATTATTTCAGTATCAATATTACTTAATAATAATCATATATAGTTACTGATTACACCATTATACCCATCCTTGTAAGGTGATGGTGGAAAATAGATTACACCACGGCGTGGAGACGGTATTCCGTACGTACGCACGCGCGGTGATTTCATTTTTCCGTAGGATGGATAGAAGGTGAATTAGGGTTGTTTCATATTTATAATAACATATCAGTATGTAAGTAATACTGATGTTATTACTTTATCATGAAACAACTAAAGAAGAAGAAGTTGAAGAAAAAAGAAATTGAAAAGATCGGTAATGGATATTACCTCTTCTTTGGAACGCCTTTTTGAATCCTCCACTTAAGGAACTAAGATTGGTCTTTGGAGAAGACCAGGACCTCTAGGATTATTCTAGGGAAGTGGGGAAGGGAAAATGGCAGGGGTTGGCCGAGCTTGAGTGCTCAAATTGGTGTGAGGAGGAGGGGGAGGAGGTGCCCTTTTATAAGGGAGGAGAGGGGCACCTTAGGAATATCTCAAAATATTATTTTATATTAAAGTCAAAATCGGTTTATAATGGTTCCAAAGGGTCTTATTTCGAAGCCAAAGTGGGGATGGGTCGAAATCCTATCAACCAATAGAATTTAGACAAGTTTAGGGTATTATTGTAACCTTATCAATTAGATTTAACTCTAAGTTAAATAATTTAACTTTTACCATGACTTTTTGTTTTCTTTCACTATATGGTTAATACACTTACTATAACATGCCAAACGAACCCCAAATTGTTTATTATTAAAATATATATCCTTATCTAAGTCATTTGGCCGAACCTTAGATTTTTAGGAATAAAATAACAATTAATAATATAATATTTGATTTAAAAACTATTTTGTGTCAATTTTGACACTATTTGATATATGATTTTTGTCAAAGTCATAACAGAATTATATGTTCGAACCAAGTTGATTAAATCCATACTAATATATCATAGTAACCTAGAAAATTAGTGTAATTCATAAAAAGTCTCAAATTACATTTATTTTGGTATTTATATCATCAATTTTGTCAATATTTCATTAATAAGATAATTACTGCATCATCTTTGTGTCATAAATAAATTAAATTATTTGATGTCTAAAAATTACAAATAAAATACCATCATGTAGGAAATCTTTTTATCTTTCTAATGAATATTTACAATAGAATTTATCTTATGTATAACCCTATATTAAAAATTATTTACTTATTAAACTTTGATTTTAACTATTTTAACCCTTCTTTAAATAAATTAATAATAAATGTCCTAATCTAATCCAAGTGGGCCTAAATGGTCATATTTTATTCCTAAGTTTGTTTTTGGTCGAATTACACTTGTCCAATAGAATTAGGACATGTGTTAGGGTAATATTAATATCATAATTACCCTTAGTTACCCTATTTACTATTAACCGCGGTAAAAATAGTAAAAAGTTACTATTCACCAAAAAATTATTTTCATCTCATTGAACCACATTTTAGTCCTTGATATTAACCGTGTCTCTAGGATTTTTGAAATTCCATTCACAGAAGCGGTAAAATTAAGTTTTATGAAAAATTCAGTTTTTTTAACTACCACTTAGTAGTTTTACTATTCATCAAAAATTGATGTTTTTCAGAAAAATGCCAAAATTTCATCCTAAGCTATATTTCATATTCCGAATTCAAAAATGAAATCTATTTTACCAAATTCATAACATAGAAGTTGCATTAATTAATTTAATAATTAAATCCCGCTGTTAAAATAAATAGCGTGTTTTTAGGAAACAATATATATCAAAAGATTGACACTTGATTATGTCTGGTTTAAATGTGAAATTACAACCAATGACCAACATTGTATTAAATTGTAAAAATATATTCTAAATATACTTTAAAACCACTCAAATTAATAATTTATCACTATTAATTATTTCGATTAAAAAAGTTGTTTTTAATTATAATTTAGTAATTTTTCACTATTCATCAGAATATGAAAGTTATCCGAAAAGTACCAAAAATTCACCTTAGGCTAAATTCGATACTCCGAATCCAAGAATGAAGTTCATTTTGAAAAATAAGATTTACAGAGTTTTAAAAAGTGGTTATTACTATTCATAACGGCTAGCTTTAATTATATTTTAATAGCATATCGTTGTTTAGTGAAACTTGGCGTTGCGTACAACACACGCTATCGAGGAAGGTCGCGATTGCGTGTAATGCAAGGCAAGTCAAGGATGTGTGTTGTGCAAGATCCTTTTGGTGTAGCGCACAACACCAGACAGAAATTAAATTAAAAGGAACATTTTTCATAAAATCTCGGGCCGTTACATTCTACCCCCCTTAAAATGAATTTCGCCCTCGAAATTCGTCGGGGTTATAAATGGTTTACTATTCGAAAGTTTCTTTAATAGAAACCCACATCGTAAAAAGGAATACCAAAACTTGGCTTTAAAAACTAAAGTATGAAATGTAACGATTACCCAAATAAACTAATCACTGGGTTTCCACATAGGTGAAAATATGGATATGGAAGAGAAATCTAACCATCATGTTCTAATGGAGAGTGGTAGAGAACATGGCTATGGAAAAGCCAGTAATCACAAATCCAAAAATTTGTGATGATCTAAGGTACCATCTGATTCATCATGTATAAGATCACTAGGACAACATTTTTGGTTTTCAAGATCATTTCCCTAAAGTTGAAAATTTGAATTAGAATAAATACTTACTTTATTTTGGTACAATCTCACTGTTGTTCGTGCCTTGAACAATTTCCACTTCATCTCTTAAATAAATGAAGTTGAATTTGTTATTCGTGAAGTGTTAGCAGATCATGTGATAGACTGACTGTTCATTCAATCTGTCTCAAACAAAAGGTTACCAAAAGTTATAAGTCATTCTATAGTGAGATTAATCATATATGGTTTCTAAAATGGACTTATACTTCATATATCATACTGCTTAATATAATAAAACTAGTTTCTACTAAACAGGGACTTCCTGTAGGCCAGTGGTAGGCGATAAAGGCCAGTCGCACTTCGGTTGTGGGTTCGATTCCCACACCCTTGTCCGAAGCGATGGGCTGTCGCCCGTCCTGCAGGTTGTCCTTTTTCTAAAACTATATTACTATAACATCCCATCAATAATATCGAAAAAACTTCTATCCTTAAACTAACTTATGTCCAACATAATCCAGTCTAATCTTTAGGCTTATACATAATACTGCAGTCCACTCTCATAATATAGTGAAAACAATTACCAGAGATTTAATACTATCGTTGATCCCCCATATATCATAAGATATATCTTTTTGGTCACATTCCAAACATTCAAAGGCCTTAATCTTGTACTCTCTTGAATACCCATTGAACCTTATTGAAAACATGAATTCTATTAAAAGTTAACTCTTTCCATATACCAAAATCCTCAAAATTATATATACTCAAACCATGATATCACTTAGTCCTTATATCAATCATGAGCTCATGAATACTATCAAACATTTAATTTTCTCCTTATCCCTTCATTATGCGCATATCATCTACATTCCAAAAATATCTGAATAACCTTTCATGGATACTGGTAACATTAATCATACACTTTCAAAACACAAGGAAAGACAATAGTGTAACAATCCATAGATGTCTCTTTATTCCAAAATTACACATGATAAACATGTAATCATTCCACTACATTCTCAAACCATTGACCGAGCTTCAAAAATTCTTTCATCTCACATATCATTTGTAGTCTCTTCATCATCATCCACATAAATACTACCCATATGACCATACTGATTCTCTTCATGAGTCTTTCCCTTAGGGCATTTGTTTGCATAATGCCCATACATTCCACATTTAAAACACTTAACCATTTTTGATGTCGTAGCATTACCATTATCCTCATCCATGGTGTTAACCGACCCTTTTCCTTTTCACTTACTTGCTTTGTGTCCTTCTTTTCCACACCCAAAGCATCTTCCAGTTCCCTTGAAACATTCTCCTTGATGCCTCTTCCCACATGATTTACATTGGGGAAATTGAACTTTCTTTCCTCTATGATAATCATGGAACTCCATCTTTCTCTTATTAGTCGAGTCAGGAAACTTACCAAATTTTACTTTATTGATCATATTATGAGATTGCTGATTCGGCATAATAATGATGTTTGGACTTCCAAATCCCATTTCATTTGGTTTCTCATGAAGAATATCATTCCATTGTCCATCATATCCTCCATTATTGTGAATCATCTTGTTTCCAGCCATTTTCTAAAACCCAAACAGAATAGTGTTAGATGCAAAAATCATAATAAAGGGGGAGTAACTTAAATATCTATCATCTTTGGTTTAATCTAATATCGTTACCATAGTTCTAGAACTATATCCTATATGTATACTTATCCTTAGGGGCATCCCTAAACATACCTTAGAAATATCTCTAGGGATCTCACTAACGTTTTCGCATCCTAGTTTCCAAAGGTTGACTAAACCTTTCCTCTGATACCAACTGTAGAGACCCGGAGCCTGACGTACATGGACATTACATTACTTTTGCGGAATACTTGGTACATAACAAAAACACACACACAAGGATCGTAATAGTTTAGTGTCTTTGGAAACTCGGAATATAATCTTCTAATCGTGGTGAAAGATCTTCAACATCTCCCATAAAGATCTTCCCTTTTTTTTACCTAAAACCTTTCTTTATATCCTGGGGAAAAGAAAACATAAAAGGTTGAGCTCAAATTCTCAGTAAGGGTATACAAAAGAAATAAAAATCATATCATATCTTTTTGAAAATCATAACCTGCAAAAGAGATCATAATATCTTAACATGGAACAAATCATAGAAGTGAAAATGAGATCACCATAATCATAACATGAAACTTGAAACTTTGTGGCATGCACACATAATCATGGAAAATCATTTCTTGTTAGTCATGACTCATTGCCAAGACTATCTTAGTGGACAAAGTCCCTTTCTGAACCGAGTTCACTCCTCGTTTCAGTCCTGTATCACTGAACCGAAATAACCTTCCGTTCCAGCCATGTCTATCTCATGAGATATAAAATCTTTACCCAATGAATTGGAGGGAGATATAGGTCCCACCCATCTTATAATGAATCCTTTCTTATGTGTGCCACATAATCATAAATCTTACATCATCACATAACCCATGTAATAAAAATGGAATTCTTAAACAACATGACATCATAAAACCATTCATATAAGATAAAGTAATTCATAAACATAATTCCATCACAACATAGTCAAATCAATGTAAAAATATGGATAGAAACATAACCCTTTATTAACTTAGATGGAAAATAATTTTGATAAAACACTTGAATTGAATTCTTGAGGAAAATATCCTTTCTTCTTCAAAATCAATTTCTTTTTACAAAACATCATGCAATTTTAAAAGAAAGAGATTTTATTGAAAATAGTCATGAATTCTTTTAGAGGAAGCTTCATGAAAATAAGGCTTTATAAAACAGTAGAAATCCGTTTGTGCCGTATAAGTTAAAAAAAACATTCTTCGTACTTTTGTCGGAAAAGTCAAAAAGTACCTCGTACGGAAAAACGACAAAAGATTCCTTTCATATTCTTTACTAAAAACTCACCTAAGGGTAAAATTGGATTTAAACTATTTCAAGTGGATGGAAACAATATTACATATTGAGGGAACATGGATGTGGATGATAAAATACACCCCAGTAAATACTTACGAATAAACAATCTCGGATAAAAATGAGATTGTGATATTTCCCTTACCTTAGGTCCGATTTGCTTTGTTCGTGTCCGAAGCTCCTGTATAATGGTTTAAATAATGTTATTGACTTATTCCAGAATCATACATATTGATATGAGATCATATATGGTCATATTATTAGCTTCTTGTTAGTAATATTTCATTGTTACTTGTTACTCGGGTCTTTATAACTTTTTGTTCTTATGCGTGTTTTGTCGAATAAATTCTTATTCTTATCTTTAGGTTATAGATAATTCATTTCCAGAATGGTATTAGTGTATTATATACCATATTCATTCATTCAATTCATTTATATAATCATTATGAAATGAAGATCATGTAGAACGAGTCGCATCACATCGTGGAGACGGTATTCCGTACGTACGCACGAGTGATGATATCGTTCCTATGATCGTGGAATTGTATTGGAGTATATATATATATTATTTCAGTATCAATATTACTTAATAATAATCATATATAGTTACTGATTACACCATTATACCCATCCTTGTAAGGTGATGGTGGAAAATAGATTACACCACGGCGTGGAGACGGTATTCCGTACGTACGCACGCGCGGTGATTTCATTTTTCCGTAGGATGGATAGAAGGTGAATTAGGGTTGTTTCATATTTATAATAACATATCAGTATGTAAGTAATACTGATTTTATTACTTTATCATGAAACAACTAAAGAAGAAGAAGTTGAAGAAGAAAGAAATTGAAAAGATCGGTAATGGATATTACCTCTTCTTTGGAACGCCTTTTTGAATCCTCCACTTAAGGAACTAAGATTGGTCTTTGGAGAAGACCAGGACCTCTAGGATTATTCTAGGGAAGTGGAGAAGGGAAAATGGCAGGGGTTGGCCGATCTTGAGTGCTCAAATTGGTGTGAGGAGGAGGGGGAGGAGGTGCCCTTTTATAAGGGAGGAGAGGGGCACCTTAGGAATATCTCAAAATATTATTTTATATTAAAGTCAAAATCGGTTTATAATGGTTCCAAAGGGTCTTATTTCGAAGCCAAAGTGGGGATGGGTCGAAATCCTATCAACCAATAGAATTTAGACAAGTTTAGGGTATTATTTTAACCTTATCAATTAGATTTAACTCTAAGTTAAATAATTTAACTTTTACCATGACTTTTTGTTTTCTTTCACTATATGGTTAATACACTTACTATAACATGCCAAACGAACCCCAAATTGTTTAATATTAAAATATATATCCTTATCTAAGTCATTTGGCCGAACCTTAGATTTTTAGGAATAAAATAACAATTAATAATATAATATTTGATTTAAAAACTATTTTGTGTCAATTTTGACACTATTTGATATATGATTTTTGTCAAAGTCATAACAGAATTATATGTTCGAACCAAGTTGATTAAATCAATACTAATATATCATAGTAACCTAGAAAATTAGTGGAATTCATAAAAAGTCTCAAATTACATTTATTTTGGTATTTATATCATCAATTTTGTCAATATTTCATTAATAAGATAATTACTGCATCATCTTTGTGTCATAAATAAATTAAATTATTTGATGTCTAAAAATTACAAATAAAATACCATCATGTAGGAAATCTTTTTAGCTTTCTAATGAATATTTACAATCGAATTTATCTTATGTATAACCCTATATTAAAAATTATTTACTTATTAAACTTTGATTTTAACTATTTTAACCCTTCTTTAAATAAATTAATAATAAATGTCCTAATCTAATCCAAGTGGGCCTAAATGGTCATATTTTATTCCTAAGTTTGTTTTTGGTCGAATTACACTTGTCCAATAGAATTAGGACATGTGTTAGGGTAATATTAATATCATAATTACCCTTAGTTACCCTATTTACTATTAACCGCGGTAAAAATAGTAAAAAGTTACTATTCACCAAAAAATTATTTTCATCTCATTGAACCACATTTTAGTCCTTGATATTAACCGTGTCTCTCGGATTTTTGAAATTCCATTCACAGATGCGGTAAAATTAAGTTTTATGAAAAATTCAGTTTTTTTAACTACCACTTAGTAGTTTTACTATTCATCAAAAATTGATGTTTTTCAGAAAAATGCCAAAATTTCATCCTAAGCTATATTTCATATTCCGAATTCAAAAATGAAATCTATTTTACCAAATTCATAACATAGAAGTTGCATTAATTAATTTAATAATTAAATCCCGCTGTTAAAATAAATAGCGTGTTTTTAGGAAACAATATATATCAAAAGATTGACACTTGATTATGTCTGGTTTAAATGTGAAATTACAACCAATGACCAACATTGTATTAAATTGTAAAAATATATTCTAAATATACTTTAAAACCACTCAAATTAATAATTTATCACTATTAATTATTTCGATTAAAAAAGTTGTTTTTAATTATAATTTAGTAATTTTTCACTATTCATCAGAATATGAAAGTTATCCGAAAAGTACCAAAAATTCACCTTAGGCTAAATTCGATACTCCGAATCCAAGAATGAAGTTCATTTTGAAAAATAAGATTTACAGAGTTTTAAAAAGTGGTTATTACTATTCATAACGGCTAGCTTTAATTATATTTTAATAGCATATCGTTGTTTAGTGAAACTTGGCGTTGCGTACAACACACGCTATCGAGGAAGGTCGCGATTGCGTGTAATGCAAGGCAAGTCAAGGATGTGTGTTGTGCAAGATCCTTTTGGTGTAGCGCACAACACCAGACAGAAATTAAATTAAAAGGAACATTTTTCATAAAATCTCGGGCCGTTACAAGTATGACACAATAATAATTCAATATTTACATCATTAATAAAAAAATAACATTATAAATATTAAAAAAATATCCAAAACCTGTCCAATTCTTATTGGATTATTTTTTTCTTCTTTGAGTGATCTTAAATTCGTTTTTAATGATTATTTGACCTTTCGAAATAGAAGATGAATTTATAATAAATTAATTGTTTCGAACATTCCTAAAGAGCCCCTCCTCTCCCTTATAAAAATATGTCAGTTATAACTCCTTCCTAACACTTATAAAGCCTTTGGATCGTCCAAAATCTACTCAAATAAGCCCCCAAGATTCTTATCCTCATCCTAGAAGCCTTAAAGTAATCATAAATCACTTCAAGAAACCATTCTGGTTCACACCAAGGGGAGTTACTCTATTTAAAGGTAACATCTTATCTTGAGTAATTTTTTTATATTACTTCTCAAACCCCATAAACTCTTCTTATTACTTTTCATGGTAACAACACCAGTATCCTAATTATACTACTAGGTTGTTATGAGATTTATTTGAACTACACTTACACACACCACCATCGAACGGGAGAAGAACATACTGTATCTGTGGATGGAAAACTAACGCCTCACGAAACGATGATTGTTCGATTATCTCCTACCGCCTCTCATGGTGGCCATTATGATCGAAATATATTGATATATGATATATATTATGTTTATTTTTTCTTTATTCTTCGGTATTTTAAATTTATATAATTCTTTTATGGTTTCCATAGTGGGTAAATACGATAATCTCATTAGAGGAAGTGCAGACTACCACCCCCTCAAAGTGATATGACTCATTCATGCCTTATGTGGAACATATAAAGGATAGAGTTATTGATATAATATATGATATTATACTTTAATTACAATATACCAATGTATCATTTTTTCATTCCATTAAATACAAAATATAAATGAAAGTAGCGTTCATGCGTACGTACGACTTACCGTCTCCATGAACGGTGCATTTTTTTTATTAAATCTAAATGTTAAATAATATTATAAATAAATAAATATACTGAATATATATGGTATATAAGATATCAAAATCAGGAATATTATTATGGATATAATGGACACTTGACCACATGGAAACTTGTGATTATAAGGGGTTCATTTTTGACACAAGTACAAAATATCGACAAAACGACCGTTTTTAACATAAATGATTTAAGATATGTTTATAACATGATAATAAGTGATATAAATGGAATAATAAACTTGAAAAAGGATATTAATCAAGTATAAATTAACTTAGGTTTATTATTCAGGAAGAACAAGGAACAAACAAGTCACGTCGGACACGAGGTAACTGATTTCTTATCTCACTTTTAATTCCGTGAGGTTTCTATTGTCCACCACTTATTCATTGCATGTGGTGTATTATGTACTTCCATTTGATATATACTATCATTATTCTATTTAAATTCATGGTATTATATGATCCATTTGGTGGATATTATATTTTGGTCATAGTACTCGATTGATTACAACGTAGTATGGGTTTTTCATCTCAATTTTTATTCTTATAAGATTCAGTCTATATTTGACACTATTTCCTTTGGTGTGGTGTATGTACTTCCCATGATTGTACTCCTTCTATAATATACATTAATTTTTGGGTATTTACATCTTCTATTTATGATCCTTATTTCATATGGTGTATGTTTCGCAAGTTACCAAATCGGTAAAGGGAAGCTTTCACACTCCTCTTTTAAAAGACTTATTTTTGTTATGTCTTTTAATTTACATCTTATTATGTTCGGAAATGTTCTTATATATTCTTATTGATGTAAATTTTATGTCCATGTGATGTGATACAATTTTCTCTCTCATCAAATATGATTTTTAATTTTAATGTGACATCGTTGGGCTGTCGAATTTCTATATGGGAACATCCTTACCCAATTTCAATTCTTTGGGTTAAACTTCTACATCATGAATATATCATGATATGAATATGTTTGAATGACCTATGTTTCTTTTATAGTTAATATCCACTTATATTAGGTGAATTATTATTTTTTCACACATAAGTATTTAAGTGATTTATCCTTAATCAAAGGATACCATCTTTATAATGGATTTCGTCTCAATTTACATTCCATTGAGACTTTATTGTTGTTATTCACCAATTCACATTGATATGGTGTATATACTGTCCATTGGAATATTATATCATGAATAAATTTTTTCTCGTGATATTATTTTGTTTTGATTAAATGTTATTCCTTAAGTATTTGATTTCAAGCGTATCTCATTTTGTTAAAAACTCTTTAACTAAAATATCATTTTAAATGTTTTAATGGTTTATTTTACTAAATATTTCTCATTAATTTCCATGTTTACAAATTGGATTTTAGGATTTATTTATATGGACATTGAATTTTTAAAATGTTAATTCATTTAAAAGCATCAAAGTGTTATGGGACACTTTGTTTCAAAAATAACATTATTAAATGTTTTTAATGGTTTTGAAAACGGTTTGATAAAGAATTGATTATGTCTATATTTTGAGATGATATATTTTGATTGGATTGTGGAAATGTTATCTTTACTTTATGATTGTTTTATGTGTTATGAATATGTTATGGTTATTGGGCATTGTGTACGTATATAGGCGGTTCTATGATAAACCTATGGCGGGTTAGCCCGAGATAGCTCTCTAATGCATTGGGTAATGTGACAGAGGTAAACATTAATGTTTCTACTAAGAGATTTAGGGAATATACTATGATTGGTATTATAAATGTTACTCCCTATGTAGTTGTGATAGCTACAATGTATGTATGTTATGAATTCCATAGGTGGCCTTTATGATTTATGATTTCTCAGTGTTATTCATAAATCTTATGATTTTGTAAGGTATGTTATGATTGAAAAGTATGGTTTCACTGATTTATATTTATTGATTGGGATAATATTTTCCTTCCTTATTTTATATCCCTTACTATGTTTTTTATGCTCATATTATGTTTTTGAAATGTTTTCCACGGGACTTAAATACGAATAAGGGCCAGCGATGAGATTAAGGAAAAGACATGTGGTCTAATACATGGAACTGGACATGTTTCTTTTTGAGAGTTTTTATTTTATGAAAAATGGTTACTGAATATATGTTTCAACATGTAATATTCAAGTTGTTATGATATAGTTATTGCCTAATTCTCTAAAACAATATACCTAAAAATATCCTCAACGTGAATTATTCATTTAATTCAAGATCATGTAATGTTTTAATGCCATGTCCTTATATTCATCACTCTCCTATATCATTATAAATAAATATTGCGGGAATTAGAATTTTGGAGAGGTAGATAGAGATATTTTAATTCATGAAGAAGTGTCAATATGGGATAATCATAATTGTAATAGGAAGTTTTATTGTGGCATTTATTAATCTATACCAAGATTAGAATAATGAGATTAAATTCATATTATTATTAGAATCACAATATCATATTGAAATCCTTCTACAGATTTTATTTTTCTTACTATTATCATTGTGGAAAATAATTAATTTTTTGATATCATAACATAATATGAATTGAAAAACCCCCAATTGGTTTAGTTTTCCCTTAATATTATTTGGTAATGTGATATAGTGGCAATAGATAATTAGTTTTTAAAATATTTCTCTCAGGAGATCTATTATAGGGTGTGCACTGTACATTAATCTTATGTATATGAAAATTTATTAATGATTGATCCATGAAAAAGTAATACATGTAAATTTTTTGTTGTTCTAAGGTATACCACTATCTTATACAATATGTTTTCCATATATATATTTATATAATAAATTTTAAAAAATGGAACTTCATTTCATTTCATTCTCTTAAAACAATTAATAATTGTTTTTTAAGCATTAATATCCTCATTACAAGTACTCAGAGGTTTATAATTTAATTGACAGTAACACCTCACTAGGGTTTTCATATATTGATGAAACCAAAATACAGATGAAAAGGAGATATAGAAAAAAATAATGGAGTATATTAAGTTACAAAAATTATATTAATGGTGCAGAAAGACAAATATAAACTATAGATACTTCAGTTAATGAAATCAATGTCGTAAGGCTACAGGAGAAATAGAAAATGGTTATGATGATAAAAATATTGTACCTACAAAATTCAAAGAATACAATAAATAGAATGAAGTAGCATTACTGATTCATTTTTTCTGAAAACTCTAAAATATCTTCACATTGGAAATCAAAGATTAATAAATGCATGAAGATAATCAATTAATGGGACTAAACATAACTATTAATCACATTATATTTATTATATAATATTCAAAAATTCAACTCAATAACAATAATGATTTATATAGGATCAATACCCATACTAGACCTCGTGAATGGTGAATATGATATACAAGCCACCACTGAAGAGAAAATGGTGTACAATTTTAAATTATAAAAATAAATGTTAATGGAGACCATGGTGATGTGATAACCTTATATACATAAATTCACATATCACTTGAAATACGATATCATGATTTTTAATGGGAACCCATTTAGCATAACTTCCCACCGTCTGTTCAAATATATATATATATATATATATATATATATATATATATATATATTCTCAATATATGTATTGAAAATATCTTCTCTTCTTTGGGGTGCCCAATCTATGCATTCAATTTTGGATGTTGAAAGAAAATAACATAGTTGATTTTGGGAAATAAACCAAACCTCAATCATATTTGGGACAGAACTGTAACAGCCATGGATTTTTAAAATAATATCATATTTGACAGTGTGTTCTTTATGAAATACCAAGCTTAAAATGAACTATTCTATACTATGTAAATAATATTATTAACACAACCATTATATTATACGGTATGATATGAGTAATCAAATTATGAAATATATGTATAAATTTTTTTATTAATAAAAATTTACTAATTAATACAATGTAAATATGAATTCAATTTTAATTAAAATTATATATAATTAAATGTTATATTTTCCATGAAACTGATTTATGTTCCAATTTATTTTTTGTGAATGTATGTTTATATAATCAATATAGATATATTATTATAAATAAATGTATAGATAATATATATAATAAATATAATTAAAAATAATTTAATAGTGGCTACTAGGAATGTAATGATTGTAAATTGATTTTATACATAAATAATAAATTTATATTAAATTCATATTATTGCATTTTGTGAATGGATATTTTTATTAATTTAACAAAAATTAGAAAATTTTATTTTATAAAATTGATATAATTTTATAAATAAATATTAAATAAAAATCTTATCGTAAATTGTTTTTATTTTTAAAAAATGGATGATTTCTTTTTCAAAAGTTAAAAATAGTGATTTATCAAAAAATAATAATTTAATTTTAAAATTCAAGTAATTATAATAATCTATTTGGTTTTGTAATTTTTAATATGTTTCATTTTATTAAAAAATAAATTGTTTCCAAGATAATTATCATTATACATGATTTAATTTTAAAATATTTTTATTCATTGAAAATTATTTTTTAAACGTAATTTCTATTTTTTTTAATATTTATATTAATTTTTTTACCACTTGTAGAATATAATTTAATATTTTTTTCATATTATGAAAAAATTTGATCAAATTATGTAGATATTAGCCATTTTTATATAAATTGTAACCATGGTACTTTTTTATCACAATAGTAAAGGGTAAAATTAGTTCATTAAGGTAAAAACCATGTGATAAGATTAAAAATATTATCTAAAATGGGTTTATGATTTTTTATGAATTGATGAATTATCCTTTTCCAAATTTTTTCTTTTATAATCCACTTCCTATGATTAACACACCCCTTTTTATATTAATAAAATATTATTTTAAAAAATTTCACTTTCTCTCATTTAATAAATTAAATATTTTGTCATGGTATGGATACGAGTTAATTTAAATTATTAGTGAAACTATATTATTATAATTATGATAAATAAAAGTTATTCATTATGTAGTTTATTTAAATTTTTTTAATGATTAATAATTTTCTAAAATTCTTATGTCGCTTTAAAGTGGTTTATTTAAATACAAGAGAAAATTTTGTTAATTGATTTTAAAACCATTAAATGTAATATTTTATAGATGAATTATAATGTTCCATGTATTATTTACCCAATTATGATGGATATATTGGGATATATTTGTTTTATTTTGAATTCCTTTTCCTTTCATGAAATTTTTATTTTAAAATTTTGATAATAGTCGTGAAAATGAAATTAAATTATAGATAATTTCGTAACATAATTTCCCTAAATTTAGGATATCATAAATAACATATATTAACACATAATGAGGATAATTTTTCAAATAAATAAATAACTGTTTAATTTTGTGTAACTTTGATATTTTTAAATTACATTCATTTCCCTTAATGATTGAAAATTTAAATAAATATCATCAATTTGTGGATATAATGACAAACACAATATATTCATTCAAATGGATCATATGAGATCAATTTTGTGTAAACAATGTACCAAAAAAATTAACCTTCCCTTCCCATGTATCCAATATCATGGAGTGAAAATTAGACCCTCGTTTAAAGGACTTATGCTCCATCAAAATAATGGCATCAAATGAGGAGGTATAAGTCATAACATATTTATTTTATGATTATTTATTTAAATTCCTCTATTATAGCTGTAAAAAAATTATAGAAAGAAATAATTATGTCCAATGTAATTCATTTTACTATATTTTGTTAAAACCATTCTACATAAACTTTTCCATGAAATGGTAATGAAGTTATTCACTATTGTGTAGGAATGAACTAGAGTCTCCACAAAGGCATGTATTTCATTTTACATCTCTTCCTTTGAAGGAAGGTTATTATGATGTATTGAAATATTATATTTATTTTAAATTAATTAAATTATTATTAGTTATTAAATATATGATATTATCTACAGTCTAACCTATCCATCTGTTGAAAAATTAAAACATTTCTCAAGCGTACTTGTGGACTACCACCACCACAAAGCATTGTAATTCAATTTTCATCCCCAAAACACTTTATTGGAAATAAGGAACAATATAATGTATAAATATGATATATATAACATATTTATGATTATAGTTAAGTAAAATATTATATAAATAATTTATTTTTCAACTTGTATAAAAAATAAAACATCATTCATATGTACCTATTGATTATAGTCTGCATAATATTATGTGCATAATTTTTCATGACTGTTGAATATGAATATTTATAAAAGTATATTAAATACATAAAAATGAAAACTATAACATATTTAATATTTTATAGATTTTTAAACCATGACCAATGTGTAAGGAATGAAAAACCCATATCAAAACATGCATTCTAAATGTGGGAGTTAACACAAATATATTAATTTTAACAAAAAATTATATGTAAATGGGTAAAAAGAAGTCAAGTGAAAATTGTATTAAGCATAATAAGTACAAATTTTGATTTATATGGATGTATAATAATAAAGAAATTCATACATAGAAATTTAGAACATGTTCATCTAAGTAGAGTTTTGTGTTTTGAGATTTTTCATTAAAACATTGCTAAGATGTTTTAACATTTTTTATGAATCATTGTCTTCCAAATCCATGTTCATTTAAATTTATAAATAATTTAATTATATATATGTCATTGATTATTAATGATAATTCTCAACTATTTTTTCTAATTATTGAATATTTTTTATAGTGAAATATTTTATTATATTATTGGATGGATTATTTTTTCCCTTTTTTAAGGTGAAACATATTTTTTAAAAAATATATTGATTGAACACCTTTTTCTACATCGATAGGTATAATTAGTTATCTATATTACTATACTTATCTTAATGTTTTTTTAATGTGTATCATATTCATTCCATTCTATAAATTTTTGATTTTTATGAATTTTATAAGGAAATTGATATTTCTCAATACTATTATTTGAAAATGGAATGTTATTTTATGATGGATTTAAATTAATATTTCAATAGTTTGGTAATGAAAATACAAATTTTTTTTATATAACTACATGATTATTATATATGATTAATGGTGATCCAGGTATAGTTCATGAGGATGGTTGATCCCAAAATAGCTCTCTTATGCATTGGATAAGGTGGTGGGGTTACGTGATGTACAATAATCCTAAGGTAGTTTTGATAGAGTTAATTACATCCATGATTTAATGATGTTTTTAGTTGTATGTTACTCCTAAGATATAATGAATTAACTTAACTTGTGATGACTACACCTATTGGGTGATATTTTTAGATGATAAAAGTTACTCTTGAGAGAATGTTGAAAAATTATATGAAGTGATTCCATGATGAATGAATGATGAATATTATATTACAATATTCCTACCTTATTTATAATCCCGTAATCAGTTTTAATGTAAATTTTTTTATTTCACGAATAAGGTATAAAATATTTTAAAGGTGAACATTTTTTTCATGGAATATTATTTTCAAAGGGTCCTTTATTTTACGATAATATATAATTAATTATTACTAGGGTTTTATGGACATATTTTATTTTCATGAGGTAGAGAATCATTATTATCATTTAAAGGTGGAAGGACTATTTTGAAAATATATTTATTAATGAGTTCTCATGTTCCATATGATTCCTTCAAGGAATTATATACATCAAATAAGTTGTAATGGATTATTTTTTTTATAAAAGGATGATTTTATCATGTCAGTATGTATTATTTATGTTCTAACCATTTTATTTTGAAAAATGTATTCATTTTCAGGGGTTTTTATGTTCATATTTCTATTACTATTTTTCAATTTTTATAACACTTATAGAGCTTTTTTCATATCCCATAATTTTAAATTATTTTCACATGACCTATGTATGTGTAGGAATTATAGAAATTCCAATGATGAAACATCACGAACAAAGATAAACTCTCATTAGTGAAATATGGGTGTAAATTTAAGAGCCAATTTTATGGGAAATTATACATTTCATGGAAGATTACATTTTGTAATTTATATGTTTTATATGTATGATGTTTTCCTAAAACCCTAAAAATATAAAACTAAAATATCAAAAGAATTAAATAATTTCAAATACATGATATTTGGATAATAATTATGGGTTGATAAATTAAAAACTCATTATAGTTTTCACCATAAAAAAGGTATGTATAAATTTACAGATTAATTTGATCCAAAAAAGATATTTTATTAGATTTATATACTAAAATGGGTTAATTTGTGAAAGTATGATATATATTTTAAATGAATAGATTACCCTTTTGAGGTTTTATGTGATGGAAGTTTATGATAATTAGTCAATATTTGGGAAATATTTATAGGAATAAAATCATTGGGTTTAGTATGTGTTTTATGGAAAAAGATATTTAATGAAAAATCAATATATTTTATGTTGAAATAAATTTGATGGTATTGATAACCATTATTATTAATATGATATTATATTTTAATATAGTTAATTCGTATAAATGTTTTTTTTTATTTAGTGAATATATTGTTTATTATAATTATAACCTAGATATTGAAAATTTATTCGGTGATGTTTTCGTTTTATTTTTTGAACAAGTTATCAAAATTCATAATGTTGTATTACTAAGGTAGAAAAAATTTGGGAGAAATATTATGTTATATATGGAAACCTGTGTGATTTTATTTTTCATTTACGCTGATTCAGTTTGTTTAGGAAAATAATAGCATACCAAAAAGATTATATTAATAGGTAATATACATATTCAGTATGACACCTTCTGAATTATTGATGCTTCTGGGAGATAAATATTGAATTTTTTTTGAAGAATATTTGATCATGTAATTATATTATTTGGGTATACATTTTGATCTAGCATATTTGGAAGACTTTTGGGGTATGTTATTTATTGAATGATTTAAATAGAACCTAGGTAGTTCTTGTTAAGGGTTTTATGATTATTGTTATTATTTCTTCACATGAATCTTTATTCATAATGGATATTATTTTAACAATGTTTATCAATTTTTTTAGTTAATGGATTAAAGTAACAAAAATAACATAATATAATTTTTTGGGTATTATGATCTATAAAATTTTACTTATAGTCATTCAGTAATGAAAACTAAATCGTGGTTATTTATCATAATGAATATGATATGTAGAGGAGGTGAAAAACTGACTGAAATACAATGTAAGGATCAAACTTTGGTAGATATTAATTTTTAATATTTAATCATATTCATTATCTCCATTATAAAAAATTATAGATCAAATAAAGATAGAGGAAGATAAATCTATCTTGTATTATCACTCTAATATCATGGTATACTTTTGTAGAATCCTACAAAATTATGCTTTTAGAAATATTTATACAAATTAAAAATAATTTACCATGATAAAATCTATATCCAATTTTATATTCTATGTAATGATATACTCATTTTAATAAATATAAAAAAATTATTGTGGTCCAATTTTAATAAGTGGGGGGAATATAACACCTTAAATTTTTAAAATTATTTGGTTAATATTGTGACATCCCTCTTTTTAAAATTGGGTTGAGAAGGTGGTGGAATTCTACATGGCCTTACGAGAACACCCTATGATACTAATGGTTTGAAATAAAATCCATAGGTCTTTGATACATGTGGGGATGATTTTCAAATTGAAATTAATACAACCAACCAAAAATTCCATTACAAAAAACCCACTATATAAAGCATGATACAAATTACGGAAACTAAACTTATCATTTATAAAAAAATAAAAATAAACCAAGTACCATAGAGAAAGACTATAATATCAATGTGCATAGTGGTAGACTGAAAAACCCAAAGTCTCTGATAAAAATTCCAAGATCTATATAGGGTTTATAATCTAACTTCAAAAAATAGTCCAAATATCATGATATAGTACTAATTAAGTTTGACACCTTATCTTTTACCATTTATCAAGAAATGACATCTGTGAAATCTCCAAAGTGCCAAATGTATGGGTGGGTAATGAATCCCTGTAGACTTTTGCAAATTACTTATCTTCTCACGCCACTATGATAGAAAAAGGTATCACATTTTATGAATAATTTGTATAAATTAATTATAGAAAAAATACTTGAAACAGTTTATCAGAAAACTAAAACTATAGTTTAACAAAATTAATTTCCACTCCAAAAAAAATTCAATCAAAAAAACTATGATGGTTGCTCGAAACCATTAAATGTTTCCATTTTTCATATTTTGTTCCAATCCACATATCTACGTATCAATACATCTATGTAAAGACCATGAAATTTCTAGGATTTCATTTCTTCTTAATTATTTGGAATTTTACGGGTCTACGGTTTTTGAGGGCCCTTGATTCTGAGGCCCGGTGTGCCCGAAATCAATTTCTGAAGATTTGTCCGGGTACGTTCATTAAACATGTGTGCGGGGTTTTCTATCTTTTTAACCGGTGCTAGTAATTGAAATCTGAGGACACCGATGTACTCGTATCGCCGATATTCACTGAAGGGGACCTTTACCACAGTTTCGTTTTATGCGGGTTGAGAGTTAATTTTTCGGGATTTAGTAGAAAATAAATAAAATAGTAGCACATAATATTATTTAATGATGTTAGTTATTTCTTACAATGGAGAGTTAGAGGTGGGGCCCACACCAACATAACCTCCCATGATAGGAATAAGTGTGGTGGGGCCCACAGGAGCCCTAATAATTTCATCTCCCCTTTAACATCCCTTTTTTTTAATTTTTGATAACCCTCTTTAAACCTTTGGACTTCCACTTAAATGTGGAGCCTTTCCATCTCCCATTAATTAATTTTACCAACTGAAATGCCATAATTAGTTCAATTTTCATTTTGAATTAATTTGAAAATACATGCAAATGTTATATTATGGGAGGGCCTTATTATTGTTTTGGTTGGAAAATAATTGTGGGGAGATTTAGAAAGGGAGAGTTCTTCCACGAAGAACACGAAGAACGCTCCCCGATTTAAAGGACGTGAAGTCACTTCTCCAAACTACTTCTTCCTTCGTGTCAAGGGAGGAAACACCGCTATGGGTAACGTTTCCAACAATGACGGTTCTTTCTCCGATGTTGATGGAGCGAAATCATTTTCCGTGACTACGAAAAACATTCCGTGATGGAGGTAGGGGTATTATATTCAATTTTAATTGAGTAAAATTGTTCTTGTTCTTCGTTGAAAATTATGGTTTGTCTTTGGCCATATAATACCACCTAACATAGAGGGTGTGGGCTGAACAAACACGGCCTGACGACCCTCCGTTAATCCTTGTTTTAAGTTTATGGAAGAGGTCGCGGGGACCAGAGGAAGCGGCGGTCATGTGCCGGCCGCGTAGAGAAGAACCGGGGCCCACATCCGCGGGCCGCTCGGCCTAAGATGAACCGTCCGGCTAAAGCGGGCTGGGCCGAAGGGAGATCGCGGTGCCACAAGGGGAACCGCACTGTAGAGAACCACGACCCACGCTCCATGGGTCGCTTCGATGGCGAACCGACCAGCTCCTCAGCCAGCCAGGTTGAAGGAGTCGCGGCACCCCCAAGTGCTGCGCGGGAGAACCACGGCCTGCCCATGCAGGACGCTCGTGCCAGAAAGACTGGTCGGCTTTGGTCGGCCAGGTAGGAAGGCAACACTTCTCGGCAGTTCCATTTCGGGAAAGCACCCCCTCCCGCCAAGACCATTCGGCCAGCCGGCCCGATCTGCAGTCAGCAGTTCCAGGCCGCGCCGAGCCGGGCCGCGCCACGCCCCGCCGTGCTGGGCCGCCCCACGCCAGGCCGGGTCGATACATGCCCTTACAGACCTGGCCTCGCCCCACCAGGCTGGGCCACGTGCTTCACCAGGCCGGTCTGACCCCAACCGGGTCGGACCATCCAAAACCAGGACAACCCGACCCTCCATCCCACTGGTCTTGACGGGTCATGCCTCTTTTCACTTAAATATGAATAACATTAAAACTGTGCGTCCGATCGATGTGCCTTCTACGGAACTAGGACCCTTGTGATGAGGAGGTACTTTTTTGATACTCTAAGTGTGTTTTGGAAAAATTTGGAATACATCCCAGTTAAGAACGAGCGTAATTCCAACCGGGCCCCTGACAGAAAAGCCAATATCTCTCAGACCGGGTGTCCGATTGACGCGCCATCTATCGCGTTGGGTTTCTTTTGACAATATGGAACTACGGGATACATCAGCCCTGGACATAGTGATATTTGATGTATCAACAACTTTAATCGAGGAGCAGACCCTCTTAGAATCGTCCATGCTGTGTGAGGGAACCCCAGAGCTGGTTGCGCCTGCGATGACTACCGTACTGGAATCCTCTGTGGGTTCGACGACGACGACAATAGTACTGGAATCCTATGTGGGTTTGACAATGACAAAAACTGTATTGTAATCTTTCGTGGGTTTGACAGTGATGACTACTGTACTTTTATCCTAAGGGGGTCTGATAGTTTGACTTCTATTCTAGTATCCTACGTGGGTCCGACAGAGTGGCTGGTCTAGTATCCAATGTGCGTCTGACAGCATAGCTGGTCTAGTATCCTACGTGGGTCTGACAGCTTAGATGAATCAAGGACTACATCTAATCATATCTATTTCTATATGAAAGACGTATACCTCCCTGAGCTGAGTCTTGAATTTAAATCATTGTCATCGATGTGATTGGATTCTTTCCTCTGTGGACTGGGTTGTGCTTGGGCTCGAGCGTTGGAGTCGAACCAGTATTGATGACTTAGGTATATGTATGGTCATATACCTAAGTAGGGTTGGTTGGTGCACTATGTTTTGTGTCTTATATCTTCTTTATCCTTAGTGGATATTGTGAGACCTTGTGGGTCTCGGGGTCCCTACTGAGTATTGCATACTCACCCCTGCATGGGATATGCCCTCACTACATTGTGTTGGATGCAGACGACAGACAACCCTGATCATGGTTAAGTCTTGTAGTGCTTGATGGTTCCCGGAGGTGAAACACTTGGTGAGATGTACACGGAGCAGACGGACGAACCCGAGGTTCTGAGGTGACCATCTGTGCACACCCTTTAGGTGGGATTCTGGTAGGATGACATAGTGGTTGCAGTTTTACTTTTCTACAGTTGTTCTATATTATAAGTTGTACTTTACTTTTTAGGTGGGTTTGTATTCTTCCACATTTAACTTTCATCACTCACTTTTTTATTCAGTATTACATTGTGATTACTTCTGTTGCATACTCTGTTGTATTGTTTACTATTATAATCTCAATGCCTTCCCATTTATTGGGATTTACGCCTTTGGTTCTAGTTTCCAGCCCCTGGCCTATGGAAGGCGGGCATGGGGTAGTCACGGCAGGGGCCTCGAGGACGGGTCGTGAAAAATTGGTATCAAAGGGAATCAGTTCTACTACAAAACATAGGAATCTGATTTGTCTTTCTACGAAGCAATATTGTTAAGAGTATTGAGTTTGGTTTTCAGTCTAGGGAGTCCAGTGTTGGTGCGGCGGCCAACATATCCGTACACTAGGACCCTGACCTTTGATTTCCAACTCAGTGAACGAAAATACTAGTTGCATATGTGTTTCAAAAGTTTTCTTTGTGATTAAGTTGTGTCAGCTCACCAGGTATACTGTTTTAGCCATGGCACACCCGTTTCTTTTTGGGATGGCCCCACAAAGGCAGCCAGCTAGGATTCTGAGTTACGTATGAGATGGTAGCCCACTGACCGACAAGGCCTCAGTGCATAGCCCCATCACAGCGGAGGCACCAGCGGTACCACTACCCGTAGGGCCACCGATACCACCAGCCCCAGCAGTAGAGAGTGCACACCGCCTGAGTGCATTGCACGAGTTCCAGTGATAGAGGACACCTAGTTTCTATAGAGAGACGGACCCTCAGGCAGTCGAGGATTTTCTGTAGGCTATCGTCATATTATTCAGATTGGTAGGGACACCGGCCGACCTTATGGTGATCCTTGCCACGAGTCTACTGTATGCAACAGTAGGTAGATGGTGGATCCTGATTCTCCATGTACATGACAAGGAATCTTTACTCTGGATATAATTCGAGAGTCTCTTCTGCTAGGACTTTTTTCCATCCACCCTTCGTGCGGTGAGGATTCAGGAGTTACTTCATATGTGACAGGGAAGCATGATGATAGCTTAATACTCAGCGAGGATTACCGACTTCTCATGCTACTCGACGGACATGGTAAGTGACCCATTCATCAAGGCTTGGACCTTTGAGCAGGGACTCAGACATGATATCAGGGCTTCGATGATCTCCCAAAGCATTCCAACACAGGCGGGAGTGTTGGAGCGAGCCCTTCTTATGGAGAGCTTTCTCGATGAGCCGACTCTATCAGAGAGACCCATCGCAGGGTGACATGTAGCAGAGTCTTCTGTAGCAGGCAGTATATAGTTGACGTAGATGTCCAAGAGGACAAGGACATCAAGTGAGCGACCTCAGGAAACAAGTTCAGTTGTGTAGGGCACCTGAAACAAAGCTAGCTATACGAGGAGCAGGCAGTGCTATGCATGCGGTGGGCAGGGTCACATGGCCCGAGACTGCTTGACCCGCCATGCTGATTAGTAGAAGATAGTGGAGGGACCTCCCAAGAAGAGACAGAGGTTTGACCGTGGAGGTCCACCAGAAGCAAGCGGACGAGGCAGAGGAGGTGGCCGAGCAGCAGGTGGTGGACGACGATTTGAGGCCTTACTACCACCACCACTAGGAGGACCACCCCAACCATAGGGAGCTAGCAGACAAGGGCATGCTCAGCTCAAGGAAGTCAAGGATTACAACCACGGTGCACATAAGATGATTCGAGGATCTATCTATGTCTACTCAACTCTTTCTGAAGTACTTATAGAAACATGTGTGAGACATTATTTTATTGTCACTGCCCTTGTTCGGAGTCGTTGGCTCGATCCTTATGGCTAGAGACTCCTACGGGAGAAAACATGACAATTTCCCAATGGTACCAGCAGTGTGAGCATACTCTAGGAGGTGATAAATTTGGTTTCCATCTTCTTGTAGTGGCATCGATGACTTAAGACGTCATCATGGGTATGGATTGGTTGTCTACATTCCATGCTCAGATCGACTACATTAGGCACAAAGTGCGGGGTGTCCGCACGGATGGGAGTAGGTTCACCTTCACCGGCAAGAAGGGATCCTTTGCAGTGCAGGATGGACTTACACAGAGGAGAGGGCAGCCGATCAAAAATCGGTAGGCTAGTCTCATCCTTGGAAAAGTTGATATATGGAGTCTGAGTTTTCTTGTTATGGTAGATCAGTATGCGGATGTTTTCTTAAAGACATTCTATTATTACCTCCTCACAGAGAGGTAGACATCTACATTGACATGTACCCTGGGATAGCACCGATATTTATCCAGCATATCGAATGGATCCCGCTGAGCTTCGTGAGCAGTGGGTATAGTTGGAGGGCTTGCAGGGGAAGGGATTCATCCTACCCAGTGTTTCACCCTTGGATTCTCCGATTGTGTTCGCCGAGAAGGCGGATGGGAGCTTACGACTGTGTATTGACTACCGTCGCCTGAATCAGGTGACCGTGAAGAACAAGTAACCACTTCCGAGGATTGAAGAGCTCTTTGATCAACTCAAGGGAGAACGTTGGTTCTCGAAGATAGACCTCAGGCTAGGCTATAACCATCTTATAGATCAAGACGAGGATGTGAAAAAGACGTCCTTTAGGTGTTGGTATAGCCACTACGAGTTCTCAGTTATGCCATTTGGCGTAGCCAACACACCAGCTATGTTCACGAGTCTCATGAATTGGATCTTCCAGTAATAACTCGATCGCTTTTTCATAGTCTCCATCTACGACATACTGATTTACTTGACTACTGAGGAGGATCACGCCTACCACTTGCGGGTTGTACTAGATACACTCCAAGAGCACCAACTTTATGGTAAGATCTCTATGTTCTAGTTCTGGATTCAAGAGATTCACTTTCTGGGACACTTCATCTCAGAGGTAGGAGTGGCAGTGGATCCAGTGAAGATCGAGGCAATACTTTCTTAGGATCCACCTAGGAGTGTGACGGAGATGCGAAGTCTCATGTGTCTGGCTGGGTACTATCAGAGATTTTTTCCAGATTTCTCCAGAGTTGTAACACCACTTTCATCAATTAAAAAGATAGGGAAACCCTTCTTTTGGTAAGATGGGTGTCAGAAGATATTTCAGGAGCTGAGACAGAGATCTACCAATGTTCCCATCTTGAGGATACCAAAAGAGTGCGTAGGGTACGTAATTCATAGAGACACATCAGGGACCGGACTCACGTGTGTCCTGATACATGAGAAAGCGGTGATCTCTTATGGTTATCGTCAGCTGAGACAACACGAGAAGAACTAGGCCACCCATGACCTGGAGTTCATAGCAGCGGTATTCTCATTGAAGATGTGGGAACACTATTTGATGGGTGAGAATTTTATAGTCTACTCAGAACACCAGAGTCTCAAGTGCACCTTCTCGCAAAAGGACCTGATCCTGAGACAGCGGCGATGGCTTGAGTTCTTCCAGGATTATGACTTTGAGATTTTCTATACTCCTGGGAAGGGGAACATTGTAGCTGATGCTCTCAGTAGGAGATCAAGCATTCAGCTGCTGGGAGAGGTGACGGAGCAGCTAGCCGCGTTGAAAATTTTCTTTTTTGGATATAGATGGAGATGCATTCCTTCAGTCTCTCATAGTCATTCCACCTCTTCTTCAGCGAGTTAGAGAGGCACAGCATGGGGACGTTGACTGTGACACGCGACATTCTCAGATATCCACAGGGAAGGTGCCTGATGGATTTTCTGAAGGATGGGAGCACATCATCCTCTTTAAGGGAAGTACTATGGTACCAGTTGCACTGTAGGAGGAAGTGATGAGGGAGTTTCACACTTCCCCTCTAGCGGTACATCCAGGAGTAGCGAAGTTGTACCAGGACTTTAGAAGACATAACTGTTGGCTGGGTATGAAGAAGGTAGTATCAGAGTTTGTTTCACGATGCCTCACATGTCAGCAAGTGAAGGTAGAGCACCAGGTACCAGCATGCTTGGTACAACCCTTGGAAGTACCAGAGTGGAAGTGGGATGGGATATACATGGATTTCGTGACGGGGATTCCACGTACATCTAGAGGACACGACTCTATCTATGTGATCGTAGAACGACTTACCAAGTCAGCCCACTTCTTACTGATTAGAGAGAAGTGCTCGGTAGAGAGCATGGGACGCCTCTACATTCAGGAGATCGTACGGCTCCATGGTCCACCATCGACTGTCGCATCAGATTGAGACGCTCGTTTCACATACCGACTATGGAAGGGTTTACATGAGGCTTTTGGGACGCAGCTAAGTCTAAGCACCGCCTTCCATCCTCTAACGAATGGTCAGACTGAGAGGACCATTCAGACTCTCGAGGACATGCTATGTGCATGTGTCCTCGGCTTTGGTCGTGGCTGGGAGGATCACCTACCCTTGGAAGAGTTTGCGTACAACAAAAGCTACCACTCCACCATCGGGATGGCCCCTTAAATGAAATTTTATATCCGACCTTGCAGATCACCTCTGTGCTGGACTGACCCAGGGGAGTCAGCACTTGTGGACCAAAGAGGGTTTAGGCTATGACGGAGAAGGTGCAGATCATCCTGGAGCAGATGAAGACTGCACAGAGCAGACAAAAGTCCTATGCTGATAGAAGATGGAGACCACTATAGTTCAAGGATGGTGACCATGTCTTCCTACAGGTCTCAACTCGATGAGGTCTACGGAGATTTGGATGGGGCATCAAGATATCTACGCGTTTCATCGGACCTTTCCAGGTCCTCAGCTGAGTTGGCGAGGTGTCTTACCACCTAGCCCTTCCACCTCAGTTGCACCGGGTGCATGACGTCTTCCAGGTATCTCAGCTGAGGAGATACGTGCACGATCCGACCCAAATCATCGATCACGGGAAGCTGGACATCAATGACAAGCCGATATTTACCGAGGTCCCAATGTAGATTGAGGATCGACAAGAGTGGGTCCTATGTGGATGGTCGATTCCTCTGGTGTGCATTCGCTGGCAGCACAGAAACCTCTAGGAGAGAATTTGGGAGCGGGAGGCTCAGATGCGAGCTCAGTACCCCCATTTGTTTCTCTAGAGTATGTTGTAGCTTTACAGGGATTTAAATCCCTGAGGTGGGAATAATGTAAAGACCCAAAAATATCAAGAATTTTTTTTCCTAATTCTTTAGAATTTTAGGAGTCTGCGATTTCAGATGGCACTTGATTCCGAGGCCCGGTGTGCCCGAAGTCAATTTCTAAAATTCTGTTCAGGTACGTTCAGTAAACGCTCGTGCGAGTTTTTCTATATTTTGATCCAAAGCTCGGAATTGAAATCTGAGGACACCAATGAACTCGCAACACCAATATTCTCTTAATGGGACCTTTACATCAGTTGCATTTTATGCGATTTGAGAGTTAATTTTTAGGGATTTAGAATAAAATAAATATAATTGTAACACACAATTTTATTTAAAGTTATTAGTTTTTTCCTACAATGGGGAGTTAGAGGTGGATCCCACACCCACATAACCTCCCATTATAGGAATTAGTGTGGTGGGGACCACACTAGCCCTAATATTTTCATCTCTCCTTTAACATCCCCTTTATTTAATTTTTGACAACCCTCTTTAAACCATTGGACATCCTCTTAAATGTGGAGCCTTTCCATCTCCCATCCATTAATTTTTCCAACTCAAATGAATTAATTAATTCAATTTGAATTATGAATTAATTTTAAAATACATGGCAATGTTTTATTATGGGAGGGCCTTATTATGAATTTGGTTGGATAATATTTGTGGGGAGATTTAGAAAGGGAGTGTTCTTCCATGAAAAACGCGAAGAACGCTTCCCGATATGAAGGAGATGAAGTGACATCACCAACCTTCTTCTTCCTCAGTGTCAAGGGAGGAGACAAAACTGTGGGGAACATCACTAATGACGACAGTTCTTTCTCCGATGATGAAGGAGTGACACCATTTTCCGCGACTACGACGAACAAGACTTGACCGAGGTAGGGGGATTATGTTCAATTTTAATTGATTAAAATTGTTATTGTTCTTCGTTGAAAATTATGGTTTGTCTTTGTCCATATGATACCGCCTAATGTGGAGGATGCGGGCCAAATGAACACAGCCCAACAACCCTCCTTTAATCCTTTTTTTAATTTGATGGTAGAGGTGGCAGCGACCAGAGGAAGCGGCGGCTGTGTAGAGAAGAACTGATGCCCGCATCCGCGGGCCACTCAGCCTAAAAGGAACAGGAAAGACATAGCCGGCCGGGCCTGAGGGGGAGCGCGACGCCACAAGGGGCGCCGCGCTGTGGAGAACCAGAGCCTATTCTTCGCGGACCGCTTCTACGGCGAACCGGCCGGCTCGTCAGCCAACCGGGATGAAGGAGTCGCGGAACCTCCAGGGTCCGCATGGGAGAACCTTGGGCCGCCCATGCGGGCCGCTCGCGCTAGGAAGACCAGGCGCCTTCGGCAGGCCGGGTAGGAGGGCGGCGCCGCTTGGCGCCGCCGGTTCAGGAAAGCGGACCCCCTCTTACCGCTCATCCAGCCGGGCCGAGCAGCGGCTAGTCGGGCCGCGCCGCGCCGAGACCGGCTGGGCCACACCGCGCCGATCCGGGATTCAACCCGTCGGGCTGCGCCCTTCACCGGGCCTGTCTAACCCCAGCTAGGTCGGGCCCGCCAAAACCGGGGTGACCCGACTTGCCAGCCCACTGGGATTGATGGGCCAGTCCCGTTTTCACTTAAACGTGAATAAATTTAAGACCGCACGTCTGATCGAACCGCCTTCTGCAGAACTGAGACCTTTGTGATCAGTCGGTTATTTTACGATACTCTAAGTGAGTTTGGATGATTTGGAAAATGGCTGGGTTTGGAACGAGCATAATTCCAACTAGGCCCCTGGAACGGAAAAACCAATATCTCTCAGACTGGGCTTTTGATTGACGTATCGTCTGTCGCATTGGGTTTCTATTAACATGTTGGAAATTTGAGATACATCAACTCAGGAGTTCATGATAGTTGATGTATAGACCCCCTGACTCAAGGAGTGGACCCTCCCAGAATCGAGAATGTTGTGTGCGGGAACCCTAGAGCTGGTTGTGACTACTACGACTACCGTACTGGAATCCTCCATGTGTTCGACGATGACGACAACTATATTGGAATCCTTCATGGGTTCGAAAACAACGAATATTGTACCAGAATCCTCCGTGGGTTCGACAATTATGACTACTATTCTTGTATCCTAAGTGGGTCCGACAGTTTGACTTCTGTTCTAGTATCCTATGTGGGTCCAACAGAGTAGCTGGTATAGTATCCTATGTGGGTCTGACAGCATAGCTGGTCTAGTATCCTACATGGATCAAACAACTTAGATGAATCAGTGACTACATCTAATAATCTCTATCTCTATACGAAAGACGCATACCTGTGTGAGCTGAGTCTTGACGTTCAATCATTATCATCGATGTGATTGATTTATTTCCTGTGTGGACTGGGTTGTTCTTGGGATCGATCATTGGAGTCCAACCGGGATTGATGACTTAGGTATATGTATGGGTATACAACTAAGCAGGGTCAGTTGATGCACCGTGTTTTGTATCTTACATATTTTTTATCTTTAGTGAATATTGTTAGACCTTGTGGGTCTCGGGGTCCCTAATGAGTATCATATACTCACACCTGCACGAGAAATGCCCACACTACATTGTGTTGGATGAAAACGACAGACATCACTAATCGTGGTTGAGGCTTGTGGAGCTATATGGTACCCATAGGTGGACCAATTGGTGAGACGTACACGGAGCAGACGGACGAACCCAAGGTGTTGAGGTGACCATCTGTACCAACCCTTCAGGTGGGATTCTCGGAGGATGAAGCGGTTGTTACTGTTTTACATTTCTGCAATTGTTCTATATTTTCTGCTGTATTGTACTTTTCTGTTGGGTTTGTATTCTTCCCCATTTACATTTCAACACTTACTTTTGTATTCAGTATTACCTTGTTCATACTTCTCTTGCGTACTCTGTTATGTTGTTTACAATTATAAAGGAAATTTCTTTCCTTTTATTGGGATTTATGACCTTGGTTATATTCTCCAGCCCCTGGCTTATGGAAGGCGGGCTTGGGGTAGTCACGACACGGGCCATGAGGACCGGTCGTGGAAATACACACATGCATGATTAATTTTCATTGATCTACGAGGTTATCACTTGGTAATTAAATCCCATGTTGCATTAAAACAGAGGAACTGACCATAGGGTCATATTTCAACCATGACTTGTAAATAAATTTCAATACATGCCACCATGTATTCCCAATAAAAATTTCAATGTAAAAAATCACATCAATTCGAAAACCATTTCAATAAAACAAATGATTTGTTAAATAATTTACAAAAAACCATTTCAATAAAACATATTTTTATTGAAAACCATTTTTTAGGAATAAAAACCACAAAACCAATTTTAAATTAAAAATTTTCAAACCATTTAACAAAACATTGCGCATAAAAATACAAAATTTCACAAAGATCAACAATCCATCACTAATGAAACATTATACCATGAATTGCAAAACAATTTCACAATAAATCTCAATCAAATTAATCAATTTAAAACTAATCATTCATGTTCTATTTAGAAGATCCAAGAGTGAAGAAACCTACCTCAATTTTTATATTGAAAATGAATAACTAAGTCCAACGTCAATGATATAATTCCCCGAGCCAGCTCTTCCAGTTTCAGTTCTTGAAATTGGTGAGTAATTTTTTTTAAAAGTGAATAAATAATTACAAAAAAATTTACAAAAAAAAAGAGGACATTTTATCTGTCTACGTTCTTGTATAATAGACAAAACATTATATTTATCAGAGTTGAAACTAAAACTAGACAACGGTCCACTATGTTTCTGCATGCGCTAACTCCAAAAGCAATGAAATATATGATAATATCCTAAGATACCTATGAAAAATGATTCTAAAATAAAAGGGTGACCATTCAATTTCCCAGTAAGGTGGTTTGAAATTCGTTGACAAATCCAATGAAAAATAAATCTTTAATAATACATTCTAAAAGTTCAATTAGAAAAACATTTGTAAAACAACCTTTAAAAAATACAATGGTGTAGGGAAAAATAATTATATTTATAAAATACTTTTATACAAATCTAGTGATTCAGTTGAAATTATTAGGAATGCTCTAGAAAACAAAACATCTCGGGCCACTCGAAACATTGAAGGCTATCTTGGGCCTACCCACATGAGGGATAGATTCACAATCCAATTCTCTATCGTTTTTACAATGTTCGAGTACCAGTTTTTATAAAGCATTTTATTCTTAGTTTTACTTATATACATATAGTTTTCATTGGAGTTTGATCTTATAAAATCTATTTATAATCATTCTTGGATCAAACAAGTTCAATTTTATTTATATGTAAATATATAAATTCTAATTATTCTAAAAATTACATATTCGACTTGGTATGATCAAATCACCTGATACATGACTTTTCAAAATCACTTTGAAGTTTAGTCAATATCTACAAACATGAAATTTCACGAAAGTATTTGTTAATTTTCATTTATGAAGTTATAATATTATAACAATATTTAACATATAAGGTTGTCTTCTTTAAATTAATCTTTAGTAATAGATAATTATGTGTCGCACACAAAAATAATTAAGAAAATTTATTTACAAAATACAATCATCTTTTTATATGCACATAATATTAATGGAACATTAATTCATCTATCTATATATATATATATTAATGTATAAATTTCATGATAACATAATCATCGATGTATGGTTATCATATTGACTTTTACATGTCTTGCACATTATAAAAATATGACATTCTTAATTTATAAATTCATATGTGAATTATTACTTGTTTAATAATTTATTTAAAATATTTATATAGTTGAACATAATTACAGTTGATATATATATATATATAATATTATATTTCAACGACAATTCAACAATAAAAACATATTGGATTTAAAATAAGTGATTAGGTAATTTTCTTCTTTATTCAAATTTCTTGATAACATAAACTCAATTAAAATAAATATTAAAACCCAACCTTTTGATAAATTTGAGTAACACATAATAATATGTTTATATATATACAACATAGTAATAATATTTGAATATATGTATTACCCATGAAAATAAAATTTCAAATGATAAATTTCAAAAATAAATAAACAAATATATTTATTTCTAAAGATGGTACATATTTAAGTAATGAAATTACGAAAAGTATTATTCCCTTACTAGAACCCTATAACAGATTAAGTATTAAATTATGAATAAAGATAACACCATTAAATTTCATATATATTATTTATATTTTCTTGTAAATTCAAGAATAATATAAATAAAAATGAGTTTCCCTTACAAGAAATTATATAGATTCTAAAGAACAAATACACCATCAAAAATAAACAATGAACTTAGAATTCATTCATAAAACTAAATATTTGATAACCAAATATTTTCTCTGAAATCAAATGTCATGTACGTATATGAACATCTTAAAATAAATATAATTTTATCTAGAAATATATGATCTTACCATCAGAAATGTGATACATAATTTTAAATAAATATTATCCCTAACAAGAACAATAATATGTAATTTCATAGAATGTACTTGAAAATATATAATACCTTACATGGAATTTGTAGAAAAATTATTTCTCTTTTTGTTGGAATAAGACATACTATTATACTCCCATCTCGCTGAACATCAAACACAAAGTCATATTGCCTCAAGAGAACACATAAGAAAACTAAACATTATTAATGCTTTTGCCTTTATAGAAGCTGCTACAAAGGGAAACAAAACACACTTTTTTATAGTCAGTGTAACTATTTAATATATATATATATATATATATAAATTAATATATTTTAGTTTCATTTTTAGGATGATGGTTTGTCTTGAAATACAAGCGGAGATTAGGAATCTATAATTAAACATTCAATTTGAGTGGAATACGTCAAGGATGAATTTGGATTGGATCCTAATAAGCAGTGAAAACAACCGAAATAGAGTGAAAAATATAGAAAAAAGACATATTGGTAATTATGAAACAATCTCTACAGACTTATCGAAGATTGGCCACAAGTACATCTAAACAGAAAAATTCAACATATGCGATGATACGAAATAAATCAAATTTTTCTACAAGTTGAGCTCGAATCTACGATGATATATGAATATGACTGATAAAAAACAATACATGAATATAATTTCAATAGAAATTAGATATAGAATAACTCAAATGGTACATCAAATGTTGAAATTAAAAAGAAAAACAAATAAATAGACAAAACATGGCATTGTTTAGGTTATTCTAGGAGATTTAGATAACAAAAAAAATATAAAAAAATGTACCTAGAAGATCGGAGTAGATCTTCCAAATACGAACCCAAAATATTTTTTTGAAAAAACCACGTAACAAATATCAGACTGTATTCATTCATCGATAGCCTCCATCACACCCGTGAAGGCTTTGAACTCGATTCATGCTCGAAACCTTGCTTCGAGTCAGCCTCACACAGGATCTCCTCAGCGCTTCAGCTTCACTTGGATGAAACCATATCCCAAATAAACCCTAAATCACAATTTCCCTATTCGAGATCTCACTCTATCACTTTAGTACATCATCCCCTAATATTCACTCGACGAAAACCCCCAGGGTTCCTTCATCCTAACGAACCCGAACTGAAATTAGTTTTCAATTTTTTCTCTTTTTTTATTCTGTTTCATTGTTTTATATCTATATAAATATATATACATTTGGTTTTATTAATATATATATATATATTTTAAATTAATAATAATTAAAATGGTACATTTTCTTAATAATTAAATTGTAATTTTTAAAATTTTCATATTATATTTCTTGTGAGTTTGAAATCAGTAGTTATTTATTTATATTTTTTTATATTTTATGAAATAAATATTTATAAAATTATAAATTATAATAGTTGTATTAATATGTTATTATTAAAATCCCCTTTACTTTTTTTACTGTTTTCATTTTTTTGAATATCACCACATTTTTTTTAAATAAAAATTTCAAATATATATATATAATTTATTTTGTTAAATGAAATGTAACATTTTGTGTTTTGAATCAATACATATTTTTATTCGAACGAATATTTATAATTTTTTTAATTATATTTAATTTATAAACAAGTCATTAAATTAATACATAATTACTATTTAAATTTTGCTGTGGTGTTATATTCTTCCACCGCTTAAATGAATTGTTCCCTCGCAATTTTCTCATCGGACATAAAAACATTATGAATTTCCATATTCATAATTTTTTAATTTCTAAGGGGAATAAACTATCCAAAGATAATTATAAGGAATAGATTTTGATTCCTTCACTAATGAAATCTAATCTACAATGAAGATGAGAACGTGACTCTGATATCAATTATAACACCCCGTGCCCGCTCTTCTGGACTCGGTGCTCAAAAAATGCTGTATAATTTTTTTATAAAAGTGAATAAATGATTACACGACACATAACACAAAAGCGGAAGTTTTACCAGTCTAGCTTCAGGCGGATTAGAAAAAACCTTACATTTATCATAGTTGAAACCAAAATAAAACAAATATCCACTACGCTTCCACACACTCTAACTCCAAAAGCGATGACATCTATGATAATCTAATAAGATACCTGTGAAAAAAATCATTTTAAAATAGAAGGGTAAGCATTCAATTTCATAGTAATTTTGTTTAAATCTTTTGATGAATCCCATCAAAAATATATCATTGATAATACATTTGATAAGTTAAATTACAAATAAATTTGTAAAAAATAATTTACAAAATACTATGATGATTTTAAAAATAACTATATTTCAAAAATGCTTTTAAACTAATCTAGTGATTTAGTTGAAAATATTATGCATGCTCTAAAAAACAAATCCACTGGGGCCACTCAAAACATTGAAGGATATCTTGGGCCTACCCATATGTGGAATGGATTAACAATCCAATTCCCAATTATATTTAGAAAGTTTGAGTACCGGTTTTTATAAAACATTATTGTCATATCTTTCATTATATATATATATAGTTTTTACTGTTGTTTTATCTTTTAAAATATATTTATAATCACTATTGGAACAAATAGGTTCAATTTTATTTATATGTAAATATATAAATACTAATCTTTACTAAAAATTACTTATTTGACTTGGTATGATCAAATATCCTGATACATGACTTTGCATAATCACAAGGAAGTTTAATCAACATTCAGACACATGAAATTTCAAAGACATATTTGTTAAATTTCATTTATGAAGGCATAAACTAATAAAAAATAGTGACCATATAATTTTTTATTCATTAAATTAATCATTAGTAATATATAATTATGTGTTGCACACAAAAATCATTAATACAATATTTTACAAAATATAATCATCCTTTTATATGCACTTCTATTTAAAGGAACATGACTTTATTTACATATAAACATTAATGTATGAATGTCATTATAACAAAATCATAGATGTATGGTAATAATCGCGACTTTTATATGTCATGCACATGATAATATTTTGACTTTATTAATTTATAAATTCATATGTGAATTAATACATGGTTAATTATTTTTTTAAAATGATTATATACTTGAAAATCATGCAAGTGTGTCTATATATATATATATGTATATTTATAATATTAGATTTCAATGAAAAAATCAAAAATAAAAACATGTTTGATTTTGAATTAAGCAATTCAGTAATTTTCTTCTGTATTCAAATTTCTTGAGAACATAAATTCAATTAGAATCAAAATGAAAACCCAACCTTTTGATAAATTTCAGTAACACAAAAGAATTTATATATATATATATATAACATAGTAATAATATTTAATTATTTTTATTACCCATGTAAATAAAATTTCAAATGATAAATTTAAAAATAAATAAACAAATATCTTTATTTCTAAAGAAGGTGTTGATTTAAGGAATGAAATAACCAAAAGTATAATTCCCTTTCTAGAGCCCAATCATAGATTAAGGAATAAATTATAAAAAAAATATTACAGAATTCAATTTATTTTATATAATTTATAATTACATGGAAATTAAAGAATAAAATAAATAAAAATGAGTTTCCCTTGCACAAAATTATATAGATTCTAATTAACAAAAACGCCATCAAAAATAAACTTTGAACATAGAAGTCATTCATAAAACTAAATATTTGAAAACCAAATATTTTCTCTAAAACAAATGTCATGTATGTACATACACATCTTAAAATAAGTATAATTTTATCTAGAAAAATAATATCTCAGCATCAGAAATGTAAAACATAATTTTAAATCAATAAAAACCCTTACAAAAACAATAATATGTAATTTTATAGAATGTACATGAAAATTCATAATCCATTACGTGGTATTTGATGAAAAATTTATTCTCTTATTGTTGGGATAAGACAAACTCTCATACTCCCATCTCTCCGAACATCAAACAAAATGTCACATTTCCTTAAGGGAACTCATAAGAAAACTAAACATCATTACTGCCTTTTCCATGATAGAAAGTGCAAAAAAAGGATGCCAAAGACCCTTATTTATAGTAAGTGTTACTAATTAATATATATATAAATATAAATATTTTAGTTTAATTTTCAGGTAGATGGTTTGGAATTCACTACATGCGAAGACTAGAAATATGTATTTAAAAATTCAATTTCAGTGTAATACATAAATAATGAATTTGGATTGGATCTGAAAAGTCATTGAAAACAATCGTATAAGAGATAAAAATATAGAAACAATAAAAATAGGTAATTATGAAAGAATATTTACAGAGTTATCAATGATTTGAAACAATGGAATTCAAATAGAAATATTCAGTGTATGTGATGATATAAGTTAACATTGTCTACTAGTTGAGCTCTAATCTGCACAGAGATATGAATACGATTGTTAAAAAACAACACATGAATATAATTTCAATGGAAATCAGAAATAGAATAACTCAATTGGTATATCAGACATTAAAATCGAGAAGAATAAAATAAATACACCAAACATGGCGTTGTTTAGTCGATTCTAGGAGATTCAGATAACAAAAATAATATAAAAAACAAACCTAGAAGATCGGAATAGATCTTCCAAATTTGAACCCCAAATCTTGGTCGAAAAATCCATGGAACACAGATCAGACCAGAGTCATTCTTAGACAGCTACCATCACACTCATGAAGGCTTTTAACTCGATTCACACTCGAAATCTTGCTCGGAGTTGACCTCACATGGGATCTCCTCAGTGCTTCAGCTTCACTCGGTCAAACCAGATCCCACATAAACTCTAACACACAATTTCCCTATTCTTGATCTCAATCACTCACATTAGTACATTATCTCCTGACCTACACTTGATGAAAACCCTCGTGATGCCTTCATCCTTACAATGTCTAACTGAAATCAGTGTTCATTTTTTTCTGGTTTTTTTATTTTGTTTCATCGTTTTATATCTGTATACATATATATATCATAGGTTTTATTAATCTATATATATATATATATTAATTATGAAATGTTAAAATAATAATAATGATAATGATACATTTTCTTAATAATTAAATTGTAATTTTTATAATTTTCATATTATATTTTTTTGTGAGTAAGAAAAAATTTGTTATTTTTTATTTTTTTTATATTATGAAGAAAATATTTATAATATTATAAATTATAATAGTTTTATTAATATATTATTATTAATATCACCTTTACTTATTTTTACTATTTTCATTTTATTTCTTTTCATATCCCGCCTTCTTTGTTTAAAATAATAATTTCAAATATATATATATATATATATATATATATATATTATTCCATGAAATGTAATGTAATATTTTGTTTTTTGAATCAAAAAATATTTTGATTGGAACCAATATTTATAATGTTTATTTATTAAATATTTTTATTAGTTTTAATTTATTAAGAATTCATTAAATAAATATTTAATTACTACTTAAATTTTTTTACAGTGTTACAACTGATACTGGATTGAAACTCTGAAATGAAACTATATATCACATACCCTAAAAATAAATGAACCAAATATAAAAATATATTTTCATCAAAAACCTTATATATACCCAAAATGGGCATATATATAATAAAATGAGAGAGTAAGACAATTTGATCTATCGAAACTATCAATAATAACCAAGAAAAAAGACTTACTGAAAAAATTTGGCCTCAAATCTCCATGTGAAGCCTCAAAATCGCTACAAAATTGATGCGGATAGGATTTCCAAACATTGAGATGGGAAAATCCCAATTTAGTGTTGTTTGTTGTAAAAAAGATGCACAAAAACACAACGTTGACCTAGATACACTTTTTTGGAACTATTTTATAACCACACATAGTTTAGTGACACAGTTAGGAAAAATATGAACTTTAAATGCCCCATCCACTGTCTCATATATGACCATTGCATAGTTTTTTGGAACAGTTTCCAAACCATGTTCCAACCTTGAAAATACTACTATATCATGTTGCATTGTTTCTTGGGATTCTATATAGGTTGGAGAAACAATGAACAACTCATGCTCCTTCCCCTTATCCCCATTTTCATCATTCATGGCTTCTTTTAGGTGATTCACGGTTTTCCCAAATCGTGCACCAACTATGCTCCCTTAGAAAATATCCAAAACACACCAGATATACTCCAAACTATCCCAATCATTACCCATATACATTCAACAGTTACGAAGCATAATGAAAGGGTTGCTAAAATGAAACCTGTGGTGCTACATTCTCCCCACTATTAGAATTTCTATCCATTGAATGCAGACAACCATCATCATTCAGAAAGTGTTTTGGCCACTACCCTTTCATTTACTTCTCCCATTCCTAAGTCTCTTCTTGAATATGATGATGTTTTAGTAAAACTTATATTAGACTGATTATTTTTCCACATAATACTTTCTCTTTCCTATCCACAACTCATACTGACATATGTACTAATGAAACAACTATCTCTAATTCATCATGGCCCCATCAAATCACATTGTTAGTATTGGGATGATACTTTTTCTTGTGAGATACTTGTAACACATTATGCACCGAACTAAATATTGGGGGTAATAAAAACTGATATTCCACCTCACAAACCCATTCTATTATCTCAAATGGCCTATTTTTCAAGGAGATAACATTACCTACTTCCCAAAATGCTAATGTCCATACTATAGAGATATCCTCCAAAACACATGATCACTTACCTAAAAAGAAAATGGCCATCAAAGAAGATCTTCATATTATTTATTTTGACTCTATGATTCTCCATCCATTTCTTGATTAACTAAAAATTCTATGTCATTTTCTGGATAAGGCTAAACACAAATCGTTAAGTCTCACCTACTTCCACCCAACAATATGGGGAACCACATGGACTCTAATACAACGCATCAAACAGATACATTTGGATTGAGTAATTATAATTATTGTTATATGAGAACACAAAAAACGGTTTGTTCTCTTATCATGAACCACCAAAATCAATTACTCATTCCTAAAAAATTCCTTCCAATATTTGTATCATCTATTTAGATTGTTCATCCATCAAAGGATGATACGTCATACACATAGTCAACTGATTTCCAATGTATTAGTGTACGGATTTTTAGAAATGAAATGAAAATATTGATTATTTTTCATTCAAAATCAAATATGGTACACCATTTATCTTAACCACATCATATATTTAGATTTTTAGAAAGTCCTCCACTGTATGAGATTCACAATCTTGGATGAAGGGATCTGACTTGGTGTGTCGATCCTCAATCACCCTTATGGAATCATGTTTTCAAACTATTTTGGAGATTCCAGTTACAAAATATACATCTATTTTATCCCATTTCCAAATATGAAGTGGAAAAGAATGCAACATTCTATTTGGTCTCTAGTGTTCTTCCTTTACATACTTTCAAGTTGAGCATGGAGAAACCAAATGATCAACAATGTTTTTCATACCATTCCATAAATACTATGACATAAAATCTTATAAATCATAAGTATTCCATAATGAAAACCCCATATTGAATAGTGGAATGCATGAAGAAGTTGTTCCAAAAATCCATAGTTATAATGAATCAATTAATGAACCAAAATAGAGAAGTGTTATCCATACTCCAGCCCTCAATAGTCTCCCCACCATTGAGTTTTGACCTCATTTCCAGACATTCTACATCGTAAGTCCATTTCACTTTAACTATATCAACAAGAACATGATCCAATGAATCTATAACGAAAAAAGAAATATCACCTTGGTCTTCATATTCTGTGTTCATGTATTCTAGGACCGATATAAACTTCAACCCATATGATTATTCTTTTACCAACAGAGGATATGAATATATTTTTAATAAATCAACTACCAAATTTACCTTTAATGTTGTATGAATCAAGTCAAATTCAAACATACTGAGATACTCAATCTATATTCATTGTATCAGACTGAAATACCCTTATGAGAAAATATGATTCATGCTCATATAATCTGTGAATACGGTGAATTTATCCCCAAAGAGATAATGACCCCAAGTCTTAAAATAATGGACTATGATTTTTGGATCCAAAACATGAGTTGGGTATTTATTCTCAAGAAACCTAAAATACCATTATCTATAAGCCACAATATGGTCCCATTGCATGAAAACTCATCAAAACAATAATCCTAATGAATCAAAATACACCACATACCCTTTTCCTCATTATAGAAAAATCAACATTAGTGCTAATGTAAGGAAAACATTAATATCTTGGAACGACTTATATCATTCATCATCACATTTTAATTGAACATTATTATTTTTAAAATCTATCATTGACATGTCTTTATATTAAATGACATGAAGAAATCATTGTTAATAACCGAATTTACTAAGGAATCTCCATATCTCATAGGCATTATTTAGTAGTTTCCAAGAGATCATAGCCTCAATCATTTTTAGATCCATAGAAACACTATTTATATAGATTACAATTCCTGGACATGTACCACTTTAATCCAAAAATAACAAGTTGATAATTTGGCATACAAATGATGATCCATTAATATTCCCAACATTGTTTCAAATTGTTTCTCATGATCAACTTGTATCTGTGAATACACAAATATATTGTACACAAATAACATAATTAAAGAATCTAGATATCAATAATATTTTTTTTTTCAATACCAAAAATACCACTCGTGAATTCATATGACTGATTTTAATTTAAACATATTCATAATGGACATATATGTGTCTGAAAGCTGAATTTGGAATATCCTCGTTTTAAACTCATAAAATGCTGATAACTTGATCCCAAGACAATCATAGAAAAAACTGGGCTCCCCAAAATTGATCGAATAGATCATCCATGTGTTGTTGGGGATACATTTTTAATATATTATCTTGTATAGGCTTATCATAATCCAGACACGTCCATATATATCCATATCATTTTTTTAATAAACAAGATTGGTGCTGCCCATGGATATGTGATAGACTGAATGAACCATTCTATTTCCATCTCTTCTAACTACACCTTCAGTTCGCATAATTCTATAGGTTCCTTTTGATATGACTTAAGTGAAATAGGTAAGGTCCCCATAATGAAAAAATCATATAATCCAATCCCCATAAGTGTGGTAACCTTTAGAAATTTTCAAAAAACACATTTGGAATATGTTCTACCCATGGAGGAAAACAATTCTTGTCAATATCATCCATCGAGGCCAAACAGAACACTGCTAAATTTTACTATATCATTCTAATTTATGGTTTCAATAAACTCATTTCACCCTATTTTATATTCTGGTACCCTTGATAGAGATTCTTGACACCATATTAATTGTGAAGGTGACTCATCATGTATAATCAATGATGTGAGTTTTCATTTTTCTAACCAATCTATACGCATTATATAATCAAATACATACATCTCAATAATAGAGAAATACCATTTCATCTCATCACCATAAAATATTATAGAACACGACATACAGAAAATTGATCAACTGTCTCTTTGAATAATCGGATTTAGAAGAATTATCAATTAAGGAATCACCTAGTATTTTAAATTTAGAATATGAACACCATGATAAGATATAAGGAGTGGGATTCACCTATATAAACAACAATTTCATGTGAGTATAATGAAAAAACAATCATACCACTCACCATAGATGGACCAGGATGATGATCCACCACAACCTGTTTAACACCATATAATTACATTGTTTGTTCATATTTCTCTTAGTTTCCCTATTGACAATTCATTTCCTGAGGAGTCATGGAATTCTTAGAATCGCCATTGAAATATTTGTTCTTCTGAAGAGAGGTATTATTCTTCCCTCAACCTGCCGAGTAATATGACACATGCACAACATGAGAAGTTCCCCATGAACCCAACCTCATATAACTATAACAATAAAGAAAAATATTCCATATCTTAGTGAAACTGTGGAATTCTCTCATTGGTTATGTTCACACTCTCTTAATTTGGTCAAAGGAACCACATTGAAAACATTTACCTTTTTTCATGGGTTTTAGCAGAAGCTTCATTGATACAACCATCTAATTTTGATTTATTCTCCCACCATGGAAATAGGAGACCCTCTTTTGCTTGCTCACAACATTATAGTTCCCACCATTTCACATGTGTATAAGCATGCTTCCTCCACACATATCACTTGATATGTTCCTTTTAACTATCCTCCCTCTATTTAATGTCTCTATATAATCTGTAATACATAGAACATCAATATTTGTGTGAATATCTTTTCTTAGCAACGATTCAATAATTTTTTACTTTACAGACACACTATTAGAAACCTCAGGTGTAAAGCACAATAATTTCTTAAATTTTTCAAAAAAAATGCTGATAAAAATATTTTACTTCTTCAAGATGAAGAATATCATCAATCTTTAAATTCAAAATGTATGAGAATATAACTATTTGTTGACCAATTCCTCAAAATCCTCTCATATGGGGCCTTGATCTAATTTTTCCTTAATTTCTAAAACCCATTATTTTCATGAAAGATTTTATATCATATATGTCTCCAGTGTGACATTCATTTCTTCTTTCTTGTCTATGAAATCGTCGATATGACTCATCTTGTTCTTCCACACCTCAAACTTTTCTTGTACCGAGTCACCTAAAAATATGAGTGGATTATACATCTAAAATTGGATGGAATGGTCCAATTACCATGGATCATTTCTCATGTCCCATGTATCCACATCTCTAAATTATTTTACAAAACTCTAAACCATCTATTGGTTCTCTTGTGGATAAGATCCAAACACATTCTTAGTAGGTTCTTCTTGTTGGTTTCTACGATACCTAAGGGGTTATATTTTCTAGAAACACATTTACTAATAATATGTTACACTCTTTAAAGAATTAAGGCTTATCAAATTAAAATTATATCATATCATACTATGACCACATGTGCTCCAATATTTTCTTTTTCCATATTCATTTTAAAAAAAATTCTACAGATTTTAAAAATCAAAACATCTTCAAAATATGAAAACAATTCTCATTTTTTAAATCCTTAATTTGAAAACAATTTTATCTTATTAAGTAATCTACATATTTCTCCAAATAATATATCATTACTCAAAAAGTGACATTCACTCTTAGTGGGAAGTCATTACTCCAATACAATATATGTTCATCTCATTGGATAAACCAATGAAAACAAGATTTAAAATATTATAATTTCCTCTGAAAAAAATTTGATTCTAACTCCCTAGTAACTTTATATTTAGAATAAAAAGAATAGCTTCATATTTTTTAATCTATATTTCTTTTCCATACAATCCTACTTATTTCTAAAATCCAGACACATGGAAGAGACCAGACTGAATTGAACTCTTGGATGGACAACCAATACCAATTCAATGACCAATGATGACAAATACCAAATTTTCCACAAACAATTAGGAAGGAACAAGTTGATTAAGCTTTTAATATCCCTCCGTTTCTGATTTTATTGATAATGTGGTGGAATTATACCTGGACTTAAATGATATCCCCATGATTACAAATGTGTAAAATTAATTCAGGAGGTCATAAATTCACATGGCGAATGATTTGACTGTTGAAATAATAAAAAACAAAAAAACATTCCATAATCAAACAATCTACTATACGATGCATGATATAAATAATGAAAAATAAGAAAATCATTTACACAAGAATAAAATTAAACCATGTACGAAAATGGAAGACTATAATATCAAAATACATATCATAAGACTACAAAACTCAAAGTATCCAATGAAAACACTAGGATCCAAATATGACCCATTCTCTAACACCTCAAAATAGTAAAAACATCACAATGTGTAGCTATTTATGTGTTGTACAATAAATTTTCCCATGTCATGATAAAAAACTTCTTCAAATGCACCAATGTTCCGAAAAAATGGGTGAGTAATGAAATTTGGTAGACTATACCCAATGGATTCCCTACTAACACCAATATTATATAACATGTTATCACATTTTATGGACAAATTATATAATTAAAATTATAAAACACTACGGGAAATAGTTAACACACAACCAAAACCACTATTTAATAGAATATTTTTCCACACCCAAAACCATTTTCCAAGAAAAAAACTACAAAATTTCATCAAAACATTCCATGTTTTCATTTTGGAGTATTATGTTCCAATCAATATATCCAATTATCCTTACATCTACACATAAATGCTTCATTATGACACATTCATACTCGTGGGCAGTATCACATAGATCTACCAAGTCATCACAAATAAATTATATACCCTATGAAATTAACACTTTGGCATCGAGCATATGGTCATATTTCAACAATTCCTTATATTGTAATAGGAACACACACCCCCAAGTATACCGAAAAACATATTTTCATGACAAAACCAATCAAATTCCAAAAATCATTTCAGTGAGAAAATAATTTTAATTAAAATTTCTCTAAAAAAATATTTCAAAAAAACAAATCTCTTATTGAAAACCACATTTAATGAATCCAAACGATAAAAAAAATTTAATTCTCTATTTTAAAATCATTTATCAATGCATCAAACACAAAAAATGAAAATTTCACAAATATCCAAAAAACATCAGTAAAGAAAATTAATACCATGATTTAAAATACAAATTTCCCATTCAATTTCAATCAATTTAATTAAACTAAAACTAAGCCTTCAGGTTCTAAATAGATGAACTGATATTCGAACCACCTACTATGTGTATGATGATGAATAAAAAAATAGTGCTCAAAACGTTCGCAAAATTGGGTTGAATCTCTGAATACCCTCCTTATATATATTACAATAAAAAAGTCCAAACATAAACATATTTGGCTTCCATAACCATTGATCTAACCACAATATGATTATATCTATGAAATAGTGATATATAGAGAGAATAATATCTACCAAAAATGATCACAAACCACAAAGAATGAAGAAATACAACATGAATTTGGCCTCAAATCACCATGAGTAATTGTCTGATCACTTCTAAATTGATTGGGAGATGTTCTCCAACCATTGAGGGGGAGAAATCATCAGTTAGGTCCCTTTTAGAGAAAAATTAGGCATTAAAACACAAGGCCGACTTATATCCACTTTTATATGATCTATTTTTTAAACCTTTAATGGTTTACTCACATAGTTTGGAAAACTTTGCGAAAACTGTATACCCTAAACTATCTCACGTATGAACTTCATAATGTTTTCTCACATTTTTTCCAAACCATGTGTAAAGAGTCCCAAATCCCACTATCTCAAACTACATGGTTTCACATGGGATTCTTCATGGATTTTAAAAACTGTCTGCAACCTATGCGCCTTCCCTTTAGCACTAGTCTCCTTGTGCATGGTTTCTTGGTGGTGTTGAATAGTTTTCTCAGACTGTACACCAATTGTGTACCATTAAAAAATCCCCAATAAGAATAAAAATGTACTAAAAAATCTACCAAAAATTATACAAATACTATACATACATAAAAATCATAATGAAATGGTTACTTAAATGGAACCAGGGGGTTTTACAACTATGTTTGATTATATATACCACATGCAATACCGACCTTAAAATAATCAACATTATACTTTTAAAATTCTATCTTTTAAATATGATTATTATAACCCAGCTGTTATATAGGAAAGTATAAACAGTAGTAAAAAATTAATATATAAATATATATATTTTAAATAATACTAATTTACGTATTATTTCCTAGAAAATAAAAATTTTATTTTACATAATGTCATATATGAATAAATTATTTTTTTCCAGAAAACATATTTATTTGAACAATTCATATTTTAACAATTTTATTTATGATAATTGTTATATATTTTAATGGTTCTAGTTAATTATATATTAAATATGTTTAATTAAGTAAATCAAATATCATTTAACAGTTTCTATATGATGAGTATGAATTCATTTTATACATCAACAATACATTTTTCAAAAAAAGTTATTTCATTTTGTGTGTGGATATTATTTTAAAATTTTTCCACTTTTATAAATATAATTTAAAAAAATTGAAATAATTTTTGAAATTAATATGTTAATATAATCCACAAGTAACTTTTTTATATATTTAAAAGAAGGTTTATTTTTTGATTAATATTTAAAAATAATTATTTTAGAAAAAATTTCATTTAATTTAATTTATTAAATTAATTAAAATCATATAATTTGTTTTATTTTTTTAAAAAAAGTCACAAATATTTTATTTTATTTAATATTATACAATTATATAATTGGGGAACAAATTAATACTAGATTTTAAAATAAATAAATTTTAGTCTTTAAAGGGTGTTTTTCTAAAAACATATTTCCATTTAAATTTTGAAACTTATATTAAAAAGTTTTTCCCAGTTATTGGAATTAAATATTTCATAATTTATTTTCTATTTTGAATAAAATGATTAAAATAATTTAATTAAATACATTTTATCTTGGGATGTAATGAATAATAACCATTAGAATGTGGTATGAAGATAGTAAAGAGTAATCTTGATAATTAGGGTTTAAAAGATGTTATAAGATCAAAAAATATTTTCTCCAAATTTATGGATGAGTCAATATCAACCAATCTCTTATCCTTATTAATTTTTTTTACATGTTTCAAACATTTAGGACGTGTTAATGTAGTTTTTTCAATAGATAAAACACATGTTAATGATTTTTAAATAAAATAAAATGTAATATTTATTAAATAAATTAACTATTTACCATAATTATATATATATTTATTAATAATAAGTGATATTTTTTTGTGTTTTAAATAAAAATTAAATTTTTCCTGATATGTTTAATGTCCCATTTTAAGAATAAAACTGAAAATAAAAATAAATAGTATTTAATGGTTAAATTTATTTAATTCATTAATATAATATTAAATAAAATATATGATATGTTTTCAATAATATCATGAATTTTTATTATATTCTTCTTTTCATTTTTTATATTGAATTTATGAGTCTTAATGATTGTACAATTATGAAAATTCGATAGATTTTAGCTATAAAAATGGGCCCAATACTTGCTTTCTAGAGGAACATATGAGCCTGAATATGCTCCTCGCTTTCAAGGATAACATCCGCAAACAAACTTTTAAACTCAAATGGCTGACTGATGGTGACCGCAATGCCAAGTTCTATAACTCTTTACAACGAATTCCCAAATCTAGTAGACCCCTTGCCTCCCTTAAATATGGAGATAACCTTTTGGATAAAGAAGAAGATATTGTTAATCATGTTGTTTCTTACTTTGAATCTTTATTCAATGGGCCTTGTATGAACAAAGACATCATTAATGAAATCATTCCTACAATTGTTACAGATGCTGATAACAGTTATCTCCTGAGTGTTCCTCTTGATCATGAAATCAGAGACACTATCTTTGGTTTGAACCCTAACAGTGCCCGAGGTCCTGATGGTTTCAATAATGGTTTCTATCAAAAAATTTGGGATATCATACATGCTGATGTTTGTAAACTCGTTAAAGCTTTATTTGCTAACGGCTTCTTACCTCATAACTTAAATGCCCAATTCCTTGCTTTGATCCCCAAAGTTGATAATGCCTCTGAAATCCACCTCTTCCGCCCTATTTCTCTGATCAACACCCTCTATAAAATTATCACCATGATAATTGCTAATAGACTCAACACTATTACTGATAAAATTTTATCCTATAATCAATTTGGCTTTATCAAGGGGCGATCTATCCAAGACTGCATTTGTCTTGCCTCGGAATGAACTAACATGTTAAATAACAAAAATAGAGGCGGCAACATTGCCATTCAACTGGACATTCGAAAAGCTTTTGACACAATGGACTGAAATTTCATTTTCAAAGTTCTTCATGGTTTTGGCTTCAATGATAACTTCATATCTAAAATTAAACCCCTCTTCCACTCAGCCCATGTTTGCATCTTGGTCAATGGTTCTCCTAGAGGATTTTTCAAATGCTCAAAAGGAGTCAGACAAGGATACCCCCTTTCTGCAATTCTTTTTTCCATTGCAGAAGACTATTTTAGCCGCTTGCTCACACATCTGGTTGATCAAAATAAGCTCAAACCAATTCATGCTTACAGAAACGTGAATGCCCCCACTCACCTCCTTTATGAAGATGACATCATTCTTTTTTTAAAGGGCGATATAAAAAACATCAGAACTCTTAAAGCTGCTCTCAATCATTACGAGGAGGTCTCGGGCCAAGTCATTGGATGGAATAAATCTTTCATTTACATTGGGAAAATTTTCCATCTTTCTAGAAAAAATAGTATTATTAATGATCTTAACATCAAAGAAGGTATTATTCCCTTCAAATACCTTAGGGTTCCCATTTTCTGGGGTAGACCCAAAGCTTGCTATCTTTCAATCATTGTTGACAAAGTCCGTAATCAGCTTTCCTCCAAGAAAGGAAAAGCTCTCTCCATGGCGGGGAGAGTCTACCTTGTCAAGTCGGTTATTGTTTCCAAACTTTTCTACTCGATGATGGTCTATAAATGGCCAACTAGTCTCATTAAAAAAGAAAACGTTTACATAAAAAAACTTTGTCTGGACAGGAAGCACCATTGACAGGAAACTTGTGACTATCCCTTGGGCTAAGTGCTGTAAACCTCTAGACATGGGTGGTCTTGGCATTAAAAACATTAAGCACTTTAATGAAGCTCTTCAAGCCAGATTAACCTGGAACCTGATTCACAATGACACCCCCCCATTGCTTTTATCAAATACAGGTTCATTGATAGATTGAAAAGAACTAATAGGGGTTTCATGACCTCTTCCATTTGTCCCTCTGTTAGAGACACGTTTGACATAATTATGCACAATGCTAGATGGATGGTTTCGAGAAACTCTTCCATGAGATTCTGGTTGGACAACTGGACTGGCGCTCCTCTTATCTCTTTTACCTCTCTTGTCGATATCTCTGATGACATCAACTCCACTGTTAGCAATGTGCTTAATTCTCACACTGACAACCTTCCCGAAATCATTGTTCAAATTATTGAATCTTACCATTTTTCTACCTCATGTGACTTCTTGATTTGGGAACCTTCTCATAATGGAATTCTTAACTCCAAAAAGTTTTATAATAACTCCTTACACAATGCTGATTATGATTTGAAATGGATAAAAAACTTTGACAAGCCCTGGATTAAACCCTCAAGACTCACTCTTATTTGGAGTCTCGCCTACAATAGGGTCCCCACTGATGCTTGTCTTCAAATTTTTGGTATTAATATTTGTTCTAAATGTCATTTTTGCAATCAGCATAGAGAAGATTCTAACCACTTATTTCTATCTTGTGCTACTTCCACTGCTCTTTGGAACTATATTTTTGACACTTTTGATTGCAGATGGTCGGTTTATAACTCTATTGATGAGAAGCTTAAACGTTGTGTTGCTAAAGACAACTCTCAACAAATCAGAAACTTGTTCCTAGCTGGGGTTGCAGAGATGATTCATGTGATTTGGTATGATAGAAACTAGATTCTTCACAATAATTGCTCACACACCATTTATACAGGTAAAATGAGGATTCTCATCGCTATTCGGGAAGCTTCTTTGATCCAGAAGGGTTCCTGTAACAACTCGGTGGATGACTTTATGATTCTTAGACGTCTTCAAGTTGAGGCAATTTTCTCGAAACCATTGTGAACTTTTGAGGTTTTCTGGAGACCTCCCTTCCTAGGTTGGATTAAAATCAATGTGGATGGAGCCTCTAAAGGCAATCCAGGCCCTGTGGGATGTGGAGTCGTCTTCAGAAATCATCATGGCCACATCGTGGGGTGCTTTTTTGGAGGTTGTGGTACTGCTTCCTCTCTAGAAGCTGAGATGCTATGTGTTATTCATTCCATTGCTTTTGCTCTTCGACATGGGTGGAACAACTTATGGATTGAAAGTCATTATACTACTGTTGTTCAAGCCATCTGGAAGGGATAATTTCATCTTTCTTGGCCGATTACTACGCGCTGGATGAATTGTATTCATTCTCTCCATGACATCAATTACATTGCAACTCATACTTACCATGAAGCTAATATGGTTGCGGATTCTCTCACCAACAAAGGCATAGATCTGGCAATAACCTGGCTGGAGGAGCTCCCTAAAAACCTGATTCCTTTTCAAGTTAAAGATTGTAATTTGATCTCGTCTTTTCGACTCTTGTAATCTTTCTTTTCTGTTTGGTAACAAAATTGCTTTGGTCTTTTGACCAAAGCTCCACCTTTTAAAAAATCTACCGAAATACCTATATAAACATCATATACCATGTCCTTATTTCCATGTAGTGACTGTAAAACCACTTTTAATGATTTTATCCTTAATCGAATGGTGGATATCAAACGAAGAGGTATAACCCTTAAATGATTTCATTTATAGTTTTTATCCTTTTATCTACATCCAATATAACATTAAAATGATCGAATATAAAAATTACTATTCCCACCATATAGAAATTATATTTTCATAATATTAAAAAAATTCCATCACATATCCTTTCTAATGGGAAATCAACAAATTGATCATGCATATGTACGAAATACAATCTCTATGAAGAATTGTATTTCATTTTACTCCACCTCAATTTTTGGATAGTATTTATGATGGTTTGAATAAATATATATTATATTTATGATAATAATATTATTATTATTATAAATATGTAATTATATATATATTATTACCCTTATATATTTTGGAAAAAGATATTGTCGCTCATTTGTACATGTGGACTACACCTCCTTGAACCGATTTGTTTTATTTTCATTACCGCCTGATAAGTGTTATTATAAGGACATAAATAATTAACTAATATAAAATTTTATAATATATTTTTTATTTTTTAAAACTATTTTTTTTTATTTTTCTACTACTCATTAGAGGAATTAAAATTCTATTAATGAGTACATATATACTACTATCACAATGAAATGAAGTGATTTCTTATTTAGGACTTCCTAAAATAGATTTTTAGAAAATTATATATAATATATAAAAATTATTATTATAAAAATTTTAATATAATTTATATAATGAATCCATGATGAACAAGAAAATTACAACACACTGTAATCTAATCATGGATGTGTAATATGAGAGTTAACACCAAAATATTGATTTTAATAAAGATTTATATTTAAATTTGTAAATTTATGGTAAAATTAAATTATATCCAGTAAGATAGATATAGATATATATAGGTTATAATTTGGATTTATAATATTTATAAATTTATTATATAGTATTTTTTATGTGTTTAACTAAATGGATATATGAGGTAATGGATTTTTCATCAAAACCATTTTTTAAATATTTTAACGTTTTCTTACTAACCAATTTCCCTATATGTACATGTTATTTAAATATTTATAGAATATTATTATTTATTCATTTCTAAATCTTTAAGGACATTTCAATAAATTTTTTATTTCTTTACATTTTTTTGAAAATGATTCATTTCAACATATTCTATATTGATTATTAATAACATTTCACAAAATTCAAAAAAAATGTTTTTAACATATACAACATGACCACATTATTTCCTCATTTTCATTATTCAATATTGCGGGTGTTCTATATGATTACATTATTTTTCAAGTAACATCATCTTCAAACACTTATGGGAATTTTTTAATATTAAAATTTTTCTAACGGAAATGAAATTTCTCATTAATTAAATACAAAAAATGATAGTTCTCAGCTTATAGTTACCATTGATTTTTGCATGAGTTTTATAACTAAACATCGATGAAAATAAATTTATTATTCATGATATTGCACATAATTATTATAGATGATGAATATTTATCATAATATAGATAATGGAGACTGTTGAGTTCAATATAGGCCATAAATGTATCACATAAATTGATATATTTAATCAATGAATGATACCTGTAATAAATTGTGGATTTATTTAATTACTCTCTTTAATTGGATTACCTAATAGTTTGAAGTTACTCCTAAGTGAATGTGGAAATAATTAACATATGAAGATTACTCTTATGATTTTATTAATTTATTAGATAACAGTTACCCCCAATAGAATACTAGGATTATCTTATGAGGTTATTTAATGGTGAAATTACGATGAATATTTTGTTACATGTTTTCTACATGAGGTTTTATACTTTTTATTAGTTTAAATGGAATTATTTTTATTTCAAGAAGAATTTATACTATATATTAACAGTGAAACATTTTTTTCAAGTAAAATATTATTCATGGGATCTCTCCATTTAAAAGACACGTAATTCATTCTTTATATGGGTCTGATAGAAATATGTTTATCTCATAACATAAGGAGTTACTATGAACTATTAATATATAATGGTTTGTTTTTTGAAGAATATTTTCATGGGATCACATTTTAATTATGTTTCTTTAATGATTTTTTATACGGTTAACTATTTTCAATGGATTTATTTTAGAAAAATTATAATTTCTCATTTGAATTTTTTTTATTTATGTCTTGAATTTTTTAATGTTAAAAAACTATAAAATTTTCAATAGTTTACATTTTCTTCACATGACTAATATGTTTATTATTTTTTTATATCCCTTGTAGATATTTATTTATCATCCAATGATTCTATATGTTTCAAAAATATCTAAAGATATATAAGATTTATAGTACGGAAAATTCTGAAACATATTGAATGATGTTGATGATTAATTAGTGAAATAGGGTTGTGAATTTATGAACCTATTTTTTGGGATAATGTTACGGGCGCGAATGTGTTCATTTTGTAATGTATGGGTTTGATAAGTTGCTTTTTTCAATTTATATAATAATTGTAAACCAAAAATGATAATGATAATTTAATAAAATTGAAATCCATGAAATGAAAATAATAATAATGGGTTGATGAAGACTAATGTACTAATAAAACATATTCACTACCTTACGGGAAGATGTAAAATCCTGTGACCCACTAGGGTGTCTAAACAAATCCTTATCAATTTTCTCTCATTTTCTCTGTCATTTATTAATATTTATTTTTCATTTAATAATTTTTTATTATTCATACATTCTTGTAGATTTAATATGGTGGAAATTAGTATCCTAACTCAAGGACTCTATTACCCAAAATAAAATTAGGTGTTATCATTCCTTTTAATTAGTTTTCATACTAATTTTTTTAATATATTGAGTGATTATGAATGTTTTTGAAATTATTTCAAGGGGTAGTGTGAACCATAATATTATTTATTCTTATTTGTTTTTATTTTTCATCATTTTTAAAACATTGATATTTAATAAATAATAAATAATTTTTTTCATATCTGAATTAAATTCTTGGGATTCAAGTATATTGTTTCTTTGTTTAATGAGTATTGAAATAGATTCTTATTACATTACATTAATTATCCAAAAGATATGAATTTTGAAAATTTACAATATAAATATTTACGAAACCCTTACTGTAATTTATTTCATCATTCTATGAATAATTCAAATTCCATTTAACATTTTTCTTCTTAATACCATCACCTTTTTTGGAGAACGATTTAGTTTTCATGAGAACATGAAATTGCTATTGTTTCACTTTCTAATATTTGTAATTAATAATATATTTTTAAAATTACTGAGGTCCTTTCATAGTAGAATAAAAATTTAAATTTATAACTACCTTTTCATAATCCCATAATTATCATAAAGAATTTGTAAATATTTATATCGTGTTATGTTATTTTACCATCAAAATATTCCTTACCTACCTTCTCACATAATATATTTTGAGGACTATTTTATGATTGAATGTCCTACAGTTTCCTTCATTGTTTGTTATATTGAAATAATATCATTTTCAAGTGTATGGGGGGTATTTTCTCTCTAATGGGTAGTTGTATCGAGAACATTCAGGATTTTTTATCATCATTTGTTCTTTATTTACAAAATTTCATTCTTGATATAAAATTGAAAAGAATTAAAAAAACAAATATAATTAAAATTATAAATGTAGATGATATTGAATTATTCTTATAGTTACATTATAGGATTATGCACCTCTCAAAAATCTAGTGCTAGGTATTTTCATCAATTTATTAAATTAAATTTTCATCTAATCCTCCATGAAAAATAGTAAAAAGTGTAAAATTATAACGATATTAATCATTTCATTTTTATTTTGACTCATGGGAAAATTCATTATTATATAGTGTGTTTTATATCATGTGATGGGAATTTTGTGATGAAATTATTATGGGTTCACTTTAATATTAATTAAATATGTTTAAGAGTTTGACAATGTTTTCTAAAATTTTATTTTTTAAATTCTTTTATCTAGTGTCCCTTAGACAGCAAAAGACATTGAAATACCATATGATATAAATTTTTCCCATGGTATGTAGAGATGAAAATGTTTACAATCCTATGATGATAGATACATTTTCTATATATGATCACACCTATGAATTAATTTTTTTACGATTGAATAGTAGCATCAACTTCCATGGTAGAAAAGTTGTTATAGGTTCATGGATGGATTTGTTAGGGTGTAGGAGTATAAATGTGAGATAAGAAAATAATCCAAAAGTTATTTTGATGTGTGATAAATGATGAAATTATTATTTTTTACGTATTGTTTTTAATTTTCCATATTTTTTATCTAAATAACGTGTGCAAGGATCTAATTATTTAGTAATGTGGAAGGTTGGATTTTCACATTGTTTTTATAATGCCACATGGATTCTAGATTTAGGAAATGTGACATACTTATATCTCTTTTTTTTAAAAAAATTATACACCAATTCAATATCTTGAAAATAAATTTTGATTCAATTTTTGGTCTATAACTCTAGTTATAGAACAATTATAGAGGTTTCATTGTGATTGTAAATAATGGAAATTTTCTTAAATTATAATATGTAGTAATCCACAAAGTAGAATAATTTTATCCTCATATAATACTATAGAAATATATTCCTCATAGTTTTGGGAGCACCCCCAACCTATTTTCAACCCTGTTATTTGGGTTATATTTTAAAAAGTGTGTTTTAGTGAACATGTATGTCTGCTATCCCATATTGTTTTTCATATTTTTGATCAACATAATATTGGGTTCTCCAAAACACCTCAACCTACAATGAAAACATCCAAAAATTGAATTTTATTTATTTAAAAATTGTAAAATTTATTATTTTATAAATAATGTATATATAATTGATTAATAGATTGGGAAATTTTTATAAAAAATTATTTAAATTTGATTTATAGGGGTACATAAAATAGTTAATTGATGTATGATTAGTAAACAAGGGGAATAGTAACTGTTAATAGGATTGAAAATATATTCAACCTCCTCATTCACCTCAGGTATGGTAGAATGGTTATCATTATTCATCTATTCAATAAACTCATAATAATAATTGTCAAATTTCATATGAAATAAAACTTATAGGTGATTTTAATAGACAAGAGATCGATGATTAGTAATGGGAACTAGATTGGATTGAATACTAGGTTCCAGTACTACCCAATAAAGATGTGGAATGATGGTTTGAACCCCCTTAGTAATCGTAAAAATCTACATTAGAGTAACTCGAATTGATATCCTATCTTCTGATGGAAATTTAAATGTGAGTATCATAATGGGAAATACATCTACAACGGTAATGTAAACATCTAAAGAGTGAGTGATAATTGAGGGGGTATAAAAAATTTTATGAAGTGGTGTAGGATTGTTAGAATATAAATTGGGCTCCTAAATGGAAACCCTACTCATTATTTACTTATCTAGGTCCACACTGACATCTACATTCCTTAATTTACTTATATAAATAATTTTTATTTTACAATTATCACATTTTTCTAATTATTATCCACCATTATCTATTTTTTTTCTCATCAATTACAATTTTCCAGTCACCCCTACCATATAATTGATAAAAATCTCCCAAATAGAAGGATCACTTTTTTCATTTGTAGGTTGTTCATTTCTATTAGGGTTTGGTGGTACATATTCAAAGATCTTTTATTATTCATTAATCTATAAATTCATCATGTAATACTCATAATTGAAGGGAAAATATTTATATTTAATAATTGATAATTATAAGAAGGATAACTATTTGGTTTTGGGATAGGGTCATTAATGCATCTTTGGAGAATATTTACGAGATAGTTGTCCATTGGTAGGTGGAAATTTTTATTTGAAATATGTTGGTGGTGTGAATGAGAATTGTAAAAGTTTTAACATACTATAATAATAATTTATGATGATCCGTGTTAATCCTCCACATGATCCTAATGTTTATAAGTAATTTTATATCTTGTAAGATCAACTTCAACCTTTTTAGTAATTAATCTCATATTTTTAATATTTACTTCTTTATATCTATAGTACAATAATAATTTACCACATTTTTATGAAAAATGAATACAATAAATTCTTACACATGTTGATTTAGGGTGATTCCCTATGAGTTATGTTAATTAATACGTATATGATTCAATAGCGGTTTCCATAAAATAGTCATTCAATGAATTAGGTGGTGGTTAAAATCATATCAACTCATACCTTTTTCCCACATTTATAACTATTTGTAAGTTATTTATTGGGTGAAAAATTTTCAACTCAATATTCCATAAGGAATTGAGTAGATTTAATAAATCAAAAACCATTAATAAAATGAATTTTATTTTTAAAAAGTGACAACCCATAAACATTACCAAAATCATATACTTCATACATTGATGATTTATAATAAATATTCCTAAAAAATATGATTTTCATACATCAAATGTTTTATGAAAATAATACGTATTCAACTAATTTACCGCAACTTTAATATCCACCTCAGGTGGATAAGAATTTTTTATGGATAAAAAATTAAATCACAATGATTAATCCTTTCATTACAATAACATTTATTTACCATATAAGATAAAATATGAAAGAACACATACCACATAATCTCATTATATACCCATTATATTTTTCCAACTCGTATGAAGATGTTGTCGAATGATACAATCATGAAATAAACCAATAAAAATAGTTTTTTATGGTTTCCTGCCAATTATTTCTAAACATAGGACACTCAAAAAATTCCAAAAAATTAAAATTTCTAGTAAAAAATCATATAATGTTAGGAACATTCAAAATAAAATAAATAAAATTTAAAACTAACCCACTAAAATAATAAAGATTCATTACAACCTCCCCACCATAATGCATTCCGCCTCCAAATATCAATTAAAATGTGATGGAAGAAGTACATATTCTAAAAACATTAATACCCTAAGAGTTATTTGTGAGTTAAGAGAATAAAAAAATACCCCAATGTGAGACACGAAAATCCAAAAATATTCCTCAAGACCAATAGATAACACCCTCATAAAAAATAAAAAATCTCTAAGTTGAATCTGACAAAATAACAAGGGAAATAGAGATTTTCAAATGAAGAGGAATATTAGGGTTTCCCCATTAATTGTACTTCTTCTAAAATGTTTTTTCAATAACAAAGAAACTCACAAGAATATGAATAATCATGTAATAAAAAAAATAAAAAAACACTCAATGATGATTACAATTCCTATATCAATTATAGAAAGTATATAAATACTATTTACCAAAATAGTGACCCTTAAACAGAAGAACAATTGATGATGTCAGACCTATAATGGTGTCCAATACAACATACTAAATATATAAATAGTAATATGAGTAACTAAAAACAATGAAATGGGGAACCACAAGAAAAAAATAACATAATCCATGAAATAATTGTCACCGACCATCCATAAGAAACTAATCAATATCTAATATTTTAATAGTACAAAGGAACTCCTATATAACCACAATTCATTCTCACCATCATTATCATAATCAAAAAGAAACATAGAGAATGAAATTGGAATTAACCTTTAGTCACCATACTCAATGGGTAAAATGGATCCTCAAATCGGGACACTATCTCATTATGAAACAATCATATGAAAATGAACACTGTCATGTTCCAAACGGCCCATGGGAAACTCCATTCTTAGCTAGTCAACATCTGAACCAATGGTTTCCTATGATCTACAATTCAAAAATTGTTGATCCCCCATGAACAAACTTGAAAACTTAACATACGTGAAAAATCATTCCCCCCATGATATAAGAAAAAAATAGACAACATCCCATAAGAATCCATATATAATTATCCAAAAATGTACACTATAAAACATACCTCAATATATCATACAGACTTCCCATCCACCAAAGAGGAAACCAGGTATGAAATATTCATTCTATGAAAAACTCCATAATTTCCCTTTACTCCCAAATAGGTTCTCCCAAGATAGATTTGGAAAAACCTAAATCATAATAATTTATTGAGGATATGTATTAAGGAATCCTTGAAATAGATTCCATATACAATTAAATCTTTCTACCACCCTACATAGTTTTGAGTTTGGTTATGGAATCTACCTTTAAGAACTATATCTAAGAATCAAATATAATCACCCTTATGTTTATCCCTAAAACATAAAATCATCGTTTTTTGAATACCATTATTGGAGTGGGAAGAACACTAATAAAATGATGCATAAACTGAACTAGTTTATGTCTCACACCTCTACTCAATAAATATCACAATAACTAGGAATATTTCCAAAATAAAAACCCAATAAAAAATATTCATATATCATAAAATCTCATTTCCTATAAAATTCCAAAACATTCATTAATATTCTTCCAATCCCATTGAACAAACTTTTTTTTCAAACCTTTCTTTTTTTTAAACATTCATTTTACAATCCATGAGAAGAATAACAAAACCCTTATGAACAACCTCCCAAAATTGGTTGGAATCCAAATTTTTTGTTAAAAACACTATTTTTCAACCTAGAAAAAATCATCCAAATACAAACGCACCAAAATACACCTAAATCAAACCATCATGTTCATCATATCACTAGACTCCCATGAATTCACCTCAATCACTTGGTGCTTCTCAATAGTAGTAGAAACTAGTACTCCGCCCGTGCGATGCACGGAACGATAAAATAATTATTATTATTAACTATAGATTATTGTTTATAAAACATAATAGTTTATATTAATATAGAATTTATCTTAATCACAATGTGGTGGTGCATAATATTGGAATAGAAGTGAATAAAATTTTGAAGCACTATTTAAATAGTTGAAAAAAGATAGAATAAATTTAATGTAATTAAATTTCTAATTTTTGAGGACGGAGATTTAAAAAAAATCTAAATTTCATTTGAGAAACATTATTGGGTACGAAAAAATTATTAGGTACAATGAAATACATAGTGAAAGGGGGAGATTGGCATAGTTACGTTGGAGGTTAAGGTGTAAAGGATATTGTGTGAAGCATCAATTCAGAGGGAGTGACATGGTATATAGAATCATAAATATGTATAAAAAAATATGTTAAAACAAAATTAATGAGAAATTGGGAAACCCTTAAATAAGAATTCCAAAAATATCTATGTATAACTAATAGGGAAATAGTTATACATAAAAAATCTGGAATTAGTTTTGTTTCAACATCCTGTAAGGAATTATATATGTTACAGTGTCATCTAAATGTATGTGCACCGAAATGGGGGAAATAAAAAATATATAAATCATTAGTTTATATGAAAGATAACCAAAATAAAAACAAAAATACCAAGTGTGTCCTACAATACAAACCCCACATTGAACACTATAACAAAACAAACATATATTATAAAAAACCAAGCAGTGGACATCAGGTTCCTTCCAGTACAACACTGGTGTTTAGACTCACCCAATCCTTCCATTATGATGAGTAGAAGGAATTAAGAGAAGTCACTACACCATGAATAAATAATGGTCACTCCCGAAGTTGGAAAAACCCCACTGCTATGCTTCGTAAATACACCTATGTACCTTACAAGACTAGATTGGGATACTCCCATATGCAAGAGTTGGTCCAGTGCTAGGGAAGTCCCTGGAAAATTTTCTGATGACTTCCCAAATCATTCTTCATAATATTTTTTGTATTTCATGTACTACAACTCTATTTCACAAATTCCCTTGATCTCTTCATGTGAAGGTTGATTGAATCACATAGTTAAATAGATATTAATTAAAGAAAAACTCACAATATGCTCCTCATCCTTTTGGGTGTGATTTAAATTCTAAACGGAATATTTATTATTGGGGAGGGTGATTTAAAATCTCAATGTAATATTTTTTGTTGGGGGTGATTTAAAATATGAATATTTTTTTAATTGTCCTAAAAAATAGGATCTCATTTTGACTGCATTTAAACCACGCGGAAGGTTGAAAAAAAGGAGGCCTATAAAATGCATGACAGAAAATAGAGGAGGCACACCTTTCGAAGGTTCCAAAGCCCTTTCATATTTGAGTGGAGCGTTTATGGATTGACAATGATGAGGGATTGAGTAGTGGTGTGTGGTGCATGGCGTGGCAGCAAGCGGAGAGGGGAACCTGAGATCACAGAGGCGGTTGAAATAAAGCACGGAGTGGAGCACAGATTGTTGCGCCAAATTGAAGTGTGTGATTTGTGAGACTTGTAATTTTTATTTGATAATAAAATTACTGATTCATGGGTGGTGTAGGATTTCGCTGAACCATGGTAATTTTAGTGTTTTTAGTTTATGTCGTTGCATCTTAAAAAATCCGACCCAAAACATCCTTTGCATAGTTGCTAAGCAATACAAGAATCGACTGTTGATATAGACATTCATGACATAGACACTATTTTAGTACCAAATGGAAATTGAAAATTGAGAAAATAATGTATAAAATTTGATTGTATAGTTAAGGGGTAACACAGAAAATGTTTAGAAAACACAACATCTATGGTAGAACATCCATGAAAAATTAAAACCATACCAAAAAATTCCAAATCAAATACCTCAACTGCAAACCATCCCTGAAAAAGTTGAAAGGAGTAGAATATATGCACTAATAATGTAGTGAATGTTACCATGAAATAAATTCTTCTAATACCTCATTGAATATCAAATTATATACTTACAGTTAAGGATCTTTAGGGGTGATTCCAGCCAGCTTTCCAAATCCTAAAACAGTTGCTGCCTTTTACCGATGTTAGGCTACTAAAATGAATGACATACATATTTGTACCTATAAGTAATCGCAAAATAAAAACTTATAAGCATATAATCAATCATTTTATGCTGAAAAATTGAAATTTTGAGGGAAAATACCTATAGGTGGGCAGTTCATGCAAAATCTATAGCTTAAACATCACCTGAAATTCCTCACGGGTCACCGCTGAAGGAGAAATGGAAGCTGTAATTCCCTCATCTACATAACATCCCTGAAAAAGTTTAAAGGAGTAGAATATATTCACTAATAATGTAATGAATGTTACCATGAAATACATACTTTTAATAACTCATTGAATTTAAAATGATATACTTACATTTAAGGATCTTTAGGGGCGATTCCATCCAGCTTTCCAAATCCTAACACAGTTTCTACCTTTTACCGATGTTAGGATACTAAAATGACTATCCTACTGATTTATACCTATATGTAATCACAAAATAAAAACTTATAAAAATATAATCAATCATTTTATGCATAAAAATTTCAATTTGGAGGGACAATACTATAGGTGGGCAGTTCATGCTAAAGATACAACTTAAACATCACCTGAAATTCCTCCAAGATCACCGCTGAAGGGGAAATGTAAGTCGTAATGCCCTAATCTTGGGATAGTAGTGCATCTGATGAGATTAGCATGTCCAATATCCATGGGATATTCATATTATAACTCTCTAACCGTAATATCAAACATTGTGCTGATACGTGGTTTGTACCAATATCATGTTTGACCTAGAAATAGAAACTGAATAAAATATGATAAATAATTATTTATAACATGATATGTTTCTTCTTTCCTCTTTTTTTTTGAAACTGAAAAGTGGAAAATTTTCAATAAACAAACACATCACAATATATTATAAACAAATCCTTATATCACCATATAACATAATGATTCCTCATACAAGTAGTCAAGGTGGATCATCAGTTCTTACCTCTCTTAATAATGTCAGGAAGGCCAAAATCTATGAGCTTTATATCAGCTTCTACATTTATAGATTTGGGAAGGATGTTTGGTTGAAAAAAAAGACAACAGTTACAATAATGTCAGGAAGGCCAAAATCTATGAGCCCCATATCAGCTTCTATAGAGCAAGCATAAACACTTTGTCAGTCTGTTGTTGCTGAATCAGCAATGGTTTCTCAACAGTAAGTACCTACACATTTCTCATGAGTGGACATTATGCATCCTCTTTTCCTGCTTATTGATGTTCATCTACTTGTTCTGGGAGGTTCTTGAATTTTTACTCTAGCACATATAGCTATCCTACCTTTTATTTATCATATAACATAAAATATGAAAGAACACATACCACATAATTTCTTTATATACCTATTCTATTTTTCTAATTCGTACGAAGATGTTGTCGAATGATACAATAATAAAATAAACCAATACACGTAGTTTTTTATGGTTTCCTACCAATTATGTCTAAACATAAGACACTCAAAAAATTCCAAAAAATTAAAATTTCTTGTAAAAAAATACTACAAAGTTAGGAACATTCAAAATAAAATAAAAACAAAATTAAAACTAACCCACTAAAATAATAAAAATTCATTACAACCTCCCCACAATAATGCATTCCACCTCAAGATATCATTAAAAATGTGATGGAATAAGTACATATTATAAAAAAATTAATACCCTAAGAATTATTTGTGAGTTAAGAGAATAAAGAAAATACCCCAATGTGAGACACGACAATCCAAAAATAGTCCTCAAGACCAATAGAGAACACCCTCATAAAAAATAAAAAATGTCTAAGTGGAATCTGAACAAATATCAAGGGAAACACATATTTTCAAAAGTAGAGGAATATTAGCGTTTCCCCATTAATTGTACTTATTCTAAAATGTTTTTTCAATAACAATGAAACTCACAAGAATATGAAAAATAAAGTAATAAAAACATAAAAAACACTCAATGATGATTACAATTCCTATGTCAATTATAGAAAGTATATAAATACTATTTACAAAAATAGTGACCCTTAAACAAAAGATCAATTGATGATGTCAGACCTATAATGGTTTCCAATACAACATATTAAATATATAAATAGTAATATGAGTAACTAAAAACAATGAAATGGGGAACCACAAGAAAAAAATAACATAATCACTGAAATAATTGTGACCGACCATCCACAAGAAACTAATCAAACAATAATAATTTAATAGGCCATAGAAACTCCTATACAACCACAATTCACGCTCACCATGGTTATCATCATCAAAAAGAGACATAGAGAATGAATTTGGAATTAACCTTTAGTCACCAGACTCAATGCATAAAATGGGTCCTCAAACCGGGACACTATCTAATTATAAAACAATCATATGAAAATGAACACTATCGTGTTCCAAACGGCCCATGGGAAACTCCATTCTTAGCTGCTCAACATCTGAACCAATGGTTTCCTACGATCTACAAATCAAAAATTGTTGATCCCCCAGGAACAAACATGAAAACATAACATACATGAAAAATCATTCCCACCATGATATAAGAAAAAAAATAGTCAACATCCCATAAGAATCCATATATAATTATCCACAAAATTACACTATAAAACATACCTCAATATATCTTACAGACTTCCCATCGACCAATGAGGAAACCAGTTAAAAAGATTCATTCTATCAAAAACTCCATAATTTCCAATTACTCACAAATAGGTTCTCCCATGATAGAAATGGAAAAACCTAAATCATAATAATTTATTGAGGATATGTATTAAGTAATCCTTCAAATATATTCCATATAAAATTTAATCTTTCTACCACCCTACTTAGATTTGAGTTTTATTAGGGAAACTACCTTTAAGAAATACATCTAAGAATCAAATATAATCACCCTTATGTTTATCCCTAAAACATAAAATCAATATTTTTTAAAAACCATTCTTGGAGGGGGAATAACACTAATAACATGATACATGAACTAAACTAGTTTATGCCTAACACCCCTACTCAATATATATCACAATAACAAGGGAAATTTCAAAAATAAAAACCCAATAATACAAAAATTATTCATATATCATACAATTTCATTTCCTTTAAAATTCCTAAACATTCATTAATAGTTTTCCAATCCCATTGAAACAAAAAAAATTTCAAACCTTTATTTTTTTTAAACATTCATTTTACAATCCATGAGAAGAATAACAAAACCCTTATGAACAATCTCCCAAAATTGGTTGGATTCCAAACATTTTATTAAAAACACTATTTTTCATCTTAGAAAAAATCGTCCAAATACACACGCACCAAAATACACCTAAATCAAAGCATCATGTTCATCATATCACTAGACTCCCATGAATTCACCTCAATCACTTGGTGCTGCTCAATAGTAGTATAAATATCAAACCTAATAGGTGATGAATCTTTATTAACATAACCATAATGTTTCATGGACTATAAACAGTCATTAAATGACTCTTATGAAATCTATAATTTCATGTGTTTGGTAATATAATTTTATATTAATTCTTAGAACCAACCCCATTCGAGTAACACATTTTCTATTTTCACCTAAAAATCCATATTTAACCCATTGAAAATATCATGATAATAAGAAAAAAACCAATCATCTAAAATAGTAAAATGGAAAAACAAAATAAAAAAATACAACTTCACATTGAAAATTGAGGCATAGACTAATAAAGGGGAAGACAGACCATCCTCACACCTCCCTGTTGAGTTCCGATCACAACTTAACTCAATCCTACAATGAAACTATAAATAAAAAAATGGTTCCTCAACAACAAATGTTCTCACCTTGGAACCAAGGATCTGATACTATTTCTAAATACCTTTCTATTTCATCCACCTAAATTTACACTCAACCCAATACACCTCATGCCCAAAGGAAATTATTGAGCTCAATGGTTTGGAATCAAGTATAAGGGTGTCATATAAAAACTATGGGAATAATTTCTCCCATAAATTATTGTTAATCAAAAATGATACCCTATCAATAATTTCTATTATCAAATATCTATATGTAGGATGTCCATAAAAAATCTAGATATTCAATATTAAATAAAAAATCATAAAAATTAAATATATACTATTTAAAAAATTTATTATAGTTTTTTTCCTACATCATTCCTCGAATTACCTTCATATAAAAATACGCTACTCAAATAAAAAGTATCCATATATAGAATGTGAATCCACAAATAACCATAACTGTAAAGACATGGAAATTATGATGAAATTTTTTCCTTAAAATACATGGGAATTTTACGAGTCTGCAAAAATTGACGGCGTGTGATTCCGAGGCCCAGTGCACCTGAAATCAATTTCTAAAGTTTTGTTCAGGAATATTCAGTAATCATATGAGTAGGTTTTTATTACTTTTGAACCGGTGCTCGAAATTGAAATCTGAGGGCACTATTGAACACATAGCGCCGATATTCTTTTATGAGGACTTTCACCTTGACGGTAGTTGGCCGAGAATAAAAGTTAGTTTTTGGTTTTTCATGGAAAATAATAAAATAAAGTGAGCTTCAATTTATTTTTATTTGAGCCGCCATGTGGGTGTTTGGAGGTGGGTTCCACAAGATCTATAACCTCTTTGTGGAGGTTTGTGGTGGGGACCACCACGCATCAACCTCCTCTTCATGGTTAATGTGGTGGGGACCACCCGAGACAACATAACCTCCCAATTTGAATATTAGGGGCAAGGACCACTCGACCCCAATTAAATGGGTGGAGAGGAAAACCTCTCAACCCCATCTTTAATGTGGATGAGCCTCTTGAGATTCCTCCATATTGAAGTTTCCAACACACCCAATTAATGGGGCCAAATCCTCCATTAATTTCATTGTTCCAAACAAGTGTTTAGATATTCTTTTTGAATTTCATGCCAATGAAATAATAGATAATATAATATATTATTTAGCATGTCTATTCACTTTGGTTATATGAGAGGAGAATTATTGGGAGAAAGCTCCCAACGTGGAACGCTCCTCCCAACGACCATCGAATAATGAAGAACACTTCATCCACCATCGACGAATATTTTCTTCTTTGATCTCCAACCGGAATAAGGGAGGAAGCACCGTCCTTGAAGAACTCTAACGACATTGCCCTCGATTTCTTCAACTTCATTACCGACGTCAACGAATCCAATTTATAGGGTTAATTTGAGTAATCCTACATTCCATTTTCTCTTCTTCAGTTGAAAAGTAATCGTTGTGGTGGTTATCACAATTTAAGATCATCTTTCTTACTTCTTGATGATCCAAATGATACCACCCTAAACGCGGAGGGTGTGGGCCAAACCATCATGGCCCGACCCCTCTGTCGTTCTTTTTTATGATGATCTTTGGCATGGAGATGAAGCGGCGATAAAGGCGTCGAAGGAAACAGGCAGAGGACGCGCTTCTCGCGACCTCCGCAAGTCATGTCATGCCCTGGCCATGCTACACCATGGGCAGAACTGCGGCCCTCTGGCCAAGCCGCCCTCACCGTGCCGTCCGCCGGCCGAACCGGCCGAGCTGCCCTGGCTCGCACCACCGCCGGCCACCCGCACGCCCCAGCCGAACCTCATCGGCCAACACTGGCCCGAACTGCACCGAACCATGCCGGCCCGGCCTCCCAGCCACCCACCGGCCCGTCTGTCGGCCTGCTCGACCACCCTGTCAGCCTGCCCAACCGCCACCCAGCCTACCTGACCGCCCCATCGGCCTGCCCGACCCCCCTCACTGCCTCCCAGCTGAGCCAGCTTCCTGGCCTCCTCGTGGTATCCTGGCTAAAATAGGCCCGTCCATGCCCTCTAGGCCGAGCCGCACCGAGCTGCACCCTCACGGCACTCCGGGCCGAACTGGCCCCGATCCGGGGGCGAATTTCCCATGTGGCATACTAAGTTGGGCCCAGTGGGCCGGACCGAACCTAAAAGGCTGACCCGCCCAATGGTCTGGGCCAGACCCAACTGGTCTGACTAGGTCGATCTGAACAGGTCAGACTAGACCCAGGCCCACTACCGACCCTTTACTTTCTTTGGCCATATTTTTGGCACCAGACGACCATTTGACGAACCATCAGTGATGATGGTATTCTTGAAGTGGGATGGTCCTTTTGAGTATACCCCACTAGAGTTAGATTTATAGTTTAGATATGGTGAGTTTGGATCATGCACAAATCCTACCAGGCCACGAGACTAAAAGTCTAATTACTCATAGACCGAGCGTCCGATTGAGGCGTCGTCTATTGTGTTGAGACCCCTTTGACATGGTGGACCTTTGGGATACTTCTTCCTGGGGCATAGTGATAGTTGGAGTATATATTGGTAGCACATGTAGCAGATCCTCCCGAAGACGAGCGTGTGGAGTGTGGAGACCTAGTAGCTGGCTGAGACCTGACGACTGCTGACCGTTTTGACTTAGAGTGACTGTACTAGCCCATCAGGGAGCACCATGGTGTCGCGGAAAACTCATAGTGGGGAGCGCCTTGGTGCCGTGGCAGACACGCGGTACTCGACAAGAGGGGTACCTCAGTAGGATTTGAGGGGGAGTGCCTTGGTGACACGACATACCCACAGTGGGGAGTGATTTGGTGACGCAGAAGACCCACGGAACTGGAAAGTAGGAGTACCTCAGTAGTCCAAGGTCTGTGGGAAACACCTTGGTGACGTGGCAGGCCCCCTGTACTTGATAGAGGAGGAGTTATCCATCATCTGAGGTTTCAACAGTGTTACTGGTGATGTTACATAAAACTACCCCTAGAATAAAATCCTAGTTTGAGCTGAGTCAGTAACTTTTGTTTTCACCTCATGATTTAGATGGATTGCTGTATAACTTAGTAATATGTTTGGGTATATACTAATGTGAGGTTATCGGTTGAATTCACACTTTTTGGTTTAACCTTGTTTGATTTTGTGAGTCCTTGAGGGTCTAGGGGTCCCTACATAGTATCGTTATACACACCCTTTCACGGGCTATTCCCGTACCTCGTTTTGTTGGATGAAGACGACGTATAACATTGACCGAGGCTTAGAGAATCGGGACTGGACGGTACCCAGAGGTGGACCACACGGTGTGACATTGCACAGAGGAGATGGATGGACGTTGAGTGTTGTGGAGGCTATCTGTACCAACCCTTTAGGTAGGACCTCCCAGTGGACGATCGAAGAGATGTTTTACCATTTTCCAGTACTTGTACATTACAGTTGGGCTTGTATTTCTGGCCCCTTTTACTTTTCAGAACTCTTTTGTTATACAGTTTACCTAGTGTTTTTTATCAATCTCCATGCTATGTTGTGTTGTTTAATTTTTATAAAGTCAATTTATTCACAATTTTACGGAATTACGCCTTCGGTTCTAGTCACCAGCCCCTAGCTTATGGAATTCGAGATTGGGGCAGTCACGGCATGAGCCCCGGGGGCTGGTTCGTGACAAATTGGTATTCGAGGAGTCGGTTCTACAGCATAACGTAGGACTCTGAACTTATATGTGAAGCAATATTGTTAAGGTTACTGAGTGTGGTTTTCAGTTCAGGGAGTCTGGTGTTGGGGTAGTCGCCGACATATCTATACACCAGGACCCTGAATACTGATTTCCGAACGAGTGCACGAAAACACTGATTGCATGTGTGTTTTCAAAAGTTTTCATTATGTCAGCTCAACCAGGTCCGCTCACCAGGTATAAATCATTTGACAACGTCGCAACTGTTTCATTCTGGATGCCTCCCCACGGACGACCAGCGACAGTCCCAAGAGTAGTACGCACAAATAGCCAACCAAGCGACGAGGCCTCGGTGCAGGGCCCTTTTCCAGAAGAGGCACCATCGGTACCACTACTCATTAGTCCACCGATGCCACCATCGCCAACCACAGACGATGCAAGAATCGTGAGCGTGTTGCATGAATTATAGAGCCAGAGAACACCCAGGTTCAAGGGAGAGACAGACCCACATGCGGCTGAGGATTGGCTGGAGGCTGTGGTGAGAGTTTTCTGACTGGTAGGGACACCAGCCGACTTCGTGGATATTCTTGCTTCCAGCCTTCTACAGACAACAACAGCCCGATGGTGGATCCTAATTATACAGGTGCATGACGAGATGACGCTGCTCTAGGCAGACTTCGAGAGCCTATTTCGGGTGTAGTTTGTCCTTGCCACCCGACGTGCATTTGCAGAGTTTTTCTCTCGGTGCCTCATTTTTCAGTAAGTGAATGTAGAGAACCAGGTACCAGTAGGCTTGGTTCATCCATTAGAGGTCCCAGTGTGGAAGTGGGATGGGATATCCATGGACATCGTGATAGGACTTCCACATACATCAAGGGGTCATGAATCGATTTTGGTGATCATTGACCGACTCACCCATTCGGCCCACTTCATAATGATCAGAGATCAGGGTTCAGTAGAGATATTGGGACGCCTCTATATGCCAGAGATTGTGCGGCTAGATTGAGTACCTTCAGCTATTGTGTCCGATCATGAAACACGGTTTACATCCCAGCTATAGAAGGGGTTGCTGGAGGCTTTCAGGATGTAGCTTCGTCTGAGCACCGCCATCCATCCTCAAATGGATGTCGAAACTGAGTGGACCATTCGGACTCTCGAGGACATGCTCCATAAATGCATCCTCGACTTCCGCCACAGCTGGGTGGAATACATACCTTTGGTGGAGTTTTCATACAACAACATCTACCACTCCACTATTGGGATGGAACCTTTCGAGGCGTTGTACGAGCGACCTTGCAGATCACCCTTGTGATGGACTGACCCTTGGGAGTCAACACTAGTGGGACCAGAGATGGTAATAGCAACCATTGAGAAGGTGCATATCATATAGGAGAAGATGAAGATGGTACAGAGCAGACAGAAGTCTTATACTGGCAGTAGATGAATACCTCTGGAGTTCGAGGATGGAGACCACGTCTTCATACGGGTCTCACCCCGATGATGTCTACGAAGATTTGATCGAGGCGGCATGTAATCTCCGAGATTCATCAGACCTTTTCAGGTCCTCAGCAGAGTTGGAAAGGTGGCATACCGATTAGCCCTTCCACGTCAGTTTTACCAGGTTCACGACGTCTTCCACATATCCCAACTGAGGAGCTACGTGAATGACCCTTCTCACTTCATCGACCATGGAGAGCAGGACATTGACGATGGGGAGACTTTTATAGAGGTTCCAGTGGAGATTGAGGATCGGCAGGAGCGGGTCCTACTTGGACGGTCTATACCGCTGGTGCGCATTCGCTGGCAGCATGGGAACCTCCAAGAGAGCACATGGGAGCGGGAGGATCATATGCATGCTTAGTAACCCCACTTGTTCCCTTAGTTTGAGTTATAGTTTACGGGGACATAAATCCCTAAAGTTGGGAGAATGTAAAGACCCAAAAATTCCTTGGAAATGTTTTTCATAAATAAATGGGAATCTTACGAGTCAGTGAAAATTGATTGCGCGTGATTACGTGGACCGGTGTGCTTGGAATCAATTTCTGAATTTTCTTCAGGTACGTTGACTAAACATACGACCAGGTTTTTATAACTTTTGAAACAATGCTCAAAATTAAAGTCTGAGGGCACCATTGAACTCACAATGCCGATATTCGCTTAAGAGGACTTTCACCTCGACGACAGTTGGCCGAGAATAAAAGTTAGTTTTTGGGTTTTCATGGAAAATAATAAAATAATGTGACGTTCAGTTTATTTTAATTTGAGCCACCATGTGGGTGTTTGGATGTGGGTCCCACTGGATCTATAAACTTCTTATGGAGGTTGGTGGTGGGGACCACCATGCCTCAACCTCCTATTCATGGTTAATGTGGTGGGGACCACCCGAGAACACATAACCACCAAATTTAAATATTAGGGGAGGGGACCACCCGACCCCTTTAAATGGGATGAGAGGATAACCTCTCAACCCCCTCTTTAATTTGGAGGAGCCTCTTGAGATTTCTCCACATTAAAGTTTCCAACACACCCAATTAATGGGGCCAAATTATCCATTAATTTCATTTAGCCAAACATGTGTTTAGATATTCTTTTTGAATTTCTTGCCAATGAAATAATAGATAATATAATCTATTATTTGGCACGTCTCTTCAATTTGGTGACTTGGGAGGGGAAATATTAGGAGAAATCTCCCAATGTAGAATGCTCCTCCCAATGACCATTGAAGAACAAAGAACACTTCATCTGCCAACGACGGACATCTTATTCTTTAATCTCCAACTGGAGCAAGGGAGGAAGCGTTGTCCTTGAAGAACATCAACGACGTTGTCCTAGACTTCCTCAAATTCTTTCCCGACTTCAAGGAATCCCAAGTAGGGGGTTAATTTTAGTAATACTACATTCCTTTATCTATTCTTCGGTTGAAAAGGAATCATTGCGGTGGTTGTAATAGTTGAACTTCATCATTCTTACTTCATGATGAGCCAAATGATACCACCCTAAACATGGAGGATGCGTGCTAAACCAACATGGCCTGAACCCTCATCCTTTCTTTTTTCTAATGATCTTCTTCAAGGCGACGAAGTAGTATTGAAGGCGACGAAGGCAACAGGTAATGGTCGTGCTTCCTGTGGTCTCCGCAAGTCGTGTCATGCCCCAGCCGCATTTCACTCTGAGCCGAACCGCGACCCTCTAGTCGAGCCTCCCTGGCCGTGCTTTCTGCATGCCGAAACAGATGAGCCACCCTGGCTCGCACCGCAACTGGCCACCCGCATGCCTCGGCCAAACCCCACCAGCCCGCACCGGCCCGAGCTGCACCGAACCGCGCCGACACCGCCGCACTGAACCGCACCGAACCGGCCTCCCAGCCATTTAGCTGACCCACCTGGTGACCTTCCTGGCCGCCCACTGGTCCACATAGTGCCCGACCCGGCCGGCCAGCCCGGTCTCCCCATCGGCCTGCCCCGCCGCCACCCGGCCTGCCCGACTTCCCCATCGGCCAGCCCGCCCCCCTCACGGCCACCCGGCTGAGCCGATGTCCCCGCCCCTCTTGGCCTCCTGGACGAACCGAACCGGCCATACCTAGGGGCCGAGCCGCACCCTCACGGCGCTCCGGGCCGAACCTGCACCGAGCCCGAGCCAATCCACCCCCAAAGCCTGCTGATCTGGGCTTAGTGAGTTGGGCCAAACCTAACAGGCTGACCCGCCAAATGGTTCATCCCAGACCTAACTAGTCTGACTGGGTCGACGCAGACCAAGTCGGACCGGACCCGGCCCCAATACCGACCCGTTACATTCTTTGGAAATATCTTTTCCACCAGAAGACCGTTTGAGGAACTGTCAGTGGCGATGGTATTCTTGGAGCCCGACAGTTCCTTTGATTATACCCCACTGGAGTTAAGGGTATAGTTGAGATTCGGTCAGGTTGGATCATGCACGAATCCAACCGAGCCCTAGAGACAAAAAGGCAAATAACTCAAAGGCCGATTATCCAATTGACGCGTTGTCTATTGCGTTGGCACCCTTATGACATTGTGTACCTTTGGGGATAATTATTCATGGGACTTTGTGAAAGTTGGAGTATCGACCAGTTGTTCATTTAGAGGATCCTCCTGGAGATGCGTGTGTGTAGTGCGGAGACCTAGTAGTTAGCTGAGACCTGACAACTGCGGACCGTTTTGACTCAGAGTGACTCTACTAGCCCAGCGGGGAGCGCCATGGTGTCACGAAAAACCCATAGTGGGGAGAACCTTGGTGTCGCGGCAGACCCACGGTACTCGACATGAGAAGTACCTCAGTAGGCTACAAGGGAGAGCACCTTGGTGACACGATAGAACCACGGTGGTGAGAGCCTTAGTGATGCAACAGACCCACGGTACTCGATAGAAGGAGTACCTCCGCAGTCCAAGGTTAGTGGGATGTGCCTTGGTGACACGGCATGCCAACTATACTCGATAGAGGAGGAGTTCTCCAGCAGTCGAGGTTTCGATAGTGTGACTGGGGATGTTACTTGATAATACCACTAGAATATAATCCTAGTTTGAGATGAGTTAGTAACTTTTGTTTTGACCTCCTGATTGAGATGGATTACTTGATAACTTAGGTATATGTGTGGGCATATACCTAAGTGAGGTTATCTATTGAATTCATAATTTGTGGTTTAACCTTGTTGGATTTTGTGAGACCTTGAGTGTCTCGGGGTCCCTACCAAGTATCGTTATAATCACCCCATGCACGGGCTATGCCCGGACCTCGTTGTGTTGGATGTAGACGACGGACAGTGTTGACCGATGCCGAGAGCAGTGAGACTGGACTGTACCCGGAGGTGGACCACACGGCATGACGGTGCACGAAGGAGACAGATGGATGTGGAGTGTTGTGGAGGCTATCTGTACCTACCCTTCATGTAGGATTTCCCAGTGTACGATCCAGGCACTGTTTTCCCTTTTTCCAGTACCTGAACTTTAAAGTTGGGCTTGTATTTCCCGCATATTTTACTTTTCATCACTCTTTTATTAAACAGTTTACCCAGTGTTTTGTATACAGTTGTGTTCTTTGTTGTGTTGTGTAATATTTATAAAGGCAATGCCTTCCCAATTTTAGGGAATTACGCCTTTGGTGCTATTCTCCAGTCCCTAGCCTGTGGAAGGTGGGTTTGCTGTAGTCACGACACAGGCCCCGGGGGACAAGTCGCGATAATAACTAGAATTAGAAAGGATCTAAATTGATGATTCATAAAAGAAACAACATAAAAAGCTGGAATAATGTCCCAATGCCCATTTCCTAGTTTCTTCCCACAACAAAATCAATGATCCAACAATATTCAGTATATGAAAAATAATAAAAATTAATATGAATGAGAATAAATAACCTCAGAAGGACACCTCCCATAATTCCAAATAAAAAACATTACTAATAAAAAAATTCATTTTATGTTGAAATGTAATTTTAAAATATATTTATCAATCAAAATTTTAAAAAAAAAATTAAAATACAACTTCCATTTAGAAAATCATTCTTTGTTATTTTTCATAAATAAAAATAATAGCTTAAATTATCCTTTCTTAGTATAATCCATTTTTGAAATGAAAACAAAAAATTGAAATTCCAAATAAAATATATTCTTAAATCATTCAACCTAAAATTAACCAAATTAATCAAAAAATAGTTTAAATAAAACCACCAATAATAGCGGTAGAACACTATACAATATGGGAACAACAATTCAAGAGGATAATAAGTAATGGAAAGAAGCTTAAGGGATCCATTAATAATACAGGAAAAGGGGATATAAATCATGTAAAATAGAAACATCTCTTAAATTAACCACTTTTAACATTACCAAAATCATGGTCTACTAACCTTGGGACTGAAATAATACAAGCGTTAAATAGTGAAAAGAACTATACGTCAAATTACATGGGCCTGTATGTGTTGGTAGTCCTTTCAAATAGTTCAATAGAAATATAATGAATCTTGGTGGGTGGTTATAACATTGGGATCCATCTGGTCAAACATTGAAAATTAGACACTTTATATCATCATTTATGATAACATTGTTTTTTCAGTAATCCATAAATCCATTTATTGATCTTCTATTCTGATGAACAATATAAAATTGATTCCACAAAAATTTCTAATGATGAATTTAGGAAATTTTATAATATTAATTACTAAACCCTAGAAATGAAACCCTCATATAAAAAATTATTCCCCAAACCATTTATCAGCAATCATAAAACAACCTATAAAATCAATAAGGTTTAGAAAGCACAAATAGTGTCTAATGTGCTCACATAAACAAATAAGCCATATAAATTACCATATGCTTCTTAATAAAATTTATAGAAAAAAAATAAAACATTTAATAGCAGTTAAAAATAAATTAGAATGTATTTTTTAAAACAAAACATATTAAATTGAACCTTTAAATCTAATAAATTAATCACCCTATATTTAAAAAACTAACACAACCCACTGAACAATTTTATTAAATAGATCACCAGAATAAAAGGGGTTCTAAACAATTGTAACCCATATATTTTATGTAAATTAATTCAGAAAATAATTTATCAATAATGAAAATTTCATGAAGCGCTTGAAATTACATGTAAAACTATAAATCCAAAAGAGGATTCACTATAAAAAAACTCAATATATTTTAAAATATAAATATTTATTCATAAATTCTATTAGAGAAATTTTATTAACACTTAGTGTGAATAGTATACTAATGCAGCTTGAAACATCATTTAAAAATTAGTATTCCATGAAGTGATACAATTTAATAATTAAAAATTCAATAAAAATAAATTATTGCTGACATTTAATAATTAAAACATCTTATCAATATAATAAAAAACAAATAAAATCAACAAAAAAAAGTTTTAAAATTATAGTTTTTTACTTGGGGAAAACCTACATTGAATATATGATTAATTCTTAGAAACATAAACACAAGATTAGTGGATATTGAAGAAAAAATTACAATCACTATAAATAGAGAAATCCCAAAAATTGTGTAAAACTAGAACCCCTATAGTTTTTCTAGGTAGCGAGCGGTTATGGAGAAGAGTGAAATCCATGGAAAGTAATTAAAAGAGGAAGATGAGTTCTTACCTTGAATATCAGACCCCAAATCGTGAAGGAATCATGTCGATATTGTCGAAGGGGAAGTGTTCTGAAGGGGAAAGTCACATAAAAATGGGAATTTAAGTGTGGGTGTAAAGTGACGTGAGGGAAAAAGATAAAGGGGATTTAAGTGTTTAAAAATAATGGTAAAGTTATAATTTCTGAAAATTATGAACTGATATATACACATTGTTATCTTCTATGGTATACCAAAATAGTAGTTTATCATGAAACATCAACTGGACACTCAAACATGGATCTCATGGTTTCCCCTATTTCCAAGCATCAATTTCCTAATAATGTGTAGACATTCCCAATTAGAACAATCTATACGCAGTCCAAATGATGTTTTTCCGAATCATTTTTTCTAAATACGTGATAGAGAATCTCTATAGAAATTAAAATATCCATACAGAAAATTATGGAAACTCAATATGACGTGAAATAATATAAACCAAGATAATATAATATAAAAATAACCCACTATAGAAAACAGAGTATTACACAAGTGGGTAACCACTAATGAAGTAAAAAATAATTTTTTAATGGAATCTACAAGGTCAACCGTGATATAGAATCCCTTTACGAGTATCCTTATTTTTAATTTTATATATAGATTAAAACCATTGAGAATAAAATATGTTTTCTAAATTATCAAATATAGATACCACTGTCAATAGTTCCTCTTTTGTTATTGTTTAATTTATTTAGGTTGCATTTTATTTATTTCATTCATAGTTTATAATTTTAATGGTGTGATAAATTAACTATCACAATGTTTCTCCAATATAGAAATAATTAACTTCACATATTAGATAAAACGTTCTCTACCAATTATGAGATACCATGATTGATGTAGAATTAATGTTTCTATTTATAGTATCGAAGGATTCGAAACAGGATTCATAAAATTTGAAAACCACATTCCTATAAGCTAGGTGGGTTATTGGATTATATTACATGGACAAATATTGATAATGAAGTTATGAAAAAACATATAAACATGAAATTAAAAAATCTACAGTCACATTTTTGGTATGGTTATCTCTTATATAAATATAAACTTAGTGGGGTTAAATAATATTATATGATTTCATGTATGGTTTCCAAGGAATATTTCTTGTTAAAATATTAAATGATAATTTTTCAAATGATATATTAAATAAATATCCTCCCATTTTTCATGTATGGAATCACTCTTATGAGTGAAAACCTAAAAAGGAAATTCATCCACTACAAATTAATCCATGAATATTTAAAATAAATCTTCCTCCATTCCATTAAAATATATTTTATACAATATTGGATTATTTTTGGTGTATTACACATCTTTAATCTTATGGAATTATAAGAATATTTTTTTAAAAAAATATTTTTATTTTATGACTTGGATTATTAGTTCATTAAATATTTTTTATAAGAATAAAAATCAAGGATATTAAAAAAATTGTATAAAATCCTTCAGAAATTTTTCTTATAAATGAGAGTGTAATGTGATCCTTCATTGTTTTTTTATTTATATATTGGAAATCGAAGAACACTTCCCATCTTGTAATTATAAATATTGGAATTAATTAATTATTTAGTTTATTTATAACTATTATGCCACCATTATTTTGAAAACCATGAAGAAGAATGAACCATTGATTATCTAAAATTTAGAATTTAACATCCACTTATATGATCTTCAATATTTTTTCCCACCCACATTGTTGGGTGTGTAATTATACAATTCAGTTAATGGCAAGGTTTTCATTGTTATTTTAGATGAAAATTATGTATAACAAATTTGGGGTTAATTGCATTAATTACAAAAATATCTCAAGATATATATTTAATATTATAAGAATAGATATAAATTTTTCCTATTTATTATCGAAACATATTTCAATAATAATCATATGAAAGTATATGTTTCTCCACAATTTAATACATTTAATTTTATGTAGTATATTAAGCTCAAGAAATATTGGATTAATGATTAAATGTAAAAACATTGGGTCGAAGTCCCTTGATAATTATTAATAAAATTAAATAAATAAGATTTTATCATATCATCATGATTAGTATTTCTCCCTTAAATTCCACTGTGACATCAATAAGCAATATCTACATTCCATCATCCTATTTCATTAAATTCATTATGGTTGAATAGTCTATAGTGCAAAAGATAACATGGAAAATATGTTTTATATCAATAGTATTCAAGGATTTTATTATCGTATTGTTTATTTTTCCACCACTAACTCTAAAAATTAGTCTCCCTTGATTTTCATATATCATTTCTATAATTTTTTTTAAGATGAGTATTGTATGTTTAATTATAACATTCCCCTTTTCTTACCAATGAAGAATAATAATTTGGTTTAAAAAATATTCTCCCACATATTTAATAATATATATTCTTGAATTCTAATATGATTTTCACAGAGTGACGAGTGAGTCAAAGTTCAATTAATAATTTTTATGGTTCATCCATTGTCATGATAAAATAAATATAGTGGAATTATATTAAAACTTTCTGTAATGTCTAAAAATTAATTCTATAATGTGGATGATCTAATATTTAATTATATGATAAATCATATTAGATCAACTAAAATAAGAAATATTTTTGTAAAATTATAGAATAAAAATACTCAATTAAGAAGATTACTCTAATATCCACCAATTTATTTTTTAATGAGAGAACATTTAGGAAATTTTATTATCCGTAATTTTATATATTTAATTGAAAAATGGAATATTGATATTTAGTTTCATTACGTTATTCAAAGAATTTTTTATTTACTTTTAGTCGTTACTTAACCTATGATATTCGGGAATTCACATTGTGTCTTTTATAACATTGGGTTTTTATATGATCCATATTTTCTTATTGTTTTTATATTTATGATTTGTCTCATATATCTGTTTTATTTTATTTTCTTATTAATATCATTTTTCCCTCATATTTCTTGTGTTTCTTTTGATCTTTTGATTTATATTCCTCCAAATATTACACATTGTAATGTTATAAAACATTTACCTTCTGTCATCGGGATTTCTCTATGACTCCCTATATTTTATAAGGAAATTACACTGATAGTGATTGGGGAATTTATTTCCATTTATTCATTATATTTCAGCGAGTGAATTTCTAAATCATGTGGGAATATTAATTGTTTTTAATTTTTTGGTTACGATATTGAATTTAATCAATGAGAATATCCTAAATATAATTTGAATTTAAATATTTTTTAGTGTTGTTAGAACTACTACAAAGGAAGAATAAATTGAGGCTTCGATGTTTGGAATTCTATATGAAGTGGTCATCAAAGTTGATTTTGAGGTGCATACCTATGAGGACCATGATTCCTATTAATTTGGGACTATTTTTTATTTTAACACAAATTTATATTTATATTAAGAATTACATGACTCTCCTAAGAATACTGAAATTATTAAAGAGGTTAGTTTTATATCATATAATTTCAATTCATGAATTTATTATATTCTAATCCATCCATACTATATTGGTATTAATGTTTTACTACTCATATAAAAAATCATTGTAAAATTAGAGTGAAAATATATTTTTTTCATGCATCAACTAAAAGTTAGATATCATTTTCGACAAGGATTCTTCATGGGAATCTTTATTTTTTGTCTCACCACTTGATTAATTCACCATGGTAGTCGTCTATTACTTTTCCAAAAAATGTCATTATAAGATATTTCATCGAAATTTTCTCATGAATATTTTAGATATATCGACATTAATATTCCTTATAATAAATTATTAATAATGTATTTACATTCCAACTTTAATCCATAGTAATGAATTTTCATTCGGAGAAAAACATCAAATCATTGGTGTGGGGTATTTCTCAACAACTACATAATTCAAACTCATATCCCAAATGTAGATTCACGATTATAATACACATTATGGAATTTTATTAAAGATATTTACCAAAACTTATGTGAAGAACATTTTATCAAACAATGTTTTAGTAATCAATTTTTATGATGGAGTCTTCCAATAAGAGTTTTAATGAATAATTTACAATATCATGGTGAAAAAATGAAAATTCCAAAAAAAATTATATAATTTTTTGAAAATTAAATATGATTGTTAGTATCATCTATCTATATTAAATTTGATAAATGGAAATTGCATTTTTTATGTTTCATTCCTCCAAATATTCCCATATTTTGAATAAAATTGAGAATGATAATATTTATTTTAAAAAAGAATTCTGAATTAGAAGAAGAGTAACTGTCAAAGAATCCCCTTAATGGATGGTAATCATTATTCCATGATTTTTATATACCATAAAAATTATTAAAAAATTTATTGATGGACCACAAGGGGAAAACATCCAATTGTATCATTTTCTAATCGGGGATATTATGTTCTTCCATAGCTATTTATCTATGACTGAGAATTAGGGACCCTAACCCCAGTTACCCAAGGTTGGTTGTTACTTTATGGCATTGGAATTAGATGAAAGAAATAAAAATATAATGGAATACATATTATAATAGTCATAATGAACTATAGACATAAAATAATGTTTTTTACATTGGATGAAATATAAAGAATTATTTTTAGAAAATAATCTAAACTTGGGATCTCCTTCAATGATTTCTTCTTCATATCCTGGGGAATGGAAACAAATTAAGGGTGATATCATGTTCATAGTAAGGGTTGTATATAATAGAATATATAATTCTTTAATTAGTAATATTCAATATAGAAAGGTAATAAACTAATAACACATTCCATTTGATCAGTAACTTGAGCGTGAACTGCATTCATGGATATTATCAATGAAATAATCTCACAGCTAATAAAAACTGAATTATATATAGGAAATAATTAATTGTATACATCATGACCACAATCATCATGATATATTTACCATCACGTACTTGTTCCATGAAAATTTAATTGATGGGTTATTATACTACCAAAATCAATTTAATCAGTCTGGCCAATTTGTTTTTCTCATTAGACACAATAATACATCATGGGGATATATAATTCAAAGATCCATCATTCAATGAATTTCAAATGAATTCCTCATATATTAAATGATTAATTTATTTCATATAAAATATAAATTATCAACATATATCCTTATTGATTAAAGGATATGAAATATCAAGATTTCCTAAGTTATTCAAAGAACATTCATAGTAAAAAAACATATATTGAAATGGTATATGGTTTCGGTAATAAAAATACTCATGACACAAAAAAATATATTTTTACGAGAAATTTATGTTCAATGAAAAATTATCACAATAATGTGTATTTTTCATGAGAATCATAAGGAATATAAAATTTATTAGAGAGAAAATATGACTATAAAGTCATCAAAAATATATGTTTTTAATAGATTCGTATATCTTAGAGAATAAAAGAAAATGGATGTTAAACATTAAAAAAATCATTAAATAATTTTTTGTAAAACCATTGAAATATTTCATAAGATTCATAATGGCGTAAAATTTTAATAGTAGGAGAAAATATCAATTAATTCCATATGCCTAAAAAATAAACATTAGGTTTAACATTTTATAATGTAAGTCGAAAATAACCCTTCAATAAATAATTATATCTACTCTTGTAATACCATGAAAAATTCAAAATTAAATTAAAATGTCCTAAATAAATCATTTGGATTAATAAAATTGATTTTTTTAAATAATTACAAAAATATATACATTGAAGAAAAAATACCAGATTGAAACGTCAAATATGATCAAATTTTTTAAAAAACATTATTTCCTAAATTCAGGTGTCAAAATGGAAATTTGATATAATATAATAATAACACTCATTATGTATAATAATTATAAGAAAATAGATGATTTTTATAAGGAATAAATATATATCAATGATACATAAATAAAATGGGAAATATAGTCAATTCATTTACATAATAAGGATCATAATACCAAATATGTCCCAATGGAGTGGAAATTGAGATGAAATTCCATTCAACGATCATAATATTGATGTAAGAATTAATCAATGAATAATTATGTGTTGGAAATGTATATAAAAGTAGTAAATTGAATATAAGACATAGATAAATTAAATGATATATCTTACATAATATTTTCATCATATAATCAATGAATAAGTGATATGTCATGACCCTACTCACAAGGGTCCTCTAAGTCAGAAGAAGGTCGAGCCAAAAGTACATTAGAACCACATATAACAGGAATGGGCTAGTAAATAGTTATGAGTAGGCATATCACACATACGGAATCCCTTATTATATGTACCTTCATGCCCACACACAGCCACCCATCTATCTCCATTAAACAATAAATAGATAATAATACAATATTTACGAGAAATGAATGCATACATCTATCCAAAAAATGGAGTATAGTAAAATTATATAAAGAATAACAAGTGAAAAATAATATCCAAGAAAAAATCTACAATATGATCTAAACTAATCAGATGTAGGAGACTGTAGTTGTACGCAACCACTAATACACACATCGGTCTGTATAGCTCAGTATGTGGTGCCTTCTTTGGGTCCTCCAAAGACTCTGTAAAAAGTTCAGTCATCCTCATAAGAAAATAAATGTATTTTTACATCCCTTTAAGTGTTATGTACATCAATAACAAATAGGATCCCTTGAAATCTAAATCATATTTTAGAAACTGAAAGAAAACAGCCTTATGAACCCATAACCAAAGGAAAAAAACAGAGGAATGAGAGAAAAAAACTCTATATTAATGACTAATATGTTATACATGACATGTCTACTCCATGAGACATGGTATATAAACCCAAAATCTAAATAAGTAATTCCATTTTAACCCAAATATGCACATCTCAGATTCCAAGCCTCATGAGTTCATGACATCTTAGACTGCCACATGGTTCTACTTTAGTTTCAAATGTATCTTTTGTTTGTGAGATATCGCTCCACAAGCCCCACCATCCCTTATTATACTCATCATAGATATGTCAGTAATTGGGAATTTTTAATTAATACAAAATGGAACTTATTCCTTGTAACCCCCCGACCCCAAAAGCCCATAGTCGGTGCATTATTTTAATACATTGGCGTGATTATAAGGAATCATGTTCCGAAGGACCGATCTGTTTCGCAGTCTTGGAAAATAGATTATATACATGAACTTCACATTACAATTTCAAAAATAAAATACAACATAGATGGTTATTTTATATCTCCATTATTCCATTTATCTTAATCCTACATATCAATTATAATACACTTCTTCAAAATTCTGGGAAAATAAAAAATAATAAAGGGGTGAGCTCAGATGCTCAGTAAGGGAAAATTAATTAGTAGAAGCTATAAACTTTTAAGGAAAGATGTGTAATAAAAACAAAAACCTTTTAAAAATAAACATGAACATAATATGGAAATAATAACTCAAACATTACCATATTAACATGCACATTGATATTCTACTAGTCGAATAATCACATGTAATAACTAATTTCATAATGAGGGATTTCCAAACGCCGGACATCATTTCCAGATAGTCAAGGCCTCATTCCAAGACTAAAAATATAATTTTTGTCAGGGACTTATTCCTAGAAACTAGTTTTTCTCATTAGACCTACCGATGCATCTTGGATCTATAGCGGGCTCCACAATCTCTTACTAAGTCCACTGCATTCCTCATAAGAAAATGTTGAAAGATAACATAAGCATTCGTATTAAAACTAGCATAGGAAATGTCAATACATTAACTATAAACCATGAATGGTATAAAAATAGCACATTCATAGTCAAACATATCATAGCTCATTCAATACTATATTTATGATTTTATTTATAATAAATAAACCTCAATCAAGAATAATATCCAAAAAGGATGTTGACATAGTTGAAAATAATCACTAAAAGCCTTTGAGAAAAATATAATTTTTGTGAAATCATTTAAATTCAACACATTTATAAATGAATTCATTTAAAAGATATTTTTGATAGAAATTGTCCCACACCACATTGAAAATTTTGAAAAAAATTATCATTTCAAAACATTCATGTCTATATAAATAAATACATAAAACTATTTTGAAACATGTACATTAATTAAAAAGATTTTGAAAGATAAAACTTTAAAACATTTAAAATTATGATCTTGATAAAGATTAACTTTCACAAATCCTTTAAATATTCATTTTGAAAAATTATTTCTGAAAACTGGACATGGATGATAAAAATTTCCATGTAAATACTTATACATAAACAATCTCGGATAATAATGAGATTGAGGAATTAACACTTACCTCGTTGTAATCAACCGAGTCATATGAACAATAGTCTATTTCCACAAAATGAATCATATAATATCATGTATATAAATATAATCATGATAATATATATCAAATGGTAGTACATAATACACCACATGCAATAAATAAGTGGTGAACAATGGAAATCTCGCGGAATTAAAAGTGAGATAAGAAACCCCTTATCTTGCACTTTCATTTGGTCGAGGGTACATTTAACCTTTTGTATAATGACCATTGTATGTTATTATATTATAACAAGACCATATTAATATTTATTATATCATAAATTATTCATTTATGACTTTACACATCCCATTTTATAATGATTTTAATGTCAAATTAACATTTTGGGTTATAATCACAATCTTTATCGTACATATTTTAACTTGTTAGTATGGACATTATCATTTAGGTCCTGATATAGATACATCCATAATATAAACCTTTATTTCAATATATTATATATTTATACTATAAATAATTTTAATAGATAGATATATGAAATGGAAAACACTGTTTATGGAGACGGTAGGTCGTACGCACGAATAAATGTTGTTTCTGTTTTCATATCGTATTGAAGGGAAATAAGTGAATAAGATATATGTAAGTACATATATATATATATATATATATATATATCTATAGTAGAATTATTATTTCATATATTACATACTTATTAGTAATATATATGTTTATAATTGTCGATGAATGGTGAACGTGGAAATGAATCGCATCGCGTCGTGGAGACGGTAATCCATACGTACGCACAAGCGACAATATAATTCCCCTAAAGGTGTGGAATTGGAAGATAAATTCATTTTAAAGGGACATTATCATATTATTTGAATTATTTATATACATTTTACTCATCATTATATCCATCCAAATAACATAGTGTTGAATAACAAATTACACCACGACGTGGAGACGGTAAGCCGTACGTACACACGCATAATGACATTATCATTCATAGTATGGATAGAATAATTAATATGGTTGTGACATATTTAAAATAAAATCATAGTATATAGAAGATAATATATTTATTATTTTATAATGGAAACAACAAAGAAATAGGAAGTGGAAGAAGAAAGGAACATGAAATAGGTGATGAAATATTTACCTCTTCTTCGGGTTCTTCCTTTTTATTTTATAAAAATGGCTCCTTAGGTTGGATTTATGACTCATGTAAGGACTCTAGGATGAAGGTATGGTAGTTTAGAGGGTATTTGGTTAGGTTTTGGCCGATCCCAATGGTTTTGGAGGCGTGAATTTGAGAGAAGGGGAGTGCCTTTTTATAAGAGGGGTGAGGGTCACTTTAGGAAAAGATTAAAGTATTAATTTATTATACAATAATATACGGTTTTTAATAAATCTAAATGAATTTATTTCTAGACATAGGTGGTTACGGGTCGAAATAATTTCAACAAATCGGTTTTGGACGAGTTTAGGATACCATTTTAACCTTATCTTTTAGATTTAACACTTCGTTAAATAGTTTAACTTTTATCGTGTCTTCTATTATTATTACACTATATGGTTAATAAACTGACGATAAACTTAAAATAGAACCCCAAGTGGTTCACTAATGATATAACCATCATTATATAAGTATTTGGACGAATCTTATATTTTTATGAATATTATATCAATTAATAATATAATATTTGTTTTTAAAACTCTTTTATTTCAATTTTGACACTATTTGGTATTTTGTTTTTGTTAAAGTCATACCAGCATGATTACTTCGAACTAAATTCATTCCATCAATACTAACATGTCATATTAACCAATAAAATTCATTTATGGTATCAAAAATTTAATATTATATTTATTTTAACATTTATAATACCATTTATTTGATTCTTTCATTAATAAAGACAATACTGCATCATCATTGTGTCATAAATAAATTTAATTATTAAATGTATAAAAATTATAAATAAAAGACCATTATGTATGAAATAATTTTAGATTTTTAATGAATATTTTTAGACGAAAATATATCTTATATAACACCATGTAATTTTTTTTACTAAAATATATATTTTTAGGTCATTTTTGCCTTTACTTTAAATTAATTAATATAAAGTGTCATTATCACATAAAAGTGGCTCCATGGGGTCCCAAATTCGACCCAAGGATTCCCATGGTCTGACATTCATCATCCAATTGTGTTAGGACATATGTTAGTGTAATTTAAAATTATTATAATAATATTTTTTACCCTTATTTACCGGATTTACCCTTTTACTAAGGTAAATAAAATTTTTACCAAAGTAATTATTCAAAATGTCTAAAAATAAAAATAACCTATTTACACAATTTAAAACTCCTGATTCCAAATATACAATCTATTTTTTCAAATTCAAAACACATAAGTGGTAGAAATTAATTTAATATTAATTCCCATTGTCAAAACAAAACGCGTGTTTTTAAGAAATAATAACTATCTAAAGATTGACATTAGTTTATGTCCAGTATAAATGTGAAATTAGGTCTAATTTCCATCATTGGATTAAATGGTAAAATATAATCTAATTATACTTTAAAACCACTCAATTTTATCATTTATCACTATAAATTATTTTGATAGAAAAATTTGTTTTTAATTAATATTTAGTATTTTTCTCTATTCATCAAAATCTGAATGTTTTTAGAAAAAACCCAAAATTTATTGAAACTAAATTTTTATGTCCTGATTATATATATGAAGTTTATTTTTTCAAATAGAATATATTAAAGTTTCAAATATTTTATTTAAAAATGGTTCTCCATAAAAAGGCAGAAAAATTGAATTTATTGAAAAATACTTCTTTTATCTGAAAAAATAATTTTTTTATTAAATTATGACTAAGAAACTCATAATATGGATTATAAAATTATAAATATTATATAAAGTTTAAAATTCAATTAATATAATTCATAACTTCTTTTGAAGGGCTAGTTTGGTAAGTCGTGGTGCGCTTGAATCCAGTGTTGCGTGTAGTGTAGGTTATTGAAATACTATGAAGAAATAACGTACTATGAAATATTGGAGTGTTACATTCTTCCCTACTTCAATGAATTGAGTCCTTGCAATTTGAAATTGTTCTTCAAAAATAAATGGTTGAAAATATAAAATACCTTTTTGGAAAACCCACATCGGAAATTAGGTTGATAAAATTTAGTATTAATAAGAGGGAAAGGGAAATGAAATGGTAACCAACAAATTATGATCTCGATGAGGAGAACATTGGTGGAAATTCGAGACACATAATTGGATGAAAAATGTAAATATTTATAGGGAGTGATTGAGGTCATCAATAAAAAATAAGTGTAAAATTGAGGGCCTCAAATCCATCAATCTATGATGATAAAAAATACCATCAGTTCAACAAAACATAAGGTATTTGGATAACACATTTTTGGTGTTAAGATCCCTTTTATGAATTAATTAATCCATAGAATAGGAGAAAAAATATATATTTATATATATATACTTGACATTTAATGTTTCATTCATCAACTAATTCCTACCAAAAACTCGTCTTTCACTCTAAAAGATTCCAGGAAATAATATTCTTTTTATCCTAATCGTATGGGGTTCCAAAAATAATGAATTTTTAATTCACTTATCAGACCCTTTAAGAAAATAAACTACATTATACAATCCATGGACTTCACGTAGTCCAGTGGTAGGTGAAAAATCCCAATCGCACTATGGTTGTGGGTTTGATTCCCACAGCTTTGTTCGATGCGACGGGTTGTCACACAGTCTGCATGTTTTCATTTTATAAATATCCAAAAAATCCTTTAAAACTTAATCCATTCTAAAAATTATTATTATAGAAAATACTTCTATCCAAACTCACAATACAGGATTTATAAGGAAGTTAAACACAATGGAGATCCTTCTTGCCACATAATAATATGTAAACACCTTCATCATGTATTATTTTAAAACATGGTAACACCCTGAATTACCATAAAACCTTATTGATTACATTCATGATCCCTTATTCCTTATAGAATACTGGATATACTTCTTCCATCCAATAATTTTATAAACTCCACCAATGATGGAATATACAAATAATTAATCAGTTTCAAGGTAGTCAAGAATATCCAATATAAATTATCCAAATCAAACATGTATTTCTACAAAATCACTACCTCAGTATCAGAATCAAATTCTGGTTTATCTTTATATCAACCATATATTTTCCAAAAATTTGACCTACTATTGAGTCACTTTTTATATAACCATATAATCTCAAATCCCCAATGAAATAGTACTGCAGTACAATCCTTATTTATTTCCATAATTCATATAACCAGTACATCATTGATAAGACACTCGTATGAAATAATTCTTTAATAACAACATAAGAACACTAGTCATTACACTTCATCTGTGGTAGTATCATAACTTTTTTTATTACTCAATAGCATCATTTGTGGCATACTCTGATGATTTGAACATTGATTCGTGTAGTCTCCCCACTCCTTGCAGATGAAGCATTATACATTTGAACCCTTTTTTTTACCCTCGCAATCACAAACGTGGGGTCCTTTTCCTCCACACATATATCATACTACCATTCCCTTTTAACATTTTCAAAGGTGTTTCTTTCCACAGTTATCACATATGGGAAAATCCTTCCTTACCTTCTTTCCATTATATGTCCTTCTCTGAACCATCCTTTTCTTATCTGGCTTCCCTTAAAAAACATAGGACTCTGAGAATTCATTACTTATCTTATCAACACATGATACTATTTCTTCATATGATGATAATACGTGGGAGACTATTTCCCTTTTAAATGCTGGCATAAGGCCATGAAAGATATGATCCTTCTTACTCTTTGGATCATGCGTATTACTGGAGTTCTCATTCCTTCTACTGGGCACCATTTGTAAACAAAGGAATACACTAGATTATAATTATACTAAGAATATCCCCCAGGAGTGTCGTAACCAAGAGTGCAGCAAGGCCCATTTTCGTGCACCAGTTCCCGTTATAGTCTAGATCAAAGTGGTGTTTTTAGGATTAACCCCTAGGTACATCTATACTAGAGAAGCCTCTACCTTCTCGTATCCATACATGGATGTATTTCTTGGAAAACTCACAAAATGTCTACAATACCAAAATTCTAGGATGTTCTTCTATACAAATCCTCAAATTCTATCTTAGGGTAACGTGACCTAATCAGAGATTATCTAAATCTAGTTTCCAAGGATTGTACTAAACATCCTCTGATACCAACTGTAATGAGCCGACCCCAAAAGCCCTGATTTGGTGCATTATTTTAATAAATTGGTATAATTACAAGGAATCATGTCCTCAAGGAATGATTAGTTTAGCAGTCTTGGAAAATAGATTACATACATGAACTTCACAATACAATTTCGAACATAAAATACAACATAGATGGTTCTTTGATACCTCCATTATTCCATTTAGCTTTACCCTGCATATCAATCATAATACACTTCATGGAAATTCTGGGAAAATAAAATATAAGAAAGGGGTGAGCTCAGATGCTCAATAAGGTTAAATAAATTAGCGGAAGCAGTAAACTTATAAGGAAAGATGTGTAATAAAAACAACAACCTTTTAAACATAAACTTTAACATAATATGGAAAAAATAAATCAAACATTACCATATTAACGTGAACATGGATATTCTATTAGTTGAATAATCACACTTAATAACTAATTTCATAATGAGGGAATTCCTAACGCCAGACATCATTACCACATAGTCAGGGCCTTGTGCCAAGACAACAAATAAATGTTTTGTAAAGGCCTTATGTCAAGATACTAGTTTGTATTATGGGACCTACCAATGCATCGAGTAGCTATTATGGTCTTCACTTGTCACTTACTTTGTCCAATGCATTCCTCATATAAAAATGATGAAACATAACATAAACATTTGAATTAAAACAAGCATACGAAATGTCAATACATTAACCATAAATCATGAATGGTATTAAAATAGCACATTCACAGTCAAACATATCATAGCTTATTCAATACTATATTGATGATTTTATTTATAATAAATCAACCTCAATCAAGAATAATTTCCAAAAAGGATGTTGACATAGTTGAAAATATTCACTAAAAACCTTTGAGAAAATTATCCTTTTTTGTGAAAAAATTTAAATGTAATGAATTTATAAAGGAAGTCATTTAAAAGATATTTTTTAATCAAAGTGTCTCATACCACTTTTAAACTTTTGAAAATAACTATTATTTGAAAACATTCATGACCATATTAATAAATACATAAAACCATTTTGAAAACATGGACATTAATTAAAAAGATTGGGAAAAATAATTCTTTAAAACATTTAAAAGTATGATCTTGATAAAGAGTACCTTTCAAAAATCAATAAAATATCCATATTGAAATCATTTTTCTGAAAAATTTACATGGATGATAAAAATTTCCCAGTAAGTACTTACACATAAACAATCTCAGATAATAATGAGATTGGGGAATTAACCCTTACCTCATTGTAATCAATCAAGTCATATGAAAAATAGTCGATAACCACCAAATGAATCATATAATATCACAAATATAAAGAAAATCATGATAATATATATCAAATTGTAGTACACAATACACTACATGAAATAAATAAGTGGTGAACAATGGAAATCTCACGGAATTAAAAGTGAGATAAGAAACCCCTTACCTTGCACTTTCCTTTGGTCGAGGGTACGTTTAACTTCCTGTATAATGACAATTGTATTTTATTATATTATAAAAAGGACATATTAATATTTATTAAATCAAACATGATTCATTTATGAATTTATACTTCCCATTTAATAATGATTTTTATTTCAAATTAACATTTCGGGTAATAATCCCTTTCTTTATCGTACATATTTTAACTTGTTATTCTTGACTGTATCATTTAGGTACTGGTATAAATACATCAAAAATATAAACAAAAATTCATATATCATATATATTTAGACTATAAATATTTATTATAGATAGATATATGAAATGGAAAACACCATTTATGGAGACAGTAGACCGTACGTACGTATAAATGATGTTTTTGTTTTCATATCGTATTGAACGAAAGTAAGTGAATAAGATAAATGTAAGTACAGAAATATATATATATATATATATATATATCCAGTAGAATTATTATTTCATATATTAAATTTTTATTAGTAATATATATTTTTTTAATCATCGATGAATGGTGAAAGTGGAAATGAATCTCATCGCATCGTGGAGACGATGATCCATACGTACGTACGATTGATAATATAATTCCCGTAAAGGTGTGGAATTGGATGATAAATTTATTTTACAGAGACATTATCATGTTATTTAAATTATTTATATACATATTACGCATCATTATATACATCCAAATAATATATTGTTGAATAACAAATTACACCACGGCATGGAGACGTTAAGTCGTATGTACGCATGCATGGTGACATTATAATTCATAGGATAGATAGAATTATTAATATGGTTGTTCTATATTTTCAATAACATCAATGTATATAAAATATAATGGAGATATTATTTTATAATGGAAACAACAAAGAAAGAATAAGTGGAAGATGAATGGAACTTGAAAGAGGTGATGAAGTATTTACCTCTTCTTTGGGTTCTTCATTTTGATTTGAACCAAAGGGCTCCTTAGGATGGATTAATGGAAAAAGGAAGGACTCTAGGATGAATTTAAGACAGTTGACGGGGTATTTGGGATTGGGATGGCTGAGAAAAATGGCTTTGGAGGTGTGAATTTGAGAGAAGGGGGAGTTCCCTTTTATAAGAGGGGTGAGGGTCACTTTAGGAAAAGATTAATGTATTAATTTATTATACAATAATATTCGGTTTATAATGGTTCCAAATGAAATTATTTCGAGACTTAGGTGGTCAGGGGTCTAAATCCTTTCAACCAATAGGTTTTGGAAAAGTTTAGGATACCATTTTGACCTTATCTTTTAGATTTTACTCTTAGTTAAATAGTTTAACTTTTACCGTGTCTTCTAGTATCCTTACACTATATAGTTAATAATCATACTATAAACAAAAAATAGAACCCCAAGTGGTTCATTAATAATACACCCATCATTATATAAGTCTCATGGCCATAACATATATTTTTTTGAACATTATATCAATTAAATATATAATATTTGTTTTTATAACTCTTTTATGTCAATTTTCACACTATTTGGTATTTTGTTTTTTTAAGTCATAACATCATGGTTACTTCACAATAAATTCATTTAATCTATATTAACATGTCATATTAACCTATAAAATTATTTTATGGTATCAAAACATTCAAATTATTTTATTTTAACATTTATAATACCATTTATTTGATTCTTTCATTAATAAGGAAAAAATGCATCTTCATTATGTCATAAATAAATTTAATTATTAAATGTCTAAAAATTATAAATAAAATTCCATTATGTAGAAAATAATTGTATCTTTCTAATGAATATTTATAGTCCAACATATAAATTATATAACACCATGTAAAAATTGTTTTACTAAAAGATATATGTTTATGTTATTTTTGCCTTTACGTTAAATTAATTAATATAAAGTGTCATTATCACATACAAGTGGCTCCAATGGGTCCCAAATGCAACCCAAGGATGTCTGTGGTTGGACATGCATCATCCAATAGGGTTAGGGCACGTTTTCGGGTAATTTAATATTATTATAATATTATTTTATACCCTTATTCACCAGATTTACCTTTTAACAAAGGTAAATAAAATATTTACCGAAATAATTATTCAAAATGTCTAAAAGTAAACGTTACCTATTTGCAAAATTTGATCCTACTGATTCCAAATATGGAACCCATTTTTCCAAATTCAAAACATAGAAGTGGAAGAAATAAATTTAAAATTAATTCTCGTTGTCAAAACAAAGAGCGTGTTTTTAAGAAATAATAACTATCAAAAGATTTACACTTGTTTATGTCCAGTTTAAATGTTAAATTATGTACAATGTTCAACATTGGATTAAATGGTAAAAATATAATATAATAATAATTTAAAACCACTCAATAGTATAATTTATCATTATAAATTATCTTGATCAAAAAGGTTGTTTTTAATTAAAATTTAGTATTTTTCACTATTCATCAAAAACTAAATGTTTTCAGAAAAATACCAAAAATTTATTGAGACTAAATTTTTATGTCCCGATTCTATAGAAGAATTATATTTCGTCAAATTGATTATATAAAAGTTTCAAATACTAGATTTAAAAAGGGTTCTCCATTAAAAGGCGGTGAAATTGCATTTTTTGAAAAATACGTCTTTTATCTGAAAATTAATGAATTTTTTTACATTATGTATTAGAACTCATAATATAGATTCTAAAATTATAAGGATTATATAAAGTTCACAATTCAATTAATACTATTCATAACCGCTTTTGAACAGCTAGTTTGGTAAGTCGTGGTGCGCTTGAACTCAGTGTTGCGTGTAGTGGAAGTTATTGAATTACATTGAAGAAATAACGTACTTTGAAATATTTGAGTGTTACATTCCGTATATCTCACACATCAGGTATCGATAATAAATTGGCACATCCTTGTCATCTCAGGTGGCATACATCCACATGAACATGTTCGGTGGGTGTTTCCATGTAGAAAGTCACACTATAACCTAGTCAGTATCGATACTCAAATAGGGGATCCAAAATATCCATGATGGGCGATTCAACTATCCCCACCCGAAATTAATAAGATCTCATCACTCGAAAATTAGATCACACTCCTGATTTACGAGGGGCACCACAAAGACAAATTGATTCCCCATAGATAATAATTAATATATAGGGGATTACTTCTTAGTAGTATTGTTATCTATCTTTCCAAAGATCATTCTGAAATCCCCCATTCCATAGGATATCATATATCCTATAATGCCAAAAAAACCCTACTCATATAATTGTCTAAAATGGGTATCGTTTATCAAACGATTCCAAAAACTTTATTGAGCTATCCTTCTAGATAGGGTTTTACCGCCCCTATAGTGTTAGTCATGAAGATATAGGAAATACACCGTATGTATGTTGATATGATAGTGTACCAAACTATAACCACCTATAGAGATTCACCAACTCTATCTGAGTTCATATTTTCTATGGGATCATTATCCTATGCTGATGGAGTAAGGAAACACTATATCCTCAATGGGGTATACCCTGGGATCCCACTCCTCGGATACATGTATATAAATCACTATCAAAAGAACGTCTGACATCACCTCCTTTCACATATCATATTGAAAAACAATTCTAACAAATAGGTCCCACTTGGGAAAATCTTAATGATATGCTACATGTGAGTGTCCATTTATGTCCTGAAGATAGAGATGCATGAGGGAGAAGTATCTGGTGGGAGTACACTACATGTATTCATAGTACAAAATTTTTAAATCCATGATAGTCCTTGGTCTTATCCCTTCACATTACTAGGTGTGCATTTGTTAATATATATTCCGCGTTCCTCATGTCAAAAGGCATGTGACTGCATCCTATCTAATGGGTGTGTACTCAACCATACATGGACATCTAGCCTTTTCAACGTGCATGGAATGTACCCTTGTTACACAATATGTAATGGATATATGGATACATGGTTGTGTCATCATCCCATGACCTTGTTTGACACATAGTTCCCATGTAAGGAACCCTATTTCAGTGTATATTCATTTACATAAAATCATATACACCCTTGGGATTTGGTTGTGTACTCATATATAGTTATTCTTTCAAACATGGTGTGCCTCTCAGTGTCCATGTTCACATGGAATGGGTTTCCAACACATCATGTACCCCCATTACAGAACATACAACCTCCAAAATATCTTCTTCCCTGAAGTGGAAGAACACATGTCATGTTCTCTCATATTACATGTTGTGTTATTGGGATCTCCAAATGGGAAATCCTGGAGAGATACCCAAAACGTTTTATTTCCACATGAAACACACAAATATATCCCCATGTGATCTTTATATGTTTTATTTGTTGTCATAAAACATAATAAAAATTTATCAAATATGATTAGGATTTAAAGATTGTTAATATGCATTCCTTTTGGAGAAACACTAAGGAATCTTGTCCAAAATGATTCTTAGAATCCATTATACCTTATGCTAATGAAGGTCAATGTCGAAAATGCATTTTGACAGAAATGACTTTCCTTATATCCTCGTCAATATTTTTATCACTACGGGAGAGAAACTCCCCTCCCCTGAACAAAAGTAAGAATCCAAATGGGGAGGGGTAATGGTTTATTAATAATATTTTTATTAAATTAATAAACCACCATTTAACACCATTCCAATGATCATATTTGAATGGGAACATGATTCAAACAATCATTATGGAACATCTTGGGTAACAACACAATTTTTACTCCATCGTAATATCATATTTCCAATTCGGTTCATTTCTTTAGGAGTTACTCTATATTTCTAGAGACAATATTGTATGAGATATATAAAATATTATATATTTTTAATACCACTCTACCATGAAATTCATGCCCCTGTAATCATACTCCAACTCAGCTATTTTCATTGAAAATACTCCAACAAATTTGTCAATGTCACCCCTATAAAAACAAGAGTCAATACACTCTCCCCACAATCATGGTTTTCATCTATAAAATTGAATGCCTTTTTACAAGGGGGAAAACTATGATCTCAGCTGGATCTCTCATGCTAGTGTTCTCACCAGAGATTTCCTATGTTTTCTCTAAATATGAACTCAATTTAACCATAAGAGAAAAGGGGGTACTCTATGGAAATAAAATAAATCAAATACCTCAAAAATATATTCCATGCCTACCATCATTCTCAATCAAGTTCAACATCATGCAACTAATCTTAAACATGTATCCTCAATCAACACTGATGTAAAAAATAAGCACCTAGTCCATTTGCTTTCTCAGGGTCTAGCAGTACACCACATCGCTAGCAAAACACAATTACTAAGGTAACCTATAAGTCCTCATCTTCCCATGGATGAACCAACCCCTCAACACCCATTTTTAGAACCCACTCTTTTTCTAATTTTGATGGATCCTTTTAACTCCAAATATTAAGTCAGTAAACAGATGGACCAGTCAAATGTGATTTCAAATCATGCTACACTAAAAAAGGGGAAACAAATTTACTAATCCAATATAAAAAATATGAATCATGTTCTCAAGAACCCAAATGGTTACCTCTACATTTCACAACCTCACCTATAAAGTTTATGATTGAGTGAAAGGATCCAAATTATCACATATTCTCAAATCATCACTAGGGTAATCTTCCCACCTCAATAATTTTACATACTCACCGTGTTTGAAAATACAATCATGAACATTTATAGTCTATATCTGGTCCTATAAATGAATCAAAACTATAATAACCTATATTTGATTCCCAACAACACTACAACGATGGGGGCTAAAAAATAAACATTTCTTATAATCCACAAGCATATTAGGTGCATCTCTGACACCGAGCTCATGAGGGTACCAACGAACAACACCAGGATTCCCAAGTGTATATGTTGGGTCTTCTATTCCCACATTCTGTGTACTAACAACTACCCTAGAACTCATGAATATATATTTAATACCACTGATATGATGACTAAAATATCAGGGTATTTCATGGGTTCTATACTATTTAGAAGACAACACTTAGTGTGGAATGAAAAAAGACATGTCATCAGATAGATTTCTTCAACTCCACCACTACAGTATGGAACACAAAGATGTTGTAACTACATCACCAATGGTTATACATGAAATCTGATAAAGGTCCATTGTATGTTCCAACACATCAGCTCATTGTGATCAGATTTGGATCACTCTTCTATATATAAGGAAAAATATATCCCACAATCCGATAACACTACCACATCCCCAGGCAGAAAAAAATACAGATCATGGATTTTAGGAAACCAATCCACCCTATGGAAACATTTTAGTGCATCTCTCTTCCTATATGGAATTTTTTATGAAAGGGTATATCTTATAGATTCAGGTCACTACATATAGAAGTCAATTACATATGATCCTCTTTATTGGAGCCTTCAAGATCATGGATTAATAAAAATATTCACACTAGAATCGAATGGTGTCAACTAGGGGATACACTTAGGGAAAAGTGGGTCATAACCATATTATACTGCATTAGTAAATTCACATGTCACATCATGAACCACACTAAAGTCATTTTGATAAAATATAATTATTCATTAATATCATTCATTCTCTCACCCACCTATCATACATAACCAAGGCCTAATTTGAAACTTATACACACCATCCCACCACTAAAACACTAGTAAAACAATATCTTCGTCCACACCTTTACAATATCTGCTTTTGGAGGCAATGGATAACACACATGGTTTAGTATTTAATAACAATAATTTTTCATGATTAAGGATGTTTCCATATTCACGTGATTCCAAATATATATTAAAAAACACCATCATAGAGGTCTATCGACATCATGTGTCACCCTAGATAATACTTGACAATTTAGTGGAATGAAAATGGTATCTCACACTTGTTTCTTATTGTACAAGTAAAAGTTATAAATTATATAAATCATGCCCCAAATAATCCATAGATACTCACAGATATATTCCTCTACAACATATAGTAGAAATTTCTACCATCCCCCAGCTCCATGAGCCTAGTGCAACATCCTTGGGGTAGCGGTGGTAACAAATAAAGCCATCTGCCACATCCAGATTCTCTCCCCACTCCTCATCCATATCCACCGATATGATGAACTCCATAAAACTATAATTTACTCCTATAGTGAGTTATAATAAGTGTATCTCTCTTAGAAGCATGGAAGGTTAGGCAATATGGAAGTACATGTCCCCATCCATCAGGATAAAGACACCACATATCCCATGGATGACTAAATCTATCATAGGATCCCTTATATTCATACCCTTAATCCTGGGATCATTTATTGAAGTGTCTGGTATGGATTCTTCCCTGATACTACCATAGGATACCCAGTTTAGGACTATAATTTAGTATGTTCCAAACAAAAAAAGATTGATTCCAGTCATCCATAATGATATCCACTTCTAAGGACCACTCATGCATTACATCAATGATGGTAATGAAAATTCATATCACTGAATTTCTAATTTGTTTACACAATACTTTCTCAAATGTGTTTTATCATATAAATAAAACATGAACCATATATAGGAAGTATCATGAATGGTATATAAACCAGTTTTAATACTCTCTCATGACCATTTTATCTCGTTGATGTTTCCATAGAACATAAAAATTAACTGAATGAAAAGTGGATTGATAAAAATCTACAATAAAGAGCCTCTAAAACTCTTTCAAAGTGATTATTTTACCATCACGGTTCTACCTCACAATATTCTAACATTTCCAGGAATATCCCTTTAGATGAATCTTTACAAGGATAGCTATCTGATCGAGAGGTTTCATAATACGGAAAAAACATGTGTGATGGCCTCAAGAATTCATAATATTCCTAGGTTTATAGATCATCCTGATAATTGGATGAATTATTCCTATGATAGTCATGCACTTCACCCAGTCTATGTACATCCTCGAACTAAACTATTGACACATCCTACTACATAATGATCTGTGGCTCAACATGAATACCATCTTGAGATACAGCCTCCAGTGTAGACCCATGAAACAAATCATCATTACTAGGATGATCAGTATCAAAACCCGACTATGGAATCCTCGCTATTCATATTTACTATAGATTTTGGAAATTTAATCATGTCACTCCATGGTCATTGAGTATATCTGGGGAGGTGACTCAAGAGGGAAATGTTACCCACAACCTAGTCCTGTAATATTGAGGTATCAATTTTTCCCTTAAACCTGTTCCTATATGTTTTTACTAAATAAGTACGACATAAGAGTCCTGGAAAATGGATAGGTCGACCTGCACACAATCACTAAAGAATTTATCCAGACATCTGAACTCAAAACACTAGAGAATTATCACAATAAATCCAAAACATAGATTACAATGATAAAAATAAATGTTGTCCCAAGGAAGTACCTTTGAGGATACCACTCTATCATGACTAGAACCCTCAGGGACCACCTATATAGAATATGGCGGATCCACCACTAACCCTAGCCCAGATCTAATAGTCTATGTGCAATTGACTAACCTAAGTAGGAATTTGACACACATGGTGTAGAAATACAGACCCCAGTAGCCTAGATTTGATGCCTTACTAAATTACATTAGTACTCTAAAGAAAATATCTCCTTCCAAAGGAATTAATAGTTTAGTATAAAAAGAAAAAAAATGAAAAATTTATAAGAATTACATTACATCATCAAAGGAAACCCAACATAGAAACTCCTTAGATAACACACAATATCTCCTATATAATCCATGGAAGTCATTCAAAATACACACCTTCTCATCCTGGGTAAAAATAAACCATAAGAAAGGGGTTATCTCAGATTCTTATCAAGGGTAATAAATACAGTGGAATCTATCGTAAATAAACTTTATTAAAAATAAAAGATAAATAACTAAAAACACATTACATTAAAAGATAATTTTGAGTATATTATTTCCTGAATGAAATCTGATTAAATAATTCCTTATATATCCTCATGCAAAATAACAATATTCAAGGATAATTTACTAGTAAAATAATCCCATAAATTATCCATTAATAATATCATAATGAGTTAATTAATAAATTAAAAAATCAAAAACATTATGTTGAATCCCAAACCAAGACTTATGATAATAAATGTTTAATGTCTCAGAAAAATCTATGTCTTAAAATAAATTGGCAAGGCCTCTACCATGTCCATTACGGTTTTGTCACATTAGACCTACGGATGCAATGAGGATCTATATAGGTCCCTTAAAATCACATACTATGTCCATTTCATTAACATTATAAATGGGGTAAAACATAAAAAACATATACATATGACATGTAAATATAATCCCTAATTAGTAAACATAATCACTATCCATTTTTAGTATTATGGTGTAATTTATCATGATAGAACATACATAGTCAAACTAATCATAAACCAATTAATAAAAACATTGAACATGTTATTATAATATATAAACCCCAATTAAACATATAAATCAACCTAGGAGGTTGAAATATATGTAAATATCCTAATAAAATCATCGATAAATTCTTGGGAGAAATAACTTTTTTACTTTTAGGATGTACCGTTCTTTTGAAAATCTCTTTTTATGTTTCATAAATTTAGAAATAATCTAAGATAGTTGTTCAGGAAAAAAATATTTATTTAATAGAAACATTGATGTCTTAAAATAACTATGCAGTGTAAATGAAAAGTGTTCTAATTTATGGAGTTCCATTTAAAATGGATTACATATCAAGAAGAATTGTGATTGTAAATTGGGTCCTGCTAGCTGTGGTGCTATATTTAGGGAACACAGTAGAAATGTGATCATATTTTCCATTGAAACTTTTGGAATCTTCCCCTCATTAGAATAAAAAATTCTCAGAGTGATATACATTATTCACTTTTATAAGATTAAATGATTGGATGATATTTTGGCTTCAAAGCATTTCTACCATGGATGTGCATGGAATTCAGAATGGAGTGATAAAAAAATCATGGAAACTCACTTCTATATGGGTGAATTGCCTCGCAATTATTTTAGAGCTCAATAAAATTATCACACATGTGTCTTGGTATGAAAAAACGGCAACATACTAGTTCGCGAACAAAGGAATCAACAAATATCTCATATGACATGATGGTTGACCTTTTGATTTGAATCATCTCTTTGAGAAAAGCTAGTAATGAAATCCCTAATTTTCAAATCTTGCAAAATTTTTGTATTAAATAATTTTTTCATGGAATATTGGTCTATGAGACCCCCTTTAGAAAAATGAATAATTAAATTGGGGTAAGTGTGAGAAAGTGTAACTGGAATGAAAAATTGTTGTTTGGGTAGAATCCTCACCATATGTCAAAAAGTGTTCTTCACATGATATTAAAGTCCAGGAAAATGAAAATGGAATCATTAAAAGTTATTCTATAATCTATTAGTATTCTATTTTTTGTTTTTTATTTTTTTTATGTTAATTTATGTAATTTTTTATGTGTTATAACATTTATTTATGTCTTTTTTGGGTCATCTTTTCCTAGGGATTCATGATAAGTTTACTTTTATATGTCTGTGGGAGATCATGTAAAATGACAATAGTTTCCCAAAATTGAAATTATATATTATTAATGAAATTTTATAATATATAATAGTAATATATTTCATTTGGTTATTTTGGGTGAGGATGAATCATTACAAAAAACATAAGTGATTACCGTTTTAGATAATATTTATGGTTTATTGATCACCAAAAATTACTTTTCAGTCATTAATTAATATTATGTATAAAAACTGGTTCTATAACATTAAAAAATATTTACTGCATATATTATATGTTTTTTTATATCATAAAAATGGTTTTATGGCCAATCTTGTGGGTGTAAATGAGAAATGAAAACTCGTCATCCATAAATATGGGAACTCAGCAGCTCACGGATGTCGTTTTTTAATTTTTATAATAAAAAGGGGAATGATATAATAATATATTGGGGATATCCAATTATCATAAAAATATTCTACTATATATATGATACTAGAGTTATCATTAATATTTAGATAGATGTGTTATGAAAATTACATGGAAATGAAAATAAATCAAAATAAAATTAGAAAAAACGAATGGGGATTTACCTCATGAATTCTTCTCATTGAGAACATCCTTAAGGGACGTCGAAAATAAATTTTCTTAAGACCATCAATACCAAAACGTGGGAGATAGGTTTGGGAGATTATAAGAGTAGAATATATGTAATCATCAATTCTTTCTAAGTTTGATGAGAAGGGGTTGTGAGAAGTGGTATTTACATTTTGGGGCAGCGCTGTTTTTTGAATATTTTTTTCATTTGTTTATTAATTGGGATAAATACTATAAATAGTATGGGAATGAAAACTAAATATTTTAAAATATTGAAGAACTGTTTGATATTATGGTCATACATCATCCATACATCATCTATTAATAATTTAATAATGTAAATTACAATATTTCCCCATTCACAAAAACTAAAATCTTTTATGAAAATACAAAAAATTCACCATAATATTTTTTTTGTTTAGAATTAGAAAACGAACTAATTTTTTATTAAAATAATATATTAATTTGAAAAAATTAGTTTTTAATTAAAATAATAATTTACATTCAAAATACTTATTTCAAAATTATAGATGATTTTTTACACTTTGTGAAATTAATTTAGGCCTAAAAAAATTACAAATAATCATAAGAAAAAAATATTATTTATTTAAAAATTTTAAAGAAATAATGTTTCATTTTAAAATAATTATATTTACTTGAAATTTGTAATTAAATACTTATGTCTTAAAAAAATAAAAAAATCGAAGTTATCGTTTCTAAAACATTTATTTATTTATTCCATGATATAAATATCCCATATTTTCATTTATTGGATATATTAATTTTATGCACCCTTTCATAGGTGAAGTTTCTATTTAATTTTTCATATTACTATTCATAATAGTGTTTTTAGTATTCTAATTGTTGTATATAATACTATATTACTATTCTAAACTCAGTTTTTCATGAGGCATAAAGTATAGAAGATTCTATATTTTGAAAGTGACATTACATAAGATCTTATAGTTTTACTTTCTCCCCTCCTAAAATAAATATCATCATCAAAATTTCAAGAGTGTAGCCTTAAAATTATATATATTTAGATCTTCATCATTATTTCCTCGGTATCCCACATCGACACGTCAATTATTTGATTTTTTTTCAAATGTACATTTACCATCTGAGTCATTAGATTCCTCAACACGTATTATTTAGTGTCAGAAATTTAGACAGGCTCTTCATAGTAAGATAAATTAGTATGTAATTCTTTTCCTTTATAAGTGATGAAATACATTTAGTCTAGAATGCAATTCATTAACAAAAATATTTGGAACAAATTATCTAAATTAGAAATTTTAGGATGTATCACCAAACAGCAATCCACAACTCATATTTCTTTATGATTTCAAAATGCATAATGTACCTAGGGATATGTATCCCTTTATTCAAAAATGATATAACACACTTCCATGGAGTTGAATTCAAGAATAAATGATATCCCCCTTGAAACTCCCAATATTTCATTTGGTAATCAGCATAGATCTTTTTATAACATTGTACATCTTTGATATGTGTGTGAATAGTCATTACCATTACTGTTGTTTCCACCAAAAACTCTAGGCCCACATGCTTCCATTCCCCATCTTCTTCACAACATGTTTGTGTAGAAAAACACCTTCCAAACAATGATTCATATGGTTCCATTTGAATAAATTATTGGAATATATTATTTTATTAAAACCCTACCAAATATAAATATTGATACCATATTACTTGAAATTCATCTTAGAATGATCTAAACATATCTTCCAAAGATTAGATTTTCCTTCAAGATTTCCCATCAGTTTTTTTTGATATGCGGCACTCATATGAAGCATAGTATTCGACATTTTATGATGATTTTTTCATATTTTCTATTTAAATCATGGATCACTATCAGAAAAAATTAAACAAGGATCTCCATAAAATCTTAAAACTTCAGTAATATAAATTCATATAAAGCCCTATAATGGAAAATCCTCCCTTATATCTAGAGAATTTTTATATTTGTTATATTGATCAATAAATACCCTCATTGTGCCATTATTTATTAACATTTATGGTAATTTAGTGACAAATTCCATAGTAATATCATCCTTTTCCATGATGTAATAGAAATAGGTTCGATGACTCATCTATAATGTTTTTAATTCATCATTCACAATTTTAAAGTCTATAAAACCGATACATAATCCCAAATTTACCGATTTATATTATCATATTAGAAATCTTCCTTCAAAATCACTATTCTTGTTGGTGCTATTAGGGTGTATTGGGAAATTAAATCTATTTGAAAAATACAATATGATTCTTTTAACTCTGGTATGTAGGGAACACAAATAATCTTCCCAAATTTCATAATTCTATCCTCACACATGATTTCTTACATATTCTCATCATTTTCAATGTTAAGTTTCCATTAAAATCTCTCAACATCAGACTATTAATAATTAAATCCTTCAAATAATGATTGTTGGGAATCTAATTGAGATAGTATGGATGTTTCAGCTTTCATGATAATTCCAATATCTATCTTCACTAGATCCATAATCACTTTATCCCTTTCATTCATTATTTTTTAGACCTCTATGATCCTTCCTAGTCAATGCGTATTTTACATTATTCTCCTTCCCTGTGTAATAGTGTGTTGAAAACTCATAATTTGTGAGTAGCTCAAGCCATCGGCCATTCCTCATGTAGAGATATTTCATCAAGTATATATATTCTATTCTTTTTTGATCAATGTATATCTCAAATCATTCAACATTAAGATTTTGTATCCATATCATTAAATAAAATATTACGAGTGAAACTAAAGAACGTGAGATGGAGAGTTCTGTTCATGAGTTTTTTACTACCTTGATGTGTAGGAAACAACATTATCATTCTGTTTAAGGACACAACCAAGTCTTGTCATTGATGCATCACTATAAATATAAACTCTTCGATTTCAGGATGTTAGATTAAAGATCATATCATTGGAGAATACACTCTTCAGTTATTCAATGAATTCTTCAAATTCAATTTTTCCAGAGAATTAACCCCTTTATGAGTAACCTTACCGAGGAAAATCCTCATTTAGATCCCATTTTCTTCATTTATTTTAAAATATATAAAGATATCATCAATAAAAAAATCACTAATATATTCCTTGAAAAATTGGTTCTTGATATTGAAAAATACAAAGGGTGTATTAGTAAGTCCAAACGGAATTAGTGTAAACTCGTAAACATCGTACCTTGTACGGAATTCTATATTTGGAGTATCATCCTTCTTTACACCTAATTGATTATATCATCATCAAAGGTCAGTTTTTTAAAAATATTTATCTCCAATATGTTGACCAAATAAATTATCAATGTGAGGTAGTGGATACATGTAAGTTATTATAATATCATTTATTTCATTTTGGTTAGTAACCATCAAAATGGATACATAATTCATATTTACTAATATAACATGGTCTCCCCTAGAGAAAAACTAGTTTTAATATATCCCTTAATTAATAACTCCTCTTGGGTTTTCTTCAACTCCACTAACTCCATAGTGGTAATTCTATATGGAGCTTTTTATATAAGACTTATGTAATGGATTAAATCAATATAAAACTAAAAATCTATCTATGGAAAATGTCGAAGTAAATCCTCAATGAAAAAATCTATTAGTTCCTATATAGCAGGTATGTCCTCAATTTGAATATATTATTCCTCATCCATATGTGATTTTATCTCTTCTTCCGCATCATTTTCATTTAGATAGTCTACTAGTGGTGGATCCAGATATGACTCAGGTTATGATGTCTCCCCTCTAAAGATGAAAAATTTTATACCTTCATAAAGAATAATAATTTCCCTTTCTTTGCGTCAAATATTCACATCATATTTGGAAATCAGGTCCATACCAAGGATTATTTCAAAATAAACTATCGGTAAAATGATAAAATAAGAAATTTTATAATTTTTATGTAACATAATAGAAACCACTCAAAATATCATTGTTTCAATAAGGATTACACTATAATTCTATTCTGAAAATTCCATTTCTAAGATGAATTGAAAATATTAAAAATATAAAGGAAACATAAAAGTTATAAAGTAATGTGATGATCTATAATCTATTATAGATGTTGATTAATTTTAATAGATGATTAATATAATTGTCACAACCTCATTAAAAATAATAAACTTAACTTTTGGGGTCAGATAAACTCTTCCTTGATCCCGTGGTACTTTTTATGGAATTTTTACATGATTCTTAGGAGAGTCATTTTCAAAGTTTGAAATCTCCCTACAATAATAGCAGTGAAAATTGATAGATTCCTTCTTTCCCGTTCAATCATAATAATTATTTACTTTCTCGCCACACTTGTAGAAAACTCACTTTTCAATTATGTGTGCACCATAGTGTTTCTTTTCACCAGTATCTTAAATTAGAAAATTCTCATTTTTACTAATCTCTTTATCTATTAATTAATCTATAATAATAGTCCTCTCTTCATTTCCGTTAATGTAATATTTCTTACATAATATTATTGTTATCATTATATTACATGAGACCATATTTTGTATAATGAGAATGTTTTGGATACCACTTTACATTGGAGGAGTTTTTTTAACCCATAAAATAATTAATCAATCATTGTCTATGGATTTTATACATAATTCGAAAAATTTCTTGAAAACCATGTAATGTTGGAATTATACGTAGAAACATTCTCAACATATCATTTCTGTATATTTAATAATTTTATCAACATAAATGTCTGATGATCCCAAGGTAAATATTTTTCCTAGAAATATTCCTTAAAAATAAATAAATTCCATGATTTTTATATCTTCCTCCACCTTCATGGTTGGAATTAATGACTACAATTGATCTGAATCTCCCAAGAGGCAATAAATTTCCATGATAACCATCTCCCTTTCATTACTTTCCATAGTGAGAAATATATTCTCCATTGGAATTATCTATTTCTCTACTAAAAATGGGATTGTATCCCCATTCAATGATAAGGTTCCTTTCTCATGAAGCTATCTAACATTGTTCATCCACGTTGTGGATCATGATCCTCTATATGGGTTAAGATATTGTTCAAACCTGAGTTACTTGTCCTAGTGTAGTTATAGGTTGATCATCTATAGTGGTATCTTCTATTCTGACATCATTATCTTACATTGGGGGGGATCCCTATATGGAATTATCTCATTGATACAGTTTCCATTCCTTCCATTAGGAACAATTTTTAAATAATGGAATACAATAAATTAGGTTATGAATCATAATTCAAAATTTCAAATAGTAAAAGAATATAACATAAATCTAAAATTTATGTGTAGCTAGTGTCATAATCCAAATCATATTTTCATTAGGTATATATTTACTTTTTTTAATCCTTCATAAGGGTTTCTAATGAAAATTTATTTTATCCTAAGCATATCCCATAGGGGTATCCAATCTAGTGTGCAGTAGGGAACATTGACATGTTCCAGGATATGCTCATTTTGGACCGACACACATTGTTGGTGTTGTTACCCTTATGAGAATGTATTCCAAAACAACATCACACAATGTATCTTTAGAAAGTTGTATTTATAACATGAACCATATAATATATAACTTACAAAATTTATAGGTTTTCCTTCTATGATTATCCTCAAAACCTCCCTTAGGTTAATGGTCCCTAATCTAGTTTTCAGGGTATCTACTAATAATTCTCTATAACTAACTGTAAAAACATAGTCCTCAGTATCCCAAAGCTGATACCATAAATTATTAAATTTGAAATATGACCAAGAGATTGCATCACAAAGGAATGAATAGTTTAGAAAATTTAGATAACCAGAAACATAAATAAGTTTTACATTATAAAATGAAAGTAAAAATGAATAGAAACTACTTTGGTAACACCCAATAACACATATATTATCACTGAATGTCGTTTATAAAACACATCATCACGTATTGGGGGAAAATAAAACATGTGAAACATGTGTTCTCTCACGCTTATTAAGGACGCGTAATATAATAGTTGATATCTTAATGAACATAATAATTGGGCATTGTGAATAACTAAAAACAGAGGCCATTAAAAAATAATCATGAGAATAATATGGATGGAACAACAACATATTAAATAATGTAATAAACAATCTCTTGAGAACAAATGATAACCTTGGATAATCAACATGTCAAATATTCACATATATTATCAATTAATAATTAATAACGATGCAATCCAAAATATAGATATCTGAAAAATACCACATAGGCCTTATCCAAGGAATCTATAAATAAATGGTTCAGTCATCCACCAAATTGATATATGAAAAGAAATGGGCTAGACATCGACCAATTCGTTATTTTTTTGTCTCATGAGTCCTAATGATGCATCATGGGGACATTTTTTGCCCTTTCCATCACTTACTAAGAGAAATTAATTCCTCATATAAATGTGGTGAATCAGAAAAAACATCCAAGTATAAAAATTGAAAAACTTCCCTAATTAGAAAACATATTCACGATCCATTCTGAGTAATATGGTGGATTGTATCAAGACAGAACATCCACAATAAAACTAATGATAAAAAATTTAATAAAATATTTTAGATGATATCTTATAATGAAGTGGATATTGAAAATTTATAAATTAATAAATTATTTCAGTACCTCTTATAAATTTAATTTATTTATTATATATTCATTATGTTCATTTATTGACTTTTTAATGATTTATAATATTTCATTCTATCATTCAAGTGTGTTTTTCCTAGGTTATCTAGATCGGTTGACTTTTATATGTGTAGGGAAGATCATTTAAAATAAAATTAGTTTTTTAGAATTTAAACTAAATGAATGTAATGAAATTATATACAATTAAATATTTATATATTTCCATTGGTTATTTAGGGTATGGATGGATCATTAGATTATATGTTAGTGATAACCGTTTATATTATTTTGGCATTTTTTTATCATCAGAAACTATTTTCCATTTAATAATTAATATTATGTATATATACTATTTAGAAAAATTTAAATAAGATTAAATATATATATTATAATATGTACTAACCATTATTATTTTTTTATGACCAGAATTTATGGAGTAAATGGAAAATGAAAACTCATCATCCAGGAAGGCGGTAAATCAACACCTCACAGAAGATGTTATCATTTTTAGAATAAAAAGGGGATTAGGAATATAATTGATGGTGGATATCCCATTATCATCATAAAGTTATAGTATATATAATATATTGGTTTTATCAAGAATTTTTTGATATAAAGGGCATTGAAATGATAATAAAATGAAAATAAATCAAATGAGAATTAGAAAAAATGAAATGGGATTTACATCATCAATTCTCCTCCTTGGGAACATCCTTAAAGGACATTTCAATGATATTTTGGTGAGACGAGAAATAAAAATAAATGGTAAATATTATTGGGAGGGGAAATTGTTACAAATAAGAAACATTCATGTCTTTTTAGGTATGGTGATAATGGGTGTTGAGGGGTGGTATTTGCAGGTGAGGAGATGTTTTTTGAATATTTTATTCATTTAATATTATTTTGGCCCAAGACTACGAAGAATATGATATTAATAAATAAAAATACTAAAATAATGAGGGATATTTAGAGATTATGTTCTTACACCATCCATACACCATATATGGATCAATAATTCATGTATTTATTATATACTAAAAATTAATATATTTAACTATTCATCAAAAATTCATCTATTTTCAAAAAAATAATAAAACCCTAACCGTTTATTGCCATGTACAATTCAGAATTTTTTTATGAAAATGATTTTCTCAATATGAGAAATTCATTTTTTAATTAAATTCATCATTTACTTTGAAAATGCAGATTTCAAAATTATAAATCATTTTATAATAGATTGAAAATTTAATTATGATCTCATAAAATTATCTTATAATCATAAAATAAAAAAAATATTAATTTATGAATCTATTTTATGAAAATAAATTTTCTTCTATATAATTATATTATTTGTAAATTTTTAATTAATTTTTTATTACTTACGAAATATAAAAATAAATAATTTATAATTTTTAAAATATTATTTAAATAATCCATACTTAAAATATACCATATTTTTTGTTTATAAGATAACTAAAATTTTATACTTTCATATATGAATTTTCTATTCTAGTGATCATATTACTATTCCTATTTGACATATTACTCTTCCAAAAAAGTTTTTTAATATTATATTATAGTTTTCAAGTTGGCGTCGTTTGGAGCATAAACTATCAAAGATGCTATAATTTAAATCAACATAGAATAAAATCCTAAGGAGTTACACAGTGGAGAAATTATCCTATGATACATATAAACATGAACACACATCAATTTTAAAGAAAATTTGAGGTGATAAAAATAATTTTAATACCATAAATCCATACATACTACTATCCCACGATTATAGTTCATTAAAATTACTGAGTCAATGAAAAGTGGAAAATAAAATCCCACAGAAAAACACTACAAAATCATCTAACCTACATTGATAGAGGGGACTGCTATGGAATGCGACCACTAGTAAACAAATCCAAAAATCAAGATCTTTATACTCAGACAAAATCGAGTCCCTCTCGGACTCCATTGAATGGACCTACATCTACATAATACATGAAATGTCTGGGAAGATCCCATTTATGGTTGGATATTAAAATACCACGAAGGTTCCCTAAAAACTAAAAAAAGGGAGCAATTTAAAGGTAATAATATACTTGACCCAATGTTAGAGGATGTATCCTAAGAAATAGTGGAAAAGAAACACCATATTGGTTATTTCATATCTATACAAGAAAATTCATCTCATATATAATGGGTATTTCATTCCGGAATCACCACATGGAATCCTAGAATAACCCAGTTAAACTGGTCTCATACTCTATATCCCCTGTGGTCCAGACCTCAAAGTCATCCAAAAGGTTTTGCACCAAGCATGAAGGAATCCATTTTATGGGATATCTCACACCATGGGACCTTCCATCCTGAATGGTACTCATTAGAGATATATCACTCATTGGGAACATCTCTTCAATCCCAAATGGAATTCATACCATTGATCTCACTCATCATGTATCATTATGATTAGGGAACATCTTGTTTATCTCATGTGGCATTCATCTACACGAAATTTCTCAGAGGGTCTCATCTCGTAGAAATGTATACTAGAAGTGATTAGTTATTTATACATAGAGATGGGATACCTCTTAACCTTAATCAGGGACTTCACTAAAACCACGGGAAATAGAGAATATCTCATCACTCATAAAGGGGATTACAACACGGACTTATAGAGTCACCACTAACCAAAATAGATACCTCGAAGACCATAATTCCCATAATGGAGTTCACCACCAATATAGTTTTTATCCCAATGACACCAAAAACACCATAAGAATATGTCCTATAAGTAGTGAATTGTATAGATAATGGTAAAAACCATTATGAAAACACCAAATATTTAGGGGATCATATATCCAATTATACCCCAAGACCTATTGAAACTAGACGCTATGTAGGGTACCTTATATCAACTAATTCCAAAATATATACTATGCTAGACTAATAGATATGGTATCATTTATTGTGTGTTTTTTGTTAGGATGGTACCACAAATCCCACTTATGGTGGTCTATATGATAGAGGATCTCACCCAGGCCACTCAAAGGCATACACTAACTATATCTAAGTTTATACACTTGAGGGGATCAAAGTCCTATGCTGAGGATATAATTACACATTGTACCCTCATAGGGATATACCATGGGAAACCAATCGACTAATATGTATATATATGTCTCTATCATGAGACATTTTTCAACACCTAACATGTCATATCTCATGGAAAACCAATGGACACCATCACATCTCATTCCTAATACTACTCAGGATATGCTACTCATGGGCCTCCATTAGATTCCTAGTGAAATAGAATCTTAAGGGATAAATATTCATGGCTAGTACATGGAATGTAACAAAAATACATAGAAAGTCACTCCAAGTCAGCCCCTTGTGTCTCTATTTCTATAATTGGATTCTATTTTGGAATATGCATAGTTTTTAATACATGCCACATGGAATGTGACCTCGTCTGATTTCATTGTCATATCCTCACCCATACATAGTTAGACGGTCTTATCACCCAACCCAACGTGTACCCGCATAACATATTTGGGTTTTTATTTTTAAAATATTTTCCATTTCATCACTAATAACATTGTTTTGAACATATTTCCCACGCAGATAACCTCTTTTCCAGGTACATAGAACTCTACTTTGGCCAAGGTACAATATTGTGCTCTATACATTTACATGAACATGGAAAAATCCCCATAAAAAGAATAAATTCCCATCTGTTTGGCCACATGGAATGGTCTCAAAACATGGATTGTACACCAAATAAATAATTTTTAGTCTCTAAAACTTATTATTCACTTAAATCGTAGAACATACAAAATTGTTCCTCTTAGAACACACCCTCTTACTAGGATTTCAAATAGAATATCCATGTGGGCCAACCGAAACAACTAATTTCCACTTTAAAAACACATGCATATATATATATCCCAATGATATATATAAAAGTCATAATATGGATTTAATGACATAATCCAGTGACTTAAAGTGGAATCATGCCATATTGTATCTCGAAATGTTTGGTACTGTAACAGCTGGAACTATTCATCATATTTAGCATTCGGGACACCAGTTTTGTCCTCAGGTCCTTCAGGACATTTTTCCACCCAAGCCATTGAACCATTAAGGCATTAGGTCCAACATAAGGACTTAATGTCCCATCAAGTCCTTCATGTGACATGAAGTGCAGAATAAACTAGACAGAATCCACTTGGAACATGCTCCAGATGTGGAATTAGAGCAGGCACATTCACTAGAGCAGAGCTAACTAGACTTGGAAGAATGATAGGGTATGAAAATTTTCATTGGTGCTAGGTATTTGAATATATACATAGGAAATCATTCCAAATATCCATGGAAATGTGGTGTTCCGAAACCAAAATATAGATTCTTGGGTGGGGCACTTCCAATTAGTCATAGTTTGGGATGAATTCCACTAAGACCTTTTAGGTTATGTGTTGTGTCACTATGCCAATGAGCCATGTAATGTTACCAACTCAACCATTAAAAGGTATATTATCCAAAATAATTAAAATATAAGGCTTTGGTCCATTCAGTCATGATACAAATGGAATGATCATAAATCCACGAAACCAGTCATGAAAAAAAAAACGAAATTTCGGATCAAAATAAATTTTCAAAGGACACTACACCATGACCTTTTGATAGATTTAATTAAACATTTTTTTGTAAGAAATTTCTCACCACTGTTCCTTCTCAGTATATTCTTCACTATGGGAGAAAGCCTCCCCCACCACCCTTCTATACATAGGATTCAAAATGGTGATGTTTCATTAATTACAGTTTTTCTTAATTATTGAATCTCAATTTAACACACAACCAATGATCACGTCCAACCCGGAACATGATTTGGAAATTCATTATAATACACATAAGGTAAAACCCATGTTCTATACTCAACCACAATCTAATATTTAAGATCCATGACTCTGCTCAGGATTTATTCAACATTTACATAAAAACATCATGAGCATGATATAAAATATTTAATCTTTTCAATATCATCTCATAGAGGATATATGAGACTTGGAATCAAAAAAAAACTTACTTCCTATATATGTATATAATCATATAAATATTTCAATTTATTATAAGGAAAAACTGAACCATCTACATGAAATAATACAGTGAATTGAAATTGAGTAACTAAATCCCTTATAAAAAACACATCATAGATGTGATAAATAATAAATGAAGAGATTGTGTGTAAAAATTTTAAATACAAAAAAATAAAATTAAATGTATAATAACACAAAGAGATTTACATTCACAGATAATCATAGAAGAATATAGTTAATGAAGCTGAATAGTACCCCAAGAGATCAAAAATTTGTTACAAACACCCATACTTCATGTTTGAGTTTCCTCGTATGTTCTTTAAACATTTTATATACAATAATTTTATATATATCCCATTTATATATCATGTTCATATACCAACCCATAATATCATATATGTTTATTTTATAACATTTTATCACCCATTCTTTAAATATCACGACTTATTATAAATTTTCATTTTTTAATTACATCGTTATTTTTCATAAGAATTTTGGTTTCGTAAATCCATTTCTTGTGATTTTATTATGGTTTACGTGTATCTATAATGTAATTAATTATATAGTTATATGATATATTTATTATATATATATATATATATATATTTTAAAATGATATGTATTAGAAATATAAATACACCATTCATGGAGATAGTAAGTTGTACATACCCACAAATATTGTTTTCACATTTATAATTAATGTGGTGATGAAAAATAAATTACACTGCTTCATGGAGAGGATAAATCATACGTGTGCCCGAGAGATATTTTCACTTTTAGTAAGATTGAAGGAAAGTTTAAAATAGCATCCCATTATCATAATAAAATTATTAAATATGAAATTTAATTAATTTAATATTTTATAATGGATTCCATGTATTGAGAAGAAATAGAATAAGAAATTAAATTGATAATTCTCAGTAAAGAGTTATACCAGCTCATTGAGAAACCACATTTGGATAACACCGTAATCCTTGAAGGTTTGGCCTTTTGAAATGAAAAAAAGAACTATGATATGTAAATATAATCTAATATTATATTATTTTAGGGAATTTGTTTTTCATAAGGCCTATATATTGTGAGTAATATAGGAGTTGATTTTCCCATTTATAAGTGAGTGAAAGGGGAACTCTTGAATTACATAAAGTATTAAAATAATAGAATCTAGTTTAAGTAATCCAGTAATGTTATGGAATTTCCATGTATTTGTTTAATTATATGGATTATTTTTAAAACATACATTGAGATAGAATGTGATTCAGAGGCCTGGGTGACTATAATAAATATTTAAACATTTATTTATTGCCCCTGCATGGTTTTATTAACTTCTAAACTGGTTCCCGAATCAACAATCTGATGGAATATTCGCATCTGCAATGGAGACATTACCTTATGTGGGGATATCCCTCGACTGATTAAGGTTAGGGGAAAAGATAAATTTTGTATGTTTTAATGAAAAATAAAACAAACCTAAATAAATTTATTTTATTTCATCATAAAACTTATCGTAGAGGCTCTACGATGCTAGGACCAAGCAGTCATTACCATTCATAAATGATATAATGAGGAGATGCAGTATCTTAGAGAAACAATAATGCTAAATCATGTTTTTACAAATAATTGTTTGATAGGGATCTGGTATCTGAGAATGATCCAAGATAATTCCCTGCAACCTCTGGAGAAATAATATGGGAAGACAATGAGTAGTGATGAATGGTGAATCATCATCGACGATAGAGGCATGGATCGATCGTTTGTGCAGGATGGTTACAATTGATGTGGGATTAAAGTGGGTTATTTTTTAGTTGTTATCAGTATCTTTTAGTTAAAATTTTTCTAATGGGATGAATGAATGTTAAAAGAACAAGTCTGATGTTTGTTCCTTGGGTGTTCATGTTGCTCTTTTTATTGTGTTCTTCACCGATTAAACCACATGGTTATGTAGGATCCTTTCCAGGAGGTTCCAAATTATGACGGACCCCCAGATCAAGGGATATATAATTAGTATGACATGGTAGTGGATACGGAAACCCATGGGTCACAAGGGTGGTCAAGATTCTGAAAATGGTCTACCATGGTGATAGTGCTAGTGATGGAACGTGACAGCTGACGGTGGCATCGGTTGTGGCGTGACCACCCAGCAACAGCCTACCATAGTAGATTTGGTTGTGGATGGAGTCTTTGATGCACCATGATGGAGTACATGGCGCTACTGGGACATGGATCCCCAAGCCACATTGGACTGGAGACCAACCTCTACGTATAGGGTGTGATGTGGACACATGGCTGGAATGCATGACCCAAAGGTGGTCCCCATAGTCCCGGGCGACACGATATCTTGAGTGAATAATCTAGGAGGGAGGATCGCAATAACTTCCACTTCCATCTAGATGAAGTGGTCGTGTTGGCAGGCCAGGTTGGGGAAAACCTGGCCATCGGGCTGGACCGTGGTCCATTGGCCCAATGATCCTGGCCTTTTGGCCAGGCTGGTTTGGGTCGGGGCTAGCCGAACTGAGTCCTGTTGGGTCGGTCTGACCAGGAAGAACATGACCTGGACCCAAATATTCCTTTTTCAATAAATTTTTCATAAAATTAAAATATTGTGTCTGTTAGATGAGTTTTTTTCAGAATTTGGACCCTTTTACCGATGCAGTCCTTTTGAGATACTCTATGTGGGTTTTCATGGAATTTGACATATGATCTTTGTCTTGAGGTCTAGGTTCTCCTGAAATAATCGCTCTACCAGATGAATCCTATGGATGGATGTGATGTGGAGACTATGTTGGAGGATGTATATATGAATTCAATAGTAAGTCTCTATAGGTCTAAGCGACTCATTGGTTCTAGGTGACTCATCCGTTCTAAGTGACTCATAAGGGATGAGAGTCTGATCGTGACTAGGTGCCTCATCAATAATAACTATTTTGAGATTAATTCTAGTAATCATGGTTTTCATGATTTAGAATTATAGCTATGTGATCTGATTATACATCATGTGTGATTTATTTTGTGGTATTTCCTTTGTGGTTTAAGGGATTCCAACTGAGTACTATTTCACTTACCCATTCACAGGCTTCTCATGCATGTGTTGTGTATTGTGAAAAGACCGGAATTTTAATAGAGACCTAGGTGGTCCATAACCAGATGGTTTCCAGTGAGATCAGAAAGACATGGCGTAATCCTATGGCTTCAGTAGCCACCCTTCACATACCCTTCAGGTAGTGTTTTCTACATACGGGCTTTAGTATTTTCATTACAGACACTTATGTTTTGGTGGGATTGTATTCTGGACAGGGTCAACATATTGTACTCTACAATTCTATAACACTCTTGTTTTTTAGCCAAAGTGGATTTCATGAATGGTTTACTAAGTGTTTTAATTTAAATATTTTGTGTGTGTGTGTTTTTTTATAGGTTCACAGGCAATTCATCCCATGTTAGTGATATGCCTACTTGGGGCTACTCACAAACCCCTTGTATATTAGTGTCGGGCTTGGGGAGTCACAACAGAGACCCCTCTTGTACGAGACAAGACAAATCAATTGACTCAAAATAAGAATATTAATATTAAATAATGTTCATATGTATAAATACTATAATCCAGTAAAATTTTGATATGTTTTTGTTATGTTTTGGACCCTTAAATCATTGTTTTAACCCCCATTATCTCTTTTGTCAGTTACCACAATATCAATTTTTCTTAGTCATTATGGTTCAAGAATGATACCATAAAAATAAAGGTGTCCTCAAATGAAACATGGCAAATATTCTCAACAATATCCCATTCAATTGGATGAAGATACTAAATATACAAAGTTAAATAATTTAATAAAATATTTCTTTTTATAAAATTTCAACAATATCATTTATTTGAACTATTCATTTACATTGACCTTGAATTTATTAATATAGTTATAAAATTATAATAAATACCATTCACATAGACCAAATATGTTATATATATCTATAAAATTAATGAAACATACTAATTAGACAAAATTTTATTACCTTTAATATTTATACAATTCATTTATGTTATTTTTCTTTTAATTGAATAAACAATTCATCAATGGTATATAAGCATTCACTGTAATTATTCAATCATAAAATATTAAAATAAATTTTTATGATAAAAACTAATTAATTTATCTTGGAAATAAACAATTTAATCCAAACATAATAATTTTTTCCTAATTAAAAGTATTAGATTTATTAAATTTAAGAGAGTGGAATTTACTGTTTATTAATATATTAAAATGATATAAAGGATATTACCAAATAAAAATGGAACCAATGTACCCCATGATAAAATATAAGATGTGATGGGGTCCTTATAAACTCAATCAATCACATTTTGGAAGGTTTTGTAAACATATTAATCCTTATAATTTGGTTAATCCGCTTTAAATTGATTTTAATCTTATCCATTAAAATTTATTATTTTATTACGATAACATGAATATATGAACAAAAATAATAGGGGCTTTGTAATTAAAGTTTTATAGGAGGAATCATAATTTTAATTTCATTTTAACATATTTAATTTCAATAGGTATATGAAATAACATTTAACTTAAGAACACAAAATGTATGATTTTTTTAAGAAAAAACTTGATACAAGAGTAAAAATATTTTCAACATTATATAAAGAAATAAAATAGATTATATTATTTTCTTGTTAAATATTTAAAATATTGTTTTTATACCATTTGATAGAGAGGAAAATTAATATAATCTTCTAACCATGAAATTAATTTCAAATACTCGAAAATTGTTTTCAATTTGAATAAATTATAACTTTTCATTAAGAAATGTAAATAATGTGATCCAAAAAAAAATAAAAAAAAATTATTTGACAACATAAACAGATTCTTTTTGATAAAACCATTCATATAATAGTATAGTGTCAAGTGTGAATGGTTTTATAATGTTTTACCCTATAGTTTTTTCCATGTTTTACCTCGTTTATAATGGCGAAAAATCATAACCATGGACACTATTCAAAAATACCATAATATCATTTAACTATATTAAATAAAAATTATTATTATTATTAAAAATATGGAATCCATTTTATCCAATTCAGTGAACATCAATGGAAGAATTGAATTTTAAATTAAAAAAATGGAAGATTTGATGGAAGGTAGTTTCCAAACATAATTTCTTCTTATGTGTAAACAATTATAATAAAAAAATTCAAGCATAAATTTATTCCAATGTTCTTAATTAGATTATTTAAAATATAAATAAAATAATTTAACATTTAACACAACTGAAAATAATTATAAATTTTGTACACTCTTGAAATAAGATGATAGTTTTCATTAATTATTTGTATTTTCTATTTTTCATTAAAAAATTATTATTCATATATAAATGAAAAATTTTAATCAAAAGTTAATTTTGAAATGTTAATTAAAAAAATGATATCCATTTTTTTAAATTTCTTTTTTTATTATTGTTAGAAATTAATAATAATAGGAAGACACAAAATTCCAAAAAAAACATATTTTTATAGAAATCAAATTTTTGAAACATAAAATTACCATAATTAAAATTAAAATTATATTTATTATGAATTAATCTATGTATATTATTTATATAAAATATTTATATATATATTTTCATGATATGATTGTTCACATTCATACCACCAATCGTAATGACTTGGTTATAATAGTCATATTAAATAATAAAATTTAAATATTATATTGCAATATTTTGAAAGACTTTGTTTCTTGTAACATAGTATATCGAAGAAATTAAATTTATTTAAAGATAAATATATTTTAAAATCCTGGGGTATTACATTATACCTACCTTAAATTGATTTCACCACTAAAATATTATATTGTTAAAATAAATGTTTAATATTTGAAGATAACATTATAGGAATTAAACATCATTCAAATGCATATTAAAAAAAACCCTCAAAATATTAATGTGGGAAACATAATGGTTACATATAATAACACATTATTTGGATCCTATATAAGTATATCATTGGTGTGAGGTAAAAATATATACGTCTTGGGGAAAAATAACTTATAACGATTAATATGGAGTTATAGATATCATGATCATTAGATAGTCAATGATCACAAAAATATATTTAAGGGGTGAATGGAATATCAATTCCATGTATTACAAGGTAAAATGATCCAATTATCATTTTGGGATCTATATTCAAAATTTGAGAAACTATGCTACTATCTATACTAGTAATATATGTAAATATACATAATTTTAAGGTATAATTGACTTCCACTTATCAATTTCTTCTACAATCTTATCTCATTCTCCAATCTCCTCCAATGTCCCAAAGGCCTTCATTTTCTATTTATTTTTGATAATCCACTTTTCAAGGGGTGAGGTGGAACCCTTAAATGTCCCATAGGCGTAAGTATTACATGGCTCGTAGGCCTTAGAGGAATTCACTGCCCGTAGGCTTCAAACATTACATACAACCCAGACTAACTACTTGGAACTGCTCCTCCCCAGCATCTTTATCGTGAAATCTTCTCTCCATCATCTCATGGCAATTCGGCTAGGCATTCTCATGTAAGAACAAGCATGTCCCAATGGCAGGAGCCATACCCTCTCATTCTTTCAATCCATTTAGCTTCTTCTATGGTGAAACCTCCTTGCTCATCCTCCATATAGATCTTGTTCCTTGTAGGTTGTCTGGTTTGCATCTGCACTTATGGTGGCCCGAAGGCCTTGAGGTGGCCTAAAGGCCTTACTGACCCGAAGGCCTGGGTGGCCCAAAGGCCATACAATACTCATGGACGAAATTGGTGGCCGGAAACCCAAACAGGGGCATATTCTCAGCTGCTATAGTGTCAAACAGTGCCTGCTACTTATCTCATTCTCCAAATAATGAGTATTAAAAATTTATTTATAATGCCTAAAGCATTAAAATAAAACCTTAATGGATCACATAGTGTAAATAATAATATTAATCATAAAGTCCTCTTATATTTTCTAAAACAAAAATGGTTATCAAAATTTAAAATATTTCCAAAATGATTAAACCATCATATGAAGAAATTACACATTTATGTAAATTATTCAATAAAAAACCAAAGGTTTAATATAGATCATTCCCTAAATAAATAACCTCATATCCCAAATAACCTCAATAACCTCAACATTAAAGAATGTTTTTACGTAAATGTATATCTTCTACCTTATATCTTACATCTCTAACACAAAATTTCATTATTCCAAAATAAAATTTTACATTAATCTTAATCATTATATATATATATATCAAACTACTAAAAACTATCATGACTTATAATCAATAAACTCAACATTCCAAAAATTCATAACCATATGACCCTACAATATGTTTATAATTATCTATATGATCAATATTAATAAAATAATTTGGGTAAAAAATATCATAATAACCAGGATATCATGTAGGATAATGGTAGGATCATCATACTTGTCTCCCTTAATATGTGGGTTTTCAACATGGGTCCTTGCAAGACATTATGGGTTATTTATAAAAATATGGGTTTCTAATTTTCTAAAACAATATAAATTTAATTCTTATAATATTCCCAAAAGTAAGTTGAAAATCCTAAAAATTTACATAAATTAACTGATCACTTTTAACAACTAATACATTTTATAAAACATATTTTTTCAAAAAATAAAATAAAATAATATTAATTTAATATTATTACCTTATCATCAATGGAAATATTAACCCTAATGGTAATCAGTAACATTAAACTTTTTTCCAACAAAATTTAAATCATTATTCCTCAAATAATATTCTCAATAACAAATATAAAAATATTAATGGTTTTGACCCAATATATTTCCACAAAATACATGTCATCTTGTTAAACACTAATTATAGAAAACCTCAAAAGGGGTATTTATGAATTTGAAAATATGATAAACTTTAAACAAATAAAACCTAGAAAATTTTTGTTTATCCCATATCTATATTCCATAACATTGTTTTCCATTGGTTCAAATATCCCAATCATCAACACATACTTACCTTATAGTATAACTCAGGATGTATTGTTGGGTAGGGGTCCATAAAATTATTGAGAGAAAATTGGTCTGTGATCAAGCATGGTTTTCAGGCTGCCAAGTTCCTGACTTATCTTTCTAGAATGCCTCCTCTTTACCCACCTTCACCCAATCATTTCAGAACACTATCAAATATTTTATGTTCCATTATATTATTAGAATTTATGAATAAGATAGCCTGGTGTTCATGGTTTCTCAGTCTAGGTTTTTTTCATCGAAGGATTATTGTGGTGTCTTGTATGTTAATCACGATCATGATTCTTAGGGAGGTGTTATTCGGTGCAGTGACATTCCAGCCAAATATAACTTCCCTTTTTTGAATATGCATAATTATCCTCTTCTAATGGATTAAAATTTGTGTAGAAAAGTTGTTTATATTGTCTTCATATGTTCCTTCTGTCATAGTCTAATACAGGAATATTCTTTGTAAATATTATTCATAAGTGAGTGGGATTCCATTATGTGGAATGAAATTAGTACCCTAATGGGGGTAGGTGAAAGTCCCCTCCAGGTACAATTTTCATCTATCAAGGTTTCATGGTACAAGGAGCATCATATAGGAGGGGAAGGAGAAGTCCATGATGCTAGAAGTTTGATGTTGTACCTCATGGAACCGGCAAAACAGAGCCAAAAATGATAGGATTCATAGTTATTTATTGTCATTGAATGTTAGACATATTTTTCTAATAACGGTGTGACACAACTTCTCAAATTGGGATATTGGACCCCTTCACTAGGGAGGTCCGTGGAGGATAGTGTTATCTTCATTTAAACTCATATAGTGACTCCTCATGGATAGTGGGTTCTCTGGATTCCCCATGAGTCTTCATTCAAATTAAATGTTGATGACACTATATGATATTTTTTATGATTTTTGGGGGAGCTATTTATAATAAATTGGGTCTCTTTATTCTTTTACATAGTTTTTTGGTTGTTCTAGGAGACTCCCTCATGTGCTAGGTCTCCACCATGTTCAAGGGTTGGAAATTGTGTCATACTCGAGTAATTCTGGTCCACTGGGTGGAAACTGATTCCGTGATTCTTCACAAATCAATTATAGGTACATGTAATAATCCAATTTCTATCACATATTCAGTTTAGAATTTCAAGATGATTCTCTTTAATAAATTTATTCATATAGACTCATGGAGAGAACACAACAATGTGGGAATATCTTGGAACCTTTTTCTTCAACTAAAAAACATTTTATTAAATTTAGTAGTGTAGGTTCCTTACCACTTGAGTGTGTATCTTTTTTATGGTAGATTATTTGGTATTTCACTACCTCATATCACTGTGAAATGATTCCATATTTTTTTACGTTTATCATTTTATTAAAAAAATATTAATGTTTGATAGAAACTACGGGAATAAAAAAAAGTGATTGATAAAGTGATTGATTCACATGGCAAATTAATACAATCAGTAGAGAGATTAAAAAACCAATAAAATTAATATAAATGATAAAAAATATTTATAGGTTGAAAACAATTATTATATTTTAACACCCAAATATTTTTTGAAATGTTTTTTAAATTAATTTAATCTTTTTGATATTTTTCATTTCAAGAAACACTAAAAATATAATATTTTAATTTAAAGAACGATATATTTAATTATTTATATGTAAAAAAATGTTCATCATGAACATCAAAAAATGAAAATTTTATATTTCTCAATACATAAGATCAGTGATATCTTGCATTACACGCTATAATGGCTTTCCTCGATGGATTATGTAACACACAAGACAGAGTATTGCCGAACAATGATATATTATTATTTAATATCATAAGATAAAACCTAGGTGTTAAATTAGAGGTCATTAATAGTATTATCTATATTTTGAAAATAAATGGTTTATAAAAATTTAAGATGAATTTTGAGGTTTCCAACTAATTATAAATGAAAATATAAGAACCAATTTAATATAAATGATATATTTTGTTTCTTTTTTCCCCAATGGAGTTTTTCCATAATAAATTATTTTAGATAAAATTATTGAGTGATATTAATGTTATAAATATGTTATATAATCAATCAAATATTTTTGGAATTAATCCTATAGATTATATGAACATTAGATAATAATAAACCCGATTTTATGCTTAAACCCAAATATTGATATAAAGATGGTTTTAAACTTTTTTTAATGTAGAAACCATTATAAATCTAAATTTTTTATCCTTTTTAGATTTAATATGTCAATATAAACTTCAAATTTTAAATTGAGTGACAAAAATAATTTTAGGATAAATTTTTTTATTTTCCTGTAAGGTATCATTTTTTAATGAATAGTTAAAAATAATGATTTTTAATTCAATTTTTTCATCTAGTTTATTTATATGTTAAAATACTATGTTTAATTTATTTTAATGTGTATTTAGATAATATTTTTATACATTTATCCAATTTATTCCATTGGAATCAATTTCACATTAAAATTAGTTATTAAAACAAAAAAACCATTGAACATTTCTACATTAAAACCTGCTTTGTAATCACGTCTACTGAGTAAAGTTTAAATAAATTTTTTCCACTTATGTCTTCGGAATTGTGAAAAATGGATTCCATATTTTGAATAATAATAAAATATTATTTCTAATAATATAATATTAGTTTGTGAACAAAAATACTAGAGAAGTTACATAAAATCAATTACCATAATTCACATTAAATTAAGCTTCACAAGGGATTAAACCCTAAACGTGAGGCATAATATGGGATAAAAACATTTAAAAAGACATTTTATGTAAATATATGCACCCTATACTTCATTATATTGTGTTTGGAACATTATCGTATCCACTGGATATAAAATATCATCAGCGGGGTTTACCTTGTCAAAATTATTACAACCACTCCTCCACCACAATAAAAGGCCTCATATCCTCCCACATAAAAACACAACTAATTAACCTTATGTTTGGAAATTATCTCACCCAATAACTCCAAAAAATCCCTCACTTTCCCCTTTAATCCTCTCTTTTGGATGAATGAAATGAATGTATTTCCTTTGGTTAAAACCAAAATAAGTTACCGGATTAAGAGGTAATACCCTCAATCCAAGTCCTTTATTTTATTTCCATTATTGACTCCCTCAACTCTTGTTATTACATGAATATATAAAAATAATTTTAATATATATACATTGTTTTTTAGTCTATAAATTATACCTACAATTACACACACATCCATCTAATGGGTGGTGAATGTACTATTTACGTATACGGGGAACTATAGCATCATGAAATGATGATTGTTCATTTTTCCTTTACAGGATATCACTGTGAAAATTATGATGAACCACCTATTTATATATGGTATTTATGTTATTTAAAATTTCATTATTCTTATGTAATTTTTGTTTAATAATATACCCTTATGCATTCCATTTTGTGAAAATATGATAATTTCATTTGAGGATGTGTGGATTACCACCACCTCAAAGCAATGTGATTCATTCTCACACAACATGGAATTTATTAAGGATATGTTTATTAAGAATATATGATATATGTTACATAATAATTATAATTTATTTATATTATATACATATATAAATATATTTTATTAAAATAATTTCATCCAATTCAATAATAAAACGGAAACAACATTCATTCGTATGTACCTCCTACCATCACCATGAACGGTGTATTAAATTATATACCTCTATATTCTATCGATTATTATACTACATGTATAATGAAGATAATATTATATATAATCATTTATATTTTTGATATCATGATATATGTATAAGGATGAATGATATAAAAAATCAAGACACATGAAAATACCGAAGTCGATTTTACATAATGTGAAACCTTAACATAAAATTGTTTACAACCATGTAATATAAATACATAATAAAAATTTATAAGGTATTATAACTAATAATATGGTTATGTTATAGATTTATAATAAATTTGTTTTTCTTATATATGATTTGTTTAGTACTATAGACAGAGTCAAGACAAAAGGTATGGGAATTTAATCTGATTCTTTATTTCTATGAGATACATGACTTATTCCCTTCTCACTTCATTTATTTGGTGTATATACTAACCATGAATTAATTGAATTACTCATATAATTAAATATATTTTTATTAAAATAAAAATTTTATGATATTTCTATTATGTAGTTAATATTTTAAAAGTTACCGAATTGGTAAAGTAGTTTTGTCTCAATTTTCCTTCATTGTGAAACATTCCATATTATACAACTATATTTTTTTTGAAAAGTGATGAAATGAATTGGTTTCCCAATTCATGCCCTCAAGAGAATTTATTAAAACAAAAAGAGTTGCGGTACAAACATGAGGTGTAAAGGGTTTACACCACTAGGAAACAATATGGGGTACAAAATTTAAAATCTCAAACATGCCACAGGAAAACTTTGAGGCCAGCATACATTGGATCCTCTTGAAAGCATGCTTCCTTCATTGGATATCTCAGATTATCGAGAATGATTAAGTTAATGTTTTTATTGATTAAATTGTAATATCCATATTTCAAGAGAACTCAAGAATATTATTATCCTATGTTTTTAGGGATATATTCATGTATTAGTATCACTTTTCCACTCATTTTTATATAATATAATTCTGAATGTGTTCTTATGAAAATATGACCTGAGAATAAATTTTTACCATTTTTACTGTTACATATGTTTTCAAAGGAATATTCATGCCTCTTTACAAAGAAGGATTTTTATATACTTTTACCATGAAAAAGATATTTTATTTTTAGATTAAACAAAAAGTACATATTAACCCACTATCATTTCATTGAAGATTCCATTTCATGTTCAAAACTTTAATTTTTTGGAAAATGAATTTTAAAAGTGATTTTCAAATAAATGATTTTGAAATAATTTTCAAGAATTAATTATATGTTTTCAATGTATTATTAGAGGAATTATATTTTTCAATAGTTTTATATTCTTCATTTGTAGGATTTCAAGGGATAATATCTTTCAAAATGTTTTCAATATCCACATCATGTTTTCAATGGAAAAATTCATTCAAAATATTTTCAATTCTTCTATTATAAGATTCATTTTTATTTTCATTAAAAAGAATTTCAAAAGGTTTTAAATTTTAAGAATCGTTTTTCAAAGTAGAAAATATAATTTCTTCTTGATGTGTTTATGGAAGATGATAAAAAAATATTTCCCATCTAAAATGACATCCATTGGTGTCACTCAAGAATTTCTGGGGAAATGATTTAATTTTACCATTTATATTCATTCACTAAATGGATTATGTTTTGATGTCATGATTTCAATAAGTTATTTTTCTCTTCCCTAGGTTGTATGGATTTGAAACTCCCTTCTTATGACAGGTTACGATTGTGAACAAATGATTGTGAAACATGTATCTTTTCCAATAGTTTATAATATGATTACATGTTTATGATACCAATTTTCATTCTTATTTTATGATATGATTGTTTTTTATTTTTTTGAATATGTTTGTATGATTTAATTGTAAGTTTTTTTGACCAATATCTTCCAATAATTTTTTGGGTAATGATTTATATATCCTATGATAAACAAAGATGGCATTCCGAGTGAACCTTGACCTGTAAGATGGATATATGAGTGAACCATGACTATATAGTTTTTTAACGGTGTGATATAATTCTACTAAGATGTCCATGAGAGTGAACCATGACGACCAATATGGACTTGGGAGTGAACCATACTAATAAAATGATCTTCAAAATGATTGTTTAAATAAAATGGAAATCAAATAGCATGCTTATGTGTTTTCAAAAATTTCATGTCTTCTTCCAATGTTATTCTTTCATCTCTGATGTTCTCCATTTCATAAAGATTCATTTCTTATGATCAATCAATATTTATTACATGATTCATTTTTATGATCATTGATATAAATTGTATGATCATCAAATTTTTTTATCACGTTCTCATACTCCTATGTTAAGTTTATGATTACATATCTCCCTTATTTACTCTTAATTATCATCATAGATCACCTCCCTTTATGTTTCCATTCACATGTTATTTAGATATCTATTAATTATATTATGTCTAGTAAGGTTTACAGTTAAGAAGAACCTAGTGTGAGATAATGTAGAAAACATATTTACTATTGTTCATGATTCCATGTTTCCAAAGGCTGTAGACTAACATGGTCACTGGGAATCTATTTTTATAATGTTTTAGGTATTATGAATTAGTATTTTAATGTCTATATACATTAAGAGTGGGTCATTATAGTTGATGTCAGAGTGATGGTTTAGTATTCCATTGGATACTAGGATGATAAAACCTTAGTTTAAACTCTAAGGACATTCCCAAGGTAAGTCTAATAATAAGGAAAAGTGTACGAAATTGTTGTGGAATTTTCATAAAGACAATATTGAGTGGTTTCCTATAAATACATCCCTATCTAGATACTACAAGTTGATGTGGCTTTGGAAGGGATTTACCCAGGGTTAAAACTCTAATAACATATATTGGGCCTCACTAGGCGTAATCTGGTAAAAGACAATGGACATTGTTGCACATCTGGTTTGACCATACCTAGGGATACGCTTTATGAAATAACAATATCATTACAAAAAATCATGAATAATTTAATTATTATTTTTCTATGAATAACCAATGATAAACCTATAGTGTCATTGATTAAATACATTTTCATAGTTTGGACATCATATAAGTTACTTTTAATGAATATGTGATTCCTCGCAATGATATTCATTTCTTAATCAATGATTTTTGTTTTTAGTAAATGGTGGGAATCAGATGCAACATGATTAGCATTAAATTTGAACGAAAATATGATATTGAGAAGTCAAACGTTATGACCACTAGAATGAAGTATTTTATGATCGTGACTATCATTTTCAAGGAATGTGATCATTAATGTGTACCTTAACCAACTCTCAAACTCACTAATGAAAAGAATGAAGGTTCTCACTAACATTTAAGGTAATTTATATAATGACCCATACTATACCTATATTATTATTACTTTAAAATTGAATCACACTTATTACATCATATAACAAAACTATAGTAGGACCGTATAGGTATAGTGTCTTTAGAAACTGGGAAACATAAACAACTTGTTCATAAAGCATATACATTGTCTCCCATTTATTTCATCATATCTAGAATACCTTTTTGGAATATCCTACTTAATACCCTTCTTCATGACCTGGGGAAAAGAAATCTTACAAAAGGGTGAGCTCAAATGCTCAGTAAGGGTAAAAAAAGAAATATCAATCACATCATATTCATAAGAACATAACATTCTGGAAATCGTATCCTGCAAAAGAGATCATAATCTCATAACATGGGATAAGTTATAGTAGTGAAATGTAATCATAACATCAAACATTGTGGCATACACACATAATCATAGAGAATCATTTCTTAGTAGTCAAGACTTATTTCCTAGACTATCTTAGCAGACAAAGTCCATTTCTGTACCGAGTTCACTCCCCTTTTCAGTCCTGTATCACTGAACCGGTTTAACATACCGTTTTAGCAATATATATATCATGAGATATAAATATTTACCCAATTCATTGGAGGTAGATATCGGTCCCACCCATCTCATAATGAAACCATTATTATGTGTGCTACAGAATCATAAATCATAGAATAACCTATGTAATTAAAATGTGATTCTTAAACATCATTCCATCATAACATAATCTATATAAAATAAAAGGACATCATAAAAATAATTCCATTATAACATAAAAAATCAATTTAAAAATAGGGATAGAAATAGAATCCCATATTATCTTAGATGGAAAATAATTTTGATAAAACACTTGAACTCCATTCTTGAGGAAAATATCCTTTATACTTCAAAAACATTTTTCCTTTCTTAACATGTCATAAAATTTTAAACTAAGGGAGGTTGATTAAAAATAATCATGAACACCTATAAAGGAAACTTCATGGAAATAATGTTCTAAAAGTCCATTTAGGCCGTATAAGTTAAAAAATACATCTTTCTCGTACATTGGCCAAAAAAGACAAAAAGTACCTCGTACTAAATACGACAAAAGATTCCTTTCATATCTTTTACTAAAAACTCACCAACAAGTAATATTGGATTTAAAAATTGTAGTAGGATAGAAATAATATGACATATTGAGGAAACATGGACTTGGATGATAAATACACCCAAGTAAATACCAAAGTATAAACAATCTCGGATAAAAATGAGATTGTGAGATTTTCCCTTACCTTAGGTCAGATTTTCTTCGTACGTGTCCAAACCTCCTGTATAATGATGAAAATAAAGTTATTGACTTATTCCCAAATTTTAATCATTGTTATTATGTCATATATGGTCATATTATTAGCTTCTTTTTAGTAATATTTCATTGCTACTTGTTATTCGGGTTTTTATTGCTTTTTATTCATATGCATGTTTTGATGAATTAATTCTTATTCTTCTTTTTAGGTTATAGATACCACATTTCCTGAATGGTATCATTGTAATATATATCATATTTATTCATTCAATTCATTTATATAATCATTATTCAATGAAGATCATGTAGAACGAGTCGCATCACATCGTGGAGACTGTAGGCCGTACATACGCACGAGCGATGATATCGTTCCCATGATCGTAGAATTTTATTGAAGTGCATGTATACTATTTCATAATAAATATAAATTTACAGTAATCCTATATAGTTATTATTTACACCATTATACCCATCCATGTAATGTGATGGTGGAAAACAGATTACACCACGGTGTGGAGACGGTATTCCGTACGTACGCACGTGTGGTAATTTCATTTTCCATAGGATGGATAGAAGGTTAATTATGGTTGTTTAATATTTATAATAACATATCATTATATTAGTGATACTGATATTATTACTTCATAATGAAACAACTAAAGAAGAGGAAGTAGAAGAAGAAATAAAGTTGAAAGAATCGGTAACTCACATTACCTCTTCTTTGAAGCGCCTCTTCTTAACCTCCTCTTAGGGCACTGGAGATGGTATTTAAAGAAGACCATGACCTCAAGAATTTATCTAGGGAAGTGCAGAAGAGAAATTGGTAGGGGTTGGCCGAGGTTTAAGGCTCAATATGGTGTGAGGAGGAGAGTGAGGAGGTGCCCTTTTATAAGGGAGGAGAGGGGCACCTTTGGAAAAACTAAAAATATTATTTTATAATAAAGTCATATTCGGTTTTTAATAGCTACAAATTGATTTACATCAAAGATAGGGTAGGTATGGGTCGAAATCCTCTCATCAAATAGATTTTAGACAAGTTTAGGTTACTATTTTAACCCTATCATTTAGATTTAACTCTAAGTTAAATAATTTAACTTTTACCGTGTCTTCTTGTTTTCCTACACTATATGGTTAATAAACATACTATAACAAGCCAAACGAACCCCAAGTGGTTCATTATTAATATATATAACCTTATCTATGTCATTTTTCCGAACCCTAGATTTTGAGGAATAAAATACCAATTAATAATATAATATTTGTTTAAAAAAAATTATGTCAATTTTGACACTATTTGGTAATTGATTATTGTGAAAATCATAACAGCATGATTATTTCGAAAAAAGTTATTTAAAAAAATACTAATATTTCCTATTAACCTATAAAATTAGTGTAATTCATAAAAATTCTCAAATTACATTTATTTTGGTATTTATAATATCAATTATGTCAATATTTCCTTAATAAGGTAATTACCGCATCATCATTGTGTCATCAATAAACTAAACTATTTAAAGTATAAAAATTATAAATAAAATATCATTATTTATGAATTTTTTTAGCTATCTAATGAATATTTATAGTCGAATTTATCTTATTTATAATCCTATATTAAAATGTTTTAATTATTAATCTTTGATTTTTAATATTTTAACTCTTCTTTAAATAAAATAATAATAAGACTCCTAATCTAATCCAAGTGGACCTAAATGGCCATATTTTATTCCTAAGGTTGTTTTTGGTTGAATTAAACTTATCCAATATAATTAGGATATGTTTTAGGGTAACAATAATAATATCATTTTTACCCTTAATTACACTATTTGATTTTAACCGTGGTAACTAAAAGTAAAAAGTTATTATTCACCAAAAATTATTTTTATCTCATTGAACCAAATATTACTTACTGAAATCAACCGTGTCTCTCGGATTTTTGAAATTTCATTCATTGGCGAGGTAAAATTATGTTTTATGTAAATTTGCAAATTGTCCTAGGTGGTGGGTAAAAGACGGTGAAAAGTTCAATAAATTTTTTATATATCTAAAATTATTATAAAATGACTCCAATGAATTGCATTGAACTTATATAGTTATTATGTATCAATTTTGTCCAAAAATATATTTAAATAAAATAATTAATTATTTAAATAAAAATTCGGGTTTTAAATAGTAACCTAATGTTTTTACTATTCATCAAAAATTGAATGATTTCAGAAAAATACCAAAAATTCACTCTATGATAATTTCAATATTCCAAATCCAAAAATGATGTCCATTTTTAATGATAAAATTTATAAAATTTCAAAAAGTGTGTATTACTATTTATAACGACTAGTTTTAATAATATTTTAATAGCATTTCGTTGTTTAGTGTAACTCGGTATTGCGTACAACGCAAGCTATTGAGGAAGGCCGTGATTGCATGTAAAGCAAGCCAAGCTAGTGTTGTGTGTAGTAAAATATTTCTTTGATGATGTATATAACATAAAAACTAAATATTTCTCATAAAAACCTCGGGTGTTACATTCTACCCCCCTTAAAATGAATTTAACCCTCGAAATTTGTCACATTGTAACAAATAGATCAGGATACATGTCCCTCATCATATCCTCAAGCTCCCATGTAGCTTCTTCTAATTGGTTGTTTCTCCATAAAACATTCACCAGGCAAGTGGTCTTGTTCCGTTGGACTTTTTCATTACGATACAGAATATCTATCAGTTGTTCTTCATAAGAAAGATCTTGCTCCAGCGTTACAACTTCTGAGCTGGGTACATGTGAAGGATCGGGTATGTACTTTCTCAGGAGAGATACAATGAACACATCCTGAACTTGAGAGAGATTCGGTGGAAGCACCAATCGGTAATCTACCTTCCCAACATGATCCAGTATTTCGAAAGGACCAATATACCGATGGCTCAGCTTTCCTTTCTTTCCAAATCTCATTACTCTCTCCCACGGAGATATTCGTAAGAACACTTTATCACCCACTTCATACACTAGGTCTTTTCTTTGGTTATCGGCATAACTTTTTTGTTGACTCTGAGCTGCTCTTATGTGTTGTTGAATAGATCTGACCTTTTCTGCCATATCATCAATAAGATCAGGTCCTAATATCTTTCTTTCCCCATCTTCATCCCAGCAAGTTGGAGTCCTGCATTTATTTCCATACAGAGCTTCATAAGGAGCCATCTTAATACTTGAGTGAAAGCTATTATTATAAGAAAATTCCACCAAAGGTAGGTTTTGATCCCAACCACCTTTTAAATCTATAGAGAATGCTCTTAACATATCTTCTAGAGGTTGAATTGTTCTCTCAGACTGACAGTTTGTCTGAGGGTGATAAGCTATAATGGCCCTGATTTTGGGGTTCATTACATAGTGAAAACTCTTATGTTGAGGTGTCCTGGGTGGTCTGGAAGGCCATATTACCTTCTCAATGACTCCTTGCGGTAGACCTGGCCTACTGGTGGCCCTCGGCGACCGGTAGCTCTCGGCTACGGGTAGCTCCGGGCCACCGGTAGCTTCAGTCGACCGGTAGATCCGGGCTACCGGTAGCTTCGGGCGACTGATACCTCCGGGCTACCGGTAGCACTGGGCTACCGGTAGCTCTCATCTACCCTCACGGTTTTTCCCATTAGCACCTCCCTTTTGAGGAAATTGGGTTTCAAACCCTATTTCGGCCCCTTTAAGCTTGTTTTTTTAAACCCATAAATGCTCAGAAATGTCTTTTAATTGAATATTTAATGAATTAACTTGGTGTGTGCATTTTTTTAAAGAGCGGGGACCCATTAATGACATGTGGGGTGTCTCAACCGCGTGGTCAACCCACGACCCCGCACTTTACGCGGTTTCGAGACCTTTTTCTCCATAACTTGACAGCCCGGGTCGTGTTGTATCTCACCCTTTTTAACATAAGGGTTCTCCCTAGGTTTCTTTTCTCGATCACCCTATGCTAGGAGTACCCAACATTCAAACGAGCCGCTTTTCATTCGGACGAGCCGTATCGCTCTCTGTGAAGTTCCACGCCCGGGCCTAGCGTCGATCCTTGATAACAAGTAGGTAATTTCTACTTTGTCTCTCCTTTTGTGTATCATGCGGGGTGGGCATGCTTTTGATTCTATATAATTGGATGGACGGAACCCTAATGAAGATAATAAATGGATTCTAAAGAATGAAGGGGGAGGGGTGTGGTCGATGATGCTTCTCTGATTTATGATTTCTGAATTGTGCGGGCTTACGCCTTCTGAAAATCATGGTCGTTGGTGGTCTTTCTCTGTGCACTAACAAACCCTTGCCACTGGTGATGTTTAATGGATTGTATTGTGGTTGTGAACCCTTAATTTGAATAATTATATCGGTTAATTACTTATATTCAGCTAAATGAATTGGATACACCAGGATCCATCCTTTCTGTGACAACCCCGGTTAAAGTACTATGAATTTGAAAATCATTTATCGTGTTAAATCTTATAAATCTGAAAATACTGACATGGACCTGCTTTGTTTTGGTGGTAGTGGTTTGGTTATTTCCTTTCACGAGCCGATTTCTAGGTGATGTGTGTGGCGATGGGATCCCCAATGGTTATACTCTCTGTGGTTGTGAAATTGAGGATGGGATCCTCTATTATATCACGAATTGGGGTGGGATCCTCTATTGTAGAGAAACCTTTTTGGCTCCTGGTTTTTGGACATGGGGCTATATCTTGGGGTTTTTGTTGGTTGTTTTGGCTTTACAAGGGAACCATGTGTGAATTTTTGTTTGAATATACTCTTCCATTGGCTTATGCTTATGGTTTCTAGTTTCCCAAGTAGGTGTAGAAACTTATTTGAACATCATTACTAAACATGAAATAAGGATGGGATAACTGGGTTTTGGTTTTGTGGGAGTTGTGACTTGGACATGGTGATGTTTTTGTTCTTTAGAAAGGCTGAAGAAAAACCTAAACTTGGGAGAGTGCTTGTTACCTATATATATACTTGTAGTTTTTTGTTTATTATTCGCGCCCCACCCAAGTTGAGCACTTAGTGTCGAACACCCCCATTTCATGGGGGAGGGTGTTTTTCCCAACACTTCTATTAGTGACTAGTTGTTAGCTCCTTTCTAATTCCTTTCCTGGATAGCCCAAGTATCTTCGGGAAGGCTATGACGGCCTCATGTCAATTATTATCCCAAGAACCTTCGGCCAGGGTAGTGTGGTGGTTGACCCAGGTGTGTGCGGGTAGGTGGTTTTCCCAAGTGTCTTCAGGATGAGGCCCGGGTGTCTTCGGGCGTGGCAGTGGATCTTCTAGCCCAGGTTTCTTCAAGCATGGTGGTGGTAGTTCTGGCCTAGGTGTTTGTAGGCATGGTTACGTGTGACAGCTGTGGCCCAAGTGTGTGCGGGTGAGGTTTGGCAGTGGGACTGCGTTAGGATTTGGCCCAGGTGTGTGCGGGCGGGGTGAGGAAGTGGGACTGCGGTGAGAATGGCAGGATTGGTTCTATGCGTAAGATGTCTTAAATAACTAGTAGGAAAGTGGCGCGGGGTACCCAAACATTGATGTGCTATTACTATACATTACTTTACTTGCGTTATTTGGGGAGTGTGCCTTGGTGAGGCTTGGGTGGATAATTTACCATGTTAGGTGTTTGGTTTACTCTTTTTCTCATGGGACTTTAGTACGTTCCCCCACTTGTGCATGAGAGTATTTGGTTTTCCCTACTGAGTATACTTGTATTCTCACCCTACGTATATAAAACTGCTTTCAGGTTTCTAGGAGGACTTCGGGGATCGCGAGGGACCATACTAGCTCAGACCTTTGGGGTAGTTTCAGTTGCTGTTTTTCTTTCTTTGGTACTTTACCCTTGTAGTCACATTGTACTTTGTAGTATTTACTTTTGGAACATGCAAATGGAAATGGTTGTTTTGGCTTTTCTTGCACTTCTAGTTTTGGTGTTGTGAGATTTACCATCTTACCTCATGATTCTATTATAACAAAAAGGGTAATTCCTTCCATTTAGCCTGTGATTATATACTATTGGTGCTAGTGGCCACTCCGGGTCCTATTGAAGGTGGGTTTTGGGGGTCATTATCACTTTTTCAACATAAAGAAGGAAGGGCCTGGCAATCTGTTGACCCTTCCCTCCTTTTGGTGAAGGCAGGTCATGACAGAATGGTATCAGAGGTATGGTTGAGAGATAGGATGGATTCTGGAGTTAGGCATAGTGATGATTGCATGGGATGGTAGGGAAACAGTGTTGGGTGACCTCGGTGAGTGAATTAGGCCAGGGAAGACCGGCTAGGACGCGTGATTTTAGGGCCCCCCGTGATCCGATACAAGTACTCTGGACCTACCGAACGACCAAGTAAGGCCACACTGATTGCAGGGTAGAGAGACCCTAGGAAAGGTATATGAATTATAATGACTTGTTTTCTAGTGTATCTGGGGTGTTTTTGGAATTTGAAATAAATAAGAAGTTTAAGAAATTTTAAGAACAATATTATGCACTACTTGGGATTAGAAATTCCTTGTTTACCTTGTAGCTATGGCACCTGGAAGACGACCACGTGTGGTGCGGGTGATCAAGGCCTCGGAGACTACCATGGCTGATTGGCAGAGAGCTGATCGAGAGGAGGAGGACGAACAGTGGCAGAAGAAACTTTGGGCCTTCTAGCGACAGACCCTCAAGAAGTATGAGGGCAGCACCTCTGACATGAAGACGGAGGGCTGGATATAGGAGCTAGTGCTAGCCTTCGGCTTGATCCGGGCTCTGAAAGCATACTGGGTTCCTCTGGCCATTATCTAGATGCGGGGGGCAGCGTGTCAGTAGTGGATGCTTTACCTAGGGGAAAGGAGAGAGGCTGAGGTGGTATGGGCTGATTTAGAGATGGAGTTCCGAGCTGAATTCCTCTCTTATATGATAAAGGCGGAGAAGAGGCAGGAGTTACTCTCCCTCCCGAAGGGGAGTATGTCAGTAAGGGAGATGGGAATCAAGTTCTAGGACCTCCTACATTTTTCTCCAGACCTCTTTCCCAATGAGGAGTCTCGGGCGAGATGTTTAGAGGAGGCGCTCCAACCCTCCCTCTAGTATGTTGTTACCCCCTTTACCCTGCCGATGTACTTGGAGGTCCAGAAGAAGGACAAAGTGGTGGAAAGGATGCATGCTCTGGGCGGTGTGCCACAAGAGGGGATCCAGCTGGGACCATCGAAGGGGAAGGCCATCAGCACCATGCCTCCAGCATCAGGACCCTCCAAGTTCCGACCAGCTGGGAGCAGGCCGCAACAGTTTCAGTTCCTGTCCCCCGGTCCTCGCCCTTTTCCTTTGGGCCCATGAAAAAGGTTCTTCGTCTGTGGGAGCCATGGACATCTCCATAATCAGTGCCTCGACCGATTTCAGTACGGTAGTGGCGGACATGCCCAACACCTTCCTCAGCAGCACCTTCCAGCCTAGCCCTTTTAGCAGCAGCATCAGGGGTAGCGAGCTCCCTCTCCTCTTAGGGCCGACGTTGCAGGGGGGATGCTGACCTTAGGGTTCTCCTCAGGGACCTAGACCAGGCTGTGGTCAGAGAGGTGGCTAATCGCCGAGAGGCAGAGGAGCTGGGTGTGAGCAATTGCACGCCGCGGAGGCAGTAGTTCCAGCGGGACCAGAGATCATTCGAGGTACGATCAGTTTGTTTAGAACGCTTCCTTATGCCATGTTCGATACCGGAGCTTCTCAATCCTTCATTGCACCCAGTCTAGCTCGTGCATTGGGCCTAGATGCCGAATAATTCCAGTGCCCCTATTGTTGAGCACACCAGTCGGAGGTCAAACCAACTTTTTATATGTTTGTTGAGGATGCAGACTGATGATAGGGCCACATCAGTCAGTCAGGGATCTACTACTGCTACAGATACAACCATATGATATCATCCTAGACATCGACTGGTTGTTCTCTGTGTATACCGTCATTGACTGCTTCCGAGGAAGGGTTGTGTTCTCATACTTGGGCGGGCGGCGTGCTACTTTTACTAGTGAGCAGAGCAGTCAGAAGGGCAGCAGACGAGAGGAAACCCTCCTCTCCTTGTTAGCTGTGTTGTCAGTGGAGTCAATGGATGCTGAGATGGTGGAGGTACCAGGGATTGTCAGTGAGTTTATGGACGTCTTCCCTGAGGAGGTTAGGACTCTACCCCCTCGACGTGATATTGAGTTTAGGATGGACTTGCAGCCTGGTGCTCTTCCGATTTCGATGGCTCCCTAACGGATGGCACCTTCGGAGCTACTGGAGTTGCGGATTCAGATTGACGATCTGATGAAGAGAGGTTATGTTCAACCATTTTTCTCACTGTGGGGTGCCCCATTCTTGTTCGCCAAGAAGGAAGATGGTGGTCTTAGGTTGTGTATAGACTGTAGGAGGATGAATCAGGTAATGGTCAAGAATCGCAACCCTTTTCCAAGGATAGAAGAACTTTTCGACCAGATGAAAGGGGTAGGGTGGTTCTTGAAGATCGACCTGTGGTCTGGGTATCACCAGTTGAGGGTGAAGGAGAGTGAAATCTCAAAGACGTCCTTCAGGTGTAGATATTGACACTTCGAGTTCGTAGTCATGCCTTTCGGTGTTACAAAATCCCCAACTATGTTCATGGGGATTATGAACTCCTTCTTCTGGGAGTACCTGGATCGGTTCGTAGTCGTGTTCATCGACAATATCCTGATCTATTAAAGGTCAGAGGAGGACCACGCGGAGCATCTGAGGACGGTTTTGGAGGTCCTCCGACAGCACCAACTCTATGGGATGTTGTTGAAATGAAAGTTATGGACGCGAGAAGCACACTTCCTAGTGCACGTAGTGTCGGAGCAAGGGGTAGAGGTAGACCCCTCAATGGTTGAGGTGGTTTTTGGTTGGTCATCACCCAAGAACGTGCCAGAGGTTCGTAGTTTCCTTGGGCTGGCAGGTTACTATCGGAGGTTCATACCCAACTACTCTCGATGCAGCACCTTTGACAACCTTTAACAAGAAGGACCAGGTTTTCATGTGGAGTGAGCAGTGCGAAGCAGCCTTCAGCTATCTGAAGGAGTAGTTGGTTAGTTCCCCAGTACTGAGACTACCAAAAGAAGGGGAAACATATGAAGTGTTTTGTGATGCTTCAGGGTAAGGCCTCAGGTGTGTGTTGTTTTCATGGAAAGGGGTGATCTCTTATGGGTCTAGTCAGATATAGCCCCATGAGCATAATTACGCCACCCATGACCTGGAGCTTGCAGCGGTCGTTTTCGCACTAAATTTGTGGTGGCATTACCTCATTGGTGAAAGCTTTGTGGTCTTCACGGATCACAAAATCTTAAGGTATAGCTTCTCCCAGCGGGACCTAAACTTACGGTAGCGAAAGAGTATAGAGTTCCTCCCGGATTACGACTTAGAGGTTTCCTACACTTCAGGAAAAGGAAATGTATTGGCCGATGCTTTGAGTAGGAGGTCACAGAAGGATGCAGTCTGAGAGTCGGCAGGCACTTGGAAGGCGATGGAAGAGTTGGTTGCCTTAGACCTGGATGCGAGGATGGATAGTGGTAGAGTGTGAATATATCAAATGACAGTACAGTCTTCCCTGATGTAGAAAGTGGATGAGTATCAGTGGGGATCCCTAGAGTGCGAAGTGATGCACGACCGAGTTGACCAAGGAAACGCTCCGGAAGGGTGGACAGAAGATGGTCAAAATCAAATTCTATTCTAGGGGAAGATGTTTGTTCCAAAGGCAATGCGTGGCCAGGTTCTTAGGGAGTTCCAAAACACACCCCTAGCAGTACACCCAAGAGTGTCCAAGATGTACCAGGGTTTGAAGAGACAAATTTGGTGGCCAGGAGTAAAGCGAGTAGTGGCAGAGTTTGTGGCCAAGTGCCTAGTGTGTCAGTAGGTAAACGCTGAACACCGTGTTCCAGGCAGGTTGTTGCAACCTTTATATGTTCCCGAGTGGAAGTGGGACAACACCTCGATGGATTTCATCACCGAACTACCCAAGGTGCAAGGGGCTGCGACGCCATCTGGGTAATAGTGGCCCACTTGATGAAGTCGGCTCACTTCCTTGCGATTAAGGAGTCGAGTGTAGTGGACTCTCTAGCATAGAATTATATGGACGAGGTAGTGTGGTTGCATGGAGTCCCGAGTTCCATAGTCTCGGACAGGGATGCACGTTTAACCTCATGAGTCTGGAGGGGTTTGCAGTATGCTTTTGGCACCTAGTTATGCATTATCACTGCTTTCCACCCCATAAAAATGGGCAGACATAGCGCACCATCCAGAAGTCGGAGGATATGCTACGGGCATGCATTATGGACATTGGGAGATCATGGGTGCGGCACTTTCCTCTGGTAGAGTTCTCCTACAATAATAGCCATCACTCTACCATTGGAAGGGATCCATTAGAAGCCCTATATGGAAGGTCGTGTCGCTCACCATTGTGCTAGACTGAAGTTGGGGAAGCAGGTGTTCTTGGCTCGGAGGTGGTGCAAAGCACGACAGAGAAGGTTCAGCTTATACGAGAGAGGATGAAGGCGGCTTAGGACCGACAAATGTCGTATGTAGATACCAGGAGGAGGCCCTTGGAGTTTGAGGTTGGAGACCACGTGTTCTTGAAGGTCTCCCCTCGACGTGGACAATGGAGGTTCGGCAATGGGTGTATACTTTCTCCCAGGTTCATTGGACCCTTCGATGTGTTGCGACGGGTCGGCGAAGTGGCTTATCAGCTAGCATTACCACCGCCGCTGCTGAGGATACATGATGTCTTCCATGTGTCCTAGCTTCGTCGATATCTACACGACGACTCCCATGTCATCGATTTGGGAGAGTTAGATGTCGAAGACGATGAAACCTTCATAGAACAACCTATCAGGATCAAGGATCGTAAGGAGAAAGTGCTTTGTTGGAGAACCATTCCCTCAGTTCGTTTGTAATGGAGGCATGGTGGGCTCGAAGAGAGAATATGGTAGCGGGAGGCCCAGTTACACATTCAGTACCCAGTGCCATTTTGAGTTTATGTTTTGTTCTGATCCTTGTGATTTATATATATATGGAATGCTTGTTATTTATTCCATGTTCTGTGTGTGTTTTCACGAATGTGTTTGATGGGAAAACCTGACTGCTAATCAGGACCCATTAATGTGGATACGATTGAACCTGTGCAGGGGAGTCAGTGCCGCCCAAAGTGCATAATATCATGACATGTAGGAGGGGACTCTCTAACTCATGCGTTGGACAGTTTAAGTGTTCTTGGATGTAGGGAGTTCTATTCCAGCTTTCGAATTAAGGGGTTTTCCCCTGAGAAGTATCATTAGAGGGTGGTTGTTCGAACCCCACTCTTCTCCTTTCTAGATTGCTCTTATATTCTCGAGGGTGATAATAGTTTGATAAGTATCTGATGTAATGGCCTGGGTTTTGGGGTCCATTACTGAGTGAAAAATCTGATGTTGAGGTGGCTTGGGTGGTCTGGAAGGCCATATCACCTTCTCAATGACTCTTAGCGGTAGCCACGGCCTACCGGTAGGCCTACCCTACCGGTGAACCTCGGCTACCGGTCGCCCTCTTCTACCAGTAGCTCTCGGCTACTGGTACCTTTGGGCCACCCATAGCTCTCGGCTACTAGTCACTCCGGGCGACCGGTAGCATCGGGGTATCGGTAGCACTGGGCTACCAGTAGCGCGCAGCTACTGGTACCATTAGCTCTTAGCTACCCTCACGGTTTTTCCCAGTAGTGCCTCTCTTTTGTGAAAATTGGGTTTCAAACCCTATATCAACCCCTTTAGGACTGTTTTTTTAAACCCAGTAATGCCCATAAATGCCGATTAATTAAATATTTAATGAATTTACCTAGTGTGTACATTGTTTTGAACCGCGGGGACCCATTAATGACATGTGTGGTGTTTTAACCACGTGGTCAACCCACGACCCCGCACCTTACACGGTTTCGAGTCCTTTTTCTCCATAACTCGACAGCTCGGGGCGTGTTGTATCTCACCCTTTTTAACCTAAGGGTTCTCCCTAGGTTTCTTTTCTCGATCACCCTGTTCTAGGAGTACCCCTCGTTCAAATGAGCTACTTTTCATTCAGACGAGCCGCATCGCTATCCGTGAAGTTCCACGCTTGGGCCTAGCATCGATCGTTGATAACAAGTAGGGAATTTCACCTTTGTCTCTCCTTTTGTGAATCGTGCAGGGTGGTCATGCTTTTGATTCTGTAGAATTGGATGGACCGAACATTAATGAAGATAATAAACTGATTCTAAATAATGAAGGGGGAGGGGTGTGATCCATGATGCTAATTTGATTTATGATTTTTGAATTGTGCGGGCTTACGCCTTCTGAAAATAATGGTCTTTGGTGGTCTATCTCTATGCACTAACGAACCCTTGCCTCTAGTGATGTTTAATGGATTGTATTGTGGTTGTGAACACTTATTGTGAAAAAGTAAATCAGTTATTTACTTATATTCAGCTAAAATAATTGTAAACACTAGGATCAATCCTTTCTGTGACAACCCTGGTTAAAGTACAACGAATTTGAAATTCATGGAGTGTGTTAAATCTTATTAACCTGAAAATATAGGCATGGAACTGCTTTGTGTTGGTGGTAGTGGTTGGGTTATTACCTTTCATGGGCCGATTTCTCGGTGATGTTGGTGGTGATGGGATCTCATGTGGTTATACTCTCGGTCACTGTGAAATTGAAGATGGGATCCTCTATTATATCACGAATTGGGGTGGGATCCTCTATTGGTGAGAAACCTTTTTGGCTCCTGGTTTTTGGACATGGGGCTTTATCTTGGGGTTTTCTTTGGTTGTTGTGGCTTTACAAGAGAACAGGTGTGAATTAATGTTTGACTATACTCTTCCCTTGGCTTTTTATTATGGTTTCTAGTTGCCCATGTAGGTGGAGAAACTTATTTTAACATCATTACTGAACATGAAACAAGGATGGGATAAATGGGTTTTGGTTTGGTGTGAGTTGTGACTTAGACATGGTGTGGTTTTTGTTCATTAGGTCGGCTGGAGAAAAACCTAATCTTGGGAGAGATCTTGTTACATATATATATACTTGTAGTTTTGTGTTTCTTATTCGCACCCCACCCAAGTTTAGCACTTAGTGCCTAACACCCCCATTTCATGGGGGAAGGAAATTTTCCCAACGCTTCTATTAATGGCTGGTTATTATCTCCTTTCTGCTCCCTTTCCCGGATAGCCCAAGTATCTTCGGGCAGGCTATGATGGCCTGAAGTCCATTATTAGCCTATGAACCTTCGGGTAGGGTTGTGTGGTGGTCGACCCAGGCGTGTGCGGGTAGGTGGTTTTCCTAATTGTCTTCGGGATGAGGCACAAGTGTCTTTGGGCGTGGCAGTGGATCTTCTAGCCCAGGTGTCTTCGGGCGTGGTGGTGGTTGTTCTGGCCTAGATGATTGCGGGCATGGTTATATGTGACAGTCATGGCCCAGGTGTGTGCAGGCGGGGTTCGGGAGTGGGACTGCATGAGGATATGGCCCAGGTGTGTGCGGGTGGGGTGATGTAGTGTGACTATGGTGAGAATGGCAGGATTGGTTTGATGCATAGGATGTCTTAAATAACCAGTTGGAAAGTGGGGCGGGGTACCCAAACATCGATGTTATATTACTATACATTAATTGACTTGTGTTATTTGGGGAGTGTGCCTTGGTGAGGCTTGGGTGGATAGTTTACCATGTTAGGTGTTTGGTTTACTCTTTTTCTCACGGGACATTAGTACGTTCCCCCACATGTTCTTGAGAGTCTTTGGTTTTCCCTACTATGTATACTTGTATACTCACCCTACGTATATAAAACTACTTTCCGGTTTCTAGGAGGACTTCGGGGATTGTGCGGGACCATACTAGCTTGGACCTTTGGGGGAGTTGCAGTTGATTTTTTTCTTTCTTTGGTACTTTACCCTTGTAGTCACTTCGTAATTTGTAGTATTTACTTTTGGAACATGCATATGAAAATGGTTGTTTTGGATTTTCTTGCACTTCTAGTTTTGGTGTTGTGAGATTTACCATCTTATCTCCCGATCCTAATAAAACAAGGATAATGCCTTCCATTTAGTGTGTGATTCTATACCCTTGGTGATAGTCTCCACTTCAGGACCTATTGAAGGCGGGTTTCGGGGGTCATTATCTCTTCTTCAACTTAACATAGGAAAGGCCTGACAATCTGCTGACCCTTCCTTCCTTTTTGTGATGGTGTGTAGTGACATAAGTTATGCTGAAACTCAACTCTGTATCCGGAGTATGCTGAAGACTTCTCCAAAACATTGAGGTAAACCTTGGATCCCGATCAGATATAATGGAAAGTGGTAATCCATGAAATCTTACCAATTCCTTTACATATATCCTGGCAATATGATCAAGAGAGAAATCCTCTCTAATAGTAATGAAGTGTGGCGACATTGTAAGAAGATCAACTATGACCCAGATAGCATTATTTTCATTGTATGTTTTAGGAAGTCCGATGACAAAGTCCATAGTGATGTTTTCCCATTTCCATTCGGGTATGGGTAATGGTTGAAACATCCCCTTAGACATCTGTCTCTCAGCTTTAACTTTCTGACAAACCAAGCATCGAGAGACATATTCAGCAACATCTCTTTTCATTCCATCCCACTAGAAGTACTCTTTCATTTCTTTATACATCTTCTTTCTTCTAGGATGAATAGAGAATGAAGAACTATGAACATCATCCAGCAGCTCCATCATTAATTCTGGGATGCGAGGAACACAAACCCGATTCCTGAACCTTATTATTTCATAACAATCAAAGGGAAATTCGTGAATATATCTCACCTTATTTTGTAACTGTACATCTTCTTTCTGTGCCTCTTTAATCTTCACATGTATAGATGGTTGAACATTCATTTGAGAAAGATAAGATTTTCCCCTTCCTTTATAATTCCAAGATCCATCCTTTGTAAATCCTTAAATATTGGATCTTTTGTGATCCTCATCATGGATAAGCTATCATGGTCTTTCCGACTTAATGCATCTCCCACCTTGTTTTCTTTCCAAGGGTGATAATGAATTGAGCAGTTGTAATCCTTAATCAGCTCCAGCCATCTTCTTTGGAACATATTTAGCTCCTTTTTGTGAAAATATACTTTAAAATTTTATGATCAGTATAAATATCAAACCTTTCACAATAAAGATAATGCCTCCAAATCTATAATTAAAATATTACCGCAGCTAACTCCAAATCATGAGTTGGGTAATTTTTCTCATGGATTTTCAACTGTCATGAGGCATAATCTATCACAATATCGTTTTTCATGAGAACACACCCCAATCTATTCCTGGATGTATTACTATAAATCACAAACCTTTCTCCACTACAAGGAAGTGTTAGGACTGGTGCACTTGATAACCTTCTTTTTAACTTCTTGAAATTCTCTTCACATTCCTCTATATAAACACACTAAACTACTTTTTGAGTCAACCTGGTGAGTGGATTAGATAATCGTGAAAAATCAATCACAAAACGTCTATAATATCCATCCAAACCCAGAAAACTTCAGATCTCAGTTACTGTTGTTGGTCTCAACCATCTTTCGATAACTTCTGTTTTTTCTAGATCCACAGATATCCCCTCTTTTGAGATTATGTGACCCAAAAAATGAAACTTTTTTAAGCCAAAATTCACACTTGGTAAATTTGGCATAAAGCTTCTCCTTTCTCAGGGTCTTCAATATAATTCTCATGGGATCTTCATGTTCTTCCATACTCTTTGAATAGACAAGAATATAGTCTATAAAGACTACCAAAAACTGATCAACATAGTCTCTAAAGACTTTATTCATTAGATCAATGAAGATAGCAGGGGCATTAGTAATACCAAATGGAATCACTATAAATTCATAGTGTCCATACCTTGTACGAAAAGTCGTCTTTGGTATACCCTCCCTTTTGACCCTCAATTGATGATACATAGAATGAAGATCAATCATGGAAAATTATTGAGCTCCGCGTAGTTCGTCAAATAAGTAATCAATGCATGGGAGAGAATATTTGTTCTTGATAGTGATCTTGTTAAGTTCTCAATAATCAATGCAGAGTCTCATTGATCCATATTTCTTCGTAACAAACAGAACATTTGCTCTCCAAGGTGACACACTTGGGAATATGAATCCCTTATCACGATTATCTTGGAGTTTCTTCTTCAATTCCTGAAACTCAATTGGTTCCATTCTATAAGGTGTCATTGAAATAGGCAAAGTACCCGGTATGAGTTCTATTGAAAACTCAACTTCAAGATTTGGTGGAAGACCTGGAAATTCCTCTTGAAAGACATCATCAAACTCTCGTACAATGGGCATATTCTTAATCGTGAGTTTCTCTCCAACCATTTGAGATAAATAACCATCATTTAGTGGAATCAAGTCACATAAGATGGAAGAAATTTCCACCAAAAGGTTATGTTCATCCTTGCATCGATAGATGATCATATATTGATCTGGAATATGAAATGTGACATCCCTTATTTGGAAATTGATATGATATCCATATAAAGAAAGCCAATCCATGCCAAGAATCACATCAAATTCCACTGTAGGAAGGATCAATAGATTTTCATGAAGCCCTTTCGAACAAACATCAATCGGAGAAGAATTATAAACTTTTGATGCGACTGTTGTTCCATTAGGGGTTGTCACAGCAAACTCATCATCTAATTGTTAAGGAAATACGGCAATACCCTTAGAAAATTATTCAGAAATAATAGAGTGGGTGGATCCATAATCAAATAAAACATTTCTACTTTAGATTGGATGGTAAGTGTACCTTTCACCACTTCGTTATCGTATTCCACATCGCTGATAGAAATTGCATATGAATTTCCTTTGTATTTAGACTTAAGAGTTTTTTTACATCGATCATCATCAACAACCCTGGGATTAGGTCATTGATTAGCATAATGCCCTATTTTCTTGCACTTGTAACATTGAAGTGTAGGAGGTGCACTCTGTGAAGCCTTTTCTTTGTTCGCATCACTAGACATCTTTTTCCCATCATTGCAGCATTCAAATGCCCGATGAACTTCTTTTCCACATTTGAAACATTTACATGTCCCTTTAAGACAACTCCCTCCATATTTCTTTCCACACTTTGAGCATAAGAGAAAACTCATCTTCTTTTCATGTTTCTCTTTAGATTTTCCACTGAATTCGATTTTCCTTTTCTTATCAAATGCATTTGACTGATGGGTTACTCCAATCTCCATCTCAACCTTCAGAGCACATCGAACAATTTCCTCGTAGATATTGAAGCCCTTATGGAAAACACCCTTCGAAGACTTGGTTTTAAGACACTAATGAATCGATCGATCTTACTCTGAGGTTAGATAATAATCCCCAAAGCATACCTTGCAAGTCTTGTAAAATTTGCTTCGTAGGTACCAACATATTCATCCTCCTTTTGCTTTAGTTCAAGAAACACCTTCTCCATCTTTGTTCGAAGAATATGAGGGAAGTACTTATTGAAAAATATGTTCTTGAACTCGTCCCATTCCATCAACTCAATTTCATCTCTTGGCCTCCTATTCATGATAAGATTTCACCATTGATCAGCTTCACCATCCAAACGATATACTAATAAGATGACTTTATCATGTTCAGAACATTGAAGAACAAAAAATATATTTTCAGTGGTATTGATCCATTAATCAGCCACTAATGGATCAGTAGACCCACTAAATGAATGTGGACGCTGCCTCATAAAGGATTCAACAGAATGTTGCTCCTTCCTTTGATCGTTTGGAAGTCCGGTATGATTTATAGCTTGAGAAAGTTGTGTGAGCATGGCTATAAGATTTTTCATTCCAACTCCCATAAGGTTTTGTTTCTCATGGGGACAATCATTGCATTTCCTGTCACATTCTGCATTAACACGATTCCATCGTGTTCCAGCCATTGACTAAAACCAAGAAGAAATGTGTGAGGAACACTAATTATAATAGGAAAACCACATCATCATGAATAGAATTTCACCCTTAAAGTCTTATCATAGGTTGTTCGTGGCAATTTCTAAAACACTAAGATTGTGTTCTATGCTTAGATATATCCTTAGGGTTCTTACTAAGGCTTTCACATCCTAGTTTACAAAGGTTGATTATACCTTTCCTCTAATACCAACTATAACGACCCATACATTACATATATTGTTATTACTTCAAAATTTAAGCACACTTATTAAAATATATAACAAAACCACAGTAGGACCATATATGTATAGTGTCTTTAAAAACTGGGAAACATAAACTATTGGTTTATAAAGAATCTACATTGTCTCTCATTTATTTCATCATATCTAGAATACCTTTTTGGCATATCCTACTTAATACCATTCTTCCTGACCAGTGGAAAAGAAAACATACAAAAGGGTGTGCTCAAATGCTCATTAAGGGTAAAGAAAAGAAATATCAATCAGATCATATTCATAAGAACATAACATTATGGAAATATTAACCTACAAAAGTGATCATAATTTCATAACATGGGATAAATCATAGTAGGGAAATGTAATCATAAAATAAAACATTGTGGAATACCCACATAATCTTAGAGCATCATTTCCTAGTAGTCAAGACTCACTGCCAAGACTATCTTAGCAGATAAAGTCCATTTCTGAATCGTGTTCTCTCCTTGTTTCAGTCCTGTATCACTGAACCAGTTTATCTTTTCATCCCAGTCATGTCTATCTAATGAGATATAAATCTTTACCCAATTCCTTGGAGGGAGATATAGGTCCCACCCATGTAATAATGAAACCATTCTTCTGTGTTCCACAAAATCATAAATCATAGCATAACCCATGTAATAAAAATGGGATTCTTAAACATCATGCCATCATAACATAATCCATATAAAATAAAAGGACATCATAAAAATAATTCCATCATAACATAAATAAATCAATGCAAAAATAGGTATAGAAACAGAACCCCATATTATCATAGATGGAAAATAATTTTGATAAAACACTTGAACTCCATTCCTGAGGAAAATATCCATTCTACTTCAAAAAAAATTTCCTTTCTTAACATGTCATACAATTTTAAACTAGAAGAATTTTATTAAAAATAAAAATGAAAACGTGTAAAGGAAACTTCATGGAAATAATGTTCTAAAAGTCCATTCAGACCATATAAGTTAAAAAAACATTCTTCTCGTACTTTGGTCGAAAAAGTCAAAAAGTACCTCGTACTAAAAACGACAAAAGATTCCTTTCATATCATTTACTAAAAACTCACCAACAATTAATATTAGATTTAAACAATTATATGAGGATAGAAATGATATTACATATTGAGGAAACATGGATGTGTATTATAAATACAACCCAGTAAATACCAACGTATAAACAATCTCAGATAAAAATGAGATTGTGAGATTTTCCCTTACCTTAGGTCCGATTTGCTTCGTACAAGTCCGAACCTACTGTATAATGGTTTAAATAATGTTATTGACCTATTACCGAATTGTACGCATTGTTATGATATCATATATGGTCATATTCTTAGCATCTTATTAGTAATATTTCATTGTTACTTGTTATTCGGGTGTTTATTGCTTTTTATTCTTATGCGTGTTTTGTAGAATAAATTCTTATTCTTATTTTTAGGTTATAGATACCTCATTTCCAGAATGGTATTAGTGTAATATATAACATATTTATTCATTAAATTCATTTATATAATCATTATTCAATAAAGATCATGTAGAACGAGTCACATCACATCGTGGATACGGTAGGCCGTACGTACGAACGAGCGATGATATCGTTCCCATGAACGCGGAATTTCATTGAAGGGTTCGTATACTATTTAAGAATCAATATCAATTTACAATAATCATATATAGTTATTCTTTACACCATTATAACCATCCATGTAAGGTGGTGGTGGAAAACAGATTACACCACGGCGTGGAGACGGTATTCCGTACGTATGCACGTGCGGTGATTTCATTTTCCGTAGGATGGATAGAAGTTGAAATAGGGTTGTTTCATATTTATAATAACATATCAGTATATGATTGATACTGATGTTATTACTTCATAATAAAACAACTAAATAAGAGGATGTAGAAGCATAAATAATGTTGAAAGAATCAGTAACTAACATTACCTCTTCTTTGAAGCGTCTCTTCTTAACCTCTTCTTAGGGCACTAAAGTTGGTCTTTGAAGAAGAAAAGGACATCTAGTATGTTTCTAGGGAAGTGGATAAGATAAATTGGCAGGGGTTGGCTGAGCTTGAAAGCTCACTGTGGTGTGAGTAGGAGAGGGAGGAGGTTCCCTTTTATAAAGGAGGAGAGGGGCACCTTTGGAAAAACTAAAAATATTATTTTATAATAAAGTAATATTCGGTTTTTCATAGCTCCAAATTGATTTATATTGAAACTAATGTGGGTATGGGTATAAATCCTCTCAACCAATATATTTTAGACAAGTTTATGTTACTATTTTATCCTTATCATTTATATTTAACTCTAAGTTAAATAATTTAACTTTTACCGTGTCTTCATGTTTACTTACACTATATGTTTCATAAACTTACTATAACAAGCCAAACGAACTCCAAGTGGTTCATTATTAATATATATAACCTTTTCTAAGTCAATTTTCTAACCCTTAGATTTTTAGGAATAAAATAACAATTAATAATATAATATTTGTTTAAAGAACTATTTTATGTCAATTTTGACAATATTTGGTAATTGATTTTTGTGAAAATCATAACAGAATGATTAGTTTAGAAAAAACTAATTAAATAAATACTAATAAGTCATATTAAACTATAAAATTAGTGTAATGAATTAAAGGTCTCAAATTACATTTATTTGGATATTTATAATATCAATTATGTTAATATTTCCTTAACAAGGTAATTACTGCATCATCATTGTGTCGTAAATAAACTAAATTATTTAAAGTCTAACAATTATAAATAAAATAACATTATATAGGAAATATTTTTATATTTCTAATGAATATTTATAGTCAAATTTAACTTATTTATAACCCTATATTAATAATGTTTTAATAATTAAACTTTTATTTTAACTATTTTAATTCTTCTTTAAATAAAATAATAATAAGTGTCCTAATCTAATCCAAATTTATCTAAATGGTCATATTTTATTCCTAAGGTTGTTTGGGTCGAATTAAACTTATACAATAGAATTAGGACATGTGTTAGGGTAATAATAATATCATTTCTACCCTTAATTACCCTATTTACTTTTAACCATGGTAAATAAAAGTAAAAAGTTACTATTCACCAAAAAAATCATCTCATTGAACAAAATTTTACATACAGACATCAACTGTGTCTCTTGGATTTCTGAAATTCCATTCATAGAAGCGGTAAAATTATGTTTTATGTAAATTTCCAAATTCTCCTTGGAGGTGGGTGAAAGACGGTGAAAAGTTCAATACATTTTTTATATATCTAAAATTATTATAAAATGACTGCAATGAAATTCCATTCACAGAAGTGGTAAAATTATGTTTTATGTAAATTTCCAAATTCTATTAGGAGGTGGGTGAAAGACGGTGAAAAGTTGAATACATTTTTTATATATCTAAAATTATTATAAAATGACTACAATGAATTACATTGAACTTATATAGGTATTATGTGTCAATTTTAATCTAAAATATATTTAAATAAAATAAATAATTATTTAAACAAAAAGTCGGTTTTTAAATAGTAGCCTAGTGTTTTCACTTTTCATCAAAAATTGAATGTTTTCAGAAAAATACCAAAAATTCACCCTAGGATAATTTTGATATTCCGAATCCAGAAATGAAGCCCTTATTGAAAGATAAAATTTTTTAAATTTCAAAAATATGGTTTTAATATTCATAATGGTGACATTTAATAATATTTTAATAGCATATCGTTGTTTAGCGAAACTCGGTACTCCGTACAATGCAAGCTATCGAGGAAGGCCGCGATTGCGTGTAAATCAAGCCAAGCTAGTGCTGTGTGTAGTGAAATATTCCTTTGGTGAGGTATATAACATAAAAAAAATACTTCTCATAAGAATCACGGGTGTTACAATTTTGACCATGGGTAATGAAGATTTTATTTTCTCTATGTCAAGAATGTCAAAAGAATATCATATGTGAATGTCTAGGAGGAATAAGAACATGTTTTCACTATGGAAAAGAAGAAAATAGTGAGTAACAACAATATAAAAACGAATCATTCATTTAAATAAATTGATGGGAATAATAGCCACCCTAATTCTTCATCGAAGGTGAAATGTTTTATGTTTGAAATGAATGGTTATTATGAAATTCGATGTCTTTTTGTGGAATTCACCTGAAGTGAATTGGAAAGGGGGTACAAGTTATTTTTATATTGCTACTGATGAGGAGTGTATAGAGGAAATTTTTAAGGAAATAGGTATTATGTAATAGGATGGGTTATCCATCTTATGACATGGGGAAAAAGTGGAATAAAAAAAGTTCTTATGTATTTGGATTCATTAATTTGGTAGTATTAATGGTGAAATGTGCCAGAATTGTTTAGTTTATGTTTTTCTACAAGGATTTATGAGATTATTTTGAATGATTATTAAGGACTCGAAAAGTGATTTAATGACAATGTGATATTTTGATAATGGGAAGATAAACCTTAATATAATCTTTATGTGAATATAATGTTTTTTAATAATGATATGTGGGATAGGAATAATTCAATTGGAAGGTACTAGTTACATTGGAACTATTTATAGACTTGTTGTTAGGAAGTTTATGCAACCATATTTTAAGTTTAAATAATTTTTTGGATGTAGGGAATATATAAAATCTAATTTGGAATAAGGGATCATTCATGATTTAAATAAGGGTGTATGGTAATTAAGGTCATTACATTGTTTCAGGAGAATAATTGATGAAGTAATTCACATGTTTGGAAAGTGAAAACCCATAGCTTCTTGGAGATTTTTTTGTAATAAATGTTGATAAAATTTCATGAATTTATTTATAATGTTTTGGATTATCTTATTTTAGACGGTTTATAAGTTTTCTTATTCATGAAAAGATTAATTTGAACATTAGAGTAATTATTTATATATTGATATTGTATTAAAAATCATGGATAAAATTGTTATGTAGTGATTGCCCTTATTTCATTTATTTCTATCATATTTATTTGAAAATTTATATTTCTGTGGTTTTATAAAAGGAAATAATGTATGTTGCGGGTCAACCAATCCAGTCCAGAAAGAAATCAGGTTTTGAACCAATTACTGATGGATGATAAGGGATTCATGACTACCACTAACCTATGTCATGTCCTGGTTAATGTGTAAATATTATTCATGAATAAATATTTATGATGAACCAATAGTCTAACTTTTTTATATTTTGTGATTAATGTTTTATCCATATTGAGTTTTAGGGATAGTTAAAAATAAATAGTTATAATTTCCATTCTTTTATAGGCCCAATGATTCTCTAAAACTGTATTTAGTGATTCTAGAATCAAAGTTAATTTTTGTACATCAATTTCATTAAGTAACAGATGAATTAGAAATAGATAAAATAACAAAAAAATAGTGAAATATTATTTATATAAACATATAAAGTAATTATATTTATTTATATTCATTTTAATTTATTAATTATTGAAATATACGATAATTATAAAAAATGTGTCGTTCGAATACTTTAATTTTTGTTGAACTGATGGCTTCTTAAATCAACAATGATTTATGACTTTGATTCCATCATCTTTTCTTGGATTATTCACATGGTTGTGATTGATGTACTCAATAACTCCCTATAAATATTTACTCTTTTCCTATATGTCCAATCTTTACCTCCAACCTATGTTCTCTAATGTGGAAACCTAGTTTTATGTTACTTTTTGTAGAAGTTATGGTTCAAAATATTGTTTTTTAAGGGATGATTTTTTATTCATTTTTATGATATATGTTTCTAAAAAAATTCCATTTAATAATCTATTGATAATACATGTGAATTTAGAGGGATAAATTAATTTTAAAAATTTTAGAATTTAACCACTCAGGATTTTTTGAAATGTTTTTTCGAATTAATTTTATCTTTTCGATATATTTCATTTCACAAAACACTAAAACTATTTTATTTTTTCAGTGAACAATGTGTGTAATGTGTTATATATAAAAAAAATTAAATCATGCACTACATCCAACAAAATATTTAGCTCTCTCTACATGGAAAACCAAGGATATCTTGCATTACACTTAACGATGACTTTCCCTAAAAGTTTGTGTAACACGCAATAACGAATTTAATTGAAACATGTTATATTATTAGTTAATATAATAAGATAAAACCATTATTTCATATTATATTTTTTTAATATTATAAACTTACTTCTAAAAATATATGTTTTACTCAAATATAATATGAATTCATTGGTTACCAATTAATTAAAAATGAAAATATGAGAAACAATTGAATATAAAGGATATTTTTTATTTTAATTATCCCAAAGGTGTTTGTTTATAATAAATTAAATTAATTAAAATTTTTTAGTGATATTACGTTAATATATATTTTATGTATTAAATAAAATATTATTGGTATCCATTCAATAGTTTTGTATGGAATAAGATAAGAACAACCCCAATTTTTTGCTAAAAATATTTATTTTTATAAAGGGGGTTTTATTGCCTTTTATTTGAGAACCCATATTAAAAAAATTAGAAATTTTATAGATAAAATATTCCAATGTAAACTACATATTCGAATTAAAAACATAAATATTATTTATGGAAAATTTTTTGGTATTTTTCTATATGATTTCATTTATTAAAGAATATTTAAAAATATTGACTTTTATTTCAAAACTGCTTTTCATATAATTTATTTATAATGATAAATTATATTTTTAATTTATTTTAATGTTTAATTGGAGAAATTTATTATAATTTTATCCAATTTAGGTAATTTAAATAAATTTGACAATGAAATTTCTTATAAAACCTAAAAAACATTTGAATATATTTTCATTAAAAACCTGCTTTGTTGTCCCATTTGCAGAGTTAAATTTAAATTAATTTATAACACTTCTATTATTTGAATATTAAAAAAGTTATTCCATATTTTAAATAACTATTATTTAATTTTCTAATAATAATAACTTATTTTTTGACGAAAATGAGTAGTGAATATAATTAAAATTAATTACAAGCCTGCTAGTACCTGGTGATCCGCCTTCACCTGCAGGCAGGTGAGGTATCGAGAAACGAACTCTGCCACAACCTTCTTCATACCCGGCCACCAGTGCTGTCGTCTGAGATCCTTGTATTTTTTTGCCAATCCTTGATGTACCTCTAAAGTGGAAGTGTGAATCTCTCTCAGCACATCCTCCAGTAAAGCAACTTGTACCATGGTACGTCCTCTGAAAAAAAACGTCGTGCTCTCCTCCTACAGGGAATCCATCAGGTGCCTATCCTGAGGATATATGCTAATGTCACGTCTCACAGTCAGCATCCCCACACTGTGCCTCTCTGATCCGCTGTAGTAGAAAAGGAGTGACTGTGAGTGACTGAAGAAAGGCTGCACCATCTCTATCCACGAAGGATATCGGCAAAGCGGCTAGCTGCTTCGTCGCCTCCCCGAGTAGCTGAATTCCCGTCCTCCTACTATGATCATCGGCTACTACGTTCCCCTTTCCAGGAGTATAGACTATATCAAAGTCATAGTCCTGGAGAAACTCGATCCATCGCCGCTGTCTCAGATTCAGGTCCTTCTGCGAGAGGATGTACCTGAGACTCTGGTGGTCAGAGTAGACTGTAAAGCACTCACCCATCAGTTAGTGTTGCCACATCTTTAGAGCGAAGACCACTCCTACTAACTCCAAGCCAAGGGTAGCATAGTTCTGCTCATGCTACCTCAACTGACGAGATCCATTGGCGTTCATGGCCCGCTCCTTCATCAGGACACATCCGAGTCTGGTCCCTGATGCATCGCAGTAGGCTACATACCCTACTCCCTGCTCTGGTAGCCTCAAGATAGGTACGCTGGTCAATCTCTGTCTCATCTCTTGGAAGCTCTACTGACATTTTTCTGACCACACGAAGGGTTTCCCCTTCTTCATCAAAGCTGAGAGTGGTTCCGCAACTCTGGAAAAGTTAGGTACAAATCTTCTGTAGTACCCAGCTAATTCTAAGAAACTTTTCACCTCCGTCACGCTCCTGGGTGGATCCCAAGCTAGCACTGCCTCGATCTTCGCAGGATCCACCACAACTCCCACCTCAGAGATGACGTTTCCCAAGAAATGGACCTCACGTAACCAGAACTGACACTTCGAGAGCTTTCCATAATGTTGGTTCTCTCTAAGTGTGTCTAGTACAACCCGCAAGTGGTAGGCATGCTCCTCCTCAGTGGTTGAGTATATCAATATGTCGTCGAAGAAGACCATGACAAATCGATCGAGGTATGGATGAAATATCCTGTTCATGAGACCCATGAACACTGCTAGAGTGTTGGTTACGCCGAAAGGCATAACCAGGAACTCATAGTGGCCATACCGACATCTGAAGGCCGTCTTCTGAACGTCCTCGACTCGAACTCTGAGATGATGATAGCCTGACCTGAGGTATATCTTCGAGAACCACCGTTCTCCCTTGAGATAATGGAAGAGTTCATCAACCCTTGGTAGCAGATACTTGTTCTTCACGATCACTTGGTTCAGGCGACGATAGTCGACACACAGTCGCAAGCTCCCGTCCGCCTTCTTGGCGAACAATATCGGGGATGCCCAGGTTGAAACACTGGGTCAGATGAATCCCTTTTCCTGAAAGTCCTCTAACTGTACTCATAGCTCTCGAAGCTCAGCGTGGGCCATCCGATATTCTGGAGTGGATATCTGGCTATCCTGGGGTACAGGTCAATATAAAAGTCTACCTCTCTGCAAGGAGGTAGTCCTGGAACGTCGTTAGGAAAAACGTCTGCATACTGATCCACCACTATAGGAAAACTAGGAATCCTCACGTCAACTGATCCTAGGATGAGGCTAGCCAAATGATGAGTGATGGGTTGTCTTCTCCTCTGTGTGAGTCCATCTTGTGCTGCAAAGGCTCCCTTCTCATCGGTGAAGGTGAAACTGCTCCCATCGGTGTGTACACACTGCACCTTGCGCCTAATACAATCAATCTGAGCATGGATTGTAAATAACCAATCCATGCCCAAGATGACTTCTTAAGGCCTCGACGCCACAACAAGAAGATCCCAGCCGAAGCACTCTCCTCTTAGAGTAAGCTCACACTGCCGGCACTAGTGAGTAATCATCGAGTCTGCTCCCGTAGGAGTCTCTAGCTGTAAGGATCGAGCCAACGGCTCCGTCGGAATCTCCGAGTTCCGAACAAGGGTAGCGGAAATAAAATAATGACTCACTATTGTGTCTATAAGAACTACAAAAAGGGTGGAGTAGACACATATAGTACCTTGAATCATCGCTGGCGCGCCGTGGTCGTAGGCCGCTGCTGCCTGAAGTTGAGCATGTTTCTTCCCGCCAGCTCCCTATGGTCGGGGTGGACCTCTAGGTGGGGGTGGTGGTAAAGATTCAAAGCGTCGCCCACCACCTGCTACTCGGCCAGCTCCCCTGCCTCATCCGCCTTCTCTCGGTGGACCGCCATGGTCGACCCTCTACCTCTCCCTGGGTGGCCCCTCATCCGTCTGCTGCTCCTCTGCATGGCGGGTCAGGTAGTCACGAGCCATGTGGCACTGCCCGCCGCATGCGTAGCATTGACTTCTCCTAAGAAGGCTGGCTCTACACCGTGTGACCCGCACCTCTGAGCCAGTGTCCTGAGGTCGTCTGCTTAATGGTCCAGTCTTCCTGGACCCCTGTGACATTCGTCAACTGACAGCTGTAGATGACTCTGCTACGTGCCGCCCTGCGGTAGGTCTCGCTGCTGGCGTAGGCTCAGCAAGAAAGCTCTCTATTATAAGAGATCGCTCCCGTACTCCTTCCTGTGTTGGAATACTGAGGGAGATCATTGATTCCCCGATCTCATGCCTCAGTCCCTGCTCAAAGGTCCGGGCCCAGATTAATGGGTCATGTACCATGTCTATCGAATAGCGCGAGAGATCGGTAAATCTCGTCGAGTACTGGGCGACCGTTATGTTGCCCTGCCACAGCTATAGAAGCTCCTGGATGCGCACCGCACAGAGGGTGGCTGGGACGAACTCCGAGTGAAAGAGGCTCTCAAAGTCCGTCCAGGGGAGAGATGCCTCGTCGTGCACCTAGAGCATCAAGCTCCACCATCTGCCTGCTGCCGTGTGCATGAGGCTCGTTGTGAGGATCACCATGAGGTCAGTTGGTGTCCCTACTAACCTGAAAACTCGCACAAACACCACCACCCAATCCTCGGCTACCTGAGGGTCTGTCTCCCCGCAGAACCTGGGTAGTCTCTGACGGTGAAACTCGTGAAGTGCACTAAGGCGACATGCACTCTCAGCAGCTCGGGCTGGTGGCATCGGTGGCTCGACGGGTAGAGGTACCGCTGGTTCCTCCGCTGTCAAAGGGCCCTGCACCAAGGCCTCATCACTCGGTGGGCTGTCGTCTCGCACAAAGCTCGGAACCGTAGTTGGCTGCCGTCATGGGGCCATCCTGAAAAGAAACAGGTGCGCCATGGTCAAATAGTATACCTGGTGATCTGACACAAAGTAATCACAAAGAAAACTTTTGGAACACACATGCAATTAATGTTTTCGTGCATTGAGTCAGAAATCAGAAGTCATGGTCCTGGTGTACAGATATGTCGGCCGCCGCACCAACACTGGACTCCCTGGACTGATAACCACACTCAATACCATTAACACTATTTCTTCACATAGAAGAAAGATCAGAGTCCTGAGTTCTGCGGTAGAACCGAACTCCTCTGATACCAATTTCTCACGACCTATCCTCAGGACCCATGCCGTGACTACCCAAAGCCCGCCTTCCATAGGCCAGGGGCTGGAGACTATCACCAAAGAGTATATTCTGACAAAAAGGGGAAGTCATTGCCTTTATAAGGTAAACAAACAGCACAGAGTAAGCAAGAAACTTTGTAAAACTGGGTACATTAGTAAGTGCAGAAAGTAAATGGGTCAGAATACAAACCCAAACTGAAAGTAAGGTACAACTGGAAAGAAGTAAAACAACTGAATGTAAAGTAGCAATGTAGAGCCATCCACTGGAAGTTGCACCTGAAGGGTGGGTACAGATAGCCTCCTCAGATCCTCGGGTCCAGCCGTCCGCTCCGTGTACGTCCCGCCCAGTGGTCCACCTCTAGATATCGGCTTGCTCCACAATCCTCAACCACGATCAGCGTTGTCCGTCGTCTGCATCCAACACAATGTAGTGCAGTAATAGCCCATGCATGGGTGAGTATACACTACTCAGTAGGGACCCCGAGACCCCCGAAGGTCTCCCAGAATCCACAAAGGATAATCCACAAAGGAAGGATACATTAACAATGTAACAACCAACACTACTTAGGTATATACCCATACATATACCTAAGTCATCAATTCCCGTTTGGCTCCAACATCTGAGCCCAAGTTCGATCACGTCCACATAGGAGTACAACCCAATCCACACAGGATAACACAAACCAATCCACATAGGAAATCAGGTCAATCATATCGAAGATAATGATTGGAAGTCAAGACTCATATCACACAGGTATACTTCTTTGTAAGGTGATAGAGATGATCCGATATAGCCACCGATTTTTCTAAGCCGGGACCCATGTAGGATACAAATCCAGCTAAGCTATCAGACCCACATAGGATACAGACGAGCTACTCTTCCAGAACCACGTAGGATAGCAAGAACAGAGTCAAACACTGCCAGACCCATGTAGGATATAAGAACAGTAGTCATCGCCGTCGAACCCACGGAGGATTTCAGTACGGACTTCATCGCTGCCGAACCCACGAAGGATTTTAGTGCAGTCTTCATCGCTGTCGAACCCACAGAGGATTTCAGTACGGATTCATCGCTTCCAAACCCACGGAGGATTTCAGTGCAGTCCTCATCGCCGTCGAACCCACGGAGGATTTCCGTATAGTCTTCCTCGCTGCCGAACCCACAGAGGATTTCAGTGCCATCTTCATCGCGGCCGAACCCAAAAAGGATTTCAGTGTAGTCGTCATCACTGCCAAACCCATGGATGATTTCAGTGCAGTCATCATCGTCGTCATAATCGCAGCCAACTCTAGGGTTCCCGCACACAGCATGCACGATTCCAGGAGGGTCCGATCCATGAACCAAGGGGTCGATAATTCAACTGAAACATAGTCCGGAGTTGATGTATCTCAATGTTCCGTCTCGACAAGAGGAACTCAACATGACCGACGGCGCGTCAATCGGACGCCCTGTCTGAGAGTTATTGGCTTTTTAGTTCTAGGTGCCCGGTTGGTTTTTAAGTCAAAACCAACCCGACCGCACTCCAATAGAATCCAAACCTCGAGCGGAGAAATCCAAAATTTCTGTCTCACTATGAGAATCCAAAACAGTCGATGACACGTCAATCAGACGTCCGGAGCTCAAGTTATAAGGGTTTCCCCTCCGAGGGCCCGATTGGTTTCATGTTCGAACTAACCCGTCCATACCCATAGTTCTTCGAATCCTTGAGTGTAATATACCTAAACGACCGTCTCGATCCAAGGATCGCAGCACAACTGACGGTGCGTCGATCGGAGGTCTGTAGCCCACGATATGGGCAAACGAAAAAACCTGTCCGGTTTTAGTGGGTTTTGGGCCTGGACCGACCCAGCCCGAGACCCCCCTGGGTCGGCCCGAACTGAGTCCGGGTCCGGCCCATCCGGTGCGGCTCGGCCCTATCGGCGCGGCCCGGCCCGGTGCGGCCGGTCCGGCTTGGGTGGCCGGTTGGCCTAGCACGGGCGCGGCCCGGTGTGGCCAGCTCGGCGCTGGCCGAGCCGAGCGGGAAGTGCGAGGGGCTGCCCTCCCTTGATTTAAACCGCGACCCCACGTGGGGCCGCTGCTTTTCCATCCGGGGGATACGACCCCCTGTCTTCCTTCCAAAACTGTTGGCCCGATCCGGCCGGCCGGTGCTGTCGCCGTGGGACCCCGTTGTCCCGCCCCTCCAAGGTGTCAGCGGCCGGCAGTTCCGGCCGCCCCGCCTTGCACCGCCGCGCCATTGAGCCGCGACCATGTATGATCAGCACGGCGCGACGACGCCGCACCCATCTGCCATGACCCTGATCTGGCCACGGCCTCTTCGTGGTTCTCCGGCGTGGTGTGATGGCGTCGCGACTTTGTTCGGCCTCAACGGCACGGCGCGACGACGACGCGCTTCTTCTTTGTTTCCACGCGGTGTCGTTGCACCGCGCTGCCTTTAATCGTGCCGTGAAAAACACAACATCAATGGGGGAGGAGGGTTGACCGTGTTTGTGCGGTCCGACCTCATCCCGTTAATCCGATATCAAGCGGCTAAAGAGAAAATAGATGTTTGGATGGAAAAGAATATTTGTGAATTAAATCAAACCCCCTACCTCGATGAAGTCGTCGTACGAGGTTTGTCGCGGGAAAGGGACATCGTGGAATACGGCGTCACGAAAGGAGGATCATCGGCGTCGCGGTACATGGCATCGCGGTACACAACATCGTGGTATATGGTGTTGCAGAGAAGATGACCTTCAGCGTCGCGGTACATGGCGTCGCGTCGTCGATCTCCGAGGAATCAGCGTTATTCGTCATCCTTCGTCAGAGGTCGGTGTTCTTCGTCGGTGACGGTGTGTTCTTCGCATTCTTCAACGAGGAAGATGAAGATTCCCAGGCTTGAGAAATTCCTCTCCAACCATCTCGCACAACGAAATAACCCTTAAAGAAATAAGACTTTGACTTATTTAATTAACACACACATGCCATCATTCAATTCGAAATTCAAAATGAATTCAAGAATTTATTACATTGAATAACTTAATTCAATTCATTAATTAAGAGAGTTGACTTGGTATTGAAAAGGGGTGCGGGTGAGTTACATATTAAATGCACGAGAGGGAGGTTAAAAGGGATTTGAAGGGGTGGGTCTCGTGTGGGCCCCACATCACTAATATCCTACCTAGTGGAGTTAGGATATTAGTGGGTCCCCCTCCAACCACCAAGCATAGGTTTAAACTACCTAGAATAGAAATAAAATTGTACCACAATATTTTATTTCATTCTTTAGTTAACCCATTTTTTAATAACCTCACCCGAGCAACGCAACTCCGGAAAATGTGTTCCTAAGAAATTACCGGCCCTGCAATTCCATCGGTGCGCTCAGATTTCGATTCTGAGCACCGGTTCAAAAGTTAAGAAAACCCACTCATTTGTTTACTGAACGTACCCGAGCTAAACCTCAGAAATTGATTCCGGGCACACCAGGCCTCGGAATCAGGTGCCGTCAGAAAATGCGTTCTTGTAGAATCCCTAAGAAAATTAAGAAAAAATTACCCTTGAATTTTACGAGTCTTTACATTTGAGGAGTTCATTTTACTTGGAATATGAAAAAATAAAATTAATTAATTTCCTTGAATTTAATAATGATATTTTAATAATTTTGTTTCTCTTTGATCAACATCTGATTCCATATCATACCTTAATCCATGAACTGACTATTCAAGATGAATTTTACATGCATGGAGAATTAAAATTATCTTTTAACAGATCATTAGACCCATAAAATATTTAATGGAAATTCAACTTGTTTCAAGATATTTACCTAATCCAACAAAGATAGACCATGTTTTCCAACACAGAAACATATTAATATGGTGAAATAATACATTAATCTATAAATCCTCATCAATATCTCCAGAAATTAAAGTATAGTCATTCCAAAAATAGTTAATCATAATTATCCTTCAAGCCATGTTTGAAAAAATTATAAAAAAATTTAAAACAAATTATCAATTATTTTATTCTAAGAACAACGTCAAAATTTATTCCCAATCATCATAAAGTATACCTTAATGTCACATTCAAGAAACAAGAATAAATTAATCATATATTTTCATAAAAATGACCAACATGAATCACCATAAAACCATAATGAAAACTAATATTATTCAAAAAATAAACTCTATCCCTATTCCTCAAAAATATCACATCCTCTCCAATATATTGGATAAATAAAAAATTACAATAAACTTCATCAATGATACCATAAATAACTTTTTCCTAAAATCACTAACAAATCTCAAGGATATAAATACTATCCAATTTACAATATCAATAACAATGATCAAATTATACTAACTAAACAGTAAGATCTAAAATTCATGAAAATATTAAGGTTTATCTTTCCTTCAATTATGTTTTATCGAAAAATACCACCTTACTACTAAATAGGTTTTCTTGGTTATCAATACCATTTGATATATTATTTAATTCAGTAATGAAAACATTCTCAAGAAGAATCATCATATGGATCATGATTCATAAAAATAGAATAAATTAATAAATCAAATTTGGAACATAATTCTAGATTCCCAATAAAAATTACTTCTATCATTCAAATTACTTCTTAATCCATTAGCCATGACACATAATCTTATTCATTAATACATCAACTATAGAATATGATATATTAATCATGTATTAAGATTCATCAACATTAATTTAATTTTTTTTATTTATAACATAACAAATACTATTAAAATAAGTCATAACTTTTATATTTTATTCATTGTATCTTTCTTATTAATAGTAATCCCCTTCTTGTATAAACATGTTGACCCTCTTCTTGAGGAATACCCCTTGGTCATTGATTTTCACATTTCCCATAATATATTCCTTTAAAACATTCAAGTATCAATGATACCATATGAAAACCATTATTTCATCCCCTATGTTAACTATAATTTTTAACTTTTACTGATAAATTACATTCTATATGTACATATTTTGACACCCAAAACATCTTCTCATTCCTTCATGACATTTACATGGTACATTTCCCTTTTTATTAACATGTAGGAGTTTGAATCATATTTCCTCCACCATCTTCGTGAATCATTATTTTTCATTTATATATAATATCCATATACTCAAAAATATTCACATTGATAATAATGTTACATGATATCTATTAAAATATAATCACAAACAGTCACCTTCAATTACCCATTTCATTTGGTTTCTTATGAGGACATTCACTGCTTTGTCTATCGTATTCAATTTTAAGACAATTACATTAGGTTCAATCAATGAAAAACTCAAACTAGCATCATGTGATTCATATTTATCATAGTGTATGATCTTGTAATCATGAAAAATTATTCATAGGATGTTCAAATCATTACAGCATAGTTTTAATCATTTAAAAAATAGGTATAACCTAGGTTATATAAAGTAAATATCAGCTTAAATCCTATATAATAGATTCTAAATAAAATGTGAATTCTCCTATAAATATCCCCATGGACTACCAAACTGTGTGCATATTTAGGTAATATTAAATGTGCACCAGAATGACGGTTATGAAATAATAAAAAACAATTTGGGGTTATTAACCCTAGATGAATTTATGTTAAAACCACATACACTTATTGTATCTATACATGGTATTTTTCTAGGATACCCATAATCCTATCACTACCATAACTATTGACGTTCTCTTACACTTAGTCTTATCAAATGTTTTTTAATTAATTCATTCACATACTATTTTTTGAAAGAAAATGAAAACATGATCTTATAAAGATAACTATGACTTTAAAAATTTATAAATAAATATTAAATATTAATATATGAATATGAATTGAATAATATTATAATTTATTCTTCGAACTATAAAAGAGTAGTGGGTTTGGAAAACTGAACACATAAATAATTTTTATATTAATGATCTATATTATATCCTATTTATTTCTTCAAAATTTTCATCCTTTTTAGACATATCATACATTAAAATATTTCTTCCTTACCTAGGGATGTGGAACATTATAATGGTTGAGTCCATATACATTGTAAGAGTAAACAAAATGTTTTCCTAGATAATGAAAGACTGAATATCCAATGAGGGAGGTGAATTGAGTTATTTAAGGATTATTTAAAATATATAGAACACTTTTTGATGTATGCACTTCCATTTTTCATTCCCAAGTATATGTGCAGTGGAAATGTAAAAAAATTAAGAAAGAATATTAAACACTACATTTTATAGTTTTCGGTTAATAGAAATACCCTAGTCCATTCAACCAATGCTTTACTCCTCAGTTTTGCTGATTTTCAATGAACAACACTTTTTCATAGGGATCCCAGACGAGTACAAGAATAATTCACTTAATAAAAATGTCCAAGACAATTCAACCATTATATCCCTTAATGAGATCTATAAATGGTATTATACACTCTTACACTAAGTGAAAAAATGTCGAATAATATACTGGATTTGAGAAATGTTCTCAGAACACAGTTGCTAGTAGCAAAAGATAATACATGAATATTCTTCTTGAGAAAAAAATAAGAATCAATTGTAGATCTCGATGATTTTCTTTGAAATATATGAAATAAATAAGCATAGCACAAGATAAGTTTATTTTCTATACCCACAGATATCTTTTTATTATATATGAAACAACTTTTCATTCTCTTCACCTTCTTTGTTCCACTCACACATAAATTGTTTTTGTTGCAAAGTGTTCCTTATATATGATATTTTGAAATTAAGCATTGGATAATTCTAACCATTGAATTATATATGTAGCAATCATGATAATACAAGATAATAAGAGTATGTATTTGTTCCTCCCAAATATGGAATTACTTATGTGACCACAATGTCAGATATTTTCTCATTCTCCGAATTTTCTAATTCATCGTTTGACATGTGACGTCCAATCATTACATAAATAGATGATATTTTTTACAGAATCAAAATGTATAAAATGACTTCTCAAAATACAATAAATGATTATCATGACATTTTTTTTACTATAATGTCATTATAGGATATCAGTCGAACATATTGATCATAATAAAGTGTATTTTCAATAAGATAAATAATCATGTCTTCATAATATTATCAGTCTCCAATGTATTTTAATATAACTATTCAACATAATATAGGATGATACTAACAAAACATTAAATCTTTATCAAATTCATGTGGATATGAATATTCTTCAAAATAACATAACCCATTCATATATTCATTCCGGTATAGAAGTATTTCTTGATTGACATAGTCGAACATCATAAGATAAAGTCATAGATTTTCATTTTTATTTCTATGTAAAATATTATGTTTCAAAAAAAATTATGAAAAAATTAATGTGTAATAAAATTTCACCGAACACACATCATAAGATGAATACAATCTTAAACAGTTTGAAAACATTTTATAACAAATGTAGTGAACTTATGAATCATCAAAACACATAAAGTGCATTTGTATTGGAATAATATAAACTACACCAATATCCACCTTTTTAATGATCACAATACCCATTAAATGAAAAATAACTATTATTTAAATTTTATTTGTATTTTTTCAAGAGTAATATATATTTCTTTATCTATGGAAATCCTATTCATATTTTTAAATATGATATAATTTTTTAATTGAAGATAAATTTTTTATTTTCTTTTTTTCTTCGCTATTCCTGTAAAAAAAAGTTCTGTAAAAAGGGAAAAAATTTATATTTCCCTCAGATATCAGTTAAAAAACATTATTTTGGCATAAATAATAGTTCAAAATGAGTCATTCAAATATCAAAAATAAATTATTATGATTGAATTGAGATTATGATTCAAAAATATATTCTTGCTGAAATTAAAGACATAACAATTATAAACATCAAATAAATATTATTTGAATGCTAAATCTTTGATATTATTAAAAATTCCAAGACTACATAATAATCTGAATGAAATTATAGAGTAAAATTAAGAAGTTTTTAAAATTCAATAAAAACATTTTCACAATTGAAATGTTTATAAATTCCCAAATATTAGGTAATAAACTTCAAAAATCTCCCAAGGGAAAAGTGTCAACTGTTTTACCGAAAATGGATTTTGGGATATGGTATTTTATAAGAGATTTATTTTTCATGATCTAAAAAAGATAATGGAAGAGGATCATCTCTTTTTGTACCAAAAAATTAACCTAATGTCAGTGAAAATGCTCCATGACTTGTACAGTATTCACAAGAAAACTATACTGATGTTGATTGAATGATGCATGTAGATTTTTGTTTAGTTTCAATGTCAATGTTATATACACAAGTAAATGGTATATTACATAATGATTCATGGAAGAATTTATATGTACCTATTTCAAACCTTTGATGTTCCCTTGGTGGATCCATTGATAGATCTGAAAATTCATTAAGACATTCAGTGGCCTATAGATAACTATTAGAAATTTTGGATCAATGAAGCATCCTCTCATGTATTCAAACAAGTGAAACCATACATACATCCATTATTATGACCAATACATTCATTATATAGTCTATATTATATATAAATAAATTCTGCATCCACTGATATAAATTTATAATAATGTTCCCGATACCTTCATTCTTTTCACAACTAGGGAACATGTAATTCAAATCATCTAACTGATTATATAACACCCACTTGCCATATATAATTTCATTTTCCATATAGGTATATTATCATTTGTAGGAAACTAATAAATCATCGAATTACATTACATCATCATCACACGAGAAACATTTATTGAGGTTTTTTCTCCCATCATGATGATGATCATAATTTTTTCTCACAATTTGAAAAAAGATATTCATAAAGGATCCATCTAACCTTCTATAAAGGGTAATGAAAATAAATATGTTTTTATTAACATTCCAAGAGTTTTTGAGAGATTATGAAATCATTTTACTGATAATAGAGATTAAATCTTGTGTTGATTTATCATTAGCTACAACTGTTTCCTCCATAACAATTGGAATTTATATGACATCATCAAAAACATTTTTCTGGATATTTGGAATACTTAACATTTTAAAAAATCTGAAATAATGTGAATCGAAAAATATAGGGCTGGGGTAAATATATTTATATTTTTCAAAATACTTGACTAAACATCTAAACTATGTTTGATTCTCAGGCCAGGTCATTCTGAAATTTTTTCTAACAAATTTGTATCAACATTCGAATTTCATAAATATCAACTTCGGAATCCATCAGATTATTTAAGTACATAATAGTATATGATAATGTAGATAATTTATTCTTAGGCTGCAGAGACCCCAAACCTGACGTATTTGGACATAAAATTACTTTTGCGTAATACTTAATACATAACAAAATCAACACTCAAGGATCGTAATAGTTTAGTGTATTTGGAAACATAAAACATAATCTTCTAATCATGGTAAAAGTTCTTCAACATATCCCATAAAGATCTTCCCCTTTTGTTTTCTTACTTATAACCTTTCTTTATATCCTGGGGAAAATAAAACATAAAAAGGGTGAGCTCAAATGCAGAGTAAGGGTAAACATGGAGAACATAAAACAATCCATAAACATTTGAATTCAAAGAAAACTTGAACATAAAAACTAAACATCAAAACCTTGAGAAAAGATATAAATCATGGAAGTACGTAATGGATATATCATAAAGGAACATCAATCATGATAAAATATAATGGGAATAAAAATGTAATTGTGTAAAATCATTAATCACATGATATGATTTCCATAGTAGCCAAGGCATGGCTGCGAGGACCATCTTCGTGGAAAAAGTACCTTTCTGAATTGTGTTCACTCCTCGTTCCAGTCATGTAACACTGAACTGGATTAACTTACCCTTCCATCCATGTCTATCTCATGAGATATAAATCTTTACACAATTCTTTTGAGGGAGATAATGGTCCCACCCATCTCATAATGAAATCATTCTTACGTGTGCCACAACATAAACATGAATCATTCATCATAACCCAAAGAATAAAATAGGTTTCATAAACATCATCACATCATAACATAATCCATATAAAACAAATGGATATCATTTCATCATAATAAATGTGAAACCATGTAAATCATAGAGACATTATACTTAAAACATACACATATTAAATAATGTCATCTTAGATGGAAAATGGTTTTGATAAAACACTTGAAATGAATTCTTGAAGAAAATATCCTTTCTTCTTCAAAATCATTTTCTTTTCAAAAAATGCCATGAAATTTTAAAAGAAAATAATTTTTTTGAAAATAGTTATGGATTCTTGTAGAGTAAGATATATGAAAATAAGGTGTTATGAAACCGTAAAAATCCATTCATGCTGTATAAGTTAAAAAAACATTCTCCTCATACTTTTAACGGAAAAGTCAAAAAGTTCCTTGTATGGTAAACAAAAGAAAGATTCCTTTCATAACACAATGTAAAAGTCAAAGAGGGGTAAACATGAATTTAAACATACATTTAAGAATATTAAACACTTTATAGAAAACATTTTTATGGACATGGATGAAAAATATAACCCCAGAAAATACATACGTATAAACAATATCGGATAAGAATGAAATTGGAATAATTATCCCTTATGTCTGATATGCTTCGTATGTATCCGAACCACCTGTATAATGATTTAAATAATGTAATTTACTTATTAAATGATCACATTCATTGTTATGATATCATATAAGGTTCAATTATGACATTATATTACCCGTTATTTTGTAAATTTCATGTTCAAGATGCGTTTTAGGTAAAAAAGTTTCATTTATCGTACCTGTTTTGACATGTTGTTCTTGATATTATTAATTATATCATGATTTAATTTATTACAAAATTCAAAACATGATTTATATATAATATATATTCAGCATATAAATATATATGATAGATTGATAAATGTAATGAAATACACCATTAATGGAGACGGTAGGACGTATATACGCATGAACGCAGTTTTCGTTTCATTATTGAAATAAACGGAATTAAGTAAATGAAACATATATGTACATAAATAAAGTATCATTATTATGTAATATATTTCATGTTTATTTATTATATATATATTATAATAATACTTGAATGGTTAATCATGGAAAATGAATCTCATCGCGTTCGTGGAGACGGTAGTCCGTACGTACGCACGAGCGGTGATATCATTCCCATGATCGTGGAATTTTATTGAAGTGTATGTGTAATATTTCAGAATCAATATCGCTTTACAATAATCAGATATAGTTATTTATTTACACCATTATACCCATCCATGTAAGGTGGTGGTGGAAAACATATTACACCACGGTGTGGATACGGTATTCCGTACGTAAGCACACGCGGTGATTTCGTTTTCTATAGGATGGATAGAAGATAAAATAGGGTTGTTTCATAATAAAATATCAGTATATGAGTGATACTGATTTTATTAATTTATGATGAAACAAATAAAGAAGAATAAGTAGAAGAAGAAATAAATTGGAAATAATCGGTAAAAGATATTACCTCTTCTTTGACCCGCCTCTTATGAACCTCCTCTTAAGGCACTAGAGTTGGTCTTTTGTGTAGACCAGAACCTCTATAATGATTATCGTGAAGTTAATAAGGCAAATTGGTAGGGGTTTACCGAGCTTGAAGGCTCAAAATCATGAAAAGAAAAGAGGGAGGAGGTGCCCTTTTATAAGGGAGGAGAGGGGCGCCTTTGGAATCCTCAAAAATATTAATTTATAATAAATTCAAACCCCACGTAAAAACTGCCAAAGTGACTCAAATACACACCTAGATGAGATAGGTTTGTAATATAATCAACCAATAAAATTTATTCATGTTGGTAATTTATTTTAAACATTATCATCCTTATTTATCCTTATTTAATCTATTTAATTTTATTTCTGGCTATATGATTCTAAATTTTAAATTGTTATAAATAATTACTTATGTGTTGTTAATTGTCTATAATTGGATTATTTGAGACATTTTAGACCGTAAAAATTTTAATTTATAATTTTTAAATAATTTTTTTATTTTTAAACAATTTTATATTATGATCTTTTTTAAAAATAACAATATTGTCAATTTAGACACTATTCATTTAGTTGAATTTAAATAAAATCAAAAAATATATATATATCCAAACTAAAAGCTTTAATAGATTCTTAACATTTCATATTTATCTAGAAAATTAGTGGAGCACATTAAATATTTCATATAATATATATTATAATATTTTTAGAACCATTTTATTTGATATTTCAATCAATAAAATAATTTCAACGTCACTATTGTGTCACCTTTAATGATAATTATTTAATCCCTAAAAATTATAAATAAATTCATATAATTTAGATAATTTTATTATCTTTCTAGAGACTATTAGTTTTCTATGGTTCATGAAGTTTATCACTAAAGTAAAATTATTATATTTATAATCATTAAGAGACTGACATGTTGTCACTTTCTTTGGTTTTAATAATAATTAAATTATTTTCCTCGTCAAAAGTCCATAAAATGAATCTATTCCGACCCTTAGGTGATATGGGTCTATTTTTAGTCATCCAATAGAATTTTGGCAGGATTTAGGGTAATTTTATAATCATATTTTTACCCTTAATTACCCGACTTACCTTTAAATACAGTAAATAAAAATTACCATAGTAACTATTCATAATATCAAAAAAATAAAAGTAATCTATTTAAATAATTTGGACCCACTGAATTAAAAAATGGAATCCATTTTTAAAAATTCAAAACACATAAGTTGCAGTAATTAATATAAAATTAATCCAGTTGTTAAGAAAACGGGTTTTAAAAGTTAAAACATTGCAAAAGATTGAAATGTTTTTACCTATGAATTCAATGTAAAATTAATGGTAATGACATAAATTATATTAAATGGTAAAATTAATTATATTTATACTTTAAAACCATTCAATATAATAATTTAACCATATAAATTATCTTGATGAAAAAAATTTGTTTTTAATTAAAATATAGCGTGTTTTTACTATTCATTAAAATATGAAAGTATCATAATAATATGAAAAAATTAACCAAAGTAAATTTTTATATCCTTATTCAAATGAAGTATATTATTTTGTCAAATTGAAGTTATAAACATGTTAAAAACTAAATTTAATGTTGTTGCTCCATCAAAAGGCGGCAAAACGAGAGTTTTTAAAAAATACTTGTTTTACCCGAAAAATTTATTTTGTTCACATACCATGTTTTAGAAAATGTGTAAGATTAATAATAATGTTAAAAATGTAGTTAATACTATTCATAATGGCTAGTACATAATAATATTATAACAATATGTCGTTGTTTAGTGAAACTCGGTATTGCGTACAACACACGCTATCGAGGAAGGTCGCGATTGCGTGTAATGCAAGCCAAGTCAGGGTAGCGTGTAGTGAAGGACTCCATTGTTGTTGCATATAAAAAAATTCAACAATATTTCATTTATACATTGAATATTTATATATATATATATATACTCAATGTTTCGTAGAATAACTACTATAAAACAAACCTGAAATTGTGTGTAACATGATCCAAGATTAGTGGTGCGTATACTGCAAGCTAATACGGTGTTGCATATAGCGCAAGATAATCTTGGTGTAGCGTAAAATAGAATATATGAAATAAATTAAATAGAATATATCTTATAAAATCTTGGTTTGTTTCATTCTACCCCCCTTAAAATTAATTTCACCCTCGAAATTCGTCGGGGTTAAATATGGTTTACTACATGACAGTTTCTTTCATAGAAACCCACATCATTAAAAGGAATACTAAAAGTTAATTTTAAAAAGTTGAGTATGAAACATAATGGTTACCCAAATTAACTCATCACTGGGTTTCCAGATAGGAGAACGTAGTTGAAAATATTGATATGGAAGAGAAATCTATCCATCAAGGTCTGATAGAGAGTGGTAGAGAACATGGCTATCAAAAAGACAACAATCACAAGGCCATAAATTTGTGATGATCTAAGGTACCATCTGATTCATCGTATATGAGGACACTAGGACAACATTTTTGGTTATCAAGATCATTTCCCTAAAGTTGAAGAATTTTAATTAGAAGAAATACTTACTTTATTTCGGTACAATCTCACCATTGTCTGTGCCTTGAAAAATTTCCACTTCATCTTTTAAATAAATGATGTTTAATTTATCATTCTTTAAGTGTTAGCAGATCATGTGATAGAATGATGGGTCATTCCACTTGTCTCAAACAAATGGGTAGAAAAAGTTATCAAATATACATAAGTCTATTTATGGTGAGGTTAATCGTATATGATTCCAAAATAGACATATACTTCATCTATCATACTGCATAACAAAATAAAGCTTGTTTTTACTAAATAGGGACTTCTTGTAGGCCAGTGGTATGTGATAAAGGCCTGTCGCACTTCAGTTGTGGGTTCAATTCCCGCAACCTTGTCCGACGCGACGGGTTGTCACCCATCCTACAGGTTCTCCTTTGTCTAAAACTACATTATTATAACATCCCATCAATAATATTAAAAAAAGATCTATCCTTAAACAATACTAACTTATGTCCAGCAAAATCCATTCCAATCTTTAGGCTTATCCAAAATACTTCATCCCAAGCTCATAGTATAAAGACAACGATTACTAAAAAGGTCATATAACAACCATGTGAATACCATCATTTATCCCTCATATATCACAAGATATATCTTGTTGATAGCATTCCAAACATGTGAATACCTTAATATTGTATTCTCTTGAAAAACGAATACCCATTTAAACTTAGTGAAAACATGAATGTTGTCAAAAGTTAACTCATTCCACATACCAAAATCCCAAAAATCAGTATACTCAAACTATGATATCACGTTGTTTTTATACCAGTCATGAGATCATTAATACTATCAAACATCTCATTATCTCCTTATCCATTCATTGTGCACATATCCTCTACCTTACAAAAATATTTGAATAATCGTTCATGGTTACCCGTACCATTCATCATTTCTTTCAAAAACTAAAGGAAAGACAACAATGAATCAATCCTTAGATTGTTCTTTATTCTATAGTACCATATATTATTCTTGATAAACATACAACCATTGCACTACCTTCTTAAACCACTTACTGTGCATCATCATTTCTTTCATCTCATATATCATTTATAGTATCTTCATCATCATTAACATAAATAATACCCATACGACCATGCTGATTCTCTTCATGAAATTTTCCCTTAGAGAATTGGTTTTCATAATGCCTGTACCTTCCACATTTAAAAAATTTAACCATTCTTTATGTCTTAGAAATACCATTATCCTTGTACATGGTGTTAACTGAACCTTTTCCTTTACAATAACTGGCTTTGTGTCCTTCTTTTCCACACCCAAACCATCTTCTAGTTTCATTGAAACATTATCCCTGATGCCTCTTACCACATGATTTACATGATGGAAATTCAACTTTATTTCCTCTATAATCATCATTAAACTCAATGTTTCTCTTATTAGCTGACTCAGGAAACTTACCAAAGTTTAGATTATTGATCAAATTATGAGATTTTTGATTAGGCATAATAATGATGCTTGGACTTCCAAATCCCATTTCATTTGGTTGATAATTAATAATATCATTCCATTGTCCATCATATCCTCCATTATTGTGAATGTTCATGTTTCCAACCATTTTCCAAAACCCAAAAAGAATAATGTGAGAAGTGAAAATCATACTAGGAAAACAACATAATCAAAGGGAGTACTTTAAATCTCTAACATATTAGTTGTAATAATAGGTTATTCACGTTCATTATCATAATTCTAGGACTGTAACCTATACTTATATATAACCTTAGGAACTTCCCTAGACATACCATAGAAATATCTCTTGATATCTCACAAAAGTTTTCTCATCCTAGTATCCATAGGTAAACTAAACCATTTCTCTGATACCAACTGTAGAGACCCCAAACCTGACATACTCGAAAATTACATTACTTTTTCGGAATACTTAATACATAACAAAAACCAACACTCAAGGATCATAATAGTTTAGTTCCTTTGGAAACTCGGAACACAATCTTCTAATCATGGTGAAAGATCTTCAACATCTCCTATAAAGATCTTCCCCTTTTGTTTTCTTACATAAATGATTTCTTTATATCCTAGGGAAAAGAAAACATAAAAAGGGTGAGATTAAATGCTCAGTAAGGGAAAACATAGAGAACATAAAACAATCCATATACATTTGAATGCAAAGAAAACTTGAACATAAAATCTAAACATCAAAACCTTGAGAAAAGTCATAACTCTTGGAAGTATGTAAGGCATATATCATAAAGTAACATCAATCATGATAAAATAGAATGGGGATAAAACATTTAATTGTGGAAAAACATTAACCACATGATATGATTTCCATAGTAGCCATGGAATTGCTACCAAGACCATCTTAGTGGAAATGTCCCTTTCTGAATCAAGCTCACTCCTCGTTCCATTCCTGTAACACTGAACCGGATTAACTTACTGTTCCAGCCATCTCTATATCATGAGATATAAATCATTACCCAATGAATTTGAGGGAGATATAGGTCCCACCCATCTCAAAATGAAATCATTCTTACGTGTGCCACAACATAAACATAAATCATTCATCATAACCCAAAGAATAATATGAGTTTCATAAACATCATCCCACCATAACATAATCCATATAAAAAAACGGATATCATTTCGTCATAAGAAAAGTGAAACCATGTAAATCATAGAAAAATTATACTTGAAATATAAAATATGAAATAATGTCCTCTTAGATGGAAAATGGTTTTGATAAAACACTTGAAATGAATTCTTGAGGAAAATATCCTTTCTTCTTCAAAATCATTTTCTTTTCAAAAAATGCCATGAAATTTTAAAAGAAAAGGATTTTTTGAAAATATTCATGAAATATTGTATAGTATGCTATATGAAAATAAAATATTATGATACTGTAAATATCTGTTCATTCCGTATAAGTTAAAAAAATATTCTCCTCGTACCTTTAATGAAAAGGTCATAAAGTTCATCGTATGGTAAACAAAAGAATGATTCCTTTCATAACACAATGTAAAATTAAAAGAGGGGAAAACAAGACTTTAAACATACATGGAAGAATATTATAAACTTTATAAAAAACGTTTTTATGGACATGGATGAAAAATATAACCCCAGTAAATACTTATGTATAAATAATCTCGGATAAGAACGAGATTGAAATAATTATCCCTTACCTTATATCCGACATACTTCGTATGTATCCGAACATCCTGTAGAATGATTTAAATAATGTCATTAACTTATTACAGAATCATATTCATTGTTATGATATCATATATGGTTCACATATGACTTTATATTACCCATTATTTTTTAAATTCCATGTTAAAGCAGCGTTTTGTGTAAAATAGTTTCATTTATCATAAGTGTTTTGACAAGTTGTTCATGATATTACTACTTATATCCTGATTTAATTAATTCCAGAATGTAAAACATGATTTATATATAATATATGTTCACCATATAATTATATATGATAGATCGATAAATGGAATGAAATACACTGTTCATGGAGATGGTAGGTCGTACATACACATGAATGTTGTTTTCGTTTCCTTATTGAATTAAATGGAATTAAGTAAATGAAACATATGTACATAAATCCAGTATCATTATTATGTAATATATTTTTTTATTATTTATTATATATACATTATAATCATACTTGAATGGTTAATCATGGAAAATGAATCTCATCACGTTCGTAGAGAAGGTAGTCCGTACTTACGTACGAGCGATGATATCATTCCCATGAGTGTGGAATTGTATTGAAGTGTATATATAATATTTCAGAATCAATATCACTTTACAATAATATTATATAGTTATTTATTTACACCATTATACCCATCCAAGTAAGGTGGTGGTGGAAAATAGATTACATCACGGCGTGGAGACGGTATTCTGTACGTACGCACACTTAGCGATTTCGTTTTCCGTAGGATGGATAGAAGATTAAATAGGGTTGTTTCATAATAACATATTAGTATATGAGTGATACTGATGTTATTAATTTATGATGAAACAAATAAATATGAATAAGTATAAGAAGAAATAAATTGGAAAGAATCGGTAAAGGATATTACCTCTTCTTTAACACGCCTCTTCTTAACCTTATATTAAGGCACTAGAGTTGGTCTTTTTAGGAGACCTAAACCTCTATAATATTTATAGGGAATTTGATAAGGGAAATGGGTAGGGTTTGGACGAGCTTGAAGGCTCAAAATTGTGTAAAGAGTAGATCTAGGAGGTGCCCTTTTATAATGGAGGAGAGGGGCACCTTTAGAATCCTCAAAAATATTAATTTATAATAATTTCAAACCCCACTTAAAAACATCCAAAATGAATCTAATACGATAATAGATGAGATAGGGTTTTAATATCATCAACCAATTAAATTTAGTCATGTTGCTAATTTATTTTAAACATTATCAACCAGATTTATCCTTATTTAATCTATATAATTTTATTTGTGGTTTTAAGATTATAAATTTTAAATTGTTATAAATAATTATATATGTGTTGTGAATTGTCCAAAATTGGATTATTTATGAAATTTTAGGCCATATATATTTTAATTAATAGTTGTAAAATATAATTGTGATTTTTAATCAATTTTATATTATGTTATTTTTATAAAATAACAATAGTGTCAATTTTGACACTATTCATTTATTTGAACTTAAATAAAATACACACAGAAGATATATTCGATCTAAAAGAATTAATAGATTCATAACATGTCATATTTATCTAGAAAATTAGTGGAGAATATTAAATAGTTCATATAATATTTATTTTCATATTTTTAAAACCATTTATTTGATATTTAAATCAATAAAATAATTTCAACATCACTTTTGTGTCACCTATAATGACAATTATTTAATCCATAAAAATTCTAAATAAATTCAAATGACATAGAAAATTTTATTATCTTTCTAGAGACTCTTCATTTTCTATGTTTCATGAAGTTTATCACTAAATTAAAATTATTATACTTATAAGCTTTAAGAGAGTGACATGTTGTCACTTTCTTTGCTTTTAATAATATTTAAATTATTTTCACTGTCAAAAGTCCATAAAATGAATCTATTCCGACCCTTAGGTGATATGGGTCGACATTTACTCATCCGATATAATTTTTCCAGGTGTTAGGGTAATTTTATAATCTTATTTTTACCCTTAATTACCTGATTTACCATTAACTACAATAAATAAAAATCACCGTAGTTACTATTCATAATATCAAAAAAATAAATGTAACCTATTAAAATAATTTGTACCCACTGAATTCAAATATGGAATCAATTTTTCAAAATTCAAAACACAGAATTTTCAGTAATTAATTTAAAATTAATCCTGTTGTTAAAAAAACTTGTTTTAAAAGTTAAAACATTGCAAAAGATTGAAATGTTCTTATATATGAATTAAATGTAAAATTAATGGTAATGACATAAATTATATTAAATGGTAAAAATATATTATATTTATACTTTAAAACTATTCAATATTATAATTTAACCATATAAACTATTGCGATGAAAAAAATTTGTTTTTAATTAAAATATAGCGTGTTTTTACTATTCATTAAAATATGAAAGAAATCAGAATAATATAAACAATTTATCCAAAGAAAATTTTTATATCCTGATTACAAAAAAGAATTTTATTTTTTCAAATTGAAGTTATAAATATTTCAAAATATAAATTTAATGTGGGTGCTCCATCAAAAGGTGGAAAAACTGTATTTTTTTAAAAATACTTATTTTACCCGAAAAATTTATTTTGTTCACATACCATGTTTTAGAAAATGTGTAAGATGAATAATAATGTTAAAAATGTTGTTAATAATATTCATAATAACTAGACCATTATAATATTATTACAATATATCGTTGTTTAGTGAAACCCGGTATTGCGTACAACACATGCTATCGAGGAAGGTCGTGATTGCGTGTAATGCAATCCATGTCTGGGTTGCGTGTAGTGCAGGACTCCTTTGTTGTTGCGTATACAAAATAAAACCATATTTCATTTATACATTGAATATATATATGTATATATACTCAATGTTGCGTAGAATAACTACTATCAAACAGACTTGAAATTGTGTGTAACGCAATCCATGATTAGTGTTGTGTATACTGCAAGCTAGTAAGGTGTCGCGTATAATGTAAGATAATCATGGTGTAGTGTACAAAAGAATATATGAAATAAATTAAAAAGAATACATCTTATAAAATCTTGGGTTGTTACAGAGGCCTTTTGATATAGTCCTTTTATCTTTAGGTCATTCATTGTTTTGATTTTCTTACTAAATAGGTGATTCACATTCCCGTTGAACTTATCTACTCTTTTTATGAACATAATAACTTTTGGTGACATTTTACACTTCTTCCTTATGACCTGATTTTTGGGAAATGGTTATTTAAATTCTATTTTTATTTGATCCATCCATTTAATGAGTGTGATATTTAAATTGAAATGGAGATAATATCGACAATATATTGATTATCTCGTCTTTTCCAATGGATATCATTTGAGTGACAGTTGTTGTTATCCTTTAATTTTCATTTTAAACATGTCAAGAGGCATGGAACGGAATTTTCTTTCTTGAATAATAGCTTAATAGATTTTATTACTACCAACCCTTACTCTCATTCAAAAATTAATGGTTCTTCCTCCCCTTGAAATCTATTTTTTGTCTCAAATTGATGAGATGATCCTTCTATCACAATTGGTGTTTCATCCAAACTAGAACTCTCCCCCTGAATTTGAGCAGGGTAAATTTTTTGGTAATTGAAAAAAAATGCATCATCATTTTCAAATTGAAATACCAATGTAATCAAATCCATACCAATAAAAATTTATTCCATTTTTTCAAACCATGACATTTCATTGAATCTTTTTCACCCAAGACAACTCCATCATTTTGAAATATAAGGGTAATAATTCTTCTGTAATGAAATAAGTTAATGATATTATTTTAAACATGGCACGTATATCAAAGGATATACAATGACATGTTGATTGGTTTTTTGAGAATAAATAGATTGCTAAAAGTTACATCATGAAAAAAATATTGTCAAATACAAAATTTATTTGGAAGGCCATAAACTGAATGAATTTTACCTACCCATTCATTATGGTTGCAGGTTCTTTACATACATCATCTTGAAAACAGATGTTCCAAAGACATTTCAAGATTTTGGAAGTAGTTACACTATCTATGGATGATAGAGAGGTATAATAGAACATATATCTTTCATTATTAATTTTCAAAGCATTATTGAGATTTACTAATGTATGGTATAACAATTTCTTATTGATTGTTTTAGGGATTTTTTATTCATCATCAGTGATGTGAAAAGTAGAAGACTCATTGAATTCATGATATTATATCTTAAAAATAGTCAGGGATTGTGAAAAAACTAAATTTTACTCTAATATATGTGGATTTATAGCCTTGTTTAACAACATATGAACTCTTTACAACCATTTTATATTGATTTATATTTCATTGAAAAACTTTCATAATATACACTATTTTAAATTTCTATAAGAACCAGCAGCAGATGGTTTTTTTCCATTTGAAAAGTATTTAGGGATTTGAAGGAAAAAATTGAAAGGGTAACAAGGTTTAGAGTGAAGAAAATGTAAGGTTCAATATATTCGTGAGTTTTTTCACATGTATAGCTGATACTCAATCTCTATTATGAGTTCGTTATAAATGTGGGGTCATGTAGTAATGTTAGTGTAATTATTACTAGGTATAGGTGACATGACCTATGGGATGTAAGCATTACTCGAAAGAGTATAAGAACGATATATTTTATTAAATAAATTAATGTTATTACTTAACATATAATAGATATATAGAATAAAATATTACGTCATAAAATTCAACATTCTTATTTATGATTGAATAATATCAAATATTAAAGGTGACAATGTATTAGTAAATATATAATATAATTGTTTTTATGTGAATCAAATTAAAAAGATATATCACCTTTCAATGATAGATATCTAATAAAATTATGTCTTAAGTCAATGTGATTTGTTATTAAATTTGTTATTTTATTTTTTGAGATATTTATATCTCAAGAGTTATCACGTCTGATTAGACCACATTAAAAAATAAATCAAAAAACCATATATGTTTGTTTCTTCCATAAAAACTATACAAGAAATATTCCAATGGTAATATATATATCTTCAGTGGTTTATAATGCTACATAATGTTTTGTTTTCAATTTACCATGACATGAGTAATTTACCAATGAAAGGACAGGACCCAGAGTTTATTTTTCTATCTAATCTATATATAGTAAATGATGTATCCATGTATGAAATTAAATTAAATTAATAGGTTTTATTAAAAATAATATAATGAGATGTTGACCTTTTTTTATATCTTAAAATAAATTTTAATCATTTAAATGTGAATCTCATATATATGATAGAAATATTGTACATAATCATAATAAATAAATAATTCCTGGTCTACTTGTAGCATAGTCTAACATACATTCAAGGATTTCTCTGCAAAACTTGTTGTCATATGGTTTTTGAGTTTCCTCCTATTCCAGAATGATATTGGAAGTCATATGATTTGACTGAGTGTTACTGTTTTAAATTCCAAAAAACCTAATTAATTCATTTATGTATTTTTTTGATTTAAAATAATTCAAAATTACTTTTGATAAAATTGAAATCCTAGAAAATAGTATAATTCTCCCATAATGCTCTATTAAAATTATTTTTCATATGTTTTGAAAAATCATTAAAAACATATTTATTTCTTTCTCATAAAAGAACCTCATTCACATATATTTGTACTATTAAAATATCATAAAAACTCATTTTCATAATTAGGGTAAGATATAGTATTCCTGCTATTAAAAAAAGTTGATATAATAAATAAAGTAATCATTCATACCACACCATTGGAATTTTTTTTAAGTACATAGATAGTTTTTTTATGCTTAAACACAGAATTTTAAAAATAAGGATCTTCAAAACCATGAGTTTCTTTACATAAAAATCGACCATTAAATCCCCATTTAAAAATGTTGATTTTGTATCCATCTAATATGATTTATAATTTTTACACAAAACATATAATATATGAATTCACCAATCATGTAATCAAGATAAGGGGGAGAGGGTTTCCTCATAATAAATTCCATCTTCTTGAGTATATATTTTGGGAACCGATATAGAATTATTCCATTCAATTACATGGTTTTCGTCTTTCTTCTTTCAAAAAAATAATTTTCTTCCAATTATAGGATGGAGAAATTGACCTTTAACAAATTCCAATAGTTTATTTATTTTATAATTATTTAGCTCATCCTGTATCATTTAAAATAAGAAATCATCTATTATGGATTCTTTTGTGGATTTAGATTCTAATTTTGATATAATGGTTGTGAATTCTACTAAATATCCTACATTTCTTCCAATTCAAATTACTTCATCTTGATTTTCTATAATGGTTTCTAATGTATATTCATTATAGTTTAAAGGTGTTCTAGGATTCACACTTTATGGTTCTCTAGTGTCTTCTTTCATTGGATTTGGATTAATGTAATTAGGTTGAAAATAATTATCCATGTTGTCATTAATGAAATTTTTAGGTATAATATCAATGGATAAATCATTTTGGTCATAAATTTGAGTCAATTTGTGACCCTAAATATCAATTTTCTAAAGTTTCACACCACCTAAATCATAATCAATTCAGATCCTTTTATTGAAAATTTTATATGCTTTTGAAGTTGAAGAGTATCCTGTAATGATTCCTTCATCATTTAATGGATCGATCATTCTAATGTTATACTTACTGTTGATTATGAAAACATTCCCTCCAAATACATTGAATTATCCTACCATGGGATTTCAATTATTACACTACCGGTAGGGTGTTTTCATTAATGTAGGTCATATCAGTACTCTGTTAATGATATAACATATTGTGTTAACATCATCAGCCCAAAAATAAGTGGGAAAGTTATATTAACATAATATAGTCCTAGAAATTTCAAAAAAAGTCTTATTTTTTAATTCAATAACACCATTATATTGGGGATCCATGAGGATAGAGAATGTATTTTTAATTCCTTTCATAGAAAAGCATGAATTAAATATATGATTCTCAAAGTCTCTTCTATGATCAATTCATAAAAACAAAATTTGGACATATGTTTCATTGTTCACAAGTTTGTAAAAATTATTACAAACAAAATATCCTTCACGTTTTTTTTTCATAAATAGTACACCCATGTAAATCTCTTAAAAGCAATGACCAAAACATACAAAATGAGTTACCTTCAAGAGATATCATTATTGTTGGTATGATAAAATCCATGTGGATATGATCGGGTGGTCTAGAATTTATAACTTCATTAACTGATATGAATGATGACTTATGTTTCTTTCCCATTCGGCATGCATGACATAGATTCATTCTATCCAATCTAAGATAAGTAAAGTCAGAAAAAAAATTATTTTTATACTATTTTATCAGGTATTTAACATTTTAATTTCCAATTATTCTATACCAAATCCATGATTAATCAAATTAAAAATTTCTAAAATTATAATTTTTTCTATACAAAAAATTATGATATAATTTTTAACCACTTTCTACTATAGGTTCATTAATCGTGACAGATTTATTTTTAAAAACAATGTATGAATGTTTAGAAAAATTAACATAATAACAGTCATCCAAAATTTGATAAATACATATCAATTTTTTCTTCAATACATCACTGTATAATTCATTTTTTAGAAGAATAGAATGTGGATTTACAACATATCTAGTGACAACTAGTTTTATTTTTTCATTGTCTCTAGATGTTACATATCCCCCCATATAAATTTGGTAAATAATGAATATTGTATTAGACTCCACTCATATTCTATGAACATAAACTATCCATAAACCATTTTTCATTATTGTTCATTTATCCACTATCTTATAGTGAAAAATCGAACAACATGTTTCATTGGAACACAATTTTTTTATACATGGAAATGTTAGTTATAAGAGATCTAGGACACAAAAAATGCTTCTATTTTCTAGAAAAAAACAGTAATTTTTTCTAAAAAATATTTTCAAGGAAATTTTGTATTAATGCCACCAATTTGGGGATATTTCAAATAAAAAACTTTTTCAATAGGTCCTATTTCACCATAATTGAAACTTTGTATATTTAGGTTGATATTATGTTTTTGATCATTTAACAAAATATTTTTTATAAAGCATAAATTTTCCACATTTTCTACCAATTCCATATTTTTCATCTAAATATTTATTTTACCAATAATGCTGTCTAAATATTACTCATCCTTTGTAAAAAAACATACAAAATCATTAAAAAAATAACTTATTTCAATATATTTTTTATTTTTTTACTTGTTCAGCCTTGAAGAAACAAGATTTTTTTCATCTGATATGTCATTTCTAAATTTAAATTGTTCATATTTTCTTCTTCAGCAACAATTTTTTTGTTGTAATATCGTATTGATTATTTTTTACTTTTGTTACAATCAGAATTTCTTTCCAATATGGGGAAGTATTGATTTAGTTATTTTTTTGAGAAATCACTATTGTGTAAAAAGCCTCATTTTTTTACTTCTCTATTCTTTTTATTTAGGAAATCACAAACTCTTATTTTAGTGAATTCATATATGATATTATCAGTCTATTTTCATGGATTTTTTTACATTTCATCCTTATGATTTTCTTATATGCTATGATAATAGTCTCACTCACCAGTTTTGAAGAAATAATTCATCCCATGGTTATCATAACAATATCGGATACAATTTTTACCGTAAACAATCAATACAATTTTTTGTAGTACACACTATCAAGTTTTCATACTAAAAAAATTTTCATACTAATATAAAATGTACATAATCGAGTAAAGAAAATAATAAAAAAAATATTCATACTCATTTTATCGTAACCAAATTACTCAATCGTAATAAAAGGAAAAAAATTAAGTGAAAACAATGTAGTGTTTTTTGTTTCAATATGGATTATAAAATCATGTAATTATTTTAGTTATAATATGACCATTGGAGATCATGGTGTGTATGTCCATTTTAATTTTCAGGAGTAAGTCCAACCATTTAGGTCAAAGATAAAAATTGGTACAGTGGTCCTAAAATACCTGGTCATTTGAACAGGATCACAAATTTTGATGGATTCGATACACTGTGCAAGAGCTCTGTCAAACTGCTTCTTCATCTAGATTCTCTGAATAATATAGTTGTGAACTGATCATTCTATATACTTGTGACATTATAGAGTTTTCTTTTTATTTTTTTAAGCCTATTTTTGGTGATTAAAATCAATGTCTTTTGAGTATAGGAACATATAGGTAGTGATCATGTGCTTGATCGATGGCTACATGGGATAGGTAGACGGACTGAATCTAATGCTCTTATTGAGGGATTTCCCTAGTGTGGGTAAGACACACATGAATTAAACATTAAATCAAGATACCTTTATCCTAGGTTATCTGATACTATTGTCTTCGGGTTAGAATAAGTGTATTCATTTTATTGTTATAAATTTCCTATACATTGTAATATAAAGTGAAATGTTTTATATTATCATTTTTCTATGTTATATTCTATGATTATGATTCCATTAATTATGATTTTAGTGATTAAAATATTTTTACTTTATACAATTATTTAGAGTTTATGATTGAATCATTGTTTTGTGTACTATGATTATCGTAACCATTTTTATTACAATCCATATTAAGCCTACTCTGATTAAATCGGTTACTCACTATGAATGTGATTGTTTTTAATATTTCCTGTGGAATACATGTCATAATCAAACTGATTATGACATATTATTTTATTTCACCCAAGGCCCAATCCAATAATTTCTTATCATTATAAGAGGTTCTGTGAATTGAGATGGTTTAATCAATATTAAAATAAATTCATTATTGGTTAAAAACTAATATTTTATAAAACATAAAATTCACCCCTCCCTTATGTATTGTGCCACCTAAATATCTATTATGATCCAAAAATGGTAAGAGAGCTATATCCATGCGACACTGATTCCAATATTTAATACCAAATGAGGATTGCACAGTTGAATATTTTTTGTTTTTATTCTATTTTACATTTTATTTTAATTTCTTTTATAACATTTTATAAATAATTCATGTATTAATGTTCATTGTGGAAAAATAATTATTTTATTTTGTTGAATATGGAAGGACTCATTGTCAGATCAACAGTAAATTTAAATCAAACTAGACCACATATTTTTATGTAAATGATTATGAATACTAGAGAGACATAATGAAGATCGTTGTAATTAGCACTGGAGTTGAAATATTTTACATGATGACTTATGACTATAAAGTTACTCAAAAAGAGGTTTCGATATTTAAAAATTAGGAGAAATATAAATATCAATAGAACTACACGGTTGGAAATACATTACTTTGTTCAATGACTTTAAATATATATAGAAATATTCATCCTGTAAAGAATCTAACATTATTTGAAAAATATACAGGTAACTCATTTTAATACTTTTAATGTTTTTTAAACAAGAAGATCCATGATAATACTAGATTATCAAGAATTTTAATGCCCTTATAGATAACTGGTTATTAAGGTTCAACAACGATTCAGGAAAATTTTGAATAATATTCATGCTATTGGAGAAAAGTACTATATGATGAGATCAAAGTTCAAAAGATCATAGATATTATGCCAAATAAATCGGAATCTAAAATAATTGTAGTTTATGAGTCAAAGAAATTCACAAATATAACACTATATTAGTTATTTGGAACTCTAATATAATATGATAATCGATTGAAAAGAGATAATGAAAAATCCAAAAAAGAAGAATTGTGAAGTATCATTCACTTCTATATCAAATCATACAAAAGAAAAAAAATCTTAATTTGATATTCAAATAAAAAACGAATACATTTTTTATTCAAACAAAAATAAATACAAAAATACATATAATGAATTACTAAATTGTACTCGAATGATGAACAAGATTGCTGAATAGAAGGAATTTCTGTATATATATAAGAAAATAAATAAGGATAAGAAATATAAGAATTATTTTGAAGTTACATTATATGAGTGAAATAAGGGTTGACATATTTAACTTGATTTACAAATGATAAAAAAGAATGATTGAAAATAATGATATTTTTAGAGGAATGAGAAAATGTACAATAAGTTAAAAATGAATGAAAATTTTAAAATACATTTATTCATAGTGTTCCAATAGTGGATATTATTATAAAAATTCATCAGATGATGTATGATAATATCAAAAAAAAATTTCTCTATGCAAGTATACCATTCCATAGAAAATGTATTATAGATACTATACCAACTATTGAATCATTGACCAAAATGTATCTAAATTCTTTTTATACTGATGTGTAAATTTCATCATATTCAAATGTAAAATAATCCTTAATAGAGGAAAACAATTAACCTACAAATGAAGAAGTTTCTATAATTTCTAAACTACATGAAAAGTAAAATTTCAGATTTAGCAAGAAACATGAAAATGAATATTCTGGAATCAATGTTTTAATATAAGTTATAAAATATATTTCTATATAAATTGATAAAAAATATTTTGAAATTTATTCTATGTCTAAAAACTATGAGGATGATAATTCTAGAATGAATAAGCTCTCTGAGGAATTTGAAATTGTCATTTCTGAGAAAATTTCTTTAGAGTGAAAACATATTTCAAAAAATCAGGATTATAAGTATAAGAATTTAGTTATAAAACTAAAATATTAATCTTTTATTTAAGAAAACAATTTTCAATCTTAACGACTAGTAATAAAAATTTTGACAATATGTATTAACAAAAACATACTCTTATAAATTGTTCTTGATTTGGTTACCCTCACTAAAAACCTATTTTTAGTAACAACTATTTATTTATTAAAATTCTCCATTTTGAACATAGTGTCAATGTGGTGGAAATTGGAATTAATTTTTTCCCTTAAATAAAATTAAACCTTGGGGCTTCCAAAAATCCCATATCTCAAATATGGAATACCAAAATCATTATTACTAACATTTCCAGATATAAGAATATGTGGGTTCTGAAAATATAAATTTTTTAAGAAATCAAAGGATATACCAAAAATGAAAATATGCGGTACATGGATATTGTGTGTTCTTATAACATGACTAAAAAAAAGGAGTTCTTCAAAAGTATTATTAAAATTAAAGGTGGAAGATATACATTTGGAGAAAATTCTCAAGGAATGGTTGTTGGAATGTGAGGTCTTCTCAACCAACCTTTTATAATATACCATCTAGAAGAGTGAAATCCTAGAATAATTATACTCAGAGTACTCAAGATGGTAATTTAATTCATATCTCAACCCATGAATAATAGAAAAGATTCGATTATCATCAGAATAAAAATATAGAAGATGGCGCCCTAATCCATTATGCAAAACGTCCCTCTTATGAGGAAGACAATAACTCATAGAAAACAATTTATTTATAAAAAGATAAATAAATTGATCAAGCCCATCGATGAATTGAATGGAAAATTACTTAGTTCTCAATGATTGAATGGAAGATTTATTTTATTAAAAATAATCAAAACAAAATATCAGACTCAATTAAACTTCTTAGAAAAAGGCTGGTGATGATCTAGTCTGATTTTAATGTTTTTTATGAGAGTACCAAGGAACTCAAAAAGGAAATAAATAATATTATAAAATGGTATCATAACCCTGTGTAAAGTTTCAAAATTCATGAATAGTGTATTTATTGTATTATAATCCTTGTGAATTATGTGAATGTTTCATTCATCATATTAGCAAGATATACTTCCCTAAGAATGAAGGATTACAAAATCCAATATATTATCCCATATGATCATCTTAAAGAGATTGAAAAGAAACTGATTTTTATTCAATTTAATATTTCAATGTAAATATTTTATAAGTATGATATAATTGAGTTGAAAAATCAAAATGACTTTTTATATTATTGGACTAAATTCCATGAGAAGAAGAGTAAAGATCATGAAGCTATTATTCGTTCTATGGGAGAAAAACTACAATCTATAGAAGAAATTATTTGTATGCAGGACCAACTGTTTGAGGATTAGAAAGAAGTCTTATGGTCTCATAATGAATCTCTTGATAAATTTATGGATGCTAGAAAAATGTTTTTGAATATGAAGATAGTTGTCCTAGACTATATAAAGAAGGAAATGGAGAATGAGAAGAATAGAATTTTTTTATGAACTCTTGTTATATTAGTTTACAGAATTCAATGAATGAATTTTTTCTCTATATTCTTTTTATTGAATGTTGTTTCATTTATTATATAAGATAAAACTCTTCATTTATTTATAGATTTTTTTCTCTAACTATTTTATCAGGTATTAGAATACTATAAATGTTTCTTTTTTTTAAATCAAAAACGGGGACAATGATATATAGAGGGGGGAATGTATTTGAGAGGGTCATAAATTATCAATAAAGGTAAAATGGGTGAGTGAAAATTATAAAAGGACAATTCCTTTAGTAAGTGGGAGTAATTTTTTCTATTAGAAAAATTATGATCCTTAGGTATTATATTATCCAAAGGTGGTTTATTCATATTCAAAGATCATATTAAAAAAATATTAAATTTCAAATAGAGATAACTATATTTATTCATGTCTGAATACATTTTTTTATCCTTTATGTAATCTTTTATTTGTTTTAACTTGTGGCATGTTATTTCCAAAAAGTTGGGTATTTTTTAGACAAAATTCACATTCTCAATTCACTGTTACATTTTTTTTCAAATCACAAACTCTTCTTTGAATGAATTCTTATATCATTTTATGTAATGCCCTGACCCCAGTTACCCATAGTCGGTGCATTATTACATAACATTGTCCTGATCACAAGAAAGATCAAATCTCGAAAGACCGATTGGTTTAGTAGCCTTGGAAACACTATATATATTCATGAAGTTTTACATTACATCATAAAGTGAAAAACTACAACAACAACATAGTCTCCATATTGCACACTCATATGCCCACATACTATCCCTGCAGGTCATTCATAACTTACTTCTTCACATCCTGGGAAAAAATAAAACATAGAAAAGGGGTGAGCTCAAATGCCCAGTAAGGATAACAATATAGCGGAAACTTTCATAAATAAGAATAAACATTTAAGGCAATGTATAACTAAAAAAAGCCTTTTAAACTTGAACTTCAACATAGTATGGAAAAAGTAAAATGAAATAATGCCATTTACTTATTCACATGGATATTCTACTAATCGAATAATCACATGCATTATCAATAACCCCTTTCACAATGATGGAATGCATAATGCTGAACTTTAATTTCTTTGTCAAGGCCTCGTCCCAAGACCTAGGGGCTAACTGTAACCGAAACCCAATCCGGAGTGCCTCTAATAACAGGACACCAACCCGGAGTGCCTCTAATAACCGGACACCAACCCGGAGTTCCTCTAATAACCGGAGACCAAACCGGAGGGATTACTTTTACCAGTCCCCAACCCAAAGGTCTTAATTTTATTGGTCCCCATCCCGGAACATACTTGTCTAACACATTCATCTGAATGAAATGTTGAAATATAACATAAACATTCGGATTACAAATAACTTATGAAATTTCAATACTTTAAACAAAAACCATGAGTGACAAAAGAATAACTTATCCACAATCAAAAATATCACAAAACCTTCAATAAAATATGGATGTTTTGTATCATAATAAATCAACTTCAAATAAGCTTAAAATCCATCAAAGGATGTTGACATAGATTAAATCAAGACTATTTTAGAGAAATATCTCTTTTTTTAATCATTTTAAAAGTAACATAATTATAAAATAATACATTCAATTTGAAAATATTCTTATAAGCTTGTAAGGGAAGCTTCGACGAATTTATAACGGCGGAAAATAACCGCACCCGCCGTATAAGTTAAAAAAACATTCTTACCTTAATTCTGTCGAAAAGGTTAAAAAGCACCTTGTTTGGAAAACGACGGAAAGATACCTTTATAAAACTCTTATAAAAAGTCAAACAAGGGTATAAATGACTTTAACCCATATTCTTGTAAATTGTAAAAATGTTTTGAAATACATTTTTAAGAAACATGGATGTGGATGATAAAGAGATCCCAGTAGATTATTACGTATAAACAACCTCGGATAATGAAGAGATTGTGAAATAACCCTTACCTTTTACTTTTCCATGGTTGGGGTAGGTTAACCTCCTCTTCTTCGGGTTCTTCCTTTTGATTTGATCAAAAAGGCTCCTTAGGTTGGCTTTCTGATCAAACTAAGGCCTCTAGGCTGTAGTGAGGGAAGTTGGGAGAGTATTTAGGCAGAGTTTGGCCGAACCAAAAGGCTTTTAATGTGTGAAGAAATGAGAAGGAGGAGTGCCCTTTTATAAGAGGGGTGAGGGGCACCTTTGGAAAAGCTAGAAATATTAATTTATAATAAATTCATATTCGGTTTCTAATGGCTCCATAGTTTATTATTTAAATATTAAGGTGGGGATGGGTCTAAAACAACTCAACCAATAGAATTTAGACAGGTTTGGGTCATTATATTAACCTTATCTTTAATTATTAACTCTTAGTTAATTAGTTTCACTTTTACAATGTCTCTTTGTATTTTTATATAATATGGTTAATAAACTTACTATATACATCCAAGCGAATCCCAAGTGGTCCATTAATGATACACCTATCATGATATAAGTCCCTTTTCCTAACCTTATATTTTTTGGAATTTAATATCAATTAATAATATAATATTTGTTTTAAAAACTCTTTTATGTCAATTTTGACACTATTCAATAGTTGATTTTTGTGAAACTCATAACAGAATGATTACCTCGAACAAAGTCAATTAACTCCATCCTTATATGCCATATTATCCTAGAAAATTAGTGTAATTCATTAAAAGTCTCAAATTATATTTATTTCGGTATTTAAAATATCAAATATTTTAAATTTTCACTATTATGGTAATTACTGCATCATCATTGTGTCATAAATAAATAAAATTATATAATGTCTAAAAATTATAAATAAAATATAATTATTTAGGAAATATTTCTATCTTTCTAATGAATATTTATAGTTGAAAATCCAACATATATAACCGTATGTAAAAATTGTTTTTCTAAAAGATATATGCTTGTGTCATTTTTGTATTCATTTTAACTTAATTAAAATAAAGTGTCCCTATCACCTACAAGTGGCAACATGGGGTCCCAAAATCGACCCAAAGATGTCTATGGTCGAACATGTATCAACAAATAAGGCTAGGACACGTTTTAGGGTAATTTAGTATTATTATAATATTATTTTTTAACCCTTATTTACCGGATTTACCCTTAACCATGGTAAATAAAATATTTACCGCAGTAATTATTCAAAATGTCTAAAAATAAAAGTTACCTATTTACACAATTTGAACATCCTGATTCCAAATATAGAATCCATTTTTCTAAATTCAAAACACAGAAGTTGCGTACAGTGCACGCCGTTGCATTATTCAAAGGAAAGCATACCGTGGAAGCTTGGGATGTTTCATTTTAAATTTTTTTTGATGTCCCCATTTAGTCAAAAAGGTTAAAATATTTTATTTAAAAAGGTTTCACTATGAAAAGTTGATAAAAGTGAAATACTGAAAATGAATCTGTTCTTGCATTATGTCTAAGAAACTTATAATATGGATTCTAAAATTATAAGGATTATATAAAGTTTAAAATTTAGTTAATACTATTCATAAACTCTTTTGAATGGCTTTTTTTTTGTAAGTCATGGTGTGATTGAACTCGGTGTTGCGTGTAGTGCAAGTTATTGAATTATTTTGAAGAAATAACACACTATGAAATCTTGGGGTGTAACATTTTATCATTTTTATTTCAAGTAGTTTGTTTCACAATTCATAATTATGATTTTCTCAAAGGCGCATGACAATAATTTTACTCATGAGTTTTGTAGAAATAATTCATTCCATGATTATCATAATGATCTAAGATACAATATCTATCATACACCCAAAATATGAGTTTTATCATACACAGTGCGCAGTTCTCCTACTGACAACATTTTCTTATTGATATAAATCGTACTAGCTCAAGTAATGAAAATCATCAAATCCATTCAAACTCATTTTATCATTACTAGAAAATTGTATCTTAATAAAATGAAAATCATTAATTCAGAACAATTTCATGTTTTCTTATTCAATATAAATTATAAAACAATGTCATTGTTTCAATTATATGATGACTACTTGAATTTCAGGTGTCCATGTCTCTCTAATTCTTTTTGTGAAAATCCGACCATTAGAGTAAAAGATGGTCATTGCGACAATGGCCTATAAATACCTTGTCATTTGAATGAGCTCAAAACAGTTGACGAATTTGAGACATTATTCAAGAGCATTGTCAAATTGTTGTATCATGTGAATCATTTGAAGTGTTCCATTTCTAAACTACTCATTCTATATACTTGTGAATTTCAAGAGTTTGGATTCTCTATTTGAAACGATGACTGTTGGTGATTATGATCAAGGGATTATGAGGCGAGGAAGGCAGAGGTACCTATATCATTATTGATCAGGGGATATCAAGGATAGGAAGATATACTGAAGTCGATATTCTTATTGAGGGCTTACACTGGTGTGGGTAAGACAAACATACTTGAATGTATAAATCAATATACCTTTATCCTAGGTTATTAGATACCATTATCTTTGGGTTAAAAGGATTTTATTAAATTTAAAACTTTACAATGGTGATTCTTTGTAATAGAAATGGAATTGTTTTATATATTCATTTTACAATTTTCTGATCTCTCATTAAAATCATTGTTATTACGATTTCTTTGATTACGATGTCTTCAATTACTCAAAAAAATTCTATACGGTTTACGATTGAATTGATGTGTTTTATCACTATGATTATCATAAAAATTTCAATTAGGATCAATATTACAATAAATCTAATTATATCGATTACTTATTGTGAATATGATTTTTTAATTTGACATGTGAAGTACATATCATAATCATCCAGATTACGATATTATTTTTAATCAGGCCCAAGGAAAAATCTAATTTCTTTTCCATCATCTGTGTTAATATTAATTGAATAATTTTAATCCATTTTAAACTAAAACCATTCTAGGATAAAATATAAATGTTTTTTAAAGCTAAAATTCACCCCTCTCTTTTATTTTCCAATGTAAATATACATTTTGATCCAAGAATATTAATTTTATTATTTATGTTCATTATCTGAAGAGTAGTAAGAATATACCTCATATGATTATCCCATAAAGAACATGATGGGATTTTGATATGTAGTTTTAGCTTCTGATTGAGATGATGTGAATTTTCAATAATCATTATAATCAATCTTGGTGGAATTCATGGATTTCGTATACATCATATATAATGTCTTCTTGAAATAATTATATTCTACCATCATTTTTTCTATGATTCTCAGGCAGGAAGGCTTGATGTGTCCTCCATTTTCACTCATTGCATCTCAACTCTTTAGAGTTTTCACCACACTATATATGATTTAATGATATTCTGAATCCTTACCTCTTGATATATATATTTAGAAACATTCTTGAAAATTTATCATCTCATCATTTGAATAATATTTTTATAAAAATTATTCTTTTTTATATTTTTTAAAATTTTGGTCACTTCTACTATTTTTGTCTTCTTTGTAAGTAGTGGATTTCAAAGAATCTTTTTCCTTTTTATTATTATGTGCTACACATTTGTAGTTTCCATTTCAACTTTAAACATGACAAGAGTTCCAATGAGATCATTTGTCCTTAAATATATTACTTATATATATTTTCTGGTAGATACTGAGAATCCCCTACAGTTTGGTGGTAATACATTGAGAACTGTTAAATCTTGTTCAGGATAGGGTATAGGAATTATTATATGAAAAAAATGAAAATTTACATTCTTAGAGAGTCTATTATTCTATTGAGTAATACTCTCTTCTTCACCCATTTTGAATTAATCGAGCATACGGTAGGATGTATCATATCTATGGGATCTCACATAGTCATTACCATCACATGCTTCAGGTATAGTAGTCTATATTCCTAAACCTATTTGACATTGAGATATTCAGTTAAACTCATCTTTTCATAACCCATAGATGATAGCATGCATAGCCACAATATTAATATCATAGTTTTCTTTTGCTACAACATCCAAATTTTTAGGTTATATCTTATGAATTTTATTGGGATTAACTACATTGAGAAAAACATTTAGTGCATGTTTATTTATATAGATGATCATGCATGATTTCTAAAAACCATACTTTTCACCATTGATGTAGATATATTTCCCCATTAACATGCCTTATTTATTATTATCCATATGATCCATTTTACAAATGATATTTGGAATTTAATTTTTTGATAGTTGTGAACATTATAGTCACTTTCTCTCAAAACAATTGTTCTCCAGGATAATGACTAACTGCATGACTCAGGAGGGCGTTGAATAGAAATAAAAAAACTATTCTCTAAAATTTATTCCTCCCACTTTCAGGTTTGAACATCCAATTTTCTTTTGTAATAGTACATGGGGATGAAATTTAAAATATGAAGAAATAATATTTAACATAGTTTTTTATTGTGATATATGGAATAGAAATATTCTAATACACTTCTCCAATGATTTACACCTCGATTATGCTAATTTTAACTAGACATTACATTTACTGAGGGATCCAAGAAGAGTACAAGTAGCTATCACTCAATAAAAAGGACCATATTATCTCATGAAATATAAATATTTACAAAACCTTTCCATGACCATACACAATATTACAATGAGATATTCATAATTAGAATAACATACAAGATATGGGAATTTTTTTAATGTAATGTTGTAAGGAACAACTGATATTATATGGTGATACATAAGAAAAGATAAATATCAATTTTTAATCAGGATGATCTTTCATGAAATTGATGGAGCAAATAATCATAGCACATGGTGAATTTATTTTAAATATGTACATATCTAGGGTGTTAGATTGGGGCATACTTATTTTTTTCTCTTCACAATCTTTGTTCCACTCACAAACTATTTTTGTGTTGATTTCCACGGTTCCTTATAATTTTTTTTTTGTACATTAGAATAGGATAATTCCAATAGTATATTGATCTTTGAAATAATCCTAATATGGAATTATAATTAGATCATGTATCCCATCCTTCTAAATATGGAATAAATTATTTGACCACATTATTATAGATTTTATTGTTATTTGAAATTTCCTTTTACATTCGAACTCTTTTATAGTCCAATTTTACTTGAATATATAAAATTACTTTAAATTACTCAATATAAATGAAATGTCTTAACAAGAGTTTATAAAAGATAAACATGATATTTTGTATTATTATGTCTTCATAGGATATCAGCTGAACATATTGTTCATCAATAAATATGATTTCCATAAGATAAAGAATCTTGAGATAATAAGATAATCAGTCTAAAACATATTATATGATTATTCTATGATGTAAAATAAACGCCTACTAGCATAGCGTTCACTTTTCTTAAACTGCATCTATTATTGAATATTCTTCAAAAGAATAAACCTCTTTCAAATTTTTATCCATGACTAGAAGTCTCTATTGAGTGAATAATTCATATGATAAAGTCTTACATTGTCATTTCAATCACTGAGTGACTTTTTCTTTTCATTAAACATCATAAGAAAATAATGGTTTTTTAAGATACTTATTTGAAATAACAACATAATATAAATATAACATGAAACCCTTGAAAAACATTTTAGAATAAAATAATGTATTTTTATAATAAAAATCAAATAAATAGGAGATGTATTGGGACAATACACATTAAAATTCATAAGAGATACCAATCACTGATCACAAGTAAGAATTAGATAATAATATGTCTTTGAGAACATGATCAAAAAATATAATAATTATACTCAATTAATCAAATATATTTACTACTAAATCATGGAATAAGGTTTTTTTAATCCAAAGACATAAGACATATCAATGAATAATCCTCAATAATAAATCATGATTCATTTGAACATCAGTTAAGAATAATAAATATGTTTTTGAATTTCACATTACCATAGGGAATCACATACTTAGTTATGGTTCACTCTTAATACTACCAGGAAAGTCTGAACCAGGCGTAAGCCTGGTCCCGCAAATTTATTAAAGGAAAAGTGCAAGAAAAGTCAGTAGAAAATAAAACGCTACATTACATCAAAACCATATGCATCCTTCTCCCCATCATCAGATAACTCATCGCCAGGATCAGCTGACTCCCATTCAGAAGATTCATATTTGCGCATCATCTCAAGGTACATATTTTTCTTCCGAAGCATTTCCTCAGACATCTTCTCTTTGACCGACCGTTTCCCACTGAAACCTTTGTCCCTCTTCGGGGACCCTCCTCTTCGTTTGCCACTGTACCCATTTGCAATGACATTTTCTTGTGACCCTACAATCTTGTGTGCAGAACTTTTCGCCATTGGTTTGGATAGATCCGTATAGTCTCTCCTTGGCTCTCCTTCCTTCCTAGATGATGACCTGGTTGATACTAGCTTCGGCAGGTATGAGTAGTCCTTCCTTGGCCTCCTATTTGGTGGCGCAGTCATGACACCTTCACTTTCAGACATCTTCATTCGATCACCTTGAACAATATCACTATATGAAGGTCTGGCTGCTCTTCCACCATTCTCTTTCTCACTATCAGATATATTCCTCCATTTATCAGTGATATTCACAGAAACCAAACTCTTGCTGCCAACATCTTTCTTTCCCAAGACATCATCTGAGGTTTTAAGAGCCTCTCCTCTGGTCTGAGAGAGCCTGTTATGATCAAGCACAACAAGGCAATGAGGGTTCATTTCACTAACAACACCACGTTCTAGATTATTAGGAACCTCAAAATCCGGCCGATCAGCCATCCCAGTGGGTGGCTCCTCCTGCTCCAGCACTACAAATCTATTACCAGAAGAGGCCCAACCATCTAGGGTAAGATTTTCCTTATCAAGTCCACCTCCTTCATCCCTCACATTGTTAGAAATCTTCTGCACTTGGCATGAATTAACATCAACCTCCATCAAAGGTGGACCTCCAGCACCAAGATCACTTTTGAGACGGTCAAAAACCTGCTTCACTATTGGAATTAAGGGCTCCCGAACCACCTTCCCGGCACAAGCATGCTTATTCACCTCAATGACTGTATCTTGCCATTCCCCATGCTCCATGTTTGAAACAATTAGTGCAGCATCAATGCAAGGACTCCCCATGTGATTACCCCGATCAACAATATTGCCAGCACCAACACGTTCCACATCCCTGTCCTCAGCCACACCCCCTCGCACACTCAAATGATCTGCCGAAACACCCGTAGCAGGAGTGGGAGTCGATCTAGAAGGATCCCCACTAAGAACTCCTCGTGCCTTCATCACCTGGGAGAACCCATCATTTCCTCCGCTGCGGCAAACCAAATCAGAATGACCAAGTCTACAGCATTGCACACAGTACTGCATCCAAGACTCAAAGAGGACTTCTTGATGCCAACAGAATTCCTTGATGTCTGTGATCCAGAGACAGTTCACTGATGATCTTGCGACATCAACTTCCACACAGATCCGCAGACAGATCGGGTGACACACAGATTCGGTTCGGCGGTCAGAACATAAATAGCGGCCAATCATGTTCCCAATTTCACTCTTAATACTATAATTGTCGAAAAATTACTATAAAGTAAACTTCTACTTATTATTTTTCATTTTTCTCTTAGGAGTAACTTCAATCATGTTCTCTCCATTGTCTCTTAGATGTTTATTTACTACATAATCTAATTGGAGTTTATCAACTCTGTCATCCTTACCTAATTACTTAGAGGTCTATAATCGACCCACCCATCCTCGGTTTATATCATAACCACACATACTTATTTTATAATGAGTCCACCTGTAACATAATCATAACCCTTTCATATATATGCCACAAGATAATGAAATCATTAATTATTACATCAAAACACAACCCATGGAATGAAAATAAGATTCATAAACATTTCATCATCATAAAAATAATCAATATTGATAAATAAAAAATTTATTAAAAATTGATTATACCACCATTTTGTTCTTTGAACCATAAAAGGATGTTTTTATAATCAAAAAATAAATTTAAAAAATTACTAGAACATTTCATGAAGAAAATACCACATTCTTTTTGAAATCACATATTTAAAATTTAAAATATCTAAAATTCTTATGAAAAAAGATTCTATGAAAACATTCATCAAAAAAATATAATGGAATATTGTAATAAAATTTTATTTAAGATGGTAGGTAAATTAATTCATTATGTGAACATTAAAAAATATACTTTCACATTTACAGTAAAAAGACAATCATACTTCGTTTATGATGATAATAATTTTATCATAATAAATTTAATATAAAATAATAAATGATAAATATTTACATTACTAAATACATTTATAGTAATATAAATATTTGTGAAAATATTTCAGAAATTTTGGAATTGCAAAATAGGATTTCTGATCAAATATATAAATAATGACTGATTTCATTAAAAAAGTATTTCAATTTCCTGAAAACAGAAAGTGAGGATGATTAAATAAATAAATTTATTATTAATTAATAACAATATGAAATAATATCAATAATATTTCAGATAGATATATGAAATAATTTCTTCATCAAACAATTTAACCATAAATAATATTTGTAAAACTGAGATTGGAACATAAAGCCCATACCGATTTAGCAACTTTTCATTAATGTCCCCCCTAAAATAAATAAATTTTAATTTTAATTTAATCACAATGAAAATATTGATATTAAATATAAAAATTTAAAATGGATATTATATACACATAATTAATTAATATAGTTTTATAATATAATATATGTCCCAACGAAGACAATTTTGTATGACAAACCCTTACCATTTTATTAACATTCAACTAAAACTTCATGGATTTAATAATTTGAATTGTATCATTATATAAATTTAATTATGAACTATAAATGGTATAACATGTCTAATTATCTATATAGATATTACATAAACATAAATTGGTTCATAATATACAACATGTTTCAATGAAAATAAAAAGATAAGAAAAACTATTACGCCTCGAATAATTTTTGAACTAAGATCATTCAAAGCCCTAAAATTATATGGTTGTAGATATAAAAATATGATAATAATTTATTATGAAGAAACATATTCATTTTATTTTCATACACAATATAAATATTAAATTATAGCATTACTTTAAATAGTGACTCAATAAAGATAACTTGAGGCAAAACCCTATCATTATATCTGGCTTGATTCAAAAATTCTCTAAACTCATATAATATAAATTTATATTTATTATTATTCACTAATGGAATAATATTCATTAATATCACATCATATCTTTTCCTCTTCTATTATTTTATCTGTATTATATTAATGATTCTATATTAATTAAATCATTTCAAGTGTTAATTGCATCATTTTTCATTATTATTTTAGTTTAACATTTATGGTCCTTGCACTTTGATCAGGGTTTCTTCAACTCCAGAATTTTTAACTTTAAATAGTTATCATATATAATAAATATATACATATTTATATCCACTCATATTATGTAGTGAAAAAAAATTAATAATTACATCACTTCGTAGAGACAATAATACTTACGTACACACGAGTGAAATTAACACATTTCAATAAATAGAAAAAAAGAAAAAACTTAATCACCTTAAAATAAAAATTATTATATGATAAATATTATATATTTCCATTTAAACTATCATGGTACATGATATATAAGTCAGATATGATAAAAAATCGCATCACTTTATAGAGGAGGTAGTCAACACAAATGGATGAGCAACATTTCCATTTACCAATAGATCATAACGTAATAAGGTTGATTATATTTTATAATTATATAATAATAATTATGATATAAATAATATATATAATCATTTAATCAATCATTATAACCAAACATGAAATATGGATACAGAATGTGAATCATATCTATATGTGGAGGTAGCAGTCCACACGTATGTACGGGAAACCCCCTTTGGATTACACATTTGAAATTATAAGAATAGTATTAAGATAATAAAATATATTGGATTAATAAGATGAATATATTAATTTTATTATTATTTATTATTAGATATAGAATTCTCAAATAGTCTAAATAATTTATGTGGAGAGGTTCACTTTTATAAATGAGGGAAGGTATACGAATGGAATTTCGTAAAAGATTTCAATTATATGTGGTTACATTCATCGGAAGGTGTCTCCAAATGGATTATTATTAGATGTTAGGATAATATAATATTAAAATATATTCAACCAGGGTTAATTGGAAATTCTTTTGGAGTAATCATACCCCAATATCTTGGATTAACCCCACCCAAAAAACTCATTGTAACCTTAACCATCGTATTATAATTTTATAGTTTTTACTATATACTGTGAGAAAATTTTTATTTCAACATATTAAATTATATTTAATATTAATATTAAAAACATCAAATCCATTTTACAATATTCATTTTTTATAAATGGAAGAATTTAATTTTTTATAAGTGAAAAAACAATAACAAAAACACTTTTTTAAAAATTAATTTTTTTAGAATAAAACATACCGAAATTCATTCCATTACTTGTGATAAAATAAAATTAATTTTAAAAATTATCATTTAATAATATATATATATAATTTAATTCCACTAATAAAATTATTTATTCTGATAAAAAAACATTTTGTGTATATTAACTACTTTTTTAAAAATGTTTTTTAAGCCTAAAATTTAACTTATTTTAAAATTAAGTATAATTATAAATAATATGAATTTAATGAAATTATATTAAATTAAATTATTATTATCTTAATCAAAAAATTTATTTAAATTTATTTAATTTTATAAGAAATTGAATCTGATCTTTTACAGAAACATTATGTTCCACAGCTCACTGAAAAATAAATCATTTTAAAAAATAGAAAATTCCTTATATGATAACATAGAAATTCATTATTAATTATTATCATTATTTGGATCAGATAGTGTATCTAAAAACTATATAAATTAATCAAATGATTTATGTTAATTTATTTCGAAAAAACACTTTTTGCAAGAAAAAATATTTTTGATGAATTAAATGACATTAGTAAAAATTTATTACATACTTATTATGAACTAAATAATACATATAAATTATTTAATTCAATTATATACATTTTCCTTAGGCATCACTATGGTTTACCACTATGAATTTTGTTTTTTAAAAACTGGAAATGTTGAAATTACAATTTTTTCAGTCTCTAAATTAAATACTTAACCATCTCCCTATATATATTTCTCTCTCTTCCTCTATCTCTCCATATCAAATTGTAGCCCTCAAACACATCCAACACAACTCCCCTTCTTATAGTGAGTATTTTTAAGGGGATCGTGAAATACTTATCAATAAACCTTAATATATGTCCCCATATTCTTTTCATTTGAGTCTCTTTTTCCTTTACTCATGTCATTATATTCTCCATGATGTTGTGGTGACCTATGGATTTCATTTCAAGTCTTAAAATTATTGGTTTTTATTAGTAGGAGTCCATATTATCATATAAGGGTCGTTATTTTCATTATATAGCAATTTTAATTCATTCAAAAGAGATTTGGCTTGTTTAAGGTAGGTGGGTCCATATCCTATCCATTTTAAAAACAACTATTTTTCCTTTAAATTTATAATTCGTTTCTTAAATTGTATGGATCATATAATATTCTATTTGTAAACTGATTTACAGGGAATTTTATTTTTAAAATGAATGATTTTATGATTTCAAAATTAGAGACCATGATTTATGTTGAAATTGGTACTATTTATAAAAAATTAAATGAAAATGGAATTTTATTTAATATCCTTTCATTTTAAAAGATCAATTTTCTTGATGTGTTTGTAAATAAAAAACAACGATCACTTGATTAATTGTGGTGTATAATGAAATATTATTATGTAAATGTGAATGATATAACCTAGTCATTAAATTAGAAGGTTTTAATCATTATAACCATTTTATGAGTTATATTTATAATGTAATTATATAATAAAAATTTATATATTAATTCAAAATAAATAAATGCTTAATTCTCAATAAATTAATTTTATACATAAAAATTTACTTTTCTAGAAAATATTTTTTAATTGTTTTCTTCCAAATATATAAGTATTTATTTCATAGAATTGAGGAAATTATATTTTATTAAAATAATGTAATTTTTGAAATTATCATATCAAAATCATATTATAGTGAAATTTTGATATATTTCAAAAAAACATTATTTTTCAATATATAGTGAAAATAATGATTTCTATAAAACATCCATTTCATTTCATGAAAAATAATAATTTTTTTATATTCTATTTAAATAAAAATGCTTTATTTTTATTTAATACAATTAAATATATTCTAATCATTATTATACCTTAGTTTTCTATAAGTTCATTTTTTGGCATAAAAATACATTTTTCACAAAACTATTTTTCAATGGGTTTTAGGCATTTATATTTAGTTAAATTTATTCCACATCTAGGAAATAAAAGCATTAAAATGAGATTCCATATTATAAATCAGTAGTATTGAATATGAAAAATAGGAACCTATTATTTTTTGGCATTTTGAATAGTAACTGTATTAAATATTTGTCACCTCGGTAGGGATGAATTGAGTGATTAAGGATAAAAATAATATAATAAGACATATAAATCACCCGAAAACATGTCCGGATTTTATTGGATATTTTTTTTCTTTCAACCTATTACATAACAATGTTGATAACAAGGAAATATCCTTACATATTACTTTTATTATAAAATTTATATTATTTAAATCAAAGGATATTATCCAAAATGACAATATTAATATTAATATATATAATTATTTTTGAAAGTGAAAAAAAATAATGGACAATTAGAAAAGGTTATTCAAGAAGTTACTGAATATAATTTTAATTATTATTATTTTACTTTTTCTTAGGAAATAATTATCATAAACGATTATTCAATCCCAACACACTGGTTGTCCTGTTAGTAGGAAATACAGATGAATGATTGTAAAGACATATATGGTAATTATTCATTAGTGAGTTATAGTGTCCCTTTTATTTTTATATAAACAAAACATATTTGGGATGTTATAAAATAATCCATTTTAATTCCTTTAGTATCTTTATGTAATTAAATTGAAACTATATATTATTTTTTAAATTAAAACTATGTCCAAATTTATGAAAATGACTATAATGGTGTATTTTTTTAAAAAAATCATTAAATGATTTAAAATTCATTAATATATTAACATAAATAAAATGAATGGTTTATAATATTGAATATCTCCCATGGTTTAATAATTTTACATCTTTTATAGTAACATTCGTGTTCCTTAAAATGTATAAAACTTTGATATCACAATAGTCATCAAATTGGTTATCGGGGTGTTAAAACTAAGAGATAATGGTTAAAAATTATAATAAATATGGAATTACATATTGGTTAGAGGATTAAGACTCATACTAATCCAATTTTATAAATATGTCAATCATGTGATCCTTTTCCATGGAAAATAATTTAAATGAATTTTTTATTATTGGAATTCCGAAAGTGACCCTCCACTCACATATAAAAGGGAACCTATTGTCCAATATTTAGAATAATTTTTTAATTATATAATTTATCCATGACAAGAAAAATAACATCCAATATTCATAACACATTCTAGATTCCTTATTTTGATCATAATACCCTCCTTAAAAAGCCAAAGGTGTTGACCTATGACAGACGTCTGAAGAAGTGGTAAAGCACATTATTAAGAGTTTTTATATTATATCATATTTATTCACCATCAAAATGATATTAATCATTAAAATATAATATATATATATATATATAATATTTTGATATAATATTATGTTAATATAATAACCTTAATCTATCTCCCCTTCCAAACAAATGGGAAATAAAACGACCACTCAGGTGTGAGGAAGACTGCCTCCTCGCAAATTGATTTAATTTTTTTCCCTTTTACACCTCTCAGGTCTTGTTATAATGATGAATTTAATATATATATATATATATATGTTTATATTAGTTATGAAATTCTTATTCTTATGTAAATATTAGATAAAATCAATTTTCTTACATTTCCACCCATTAACAACGATAATGATGTTCGAGAGTACATGTGTATTAGCGCATACTAGTAGCAATTTGATTCGTTTTTAATCACAGAATCGCATTGATATTTTAAACAAGATTATTTAATTCTATAATATTTTTCCTATGATATAATCATAATTATGGATAGAGAATATGATATTTACCTATTTTCATTCCAGTTCTTTGAATAATGGAAATGTTGCTCATGTGTACAAAGGTAGTTACATATCTATGTTGTAAACTAATTAAATATTTATAAAAATGATTCCTATATACATATAAATTAATAATAAATTTATCTATAAGTTAATTATTTTAGTATTATATCAATTTAGATGATTTAATTATGAATAATATTACTATGGTCAACAAACCAATATCGTTTTCAACTATGAACCCAATATCCCCAAAACACATGAAACAGACTTAACTAATTAAGTAATTAAACATGTCACTGAAATAGATAAATTAACTAGTTTAATTATAAGGGAATAATCAAAAAATATTTTTTAAAACAATAAAATAATTAATATTTTCTTATTATGTCGTATTTAATGAAAGCCTGTAGAGAGTCGGGACATGAGGTAGAGGGTTTCTTCACTAAATTTTCATTCATTGGGTTTTAATTATACATAACTGGGTATCATATGAATTTATTATGTATTAAATGACCAATTGTTATATTATTTTTTATTTCCACCTGTTGTATGTTCTTTTACAATTTTTAAACACAATCATTCCATTGATTAATTCTAAATTAAATGATATGATCATTATAAGGGTTATTCGTCTAAAATTTTCCGTCTTTAGGAGTAGTGTTTATGTTATGTTCCTATATTATTATATTATGTGAATATGATTCCCCCTTTGAATTTATAAATTTAATTTCCCTACATTTTTTATATTTAATGTTTCATTTTAATCCATTTATTTCATAGGATAAGGATCCAAAAATTACATAAATTTTAATGATATTGATGATGAAATATCTATATATTATTGTATTATTTGTGTTCAATGTTACATTGGGATAGATCATATTACCTTATTTATTGAACATTGTTTTTTTTCTTTTCAACTAGTAATGAAATTATTTTTGATTATTAATTTTCTATTCATCCATTATTGATTAAATAAACCTCACAAATGTTGTTTATTGGTGGTACATATCTTTTATCAAATTTTGGGATAGGAATCATTCAATTATATATCTATTTTTAATAAATTTTTATATTGAATGCTCATATTTAATTATGAATAATTTATTACAGTCATTTTCATGCATCGTTGAGTTTAATAAAAAAAATTTACAAAGAGTAATATTTTTGACATTGTTCATAGAACACATTTTGACATTCTTTTCCAAAGTGAGAATGAAATGTTTTATTTTAAAATACACATATTAACATCCATATAATTCAAATATGAATAATTTTTAATTGGATAATACATTTTATGTATTTTTAATGACCCGGAATTTCTACATAATTTTTTTTAAAATTATTTTGGATTTTTAAGAGTCCTTGTAATTTAATTGCACTTGATTCAGAGGCCCGGAGAGCCAAAAACATAATTTGGAACATTTTTTATGGTACATTCAGTAATCATATGTGCAATGATTTATCTCTTAGGACCCCATTCTTAGATTGATAATCTGAGGGAACCATTGAATTCATAGTGTCCGGATTCTCTTAGGCGAAGATTATCTTCGACCGGAAAGGGTCGGAAAAAAAGTTAATTTTTAGTCTTTACAAAAAAATTAACTCCATGTGTTATTTTATTCTTTTCTCACCATTGAGAGGTAGATGGATGTACAGTGGTGTAACACCATTATTAAATTGGATTCATTTAATGACATTACCCTTGGGTTTCATAACCATTATTTTCTCTGATTTAATAGAATTTTAATTTCGGTTCATTAATGAATAGTATTAATAAAATTCTATATGTGAAGTTTATTTTCATCTATTTAAACAAACATATGTCATTGATTTTGGGGATCGATGTGAAGAAGCTCCAAATAATTGCCAGTGGAAATATAATCCAATGAAGAACGAGGGATGAATGAACAGAAGTAAACATCTTCGCGCACGGACCCCTCTTCCTCATCTACAGCGTCATCCAACAAGTTCAAGGTAGGGGGTTACATGATTTATTTCTATGTTTATGATGAATTCATCTTCTCTTGAGGATTTTTGGACCCCCCCCCCCCCCCCTTGTTGTAATTCTAATGAATAGGGCATGGAACGAACCAAACAAGGCCCGAACCCTCTGCCAATTTTTCTTTGGTTGTGTTCTTCGTGGACGACCGACCAACACGGTAGCAAGGAGAACCTGTGGTCCCTGTAGTTTAGATTGTGTCTCAGGTGGCCCGTTGGCACAGAAGAGAATAAAATCATACCTCCAAATCTCCAAAGGTGGCCTGTGGATTGTCTTTTGGCTTGGCTGTGTCGGTGACCGGAGGAGGCAGTTGTCTGCTCTCACCGGTCATGAGGCGACAACAACGCTCAAAGGTTTCATAACAGACAGGGGTGGTTGGCCTTTCTCGGGCGCGTGGATGGTGGGAGGTGCACCACGAAGGAGGTTCGCAGCTACGAGATGAGGTAGAGGGAATAACCATGCCCACGAGTCCCATAGTTGACCAATCCATGTGGACCGATCAGGTGGAGCAGTTCCACCCTAGTGCCACTAATTGCAGAGCCCAAACGGACTTAGTCTTTTTGGGGAGGCGGACCGCGCCCATCAGGAGGGCCTGGTCGAGCCCACCCGGCCATGCCCATGGGCTAGAAGGATGGAATAGGCCCTTCCAGAAGGGGCTGAGCCTGGATGGATCAGGAAGGACCTAGTGGACCAGGTCAGAATGGTCTGACTGGGTGGGATATGACCCAGACCCTTTTTAGCCCACCTTTTCTTAATGGGGACTATCTTCTAAACCATTAATTTGTTTGAAAACCCATCTGCGATGTTGGAACCCTTAGGATGAGGTGGGACTATTGAGATTATCCATATGGGTTTTGGATAATGTTGTAGTATGGCCTGGTTGGGTCAGACTCGAATCAATCCAGATCCTCAAAACTAAAATGACAATAACATACAGACTGGGTGTCCAATTGACGTTCCTTCTATTGTGTTTGAAACCTTATTACATGGTGGTTCATTGAGATACATTTTCATGGGAATTTTTTGGTGGTTATGGTATGACTGATATCTTAAATAGTAGCTTCTCTAATACTCAAGCGCACTATGTGTGAGAATCTGGTGGCTGGTTGTCAAGTTTCATTCAAACCTTTGTAGATCTGCTTTAGAATGACCATGTTCGGACCAACATTAGCGTGACCCAACATGGACCAGCCAGAGAGCATCCCTCTATGGATCATAAACTTATGAGCCTATGTGGATCGATGACTTACGACCATGTGTTTGTTGACGACTTACGAAACTGTGTGGAACAGTAGTATCACGACCCAATGGGGACCAGCCATAGAGAGGCCCATCATGGATCAGCGACTTACAACCTTCTGTGGATCGATGACTAAAAAACTATGTGGATCAGTTATATATGACCCTGTGTGGATTAGTGATAGAGAAAATTATTCATGGTTTAGTAGTGGAACTTATAAATGGAATAAGATGAATTAAAATTATGACTAATCATCATTATTCATGTTATTTAAGTTATATACATGGTTTGAGCTGATCCTTTTACTTGTTCTTTGTGATGGGGGTCATGTTTTGTGGTTTTTACTTTGTGGAATTATGGGAGACCTTCGAGGGGTCTTGAGGTCCCTACTAGGTACTTTTATATTCACCCATTCACAGTCATCGCCCACACCTTTTGGTGTCTTATTCAAACGACGAATAGGTTTGACCAAGGATTTGGAACTCGGACCAGATGGCGTATGGAGGTGACCGGTTGACGCAGAGAGCCATGGTTATATGTTTTTACTTCCCTTCACGCAGGATCCTTTGAAGATGAGCTCAAGAATTGTTTTTCCATTACTCTTTATTTTTCATTTAGTTGGGTTTGTATTCTAGCCCATTCTTCTTAGTAAAAACATTTACTTTCTGAAGTTTTACATTGTGTTTTATTCTTATTGTGTTATTCATCATCGTGTTTAATGTTATAAAGGAAATGCATTCCCAATTTAGGGATATTCTATTCTGATGCTAGTTTCCAACCCCTAGCCCACTGAAGGTGGGCTTTGGTTAGTCACGGAAAGGGCCCCGGGGGAGGGATGAGACAAAGTGGTATCATAGGATTCATTTCTACCAATGAAATTAGACTCTGATCATTTCTATTGGGAAAAAATGTTAAGTGCATTGAGTACGGTTTTCAGTTTGGGGAGACCAGTACTGGCACAACGACCAACGTATCAATATACTAGGACCCTGAGTTCTTATTTCCCACTCGATACACGAAAACACTGATTGCATGTGCCTTTGAAATGTTTTTCTTTTTGATCTCTTTTCAGTGAGCTCATAAGGTATAAACATATTGATCATGGGACATCTATTTCTTTATAGGATTCTTGTTTCGTAGACAGCCAGCCAGGTTTCGAGAGATAGTTCATGATGATGTCCCAACGAGTGATGACGCTTCGGTTCATGGCCCTCTTATGGAGATGGTTCCTTCAGTTGGTGTACCGGAAGAACCACTAATAGTAGGGAAGAATTTTCCTCCATCACCACAGGCAGAAGATGCATGCCGACTTGAATGCTGAATGAGTTCCAATAGCAGAGTCCTACGAGGTTTCAAGGTGAGGCGAATCTATAGGATGCTAAGGACTAGTTGGAGGCTGTGGGTAGATTTTTCCGCCTAGTTGGGAATCCAACATACCTAATGGTGATCATAGATGCTAGTCCCTTCAAGAGAACGATAGGGGGATTTTGGATCCTAATGCTCCAGATGCAAGATATGGAGACCCTCACCTATTAGTACTTAGAGAGCCTCTTAGGGTGGTGTTCATTCCAGTTACTCTATGCTCTGTGCATTTTCAAGAGCTCCTACACTTACAGTAGGATGGCTTGAGGTTAGCCTAGTACCCAGTGATACTCACTTACCTCTCCTGCAACTCCACCGACATGGAACGAGACCATTTGTTTTGGGCCTAAACCATTTAGAAGTGTCTCCGACAGGAGGTCAGTGCGTCAATGATATGGTTTAACATAGCGACACTGGATAGAGTTCTAGAGATAGTGGTGATCTTCCAAGTTGAGTAGACACCGACATCGAGAGCCTCTAACGGATGACACATCACTGAGTCATCTACAGAAGACATTAATAAGATGAGGCAGGGGACCAAGAGGACCACACCTTCTGGTGGATGACCCCAGGATGTAGACTCAGAGGTGCAGAGCTCACAGGATATCAGAGGTCAGCAGAGGAGCAGATTGTTCTACTCATGCAGTGGGAAAGGTCACATGGATCACGACTGCCAAACCCTCCATATCGATGATCACTAGATAGTCCAGGAATCTCCAAGGCATAGGCAGAGATTCGTGCGGGGTGGACCATAGGGCGTCGAATGTGGTAGAAGAGTAGTTTGTCCAATAGGTGTTGGGTGATGGTTTCAGGGTCTACCGTCAGTACCTACAAGAGGTCCACCCCCACAACAGGGAGTAGGTGTACATGGATGAGCTCATCTAGATGTAGCTGAGGCCTACGACCGTGGAACTCTAGAGAAGATTCTAGGTATGATCTATTTTTAATATACCCTAGCTAAATTTTTTATTGAACAAGGCCCAGTCAGTCTTTTATTTCCACAACTCTCATTCTGATCTTGGAGATTTCGGTAGATCCATTCGATAGATCAATATGATTAAAAACTACAACGGGAGAGGATTTGATGATTAAACACTGGTTCTAGGACTGTGAGCTTACTCTATGAGGCATGAGATTTATCTGTGATCTCCTAATAGTAGCTTCGAGGCCTTATGATGTCATCGTGGGTATGGATTGGCTATCCACAGTCCATGCTCAGATTGACTGTTTTAGGTACAAAGTGCAGTGTGTCCCTGAGAATGGGATTAGTTTTTCATTCACCGACGAGAAGGGTACCTTTGCATCATGGGATGTACTTTCTCGAAGGAGGGTGAAGTCGATCACTCATCAGTTGAAGAGCCTCCCCCTCGGTATAGTGGATGAGAGTAGTATGGGGTTTCCTATAGTGGTGGACCAGTATGCTGATGTCTTTCATGATGGTGTTCCAGGACTACCTCCATACATAGAGGTAGACTTATATATCAACCTGTAACCTGAGACGATAATGATATCTATAACAGCATATTGGATGTCTCCTAAAGAGCTTCATGAGTTGATGGTACAACTAGAGGACTTACAGGGGTATGGGTTCATATGGCCAAGTGTTTCTCCATGGACATCCCCAATTTTGTTCACCAAGATGGTAAATGGGAGTTTGAGGCTTTTCATGGACTATCGGCGCCTGAACCAGGTGATTGTGAAGAACAAGTATCCACTCCAAAGGATTGATAATCTCTTCGATCATTTGAAGGGAGCTTGGTAGTTTTCAAATATAGACCTCAGATCAAGTTATCATCAAGTCAAGGTATCAAATGAGGACGTACCAATGATAGCATTCAGATTCCAGTATAGCCACTATGAGTTCTTGGTGATGCCTTTTGGTGTGACCAACTCCCCTGTAGTATTCGTTGGACTCATGAATAGGATCATCCGGACTTACATCGATCTCTTTGTGGTGTTACTTATTTATGAAATCTTGATCTACTCAGCGTTGGAGGAGGTGCATGCTACGCATCTGAAAATAGTTCTGGATACACTTTGAGAGAACCAACTTTATTAAAATCTCTCAAATTGAATGTTTTGGATATGGAAGGTCCACATTATGGGACATGTTCACTCAAAGGCTATAGATCCAGTGGATCTAGAAAAGATAGATGCATTTCTTTCTTGGGAGCAACCAAGTAGTGTGAACAAGGAGCAGAGCTTCCTAGGATTGGATGGGTACTATCGAAGATTTGTACCTGCATTTTATAGAGTTGCAGCACCCTTATCATCTTTGACAAATAAGGGACAAACTTTCTTATTGAGAGATAGATTCTCGTAGATATTCTAGGAGCTGAGAAAAGATTGACGAGTGACCCCATATTGAGACTACTAGAAGAGGGAGTTGGGTATGTTGTAAAGACCCAGAAATTCCGTGGAAAATTTTTCCTTAAATACATTGAAATTTTACGAGTCTTTGAAAATTGACGGTGCTTGATTCTGAGGCCTAGTGTGCCCGAAATAAATTTCTGAAGTTTTGTTCAGGTACGTTCAGTAAACGTACGAGGGTGTTTCTATAACATTTGATCTGGTTCTCAGATTTGAAATCTGAGGGCACCGTTGAACTCGCAGTGCCGGTATTCGCTTAAGGAGACTTTCACTTTGACTGTAGTGAGTCAAGAATGGAAGTTGGTTTTTGGGTTTTCTTGGGAAAATAATAAATAATGTGTGCAAAACTTTATTCATTTTTAAGCTTCCATGTTGGTGATTGTTGGTTAAAACCTCCACATGGGAGTTGGTGGTGGGACCGCTACACCCTAACTTCCCATGAGAGGTTATGGTCGTGGAGCCCACCTGAACATAACCGCCCACAATAGGTTATGAAGTGGGGACAACCTGAGACCATAACCACACATATGAATAACAGGGGTTGGAACCACCAGACCCCTATTAATGAGATGATAGTATAACCTTTCAAATATCCCTCATTAATGAGTGAGAGCCTCTCCACCTTCCCCTTTAATTAAATGAAACCAACCCCCTTTAATTAATGTTACAGCCTCTTGATTTAATTATGGGGAGCCTACGTAATTTAATTGTCCATTAGAATTATGTGCGAACATTAAAATAATAGATACTCTATTGTTATCATTTGGGTGGGGGGAATTCTCTTTTGGTGGAATTTTGGAAGATGAGGGAAAAACACCCAACGGATAAAGAAGAACGAAGGACGTGTTCTTATAACGAAGAACACTGGTGATGATTCTTCATCGACTTCTTCCTCAGACTTCTACCTCGAACACCTACATACCTACCCTCTGCAACGTCACCAATGAGCCGATGAAGCACAGGATTTGAGACGTGTGGCGGACGCGATGATTGATGACCGACGAATCAAAGGTAGGGGGTTTATTACTTGTTGATGTTGTACCATTTTCTTACCTTCTTCAAATGATAATAAGGGATTGTTGCGAACTTATTATTGATCATCTTATTCTCATGATGATCCAAATGATACCTCCATAAATGTGGAGGGTGCGGGCCAACCTAACATGTCCTGACATCCTCCGTCGATTTTTCTCTTCTGGCGGCATTCTACATCATGGAGATTAGGCAACGACGATGAAGGTGAAAATGACGAAGGCTGCTCTACCTACGGCCTCCATGAATCATGATGCCCCCATGGCACACCAATGCTCCTGGTCAAACACTGCCAGCCCGAGCCGCTCTGAACCGGCCTACCCATGTCCTCCCGCACGCCTCGTCATGCTATCCTTGACCTCCCGTGCACCCCACCGCGCACTGCACGTCGCCCCCGCAGCCTGCCCGTGCCCCACCACGTCCCACACTGCCTACCCATGGCCTTACAGGTGCCGTCGCGGCCAGCCCGATGCCCAACCGCCTGCCCACGGTCCTCCCGGCACCCTACCACGGCCTGCCCGACCATCCCCGAGCCGGCCTCCGTGCACGCCACCACGAACCTGTCATCCCCGAGCCGGCCTACGCTAGCGCCACCCCGAATCGGCTGCCCCCGAGCCGGCCTCCGCACGCTCCCAGCTGATACGACACCCCAGATCCCTCCCACCCTCTTGGCTAAGCTGCGACGGGCCACACCCTTGCAACAGTCCTGGCTGAACTGGCCCTGAGCCCGGGTCGAACCGCCCTCGTAGTCCGTTGGGCCGGGCCCAATGGACAGGGCCAAACATAGCGGGCTGACCCACACAAACTGCTGGGTCAAACCATCGGGTTTGTCTGGGTTGACCCAGACCAGTTCGGGCCAGACCGGGTTGGGCCGTGTCGGTCCGACCAGGTCGGACCAGACCCAGGCCCACTACTGAACCTTTACTTACTTTGTCCATAACATTGACACTGGACATCCGTTTGAAGAACCTTCAGTGGCATTGGTAATATCGGTGAGAGACGGTCCCTTTGAGTATACCCCACTGGAGTTTGGGGTATAGTTGAGCTATGGTCATGTTGGATCGTACATGAATCCAACCGGTCCCCCGGGACTAAAAGGCTAATAACAAACAGACCGGGTGCCTGATTGATGCTCCGTCTATTGCGTTGAGACCCCTATTACGTGGAAGAACATTGAGATACTTCTTCGTGGGAATTTTTGGAAGTTGACGGATCAACTCTTGTCTTGAGTAGAGGACCCTCTCGAAATCAAGCATGCATTGTGCAAACCCGATGGATGGTTGTGCACTGACGATTGTTCCTGGATCATGTGTTGGTTTGACAGTTCTAACTTCTATTACTAGATCATGTGTTGGTCCGACAGAATAGATGGTCCATGATCTTGTGTAGTTCTGACAGCTCTGATGACTATTCATGGATCATGTGTTGGTCCGACAGTTCTAACTTCTATTCCGAGATCATGTGTTGGTTCGAATGAATAGCTGGTCCAGGATCATTTGTTGGTTCGATGGAATTGATTACTGTTCATGGATCATGTGTTGGTCCGACAGTTATAACATCTGTTCTCGGATCATGTTTTTGGGTTGACAGAATTGCTGGTCCTGGATCATGTGTTGGTCTGACAGCTCTGATGACTGTTCTGGGATCATGTGTTGGTCTAACAGTTCTAATTTCTGTTCTTGGATCATGTGTTGATCCGACAGAATAGCTGATCCTGGATCATGTGTTGGTCCGACAGCATAGATGACTCAGTGACTATATATGATCATATTTATCTCTCTTTAAAAGTTGTGTACCTATGTGAGCTGAGTCAGAAACTTTGTGTTTTTCCTCATGATTGAGATGGACTACATGATAACTTAGGTATATTTATGGGCATATACCTAAGTGGGGTTATCTGTCGATTTCGTACTTTTTTGTTTATCCTTGTTGGATTTTGTGAGACCTTTAGGGTCTCAAGGTCCCTACTGAGTATCTTTATACTCACCCCTACATGGGTTGTGCCCGCACCTCGTTGTGTTGGGTGCAGACGAAGGACATCACTGACTGAGGATCAGAGTAGCTGGATTGGACAATACCCGGAGGTGGACCTTATGATGAGTTGGTACACGGAGGATACTGACAGATGTGGTGTGCTGAGGAGGCCATTTGTACCTACCATTCTGGTAGGAACACTGGAGGACAACCCAGTAGCTGCTTTACTCTTCTTCAGGTGTACTTTTTTTCAGTTGTACTTGCACTTTCATGTTAGGCTTGTATTTCCAGCCCCTTTTACTTCCTACACTTCTTTTGTATACAGCTTTACTTAGTGTTTTACTTCCTAATCGTACTCTATTGTGTGTGTGTTTTCAGTTCATAAAGGAAATGTATTCCCAATTTATGTATTTTACGCATTTGGGGCTAGTCACCAGCCCCTAGCCTATGGAAGGTGGGTTTGGGGTAGTCGTGGCATGTGCCCCAGGGGACGAGTCCTGAGAAATTGGTATCAAAGGAGTCGGTTCTACCACAGAACATAGGACTCTGAACTTTCTTTTTGTGAGGCAAAAGTGTTAATAGTACTAAGTGTGGTTTTCAGTTCAGGGAGTCTAGTGTTGGTGCGGCAGCCAACGTATCCATACACCAGGACCCTGACTTCTGATTTCTGACTCAATGAAAAAAACACTTATTGCGTGTGTGTTTCAATAGTTTTCTTTGTGAACTCTTATATTCAGCTCACCAGGTATAAATTAATGATTGTGGAGCACCTTTTCCTTATCAGGATGCCACTACATAGAAAACCAGCTAGGGTTCCCGAGAGAGTACACGATGACTGCCCCCCGAGCGATGAGGATATAATGCAGGGCCCTCTTACTGTGTTGGATCCTTCGGGTGGTGCACCAGCAGCACCACCACCCATTGGGCAACAGTTCCCACCATCCAATCTGGTGGACTGTGCACGCCAACTGAGCGCATTGCAAGAGTCCCAATGGAAGAGGCCTTTGAGGATTCTAGGAGAGATAGATTCCCAGGCAGCAGAGGACTAGATGGAGGCGATTTCTAGAGTTTTATGCCTAGTTGAGACACTAGTAGAGTAGATGGTGGTCTTAGATACAAGTATATTTCAGTGATAGACCATGAGAATGGTCCGAATAGTGATGACGCTTTGGTATGTGGACCATTCCCTGAGATTGTTCCTTCGGGTATTGTGTCATATAAAACACTTCGCGTTGGTCAGTAGTTACAACCAGCAATACCAGTATAGGACACTTGTAGGCTTAGTGCCTTACATGTGTTTCAGCACCAGATACCCCTCAGGTTCTGAGGCGAGCCTGACTCACATGCAGCTAAGGGCTGGCTTGAGAACGTGGTTGAAAGTTATATAGTGCTTATGCAGCTTCGGTAGGACTACGTGTCAGTAGCTGAGTATTCAGCAAGGCATAAAGATCATTTCTGGTACTCGATGAATATGATACGATCAGTGCTTCAGGGCTCTAACGTCCGAGCAAGGTGTGTTTAAGGACATCTGAGCCAGTACTATTCTTCTACGCATTCCTACTTATGTTAGGGTGCTAGAGAGAACCTTTGTGGATGAATATTCATTGGCTGAGCAGATGTAGCCAGTGAATGTTAGTAGTTGGAAATCTAGAAACTGGCACCATTCTCAGAGACTTTAGCATGTAAATTTTTTGGGAATAGGAAGTGTTAAGGACTGATCAATCTTCTGCGAAGCAGACATGGAAGCAGAGTTAGAAGAGAAGCATGGGGTGGTGTACATCTCGACATGTTACAACCACCCCCCTAATGTGGTCCCCAACAGGCTCAGGGAGCTGGAGGATACAAGAAGGGAGTGGATGCTTGCGGTCAAGGAGTGTGACCCATGTTCTCCAGGAATGATTTGGGGTACGGTCTGAGTCTACTACTAGTTTCTATATTAATATAAATAGGAACAAATCATTCCTTATTTACACAAATCTTGTTGAATACCAAGAGTTTTTGGTGAATCTGTTGGCTAGACCCTCACATTTGGAGATAACTTTTGGAGGAGACTCGATAATCACACTTATGTCGATAGTGTGATCTAACTATTGAGGTGAGAGTTTCGGTTGGAACCTCTTGGTGGCAGTGTCGAGGCCTTACGACGTTAGTTTGGGTATGACAGGACATCCACAGTTCACACACAGATTGGCTGTATTAGGAAAAAAGGTTGCGGTTTACCTAAAAAATTGGAATGGGGTTTTACTTGGATGGAGAAAAAGGAAACCCGGGTAGCACATGATAAAATCATGCGTATGAGTTTTGAGTTTTCAGCATAATTGGAAGAGTTTGGGAACATCCTTTGAAAAGATGTTTACAGGTTTACCTCCTCGAAGGGAGAGAGATATCTGTTTGGATGGATACTATCACAGATTTGTGCCAGATTTCTCCAGAGTTGTAGCACCACTATCAACATTGATGACGAAGCGTCAACCCTTCGTGTGGTCATAGAGATTCCAGTACAGCATGCAGGAGTTGAGACAGAGTCTGACTAGTGCCCCCATCTTGAGGCTTCCAGAAGAGGGCGTAGGGTACATAGTCTACTGCAACGCATCAGGGACTGGACTCAAGTGTGTCCTGATGCAGGGGCACGCAGTGATCACATATGGTTCTCGGAAGCTGAGACAGCATGAGCAGAACTATGCTACCCATGTCCTCGACTTAGCAGCAGTGGTCTTTGCCTTTAAGATGTGGCAGAACTATCTGTTTGGAGAACGTTTTACCATGTAGTATGATCACAAGCGTCTAAGGTATATCTTCCCACAAAAGGCGTTGAACCTGAGATTGCGACAATGGAATGAGTTCCTCAAGGACTATGACTTAGAGATAATCTAAACTCATGGGAAGGGGAACGTTGTGGTAGATTCACTCTATAGGAGGTCTGGTATACAACTGCTAGGCGAGGCGACGGAGCAGCTAGCTACCTTACTGATATCCTTTGTGGAAAGGGATGGAGCAGCCATTCTACAGTCTCTTACGGTCACTCCCCCAGTTCATGAGTGAGTTAGGGAGGCACAACATTGAGACGCTGACTATGAGACACAAAGTGCTCAGATATCTACAGGATAGGCACCTGATGGATTTTCTGAAGGTGGGGAACACGTCATTCTCTTTAGAGGACGTGACTTGGTACTAGTGGAACTTCTTGAGGAAGTGTTGAGGGAGTTACACACATCAACTATAGCGATACATCCAGGAGTACTGAAGATGTATCGGGACCTCAGACGACCGCACTAGAGGCCAGGTATAATGAAAGTAGTAGCCGAGTTTCACTCTCGGTGCCTCACTTATCAGTGAGTGAAGGCAGCGCACCAGGTACCAGCAGGATTGGTTTATCCATTAGATATCCCAGAGTGGAAGTAGGATGGGATATTAATGGACTTCGTGATGGGTCTTCCACGTACATCTAAGGGTCACGACTCAATTTGGGTGATCGTCAACCGACTCACCAAGTCAGCCCACTTCCTACCGATCCGAGAGAAGGGTTCAGTAGAGAGGATGGGACACCTCTATGTGTATGATATTGTGAGGCTACATGGAGTGCCTTCTTCTATTGTCTCTAACCGTAACGTACACTTTACTTCCTGGCTATGGAAGGGGTTGCAGGAGTATTTCGGGACACAACTACGTCTGAGCACCGCCTTCCATCCTCAGACAGGTGGTCAGACTGATAGGACCATTCAAACCCTTGATGACATGTTATGTGCATGCATCCTTGAATTCGGTCGTAGATGGGAGGATCACTTACCATTGGTGGAGTTCTTCTACAACAACAGCTACCACTCCACTATAGGGATGACACCTTTTGAGGCCTTGTATGGTCGACCATGTAGATCGCCACTGTGCTGGAAAAACCCTTGGGAGTGAGCACAAGTGGGACCACAGATGATACATGCTACCATAGAGAAGGTGAAAATCATCCAGGAGCTGATGAAGACTTCCCAGAGTAGATAGAATTCATATCCTGGCCGGATACGGAGACCTCTATAGTTTGAGGATGGCGACCACATCTTTTTATGGGTATCACCTTGATAAGGTCTATGGAGATTTGGGTGAGGCAGCAAGCTATCTCCATGATTTGTCGGACATTTCCAAGTCCTCAACAGAGTATGATAGGTGGGTTTATTCTTAGCTCTTTCACCTCAGTTATTCCGGGTGCACGACGTCTTCCACATATCTCTTCTGAGGAGATACCTGCATGACCCTTCACACATCATCGACCATGGAGAGCTAGACGTCGATGATGGGGCGACATTTATGGAGGATCTAGTGGAGACTGAGGATCGACAGGGGAGGGTCCTATGGGGACGATAGATACATCTGGTGTGCATTCGATGGCAGCACGGGAACCTCTAGGAGAGCACATTAAAGAGGGATTCTCAGATGCGGGCTCAATACCCCCATTTTTTCCCACAATTCGAGTTATAGCTTATGAGGGTGAAAAGCCCTAAGGTCGGGAGAATGTAAAGACACAGAATTTCCATCGAAATTGTTTTCTTAAATAAATGTGAATTTTACGAGTCCGTGAAAATTGACGGCGCTTGATTCCAAGGACCGGTGTGCCCGGAATCAATTTCTGATGTTTTGTTCGGGTACGTTCAGTAAACGTATGAGTGGGTTTTTATAAATTTTGAACCAGTGCTCAGAATCTAAATTTGAAGGCACCGGTGAACTCACAGCACCAGTATTATTTAAAGGGGACTTTCACTTCAACGACAGTGAGTCGAGAATGGAATTTGGTTTTTGAGTTTCCTTGGAAAAATAATAAATAATGTGTGAAACACTATTTATTTTTTTTCTTCCATGTGGTTGATTGTTGGTTAAAAGCTCCACTTCGGAGTTGGAGGTGGGACCGCCACACCCAAACCTCCCATGATATGTTATCATGATGGGGCCCACCCTAACATAACCTCCCACGAGAGGTTACGATGTGGGGACCACCCGAGACCATAACCTCCCATTTGAATAATAGGGGTGGTGACCACCCGACCCCTATTAAGGGGAGGAGAGTATAATCTCTCAACTCTCCCTCATTAATGAGGGAGAGCCTCCCCATCTTTCCCTTTAATTAAATGTAACCACCCCTTTAATTAATGTTCCATACTCTTGATTTAATTAAGGGGAGCCTACGTAATTTAATTCACCATTTTAATTACATTCCATATTTAAAATAATAGACAATATGTTGTTATTATTTTGGGTGGAATTCACGTTCGGTGGAATTTGGGAAGTAGAGAGAAAATATCCCAATGAAGAATGAAGAACAAAGAATGCATTCTTCCTATGAAGAACATTGGCGACGATTGTAACACCCCATGATTTCATAGTAAATTATTTCTTCAATGTAATTCAATAACATCCACTACCAACAACACTGAGTTCAAGCGCATCACGACTTACCAAACTAGTCGTTCAAAAGTGGTTATGAATAGTGTTAACTTAATTTTGAATTTTATATACTCTATAAAATTTTAGAATCAATATTATGCGTTTCTTAGATGTAATATAAGAACAAATCCATTTTTTTCAGATAAAATAAGTATTTTTCAAAAAATCAAATTTTACTGCCTTTTATTGGAGAACCCTTTTTAAAAAAATATATGACAACTTTTATATATTAAATATAATGATACTAAATTATTCTTTAGAATCGGGACATAAAAATTTAGTTTTGATAAATTTTTGGTGTTTTTATGATAACTTACATTTTCTGATGAATTGTGAAAAACACTAAGTTAATGATTTAAACCGAATTTTTATTTAAATAATTATTTATTTTATTTAAATTTATTTTATGTAAAAATTTATACAGAATACCTATATAATTTCAATTTAATTCATTGGAGTCAATTTATATTAATTTTAGATATATAAAAATATTATTGATATTTTTACCGTCTTTTACCCACCTCCTATGAGCTTTGGCAAATTTGAATACAACTTAATTTTACCACTTCTGTGAGTTGAATTTCAAAAATCTGAGAGACACAGTTGATATCAGTAAGTAAAATGTGGTTCAATAAGATGAAAATAATTTTCGGTGAATAGTAACTTTTTACTTTTATTTACCACGGTTAACATAGAATTGTGTAATTAAGTGTAAAAATGATTTTATTATTACCCTAAGAAATTACCTAATTCTATTGGATATGTATAATTTGAAAAAAAACAACCATAGGAATAAAATATGATCCTTTAGGTCCACTTGGATTAGAATAGTACATTTATTATTATTTAATTCAACGAAGAGTTAAAAGAGAAAAAATCAAAATTTAATGACAAAAACATTTTAAATATAGGGATATTCATTAAATAAATTCAATTATAAATATTAATTAGAAATATAAAACGTTTTCCTACATAATTGTATTTTATTTATAATTTTTAGACAATAAATAATTTAATTTATTTATGACACAATGATGATGCAGTAATTACAACATTAATGAATGATTAAAATAATTGATATTATAAATACCCAAATAAATGTAAATTAATACTTTTGATGAATTAAAATATTTTTATAGTTTAATATGACATGTTAGTATTACTTTAATTATTATTTTTTAAATAATCAGGCTTTTATGATTTTTACAAAAATCAAATACCAAATAGTTTCAAAATTGACATAAAAGAGTTTTTAAAACTAATATAATATTATTAATTGATATTATATTCCTAAAAATATAATGATTGACTGAAGGGCTTATATATTATTATATATGACATTAATTAACCACTTTAGGTTCTCTTGGAAGTTTATAGTAAGTTTAATAATAATATAATATAAAAATTCAAAGAAACATGGTAATTGTCAAACTAATTAACTAAGAATTAAAACTAAAAAATAAGTATCATATAGTTACCCAAACCTATCTAAAAACTATTGGTTGAGTGTTTTTAGACCCATACCCACCTTATCCTAGAAATAAATCAGTTTGGAGCAATTAGAAACCAAAAATTATTTTATTATAAAATAATATTTCTAGCTTTTTTTAAGCTTCCCCTCACACCTCTAATAAAAGGGCACTCCACCTTCTCTTAAATCACACATTCAAAGCCATTTGGCTCTGCCAAAACCTTCCCAAATACCCTCTCAACTGTCCTCCCTTCATTTTAGAGGCCTTACATTATTCAGAAAGACAACTTATGGAGCCCTTTTGATCAACTCAAAAGGAAACACTCAGAGAAGAGGTAATAATTTCACCCCCCTCTTTCAAGTTCTTTTCTTCTTCCACTTCCACTTTATTTGTTGTCTCCATTATAAAATAATAACTCTGGTATCTTCTATATACTATGATGTTATTATAAATATGGTACATTTCATGAACCATGTCGGGTCGCCATCAACCCGACGCTCGACCCGGCCCGCGGAAAGGCCCAAAGGGCGTTCCCGATCCCCACGGGCTGGCACAAGTGCCCGGGTATCAAATTAAAACTTTGGGAATGATTTACCTGTAAAAAATACTAGCAATAACCACATGTAAACTGAACTCAAAAACATTGTGGAAACCACAAGTCATTAAATAGAAAAGGTGTGTCTCAAAAACAACTACAACCCGACCACAACTAACTCCAAAAGGGGGTGACCAAAAACCAATTCAGCAACCATCACCTGATGGAGGGATACCACCGTCCGAACTTCACCAGCAATGCCATGTCAGAAGTAGCTAAAAACTCAGACCACCGCTCTCAAAACCATTTCCTTTCCCTACATCAGACATAATCCGATTTAATTACACCCAAGGATGTAAGTAGGGTGTGAGCAATCACTCAATATGTTGGAACCAGAGAAAACATTCCTCATGTAAGGGATAGGTGACCAAAACAGTTTTCAGGCTTGATATATATAGAAAATAAATAAATGCACTAACAACTATAATGAAAATAGTTTTTAAAGAAGAGACAGTTTTAAATAGGGAACACGGAATTTGGTACTTAAAGAAAATGAATACATTCTAACTTTTTTTTACACCATAGAAATTACACAATCAACCAGTGATGAGTATATAATCGCTCAGGAGTAACAAAAGTGGGAGAGGCCCTATGGGACTAAAGTTGTGTGGGGACCTAGAACCTCACATCTTAGTGTACCAAATAATCCATATCATATGTTCCTGTGTACGACCCACTAGTAGGGAAACACCTCCATAACCTAGTGGTCTCCAGTCATCATCAAATGATTAGTTAGTGTTGTAAGCGTCAATCCCGCTAAGTAAAACTGGGCCGGATCCACTCCCGGATCACTAGCATGAAAGTCTAGTCCTCCCACCATGTACCCAGGCTTCCCCTTTTGTGATCAACATTCAAAGTTTACTCTACTCATCAAGGTCAATACACAACACACATGGATGTCAACTAAGTCAAACACCACACATATAGGGTGTCAACTAAGTCAACCATCACACTTACACATTCAATATAAATTAATAAACAAACAACCATTAAAGGTATACACATGATAGAGACCCTCAGAAACCAAAACAAAATGTGCAACAACTACACAGTCAAATAACTAAAAAATTCCAAGAACCAAACTAAAATTTAACAGGCATTTGAGAACAAATGGTCTAGTAGTTTTAATGAAAGTAAAACAACACAGTCACCAGTGACAAGACTCACTCGAACGCACACTAGGACTATAACAGGAATAAAATTTCAACTACAGCATTTTTTCAAAGACCAAAGGTGCAATATATTATAAACCAAACAACCTAAGCATGCTGATAAGAAAAATAAATCACCAAAACCTACCAACCAAACCAACAAATCACAACAGAAGTTAATAAAATACATAACAATTTAATTAAATCAACACACTAATTTATCAGATAACCTAAGCATGAAAAACCACCTACCTCAATGTTTTTACGAAAAAGTGATACAACGCAACACACTAGCTGTGCAACGGCCGCACCACACAAATCCGTCAAAAAGGTCCTAAAACAGTAAACCATGTAACCTCAATGACAACCCATTAAAATATCAGTGGTCAATAAAATAAACATCAAAAAATAAACAAACAAGTTCAATAATAATTAAATTAATTAATTAACAATTAAACAAAATCAATTAAATAAATTGATTAACAACTAAAAAAATTTAATTAATTAATTAACAGATAAAAAAATTCAATAATAATTAAACAAATTAATTAACACTTATACAAAATAAATTAAATAAATTGATTATCAACTAAAAAAATTACTCAATTAATTTATTATTAAACAAATCAATATAATTAAATAAATTAAAAACAAACCCCTGACCACGGAAATTGTCGGAATGACAACCTGGGGGCAGTGCGACGGTTGCCCGGTGAGCGGAGAGGGTTTCGGAGCTACTGTCCGGTGATCAGAGGGGGCTGCAACGACAGTTCAGCGAGAGGAGGTGGTTGCGGCGGCTGTACGCCGAGAGGAGGGGGTTATGGCAGCTGTTGTCCGGAAATCGGATGTAGGGGTGCTGCTGGTCAGTCTGGCTGGAAGAGGGGAAGGGAGGCGAGGCCAAGTGAGGAGGAGAGGAAGGTAAGAGGGAGAGGGTAATATGTAGGGGGGTGGGGGGTGTAAGATAAAAGAATAGAGGGAGAGAAGGAAAAGAAGAAGGAGAAGAAGAAGGAGAGGAGGAGAAGGGGTGGCGTGCGGGAGGAATGAGGAGAAGGGAGAAATAGGAGAGAGGGGCGGCCGAGTAGGGGATTGAAGAGGAGAAGGGGAGAAGGAGAAGAAAAGGGGATAGGAGGAGAGAAGGGAGGCCACGGGAGAGAGGAGAAGGGGGGGGAGGAAAAGGGAATTAGGTGGGAGAGAAAAAAAGTGATAAAAAAAGAAAAAATAAAAATATAATAGAAAAGAAAGAAAAGTAAAATAAAATAAAATAAAATAAAAAATAGAGGAATGGGGGAATAAATGAGGGAGAGAAAAATAAAAAACTAAAATATAATAAAATAACTAAATTTAAAGAAATAAATAAAAACTGGCTTCAAACGGTAATAGTAAATAGGTCTTCTCGCGCGCCGAGTGGGCTGTGCTGCTTTGCCCATTCCCTGCACGCACGTCGAGCATTGCCAAACAAAGATCTGCTGACCAGCACAAGAAGCACACCACATGTTAGGCTAGACACTCTTTCCAACTAAAAAAAATTTAAAAAGCGAAGACGAACTCTTAAAATTAAAATTAAAATTAAAAAACATACCATACGTGATGTCTGGGTGTGACAATTCTCCCCACCATGAAAACCTTCCACCCCCGGAATGTCAGCTCAATGCCTGATCAGAGAATAGAAAAGGGTACTCTCGTTCAACCCATGACTTCTGCTCCCAAGTCTCGTGCTCATCATTCCCATGCTACCAGGGAATACAGACCAATGGAATAGACTTCCCACTCACACCATCTCTTGAGAATCCACTACCCGCACTGGTCACTAAAACACTGATAAGTCTTGCTAAGTCTCCAACTCCTCCCAATTCAACACATGTGAGAGATCAAGATTATACCTTTTTAGTTGGGAGACATGGAATACATCATGGATTGTTGTCAACTGTGAAGACAATGCTAATCTGTAAGCCACCTGGCCAATCCACTCAGTAATCTGGGAAGGCCCAACATACCCCGGTGTCAGTTTCCCCTGCTTCCCCAACCGATGGTGACGCAAGCGAGGGGCCAATTTCAGGAAAACATTGTCCCCAACTGAAAAATCAAGATCCCAATGCCTCTTGTCTGCATATGATTTTTGGCGCTCTTGTAACGACCCAATGTTTCATTAATAGAAAATCCCTCTTGATCCAGTTAAATGTTTCTTTATGAAAAATGTATTTATAAGATGTCAACTTATTTAGTTTTACGTTAAGATTTGTGACCGTTACTTTTATAGCTGTTGAACAGTGATCATCTGAGTATTGTAAATATAAGGCTTTAACGAACCCATTTCTACTCAGACAAAGGAAGCGATGGCTTCATCCAGTAGAATTTCCCCATACGAAGCCCATTGGTCGGAGCTTGGAAAAGAGGTGGCGTCTTTGGGATTTTCCCTTGACCAAGCCCAAGCTGAGCTTCATCAAGTCAAGCTCGAACGTGATCATCTACGGGAAAAGTGGAAGTTAATTGAATTTACAACTCGAGCGATGTTATCCGAGCCACCCCAAGAGTCTGTCACCATCGCACACCTTACCCTTAGGTCTTATGCGTCTATTTTAAGGGGTTATGTAACAAATAAGTAGTGTTATGTTCATGTGCATTATTTTTTTATATAATAATGAATATAATTTCTAGTCATTTTTGATACATTATAATTAGTTTTTAAAGTACAAATGGTGTTTTTAGTTATTATTTAAATAAGAATTATATTTTATTAAATTAAAGGATTTTTTTGAATTAAATAATATTTTAATAAAATATTATTATTAATATTAAATTAATTTAAATATAATGATCTTATAATTTTATGAATGCAATTAAAATTTTTATTAAGGTTTGGAAGCCATTTCTGTCAAACCCCGTGAATTTTTTATAAATGTCAGTTTTTATTTTAAAAGTGAAAATTCACATATTTAGAAAATTATTTAGATAAAATAAATATTATTTTTGGAATCAGAACGTCAAAATTATCCAATGGTGAAATTTTTATAATTTTCTGAGACAGTCAAAATTTTGGGTAAAAATTAAATACCATTTAAATATATAATGTGTTTTATGACATCATAATGACCCAATGGTGATGTAATAAAATACCATAATCCTTATGTTCGGCCAATATGTGTTTTATCATTAAAATAATGAGGTTTTGGGTTTGTTTGACTTACTTTTCAAAGCATTAATGGAGCCCTCAAGACTTATTCAACACTTTGCCTTTTTAAATTAATTTCCATGGGAGTGTGACTCACCTCCACATAAGCAACCCTAATTTTTTAATACGTTCTGACCTTGGCCTTGTAAAATATTTTTTTCCTCCTTCCTTTTCTAGAAACCATGGTCAAATACCATGGGATGGTTTGTGGTTTGGATTATTTTAATATAAGGGGTCCCAAACCTAAATAATAAAGAATTCTCTCACCTTTCCTATATAAACCCACCCAAGCTCCCACTTCCTCCTCACTAAAATCCCTTGGAGTTCGTCCAACCTCTTCCCTACTCTCTCAATAATCCTCCCAAGGTTCCCCAAGATCCCAAGAAGCCTCTCACAAGCGTCTCTGTAGCCTTTGGAAGCACACTTCCATGTAAGGGTTTTTTCTTCCTTTCTCATTTTTGTCAATTTTCTTTAAGTTGTATTGCCCTTTTAATTTCAATTATGAATGTTGGGGTATGGTTTCACACCTCCCCCATACTTCCCTATTATTGTTTGAAAGATGGGAGACCCCTTTATCTCTCATTAAATTCCTCTCATGTACACCCGTTACTATGCCGAAATTTCGAAAGGAATTTTTTTCTCCTCTTTTATATTCAAGAAATACTTTTGTATCATGAATCTAAATTCCTTTTCAATTGTTGGGAAATGTATCTATATGACCTCCTTACTGTCCATTACATGTAAATATGATGATGAACCCCTTTCTCTCTCATCAACCATTTTTATGAATTCTTATGTCATGCCGCTACGCTGCCGAAAATCACACCGATTTTCAAAGCCAATATCATTGTGTAGTGAATACCATGCCCATTTCTCCATCAAGGTATTCACCTTTATTCATATTTACTTATTGATTATAAAGATTCATGTATGAATTCCACATTCCTTTATCGTGGAATAAATGATTATGTTTTATGAATCCATGTTTTATGATCCATGTGGCACACTTATGCATGAAATGAAATGATTAAGAAGGGTGTGCCCTTATAGCGCTCCAATGAATTGGGTAAAGTATAGTATCATGATACATCATGTGCAATGAGTGTTGACTCATGCTAATTCAAGTGCAATGAGGGTTTACTCGTGCTTCAAGTGCAATGAGGGTTTACTCATGCTCCATGTGCAATGAGCCTTGGCTCATGCTAATTCAATGTTAAGTGTTGTTGCCACATTTCCATGTTATGGTTATCATGCTTTATCATGCATTTATGTTCATGTTACTCTAATACTCTATTGATGTTCCTATTTCCTAACATGTATTTTACTCCTCATGTTATTCATTGTGTACTCCCTTACTGGGCTTTATAACTCACCCTTTTCTTATGCATGTCCTCAGGTTATCCCATGCAATGCTAAGTATGAAGGAATGTAGTGGTCATGTAAAGGATGTTTTCAATAAAGATGTTGTATTTAAAGTTTAAATTTTTTATGTAATGATCCTAATCCCCACAGACACTAAACCGCTCGATCTTTTTTGTTGTATCAAGTGAAGTTTTATGTAATAAAGCATGCTTAAGTTGTAATAAAAAGCAGAGTTGTCATAGTTGGTATCAGAGAATAGGTTTAGTTATTTTTGGGATTAGGAAACCCTAGTAAAGCCTTAGATAGAAGACTAAGCATAATAAAAACATCCCTAAGTTTTGGTAAATACTAAGTAAGTGTTTTATCAAACAAATACATCCCTGTCTGGATACGAGCAGGTAGAGGCGGCTCTGGCACAGAGGTATCCTAGGGGTAAAACCCGAAAACACCGCTTTGAGCTAGACTCGAATGGGAACTGGTGCACGAAAATGGGCTTTGCTGCACTCTTGGTTACGACACTCCCATGGGATATGTTTTGATAAATTCACAATCTTAGTATGAAACCTTATTAAGGGAAAAATTCCCCTAAGAATATATGTTAGAAGGAAGATCATGAAAAGCCTGGATTGAATCCTATAGACTCATGAGTTAAAGAGATTAAAGTTTATTTATAAGTCATCAAATTTTGTCTTTGGATTACCCTTTATGTGTTACCCCTAACTTTCCTTTTATTCCATCCAATGGCCGGTAATAGGAGAACTCGGGCTAACAACCGTTGTGAAGATCAGTGTGACGATTGTACTTATGAGATGCCCAATCCAATGGGAGCGGGAATCGTGATCTTTGTCACGCTTCTCTCTCAGCTAACTCAAGTTTTGAATAGAAACACTGGTCAAGAGGAACGTTGAACCCCCCTAAGAAAGAACAAGTCGCTATTGAAAGCTTCATGAGAAAAAGGCCTCCTACTTTTAGTGGATCATCTGATCCCACGATCGCTGAACAATGGATCAAATACATTGAAAAGATATTCTCCATCCTCCAATGCTCTGAAAAAGAGAAGGTTCTCCTGGCGGCTTATCATATGGAGGGTGAATCTGATCAATGGTGGACGTTGATCAAAAATACAAAGCCTGAGGAGGAGATCGAGGATTTGGAATGGAAGGAATTTCGGAAGATGTTTTTTGATAAATATTTTCCGTGCACCTTCCGTCTTAAGAAGGAAAGGGACTTCCTTTCCCTCAAACAGAAAGATGAAGAATCTGCGGGAGCGTACGATCCAAACATCACAAGGCTTGCACGATACGCTTCCGGCTTTGTCGTTACCCCTGAATGCAAGGTTGACCGCTTCTTTGGTGGGATGAAGCCTAGCTTGCGGAAAGCATTAGCGATCCGTGACTTCGACAGCTATGAGGAAATTGTCCGATGTGCCCTCAAGGTTGAAATGGAGATCGGAGAATCACAGGGGTATCATGGGGACAAGAAGCGTAAGGTGGAATTCAATGCTGGTGGTCTGATGGATAAATCCAACGGCGCTAAGAAATTCCAGCACCCCACTTTCCAAAAGTGCGGAAAGAAGCACCCTAGAAATTGCCTTAGGGGGACAATAAAATGCTTTAGGTGTCGAAGAGAAGGGCACCTAGCTATTAACTGTCGGCAAGAAGGACCCGCGGCTGCGACAGAGGAGAGGAACGCTCCGTTCGAACCTCAACGCGTTGTTCAATGCCACAAATGCAAAGAACCGGGTCATTTTGCGAATCAGTTCCCTAATCCAAGGGTTATCGGAGGCAACCAACAACCTCCAAGACAGCAAGGAAGAACTTTTTCCATCACTTCTGCCGAAGTGAACCCCGAAAACGAAGTGGTGACAGGTACGCTAGTTATTCATTCAAGAATAGCGAACGTACTTTTTGATTTAGGTTCTACGCATTCTTTTATAACTCAAAAGTTTAGTAGAACAATCCCTGCACCACCACAAATCCTGGAAGTAAAGATGTCGGTGAGTACGGAAAATGGGGAAATCATTGCATCCCATGAATATAAGTCCTCCCCTGTTATTATCTGTGGATTGAATTTCCCAGCGAACCTCGTCATACTCCCTTTGGTGGAATTTGATGCAATTCTTGGCATGGATTGAATTTCCTTATATAGAGCCAACATAAATTGTCAGGAGAGGGAAATCACACTCCATATGGAGAATCAACCCCCGATTCTTTACAAGTGTCAGGAGGAAGATGAATCTCCTTTAGCTCCATCATCTCAAGCATGGATATTACTGCCTTATGAGCATGCATATCTGGCTCAAATGATTGAGTCCAAGGAAGAAACCACCCTTAAAGAAATGCCTATTGTGAGGGAATTCACTGAAGTATTTCACGAGGAACTTCCTGGTCTTCCTCCAAGAAGAGATGTTGAGTTCTCAATTGAACTTATACCTGGGGCGCTACCAATATCCAAGACTCCATATAGAATGGCTGTTTTTGAGCTTGAAGAGCTGAAGAAACAACTACAGGAGAATCTGGATAAAGGGTTTATACACCCAAGTGCATCACCATGGGGTGCACCAGTCCTCTTCGTCAAGAAGAAGGATGGGTCAATGCGACTTTGCATCGATTATCATGAACTTAACAAAATCACGATAAAGAACAAGTATCCTCTCCCAAGAATCGATGACTTTTTTGATCAGTTACATGGAGCACAATACTTCTCCAAGGTGGACTTGCGGTCGGGATATTATCAAGTAAGGGTGAAGAAGGAAGATATCCCCAAGACTGCTTTTCGTACAAGGTACGGGCACTATGAATTCATAGTAATGCTTTTTGGACTCACCAATGCTCAAGAAATATTCATGGACTTGATGAATAGAGTCTTTAGAGATTACCTTGACAAATTTTTGGTAGTCTTTATAGACGATATTCTAATATACTCCAAAACCAAGGAGGACCATGAGGAGCATTTAAAAACTGTACTAGAGACTTTTCGCAAGGAGAAGCTCTATGCAAAGTACAGCAAGTGTGAGTTTGGGTTGAATGTAGTCTCATTCTTGGGCCATATCATCACAAGTAATGGGATATCTGTGGACCCCTCCAAAACAGATGCAATTGAGGGATGGCCGAGGCCAACATCGGTAACTGATATCCGTAGCTTCTTGGGGTTAGCTGGATATTATCGACGATTTGTGAGAAATTTCTCACGATTGTCCAACCCTCTTACCAAGCTAACTCGAAAGGGAGTAAAGTTTTCTTGGAGTGATGAATGCGAAGAAAGCTTCAAGGAGTTGAAAAGGAGGCTTATCACTGCACCCGTGCTCACTTTACCCACAAGTGGGGAGATTTTTGTGGTATTCAGTGATGCTTCAAAGAAGGGCTTAGGATGTGTGTTGATGCAGAATGATAAAGTGATATCCTATGCCTCAAGGCAGTTAAAAATCCATGAGCGAAACTATCCAACGCATGATCTGGAGTTGGCAGCGGTGATCTTTTCCTTGAAAATCTGGCAGCATTATCTCTATGGAGAGAAATGTGAGATATATACTGACCACAAGAGTCTTAAATATATATTCACACAGAAAGAGCTTAATATGCACCAGAGAAGATGGACAAATCTCATCAAGGATTATGACTATTCAATACATTACCACCCCGGGAAAGCGAACAAGGTGGCGGATGCCCTAAGTAGAAAGGATCCAGCTATTCTATCAATGATGAGAATTGAGAAGGATCCAATCTTCTTAGACTTAATGAAGATGGATGTGGGAATCATAAAGAAGGGAACATCATAAATCCTTTCACAAATGATTGCTCAACCATCTCTTTTGGAAAGGTTAAAGGATGCTCAAAAGGATGATGCGGGAATCCAAGAAAAAGTGGAAGCTATCAAAAAGGGAAAATCCTCAGAGTTTAATTTTAATGAAGAAGGAATTGTGCGGTTTGGGAAAAGACAATGTGTTCCATCAAGTTCAGAGCTAAAGAAGGAAATTTTGGATGATGCACATAGTTTAAATTTCTCTATTCACCCAGGGAGAACAAAGATGTATCGAGATCTCCGAGAAAACTTTTGGTGGGATAATATGAAGAAGGAGATCGTTGAATATACATCAAAGTGTCTGGTGTGTCAGAAAGTGAAGGCAGAGAGTCAGAAGTCTAAGGGGATGATGCAACCATTGCCCATACCAGAATGGAAATGGGAGAACATCATTATAGAGTTTGTCACCGGAATTCCAAGGACATCCAAAGGCAACAATGCAATCTGGGTTGTTGTGGATCGTCTTACAAAGACTGCACACTTCATTGCTATTCGAGAGGATTTCTCTTTGGATCAACTGGCACGGATATATATCAGGGAAGTGGTACGGTTGCATGGAGTACCACTATCTATTGTGTCTGACCGAGATCCAAGATTTACCTCTAAGTTTTGGAAGAGTCTTCAACATGCTATGAATACTGAACTGAACTTCAGTACGGCCTATCATCCTCAAACTGATGTCCAATCCGAGCGGACTATCCAAACACTTGAGGATATGTTGAGAGCATTCTCAATGGACTTTAAAGGAGGATGGGATCAACATCTTCCTCTGGTTGAGTTCTCTTATAATAATAGTTTCCACTCGAGCATCCAAATGGCACCATATGAAGCCCTGTATGGGAAAAGGTGTAGAACACCAGCATGTTGGGATGAGGTCGGTGAACGTAAGCTGCTTGGACCAGAAATGGTCGAAGAAATGGTGGAGAAGGTGAAAACCATTCAGTAGCATATCAAGGCAGCCCAAATTCGACAGAAGAGTTATGCAGATAATCTTCGACGAGACCTTGAGTCTAAAGCCGGAGACATGGTGTTTTTACGCATATCTCCGTGGAAAAAGGTCATGAGTTTTGGAAAGAAAGGGAAGTTAAGTCCAAGGTACATCGGCCCCTTCGAGATTCTTGATCGTGTTGGGGCTGTGGCCTATCGACTAGCACTTCCACCTACTATGGCCACGGTGCATGATGTCTTTCATGTATCCCTCTTAAGGAAGTACATACCAGACCCTTCACATGTACTCTCTTCCGAGGTCGTACAATTGGAAGATGATCTTTCTTATGAGGAGCAACCAGTGAAGATCTTAGATCGGAGAGAAAAAGTTCTATGAAATAAGACAATGCCCCTCGTCAAGGTGTTGTGGAGAAACCACAAGTTTGAATAAGCAACATGGGAGTCGGAGGATATGATGAAGCTGAGCTACCCACATTTGTTTTAGTGTGGGAAAAGGAAAATTTCGAGGGCGAAATTTCTTAAGCGGGGAATATTGTAACGACCCAAAGTTTCATTAATAGAAAATCCCTCTTGATCCAGTTAAATGTTTCTTTATGAAAAATGTTTTTATAAGATGTCAACTTCTTTAGTTTTACGTTATGATTTGTTACTGTTACTTTTATAGCAGTTGAACAGTGATCATCTGAGTAGTATAAATATAAGGCTTTAACGAACCCATTTCTACTCAGACAAAGGAAGTGATGGCCTCATCCAGTAGAATTGCCCCATACGAAGCCCATTTGTCGGAGCTCGGAAAAGACGTGGCGTCTTTGGGCTTTGCCCTTGACCAAGCCCAAGCTGAGCTTCATCAAGTTAAGGTCGAACGTGATCGTCTACGGTAAAAGTGGAAGTTGATTGAATTTACAACTCGAGCGATGTTATCCGAGCCACCCCAAGAGTTTGTCACCATCGCACACCTTACCCTTAGGTCTTATGCGGCTATTTTAAGGGGTTATGTAACAAATAAGTAGTGCTATGTTCATGTGCATTATTTTTGTATATAATAATGAATATAATTTTGAGTCATTTTTGATACATTATAATTAGTTTTTAAAGTAAAAATGGTGTTTTTAGTTATTATTTAATTAAGAATTATATTTTATAAAATTAAGGGATTTTTTTGAATTAAATAATATTTTAATAAAATATTATTATTAATATTAAATTAATTTAAATATAATGATCTTATAATTTTATGAATGCGATTAAAATTTTTATTAAGGTTTGAAATCCATTTCTATCAAAACCCGTGAATTTTTGATAAATGTCGGTTTTTATTTTAAAAGTGAAAATTCACATATTTAGAAAATTATTTAGATAAAATAAATATTATTTTTGGAATCAGAACGTCGAAATTATCCAACGGTGAAATTTTTATAATTTTCTGAGACAGTCAAAATTTTGGGTAAAAATTAAATACCATTTAAATATATAATGTGTTTTATGACATCATAATGACCCAATGGTGATGTAATAAAATACCATAATCCTTATGTTTGGCCAATATGTGTTTTATCATTAAAATAATGAGGTTTTGGGTTTGTTTGATTTACTTTTCAAAGCATTAATGGAGCCCTCAAGACTTATTCAACACTTTGCCTTTTTAAATTAATTTCTATGGGAGTGTGACTCACCTCCACATAAGCAACCCTAATTTTTTTATAAGTTAGGACCTTGGCCTTGTAAAATATTGTTTTCCTCTTTCCTTTTCAAGAATCCATCGGCAAATACCATGGGATGGTTTGTGGTTTGGATTATTTTAATATAAGGGGTCCCAATCAAAAATAATAAAGAATTCTCTCACCTTTCCTATATAAACCCACCCAAGATCCCACCTCCTCCTCACTAAAATCCCTTGGAGTTCGTCCAACCTCTTCCCTACTCTCTCTATAATCCTCCCAAGGTTCCCCAAGCTCCCAAGAAGCCTCTCACAAGCGTCTCTCTAGCCTTTGGTAGCACATTTCCAAGTAAGGGTTTTTTCTTCCTTTCTCATTTTTGTCAATTTTCTTTAAGTTGTATTGCCCTTTTAATTTCAATTATTAATGTTGGGGTATGGTTTCACACCTCCCCCATACTTCCCTATTATTGTTTTAATGATGGGAGACCCATTTCTCTCTCATTAAATGCCTCCCATGTACACCCGTTACTATGCCGAAATTCCGAAAGGAATTTTTTTCTCCTCTTTTATATTCAAGAAATACTTTTGTATCATGAATCTAAATTCCTTTTCAATTGTTGGGACATGTATCTATATGACCTCCTTACTTTCCATTACATGTAAATATGATGAGGAACCCCTTTCTCTCTCATCAACCATTTTTATGAATTCTTATGTCACGCCGTTACGCTGCCGAAAATCACACCGATTTTCTAAGCCAATATCATTGTGTAGTGAATACCATGCCCATTTCTCCATCAAGGTATTCACCTTTATGCACATTTACTTATTGATTATAAAGATTCATGTATGAATTCCACATTCCTTTATCGTGGAATAAATGATTATGTTTTATGAATCCATGTTTTATGATCCATGTGGCACACTTATGCATGAAATGAAATGTTTAAGAAGGGTGTGCCCTTATAGCGCTCCAATGCATTGGGTAAAGTATAGTATCATGATACATCATGTGCAATGAGTGTTGACTCATTCTAATTCAAGTGCAACGAGGGTTTACTCGTGCTTCAAGTGCAATGAGGGTTTACTCATGCTCCATGTGCAATGATCCTTGGCTCATTCTAATTCAATGTTAAGTGTTGTTGCCACATTTCCATGTTATGGTTATCATGCTTTATCATGCCTTTATGTTCATGTTACTCTAATACTCTATTGATGTTCCTATTGCCTAACATGTATTGTACTCCTCATGTTATTTATCGTGTACTCCCTTACTGGGCTTTATAGCTCACCCTTTTCTTATGCATGTCCTCAGGTTATCCCATGCAATGCTAAGTACGAAGGAATGTAGTGGTCATGTAAAGGATGTTTTCAATAAAGATGTTGTATTTCAAGTTTAAAGTTTTTATGTAATGATCCTAATCCCCAAAGACACTAAACCTCTCGATCTTCTTTGTTGTATCAAGTGAAGTTTTATGTAATAAAGCATGCTTAAGTTGTAATAAAAAGCAGGGTTGTCATAACTCTAACCTATCAACAACCACTGCCTAATCAGCTTGACCTTCTCAGATGTCTCCTGAACAAGGCTCGGTCCCCAGATTGAGGTCTCACCTACCTCTTCCCAACACAAAGGTGACCAACACGGTCGGCCATAGAGCACCTCAATGGTTGCAATTATGAAGGAATATTGGTAACTGTTATTATAAGAAAACTCGACCAATCCCAAATGGCTATCCCATGAGCCTCCAAAATCTAACACACAGACAAGGAGCATGTCTTCCAGAATCTGATTCACTTACTCCGTCTGGCCATCATTCTGAGGATGTTATGTCATTCTCATCTTAATCTACGACCGCAAATACTTCAGGAGGCTTCCCCAAAACCGATATTTAAAGAGGGGGTCCCTGTCAGAAACAACTGCTGACGAAACACCATGAAGTCTGACCACCTCTTGAACATACAAATGGCCCAGCTCCTCCACCTTCATTGTATCTCTGATCGGGATAAAGTGAGATGACATGGTTAGGATGTCAATCACTACCCAGATACCATTCCTTCCCCGAGGTGTATGAGGAAATCCAATAGTGAATTCCATGACTACCTCGTCCCACTTCCAGGTAGGAATGGGTAATAGGTGGAGTAGGCCAGATGGTCTCTGATGCTATGGTTTCACCTGCTGGTAAGTGTAGAATCTCAACACAAAATCAGTTATGTCCCGCCTCATACCAAGACACTAGAACTGACGGCGAACATCGTAATACATATTGGTGGTACCAGGATGGATGACCCACTGAGACTGGTGGCAATCATGCATCACCACCTTCCGTAGAGACAACGGAACCACAACACGTTCCTTGAAGCACCAAATCCCCTCGGGAGACAAAGACCAATCAGAAGGTGTCTTCCCACCATGAAGAAGCTGCATAGATCGATGACATAGCTCATCACCAGGCTTCTCCCAGTGGATCAAATCTAGAAGAGTGGGAGTCAACTGAATTCTAGCCAAGAAAGTACCTCTGCAGTGCTCCCTGCTCTCCAAGTGCATCTGGGCGAAGAGCCCCATCAAAGTCCACTCATCAGTGGACTTCCTCAATACCTGCACTTTTACTTTTCTACTCAAAGCGTCAGCCACCACATTACCCTTATCTGGAGTATAGACAATGTCAAAGTCAAAACCCAACAGGTACTCGATCTAGTTGCGCTGCCTCAAATTGAGATCCTTCTGAGAGAAAATGTATGCTAGGATCTTATGGTCAGAATAAACCACAAATTTCTCCCCAATGAGATAGTGACGCCATGTCTTCAGGGCGTGTATCACTGTTTCCATCTCATAGTCGTGAGTTGTATAATTCTTCACATGCGGTCGAAGCTGGTGAGAACCATAAGCCACCATATGGTAATCCTGCATGAGGACACATCCAAGGCCCGTACCTGAAGCATCACAATAAACCACATTGACCTTTCCAGATTCCGGTAAGTTGAAAACATGTGCAGTGGTCAACCACCACTTCAAATCTTCAATGGAATCCGAACACATTGGACACCACTCAAACTTCACCCCTTTCTGGGTGAGTGCATTAATGGGGGAGGCGAGCCGCGAGAAGTCCCCTACAAAACTCATGTAATATCCTTCTAGGCCCGAAAACCTCCTGATCTCAAACAAATTCCTTAGATTCTATCATGATGTAACCACCCTGATCTTCTTAGGATCCACTAAAACCCCTTGTTTTGAGATGACATGTCCCAGAAACCTCACTTCCCTAATCCAGAATGTGCACTTCGAGAGTTTGGAATACAGGCGGTCATCCCGCAAAGTGCCCAAAACAATGCGCCTGTGATGCTCATGCTCCTCCACAGATCCCAAATAAACAATGATGTCATCCTCAAATACCATGAAAAATGAGACGATATATTTGTGGAACACCCTATTCATGAGCTCCATAAAAAACTGTAAGAGTATTAGTCAATCCGAAAGGCATGACTAGATACTCAAAGTGACCATAAATACTTCGGAAAGCCGTGTTCAAAATATCTACTTCTCTCACCCTGAGCTGGTGGTATCCCAAATGCAAATCGATCTTGGAGAAAAACTTTTCCCCCTTCATATAGTCAAACAAATCGTCAATCCGGGGCAAAGGGTATTTGTTCTTGATGTTCACCTTATTCAATTTCCGATAATCAATGCACAGCCAGAGGGTTCCATCATCCTTCTTCGCGAATTGAACTGGGGCGGCCCAAGAAGAGACGCTTGGGCGAATGAATCCTATGGATTCCAAATCGTCCAGCTATATCTTTAATTCCCTCAATTCGGTGGGGGACATGCGATATGAGGGATGAGATATAGGATGTGTTCCCGGCATCCACAAAATCGAGAACTCCACGTCCTGCTCTGGGGGTAAGCCTGAGAAATCATCTGGGAAGACCTCTGGGAACTCATAAACTACACGAGGAAACCCGCCCTGAGAAACACCACCATCAGACTCCAATGCGAGCGACGACAACTGATAAGCAAGATTTCCCAACTCAGGGAGCGGAGGTCCCGCACGACCTAACCGAGGGTCCCATTCTCCATGAAATATCTGAGAACTCCCATCTGGTGTCATAAAGCTGACTTGGCGCCGATAACAGTCAATATGCGCTTGAAAGCGCACCACCCAATATATGTTGAGGATCACAAAAAACAGGTCCATATCAAGGACCAATAAATACCACTCCATCTCGATTCCTGACACAAATATTTCCCACAATGGGTATCTAATACCCTGCTCCTTTTTCTTTCCAAGTGGTGTCACTAACTCCATTGAAACAGATAAAAGCTCGGTTGGGAGGATCAACAATTTCACAAGATGGGCAGATATAAAAGAAACTAAAGCACTTGTATCAAATAAAACTACAGTTATAGAAGATGCAATCAGAATGGTACCTCGAACAGTCGAAGGTCCTGCATCAGATCCCACTGTTTCCTGATCCACATCATACAAATGTCTGGTCCCTACCTAAGAATGACCGCTCGCCTATGGCTCTGCCCTAATCTGGCTCTGCCCTAATGGCATTCTGGTCCTTCCACCACGACCACCGAACCGAGATCCCGGTGTCCTGGTGAGCTTTGACTACACTGATACTCCCCCAGAAGCCACATATCTAGTCCCATTCTGGTGAGGGCGCATCACTCGGAAAAATCTCTATACATTCCCCATGATCCCACACGGGTAGCAAGGCCTAGGATGGGTGGGACATACAAATCAGATGTGCACTGCCCTACCACACTGATGGCACACAATGACCCTTGTATCAGATGCCCCAGATGATGTATGCCCAGAGGGATGGCCTAAGCAGCCACCACTCTTCTTCCACTACTTATCACGCTTCCTCTTCTTCTTTGAAGAACTGTCGCTTCCAAATCCAGACACTGATCCAGAAAAGCCGAACTTTCCTCTCTGGTCAATCTCAACCATGCGAGCACGATCGACCACCTCAGCATAAGTCTCCCGCTAGAATAAGAAAACCTGAGAGTGGATTTCCGGTCGAAGGCCCTTCTCGATCTTTTGATATTTTAGGTATTCACTTGAAACAATCTCAGGTGCGTATCAAACTAGCTTAGTGAAGCGTTTTTCATACTCCATCACTGTCTGATATCCTTTTGAAAGATCCATAAACTCCCAGGATCTAACGTAGGCTATGAAATCAGGACAATACTTCTCATTGAATATAACTTTGAAATATTTCCAACTCATATGCTCATGTTTCCCAGAATTTACCACTGATTCCCACCATTTGCGACTGGAACCCTCTAGCTGGAAAGTGGCACACTTTATCCTAGCTTCCTAGGTTGTGGCAAGGAATTCGAACATGCGTTCTATCATTTCAATCCATTACTCTAACTCTTGAGGTTCTGAACTACCTCTAAAAGAATGAGGTTTATTCTTCAAAAACTCCTGAGCTTTATCCTTCTTGGTTCCATATTGATCCTCTCTAGCTGGAATGGTGGCGGGGACAGAAGTCGCCCCTTGTCCTAAAGCCTGAACAGCTCAGACCATGGCCTCCACCAATCTCTGATCAAGCGGCGTGGGAGAAATCTCTCTGGCTTCCTCCCGTGGGTTCATGGCAACTCTCCTGGAAGGCCTCTTGTTTCAAGGAGAAACAGTCACAAAAGAACACCATCAATATCTCATATCACAAGAGAGAACAAATTTTCTACAAGATAAATAATCACCAGTCAACCAAACTCGTAAAAAAACATTGTATCAAAACTCTACTTTTCTGCCTGGTGTCCACGCACAGTCTGCAGCCTGTACGTCCCGCCTGGAAATGTAGTCAAACAAGCATCAAGATATCCCATAGTGACTCAGTCTCTATCACGAGGTGTGCTGGCCAGGAACCCTACTCGTAACCAGAATTTTGAGCCCCAACAGTTCTAACTCATGTCTATCCAGACTCATCTCAAATATCATAAACAAAGAGGAAAAACTCCCGCTGATACCATTATGTCACGAACCAAGTCGGGTCGCCATCAACCTGATGCCTGACCCAGCCCACAGCAAGGCCCTAAGGGTGTTCTCGATCCCCACAGGCTGGCACAAGTGCCCGGGTATCAAATTGAAACTTTGGGAACAATTTACCTGTAAAAAAACCAGGAATAACCATAAGTAAACTGATCTCAAAAATAGCGTTGCAACCGCAAGTCTTTAAACAGCAAAAGTGAGTCTCAAAAACAACTACAACCCAACCACAACTAACTCCAAAAAGGGGTGACCAAAAACCAAGTAAGCAACTTTCACCTGATGGAGGGATACCACCGTCCGACCTTCACCACCAACGCCAAGTCAGATGTAGAAGCTAACAACTCGGACCACCACTCTCAAAACCTTTTCTTTTCCCTGCATCAGACATAATCAGATCTACTTACACCCAATTAGGGTGTAAGTAGGGTGTGAGAAATTGCTCAATATTTTGGCACCAGAGAAAAGATTCGGCATGTAAATGTTTGGTGACCAAAACAGTTTGTGGGCTTGATATATTAATAAAATAAATAAATGCACTAACAACTTTAATGAAAACAGTTTTTAAGGAAAAGAAATTTTTAAATAGGGATGGTATTTTTGGTACTAAAAGAAAATGAAAACATTCGTACTTATTTTTACACCACAGAAATTACACAATCAACAAGGGATGAGTATATAATCGCACATGACAAACAAAAGTGGGAGAGGCCCTAAGGGACAAAAGCTGTGTGGGGACCTAGAACCTCACGTCTCGGTGTACCAAAGAATCCATATCGTACGTTCTCGTGAACGATCCACTAGTAGGGAAACACCTCCTTAACCTAGTGTTCTCCAGTGATCATCCAAATTTTTGTTAGTGTTGTAAGCATCAATCCAACTAAGTGAAACTAGGCCGAAGCCACTCCAGTATCACTAGAACACTAGTCTAGTCCGCCCACCTAGTACCCAGGCTTCCCCTTTTGTTCTTAACGTTCAATGTTCACCCTACTCATCAAGGTCAAGGCACAAGACACCTAGATGTCAACTAAGTCAAACACCATACACCTAGGGTGTCAACTAAGTCAACCATCACACTTACACATTCAATATAAATGGATAAACAAACAGCCATTAAAGGTATTACACACGACAGAGATCCTCAGAGACCAAAACACAACGTGCAAGAACTACACAGTCAAATAACAACACAATTCCAATAACCAAACTAAAATTTAGCAGGAATTTGAAAACAAATGGTATAGTTGTTTAAAAAAAAATAAAACAACACAATCAGTGGTGCCAAGACTCACTCAAACGCACACTAGAACTGTAATAGGAATCAAATTTCAACTGCATCATTTTTCCAAATACCAAAAACACAATATAGTAAAAACCAAACAACCTAAGCATGCTGCTAAAAAAATAAAACACCAAATCCTACCAACCAAACCAACAACTCACAGTAGCAGGTAAATAAAAGACATCAATTTAATTAAACTAGAAGACTAGTTGATCAGAAAACCTAAACATGCCAAACCACCTATCTGAAGGTATGTACGAAAAAGAGATACAGTACAACACTCCTGCTACGCAATGGTCACACTGCACGAATCCGTTAAAAAGGTCCTAAAACAGTAGACCATGTAACCTCAATGCCATCCCAGTAAAATATCAGTGGTCCTTAAAATAAACATTAGTAATTAAATAAAAAAGTTCAAAAATAATTAAATTAATTAATTAACAATTAAACAAAATCAATTAAATAATTTGATTAACAACTAAACAAATTTAATTAATTAATTAACAGATAATAAAATTCAATAATAATTAAATTAATTAATTAACCTTCAAAAAATAAATTAAATAAATTTATTAAAAACTAAAACAAATTTACTCAATTAATTAATTATTAATCAAATCAAAATAATTAAATAAATTAAAAATTAATCCCCCGACCACGGAAATTGTCGGAATAACAACCGAGGGGCAGCGCGGCGGCTGCCCGGTGAGCGAAGGGGGTTGCAGAGCTGCTGTCCGGTGAGCGGAGGGGGTTGCAACGGCTGTCTGGTGAGTGGAGGGGTTTGTGGTGGCTATCCGGCGAGTAGAGGGGTCGCGGAAGCTGTTGTCTGGAAAGAGGAAGCAGGGGAACTGCTGGTCGATCCGGCTGGAAGAGGGGAAGGGCGGAGGGGCCGAGTGAGGAGGAGAGGAAGGGAAGAGAGAGAGTGGAAGATGGGGGGCGCAGCAGAAGAGAAGAGAAGGGAGAAAGGAAGAAAAAGAAGAAGGAGAAGAAGAAGGAGAGGAGGAAAAGTAGTGGAGTGTGGGAGGAAGGACGAGAAGGGATAAAGAGGAGGGAGGGGTGGCCGAGCGGGGGAGAGAAGAGGATAAGGGGAGAAGGAGAAGAAAAAGGGGGAGGAGGGGAGAAGGGAGGCCACGAAAGAGAGGAGAAAGGGAGGAGAAAAAGGAGAATAGAATTAGGGGGAGAGAGAAAAAAGAAATGAGATAAAATAAAAAGAAAAAAAAGATAAAATAAATATAGAATAGAAAATAAAGAAAAGAAAAATAAATTAAAATAAAATAAAAAAGAGAGGCATGGGGGAAGAAATGAGGGAGATAAAAAAATAATTAAACAAACAAAAATAAAATAAAATAACTAAATTTAAATAAATAAGTAAAAACCGGCTTTAAACAGTAATAGTAAAGAGGTCCGATCGCACGCCGGGTGGGCTACGTGGCTTTGCCCATGCCCTTCCCGCACGTCGAGCATTGCCAAACAAAGGTCCGCTGACCAGTGCAAGAAGCGCACTATACGTCAGGATCGACGCGCTTTCCAACTAAAAAAATTATAAAAAGGACAGAATATATTATAAAATTAAAATTATAATTAAAAAAACATACCGTACGTGAATTCCAGATGTGATATCACAACCACATTCAGTATTCTATCCATCCTTTGAATGACATGTCACCATACGTGTGTACGAACAACTAACCATCTCTACATCGTGGTGTAGTTGGTTATTCATACACTTCATCACTCGGATGGGTATAATAATGAGTATAACTATTGTAAATAATAAATATAACATGATAATGATTCTTTATATATGATATACCAACCAATTATAAAATATTTTTATATCAAAACAATGATATTGTTGCTCATGCGTACGTACGGATTACAGTCTTCACAAAAGGGATGATATTCATTTCCCATCGTATCCATTCGAGACTAATTTTTATTTGATGATTAAAAATACTATTTAAATACATAATATCATTTTGAATATGAATAAGATACATACAATCTATAACAAATATTACTTACGTAATAAATCATATTAGGAGAATGAATTAGTTAACACCTAAAACGACAATAATACTAAAATATCTTTAATAATGAAATATCAGAAGATATTATATGATATCATAATTCTGTATAAGGTTCTTGTATAATTTAATAACAATGATTTCACCATTATAAAGGAGGTTATCCTACCCTCGACCAAGGAAAAGTACAATGTAAGGGTTAATTTCACAATCTCTTTATTATACATGGTTTTTTATATGTGAGTATCAACTGGGACCTCTTTATCAACTATATCCATGTCTCTTAAAAATGTATTTCAAAACATTTTTACTATTTACTAGACAATGGGTTAAATTCATTTATACCCTTATTTTACCTTATACATTTTTGAAAGGAATCATTTCGTCGTTTTCCAAACAAGGTACTTTTTGGAATTTTCAACAAATTTAATGTAAGAATGTTTTTTTTATCTTATACGGTAGGTGCAGCTATTTTTCTGCCGTTACAACATCATCGAAGCTTCCCATATGTGATTATAATAATATCTTCAAAATAAATGTTTTATTTAAAATTATTTGTCTCTTAAATGATTTCAAAATAGAAAGAGATATTACTCTAAATTTTTTTTGATTTCATCTATGTCAACATCCTTTGATGAATTTTAAGATTGTTTGAAGTGGATTTATTATGACAAAAAATATCCATATTTTATTTAAGGTTTTGTGATTTGTTTGACTGTGGATGTTTTATTTCATACCATTCATGGTTCATGGATATAGTATCGACATTTTGTATATGAGTTTTAATATGAATGTTTATGTTATGTTTAATAATTTTCATTTGAGGAATGCATTGGACTTAGTAAGTAACAGGTAGAGCCCGCTATATCTCCTCGATGCATCGAGAGGTCTAATGAGTCAAACTTGTGTCTTGGCACAAGTCCTTGAAAAAATATTATTTGTAGCCTTGGCACAAGGCCTTCACTATGTGGTTATTAATGTCTGGAATTTTTCATTCCATCATTATGAAAGTGGCTATTGATATTGCATGTGATTATTTGAATAGTAGAATATCCCTGTGAATAAGTAAATGGAATTATTTGATTTTATCTTTTCCATATTATGCTGAAGTTCAAGTTTAATAGGATTTTTCTTTAGTCTTATACATTTCCATAATTGTTTATTCATATTTATGAAATTTTCCTCTATATTGTTATCCTTACTGAGCATCTGAGGTCACCCCTTTCTATGTTTTATTTTTCCCAGGATGCTAAGAAGTATATTAAGACTAACAATGATGGATAGTCTATGGGATCTCAGTGTTGTCTATGGAAACAATATTGTTGGGTTTTCCATTTTATTATGTAATGTAAACCTTATGAATGTATCTAGTACTTCCAAGGCTACTAAATTGATAGGTCTTTCTGTACTTGATTCCTTATAATCATGCCAATGAATTAAAATAATTCACCGACTCTGGGCTTCTGGTGTCAGGGCGTTACAGTTGGTATCAGAGGAAGTTTAATAAAAACCTTGGAAACTAGATTTAGATAAACTCTGATTATAGCACATTATCCTAATATAGGCTTTGAGGATTAGTATATAATAACATTCTAGAATTTTGGTAGTGTAGAGATTTTGTGAGTTTTCCAAGGAATACATCCTTGTCTGGATACGAGCAGGTAAAGGCCTCTCTGGAATAGATGTACCTAGGGGTAAAACCCAAAAACACCACTTTGAGCTAGACACAAACCTGAACTAGTGCACGACAACGGGCCTTTCTACACTCTTGGTTACTAAACTCCCAGGTGATATTTTTTTGGATAATTCAGATTTTAATTACAAGCCAATATGAAGGATTTAAGAGTAAATACTTCCTCGATGAAAACATTTTTATGATTATGGATTATACCCATAAACTATTGAATTTATGATAGGTATTTTACATGTTTGGAATTATTCATTTCTATTTATAATCTAACCTAGTGTATGCCATTGATTAGAAATGGCGCCCAATAGAAGGAATGAGAACTCCAGCAATATGTATGATCCAAAGAGTAAGATGGATCATATCTTTAATAGTGTTAAGCCAACAATTAAAAGGGAAATAGTCTCCCTTGTATTCTCATCGTATGAAGACATAGTATCATGTGTTAATAAGATAAGGAAATAATTCTTTGAGCCCTATGGATTTGAATGGAATCAAGAGAGGAAAAGGATGGAAGAGAGAAAGATGGATAAAGGGAATAAGGTAAAATGGATATTCCCATATGTGATAAATGTGGGAAGAATCACCTAGGTAAATTCTTGAAGGAAATGGGAGTTTGTTATAAGTGTGGAGAAAAAGGACTCCAGGTACATGATTCCAAGGGTAAGAAAAAGGTTTCATTGTACAATTCTTATTTTGAAAGGAGTTGGGACACTATGTGAATCAATATCCCAGTCATCAGAGTATGCCGAAAATGATGTTATTGGATGATAATCAATATATTATACTACCACAGATGAAGAGGAAGGGCTAGTGTAATTATGTTGATATTAAATAATTATGTCCTTTCAGTGTTGTATCGATGATGTATCAGTTTTATGAATTATGGAAATAAATATGAATTGTACTGTAGTACTATTTCATTGAGGATTTGAGATTATATGGTACTATGAAAAGTATCTCAAGAGCAAGTTAAACTTTTTTTTGAAAATACATGGTTGGAGGAAAGATAATCCTTAATATGATCCTGATACCAAGGTAGTAATTTTTGAATAAGAGATGGTTGATTTGGATAAATTATATTAGATATTCTTGACTACCTTGGAACTAATTAATGGTTTTTTATTTCATCATTGTTGGAGATTACATCATTTTTGGATAGAAAGAGTATATCCAGTATTCTATAATGAATAAGGGAGCATGAAGGTAATTAATAAGTTTTTAGGGTAATTCAGGATGTTGTAGTCTTTTAAAAGAATACACAATGAAGGTGTTCACATGTTTTTATGTGGCAAAAACAATCTTCCTTATGTTTACCTTCTTTATAATTTTTGGACTGTGAGATTGGATAGAAGTATTTTGTATAATTATAAAGGTTGGAATCGATTAAGTTTGACATTTGATACTATTTTCAAGGTTAAATAATTTCTTAAGATTATTTTTGGATTGTCATAAAAAGGAAATACCAGAGGTCGGGTGGCAACCCATCGCGTCCAGCAAGGCTGCGAGACTTGAACCCACAATTGAAGGGTGACAAGGGTGTATCACTTACCCCTGGCCCACGAGATGTCCTTGATTGAATAATGTAGTTATTTTTAATGTTCTAGTAGATGAATTATAAATTCATTTTTCTGGATCCCTATACGTATAAGATAAATAAAATATTTTTAAGATCTATTGTCTTTTAGAGTGAAAGATGAGTTTGTGGTAGAAATTAGTTAATGGATGGAACTCTACTAGTCAAGTATATATATTTTTTATTATTAAATGAAGAAATTAATTCTAATACTTTAGTTAAGGGATCTTAAAAACAAAAATGTGTTATCCTAATAGCTTAGGTTTTGTTGAACCAATGATAATTTAAATGATCATAGATTGATGGCTTTGAGGCCTTCAACTTTACACCTGTTTGTGATTGATGACCTCAATCTCTCCATATAAATATTTACGTTTTCCTCTAATTATCTGTCTTTAATTGACACTAATGTTCTCCTACTAGAGATCATAATTTGGTGGTGACTTTTCATTTCCCTTTCCATCTTATTAAGACTAAATTTTATTAACCCAATTTCCGATGTGGGTTTTCCACAAAGGTATTTTCAATTTATTTTCAAAGAAAAATTTCAAATTGAGAGGACGCAATTTCATGAAGGAGGGGTGAATTTAACACCCCATTATTTCATAGTATTTTATTTCTTCATAGTATTTCAAATAACATCCACTACACACTACAACGAGTTCAAGAGCATCATGACTTACCAAACTAGCCGTTCAAAAGTGGTTATGAATAGTGTTAACATAATTTTGAATTTTTAATACTCTATAATATTTTAGATTCTATATTATGTGTTTCTTAGATATAATATAAGAACAAATTAATTTATTTCAGATAAAAGAAGTATTTAAAAAAATGAAATTTTACAGCCTTTTATTAGAGAACCCTTTTTACAACCAATATTTGACAATTTTATATATTCAATTTAATGAAATTAAATTCTTTTTTAGAATCCAGGAATAAAAATTTCATTTTGATAATTTTTTGGTATTTTTCTGATAACTTTTAATTTTTGATGAATAGTTAAAAACACTAAGTTATTGGTTAAAACCAGCGTTTTATATAAATAATTATTTAATTTATTTAAATTTATTCTAGGTCAAAATAGATATATAATACCTATATAAGTTCAATGTGAATCATTGAAGTCAATTTATATTAATTTTAGATATATAAAAATTTTATTGAACTTTTTACCGTCTTTTACCCACCTCCTAGGAGCTTTTGCAAATTTGAATAAAACAAAGTTTTACCGCTTCTGTGAGTTGAATTTCAAAAATCCGAGAGACCCAGTTGATATCAGTAAGTAGAATGTGCTTCAATAAGATGAAAATAATATTTGGTGAATAGTAACTTTTTACTATTATTTACCATAGTTAAAATTAAATAGGGCAATTAAGGGTAGAAATGATATTATTATTACCAGAAAACATGTCATAATTCTATTGGATATGTATAATTCGACCAAAAATAACCTTAGGAATAAAATATGATCCTTTAGGTCATGTTGGATTAGAATAGGACATTTATTATTATTTAATTCAAAAAAGAGTTAAAAGATTTAAAATCAAAGTTTAATAACTAAAACATTTTTAATATAGGGTTATACATAAGATAAATTCAATTATAAATTTTCATTAGAAATTTAAATTTATTTCCTACATAATGGTATTTTATTTATTATTTTTAGACATTAAATGATTTAATTTATTTATGAAAAAATGATGATGCAGTAATTACTATATTAATGAAAGATTAAAATAATTGATATTATAAATACCAAAATAAATTTAAATTAAGACTTTTTATGAATTAAACTTATTTAATAGTTTAATATTACAATTTATAATTTATTTAATTAACTTATTTTGATGTAATCAATCTATTAGGATTTTCACAAAAATCAAATACCAAATAGTGTCAAAATTGACCTAAAAGTGTTTTTAAAACAAATATTATATTATTAATTGATATTATATTCCTAAAAATCCAAGGTTCTACCAAAGGACTTAAATATTATTATATATGACATTAATTAACCACTTGAGGTTCTCTTTGATGTTTATAGTATGTTTATTAACCATATAATATTAAAATGCAGAGAGACATGGTATATGTCAAACTAATTATCTAAGAATTAAAACTAAATGATGATGTTATTATAGTGACCCAAAACTATCTAAAACCTATTGGTTGAGTGTTCTTAGACCTATAATAAACTTATCCTAAAAATAAATCAGTTTGGAGCAATTAGAAGCAGAAAATGATTTTATTATAAAATAATATTTCAATATTTCCCTAAGGTGCCCCTCACCCCTCTTATAAAAGGGCACACACCCTTCTCTCTAATTCATACATTCAAAGCCATTTGACTTGGAAAACCACTGAAAAAATACCCTCTCAATGGTACTCCATTCATCTTAGAGGCCTTACTTTAGTCAGAAGGCCAACCTACGAATCACTTTTGATCAACTCAAAAAGAAACACCTGAAGAAGAGATAATAATTTCACCACCCTCTTTCAAGTTCTTTTCATCTTCCACTTCATCTTTCTTTGTTGTTTCCATTATAAAATCATAACTCCATTATCTTCTATATAATATGATGTTATGATAAATATGGTATAACCATATTTAGTATTCTATCCATCCTTTGAATGACATGTCACCATACGTGCATACGAACGACTTATCATCTCCACGTCGTGGTGTAGTTTGTTATTCAAACACTTCATCATTCGGATGGGTATAATAATGAGTATAAATAATTTAAATAACAAATATAACATGATAATGATTATTTTTATGTTATATAACATCCAATTATATAATATCTTAATATTATAAGAATTATATTGTCGCTCGTGCGTACGTACATATTACTGTCTCCACTAACGGGATAAGATTCATTCCCAATCGTATCCATTCAAGACTAATTTTCATTTGATGATTAAAAATAATGTTTTAAGACACAATATCATTCTGAATATGAATAATATTCAAACTATCCATAACAAACATTACCTAGGTAACAAATAATATAAGGATAATGAATCAGTTAGCATATAAAATGATGATAATACTAAAATATCTTTAACAAAGCAATATCAGAAGATCATATATGATATCATAATTATGTATAAAGTTCTTTTATATTTTAATAACATAGATTTCAACATTATACGGGTGGTTAACCTACACTAGACAAAGGAAAAGTTCAAGGTAAGGGTTAATTTCACAATCTTTTTTTTATCTGAGGTTGTTTAATACGTGAGTATCTACTGGGACATCTTTATCATCTACATCAATGTTTCATAAAAATGTATTTCAAAACATTTTTACTATTTACTAGACAATGGGTTAAAGTAATTTATTCCCTTATTTCTCCTTATACTTTTAGGAAAGGAATCTTTCCACCATTTTCCAAACAAGGTATTTTTTGACCTTTTCAACAAATTTAAGGTAATAATGTTTTTTTTAACTTATACGGTGAGTGCAACTATTTTCCACCATTATAACATAGTCGAAGCTTCCCTTAAAAGATTATAATATTATCTTCAAAATAAATTTTTTCTTTCTAATTATTTGACTCATAAATGATTTGAAAATAGAATGAGATATTTCACTAAAATGTTTTTGATTTCATCTATGTCAACATCCTTTGATGGATTTTATTTTTGTTTGACGCTATTTTATTATGATAAAATAATCCATATTGTATTGAATGTTTTGTGATATGTTTGATTGTGGATGTGTTATTTCATACCATTCATGGTTTATGGATAAATTATTGACATTTAGTATGCTATTTTTTATACAAATGTTTATGTTATGTTTAAAACTTTTCGTATGAGGAATGCATTGGACTTCGTAAGTGACAGGTGGATCCCACTATAGCTCCTCGATGCATCAGTAGGTCTCATGAGACAAAATAGTGTTTTGGCACAAGGCTTTGACAAAATATTATTTGTAGCCTTGGCACACGACCATGACTATGTGGTTATGAATGTTTAGAATTATACATTCTATCATTATGAAAGTGGCTATTGATTTTGCATGTGATTATTTGACTAGTAGAATATCCATGTGAATAAGTAAATGGAATTATTTGATTTTATCTTTTCTATATTATGTTGTAGTTCATGTTTAAAAGGATTCTATTTTAGTCTTATACATTTCCTTAAATGTTTGTGCTTATTTATGAAAGTTTCCTCTATAATGTTATCCTTACTGAGAATCTGAGCTCAACCATTTCTATGTTTTATTTTTTCCAGGATGCGAAAATGTATATTATGACTGAACTGCAGGGATAGTCTATGAGATCTCAGTGTTTTATATGGAAATAATGTTGTTGTAGATTTAAATTTTATGATGTAATGTAAACATTATGAAGGTATCTAGTACTTCCATGGCAATTAAACTTACCGTTATTTTGGGACTTGATTCCTTGTAATCATGAAAATGTATTAAAATAATGCACTGACTCTGGATTTCTGGGGTTGGGTCATTTCAATGATTCTTCTTTGGCTTTTTCCTTGAAATTCTACCCTAGACACCTGATGAAGCTTACATTTTCCTATATTTTATACTGTAAATCATTGTTTATAATCCCACCATAGTGTTATTGAATGGTTAATTGTCATGTTATTAGGTTTTAGTGTTATTTTAAGCCCAAATGTGAAAAATGACTAATTCTGGATTTTTGACAGATTTTTACGTGAGGGGTATTTTGGTCATTTCTGGAAAACTAAAATTCAAAATTTTTTGATTAATTTTTTTCAGAATCCTAATTTTATTTCCTCCATTTTTGTATTCTGGACGAGGAGCGGATTCGGCCATCTAAAGGGTCTAAAAATTCATTGTAGTTGGGAATATTTCCGGGCGGACAGCGTGGACACACATAATGTAACGGACATCAAACCCGGCCTACACAAATCTAAATGATGTGTTTCCACCTGGGATATCACGAGGACAGATAGTTCCGTCTCGAAAATAAATTTTGGGGATGTTGGAGGTCATTAAAGAGGCTATTGAATGACATACTTTTGGAGTAACCTTCCAGGGAGCTTTGTCCAGAAACAGAAACCGACAATGAAAAATTCAGAACTCCTTCATACTGTTTCCCAATTAACTGAAATTTCAAGGAGAGACGGCCAAGATATTTATGAACAATATTCATGAAAGGTGGAACGCGTGAAGAGGTCATTCAGGGGGTCTACAATGCGAATACTTTCGGGGGTAGAATTCTGCCTATAAAAGGAGGCCCTCACCTCCTTCCCAAATCATCCCATTCTCCATCCATTCCTTCAAGGCACCAAGGAGGAGATCTCCACTGAGTGAGGCCAGACACAAATCTTCCCCATTTAATTTCTTTTCATTATTTGTGTTTTAGTTTTCAGTTGTAATTTAGATTTCTAATAAAATTCATGCATTATTTTTGTGTCCACCCATCCACCCTTTTTTATTCTTCATCTTTTCTCCTTCTTTTCTTCTTTTATTCTTCTCATATTATCCACCGTGACCTCTTAACCTAAAATATGAGGTGTTATACTGAGACTTGGCCCGGGGGAGGTATGTGGAAATTTCATTTATTCTGTGCTTAAATTCCGATTTTTATTAAGTTTCTGATGAGCAAGAGTGATGCGCACGGGTGTGGTGATCTTCCACCATGACACTGATCTCAAACTCATTTCTATTATTTTATTAAATATTTTACCTCCCTTATACTGGATACAATCTCTTCTACAATGGAGTTGAGCCATTCAGTGGTCTAAATGGCATACGATGGAGCCAGGTCTTGGAAGATGACACACTCTCGATCGAGGTGTGCCATCAACCTTGATTATAGGAGGAGGTGAAGTTAATATTGAAAAATGAATTCAAGATTTCCCACCAATAAATAAAAGAATAGTAATTCATGATTGAGATTTCATAATTTAATTATCAAACTTAATTTAAATACCAACAAGGAGAAGGATGAAACCCACAAACCAACCCATAAAGGCCAAGTTCTTTCTATATTAATTGCTTTTTGTCCTTGCATGTTAGTTTTATATATTATTTAAATTTAATTTTTTCCATTACTAGATAATATAAAAATACCAAAAAGAAGTAGTTTATTTAAATTAGATTAGGTAAGTAAACGATTGAGAAATCTCCTTAGGTGAGACGACCCTGGTTAGCGTCTATGCCACACTAGGAAAAATTAAATTGCCTTTTCCACGCCCTACGACATGCGTGCGTCAAAACATGGCACCGTTTCCGGGGAGATAATCGGTTATTTACTTTAATTTTTCTAATTTAAAATTTTAGATTGTTTCCATTTAAAAAAATTAAAAAAAAATTAAAAAAACATTTTTCATGATGCATTCAAATTAAAATTATTCTGCATGGAATAATTAATCACATGTGAAAGAGGAAGAAACTGACTACACTGAAGAGGCCCTCCAACGAAGAGCCGATGTGCTAATGATAAGAGTCAAGCAAGTGGAAAGAGGCATAGAAACATGGATATCAATGGAAGATTTTATTTCCCTGGTCGATGAACTCCAAGATAAATTAAAAAGATTCAAGGCCAAGAAGGAAGTACCACTAGTCTTTCTTGATTTCACTGAAGAAATCCATGAGGTCGAATCCAAACATGAAGTGGAGGAGCCCAACTACCTAACTCCATCCAATGAAGATAAACTCCAATAGTAACATTCAATTGAATATGAGATTAAATTCGAACCGACTTCGGGAGATGATACAATATTAAACTCAAACTCTTTTAATTTTATAGAAAATAAATTGATTATCACCCCTAATAGTTTTGAATTTTCAGATTCGGCCATCTCATATTATGCCTTGGAGGATGATGAGGGAAAAGAAATTCCACCGGTTGAGGAACATTTAAAGCTCCCTGAACACACTGAATATTTACTGGGTAGAGCACAAGAAGGGAAAGGGAATGTTTCACAAGTAGCAACAATTGAATAGGAGGTTCCCTACTTCATCCTACCCCCACCATGAAAGTTGTACCAAATTGTGAAGGGGGGGGATCTGGTATACTCTGTCTATGGAGTCCGTCTCACCAAGAACAAAGAACTTCAAGCTGGGAAGAGCCACATGTGGTGGTTTAAATCAATGAAGCTTCATCCACCAACAGATTATGGATAAAATCTGGTACTGCCCTTTGGAGGTAGTAAAAGATGTCAGGGCCCACTTGGGGGATCATACCAAGATTTATCTTTACATACTTTCAAGTAATTTAAATTTCAAATTCAGTATTAGGAAATAGTCTATCATGTGGCCCCCTCCCTCTTTTCATTTTGAACTTAAATGAAATGATTATTGTTATTAATTGAGTAAATTTTCTTTTGTAGGATCATGGAGGCAGAAGGAAGCCCCGAGAATTAGAGGAAGAGAACCGAATCAATATTTCAAAAGGGAGTTAACTTTTTACGACTATCATTTAAACTCCTTTCATTTTTTGGTCCAAAACATATTTTGAGGTTTAATGAATATTCTTATCACTTTCCACACAACAATTGATTTTGAAAGAGTTGAAATGATTTTTGAAATAATAGATTTTAAATGATTATTGATATGAATTATTTTCCTTGAAATGGATTTTCAAGCATTTTAATGAGTTTGACTGATTTTTGAAATCCATGCCCATGAAACACTGACTCAAAATATTTTTCCAATACTGTGAGGTATTCTAAACCACTTCTACATATTCTTCCCAATACCCACACATTCTTGAGGGAAAATGGAATTTTGTGTGAGAACCAAAATTTGTGAATAATTATCTTTCAAAGCTTTGGATTTCATGGAAGGTATTTGTAATGATTGAGGCATCTCTTTGGCTAGCCACATATTATCTTGAGACCCACCTTAACATTTATCCTTCAAAATCCCTTGGATTCCATGAATTTCTTTATAGGTTTAAGCCACACTACAAGCCAATTTTTCCTTACCTACCCGCACTTTTAGTATTTTTTCATGGTTATTTCAAGTTTGAGTGTGGGTGAAGGGCCTTTCATGTGAGTTCCTTGGGATGTGAATCATTTATGGGTAGTTTGAGGTGGGTTTCAATACTTTGGTAAGTGGATAATAAGAGAATTGTCCATCTGTCATCATTTCATTGTGCTTTATTTGTTTCATCCATTTCTCCTTTAAAAAATGAAAAGAAAAAAATAGAGATGAGATTGAATTATTAATTGTACAATATTTTATAAATCATGTCCCTCTAAAAAACCAAGGGAATTAATTTTCATTCATTTATTTTATTCAATTTTCATCTCATCCTCTATGAAAAAAAGAAAGTGAAAATAAAGTTGTGCCTTTCTGGAGCATTAAAAAATGGGAGGAGAACTTAGATGATATCATTCATTATAATCACTTATTGGCTCATGTACCATGTCATAAAAAGGGGTTGGTGTTGTTTTTCACATTTTCAAGTGTGATTGAGAGAGGAACTTCCTGTTTTTCCCATGATTAAATAATGCATTGTACTTAAAAGTTTAACCTTCTCTTTCTAGCCTAGAACATTTTTCAATCATTTTCCCACCAACCCTAAGCCATAGAACCATTTGAACCTTTAATTAAATCCCTCATGATTGAATTCATTTTCATGTTTCAAGCTGTGGAGAAATGAGAATTTTCACAAACCTATGGTGATACATGTGATTTTCAAGTATGCGTATAACTCTAGATTCAATTTCTCTTGAGTGAAGAGTGACATAAAATTCAATGTGAGGTAGGTTGAGATTGATCCATGGATTAATTTATGCGGTTTAACAAATTTTAATGATTGAAATAAAAAATGAGAGAGTCTTTTTATTCATATATGATACATGATAGAGTTCTATTTTGGATAAGATCATTGATATTTTCTCATTTTTGATCGTTGTGTGGAAATTGATTTGGATATAAGATGATTGCCCATGAGTGCAATGTTTAAGTGTGGGGAGTGATGAATCTTACATTTTCCAATATTTTATACTGTAAATCATTGTTTATAATCCCACCATAGTGTTATTTAATGGGTAATTGTCACGTTTTTAGGTTTTAGTGTTATTTTGAGCCAAAATGTGAAAAACGACTAATTCTAGATTTTTGACAGATTTTTAGGTCAGGGGTATTTTGGTCATTTCCGAGAAACTAAAATTCTTAATTTTATAATTCAAATTTTGTTAGAATAATTTTTATTTCCTTCATTTTTGTGATCTGGACCAGGAGCTGATTCGTCCATCTAAAGAGTCTAAAAATTCATTGAAGTTGGGAATTGTTCCGGGCGGACATCGTGGACCCACCCAACATAAAGGACATCAAACTCGGCCTAAACATATCTAAATGATGTGTTTCCACCTGGGATATCACGAGGACAGATAGGGACGTCTCTACAAAAAAATTTGGGGACGTTGGAGGTCATTAAAGAGGCTATTGAATGACATACTTTGGGAGTAACCTTCCTGGAAGCTTCATCTAGAAACAGAAACCGAGAATGAAAAATTATTAAATCCTTCATACTATTTCCAAGTTAGCTAAAAGTTGGAGGAGCAACGGAAAATATATTTATGAACAATATTCATGAAGGGTGGAACGCGTGAAAAGGTCATTAAGGGGGTCTACAACGCGGAACCTTTCAGGGGTCGAATTCTACCTATAAAAGGAGGCCCTCACCTCCTTCCCAAATCATCCCATTCTACATCCATTCCTTCAAGGCACCAAGGAGGAGATCTAAAATAAGGGAGGCTGGCCACAAATCTTCCACATTTCATTTCATTTATTTATTTTTGTTTTAGTTTTCAGTTGTAATTTAGATTTCTAATAAAATTCATGCATTATTTTTGTGTCCACCCATTCCACCCTGTTTTCTTCTTCATCTTTTCTCCTTCATTTCTTCTTTTATTCTTCTCATATTATCCACCATGACCACTTAACCTAAAATATGAGGGGTTAACCCGAGGCTTGGCCCGGGAGAGGTATGTGGGAATTTCATTTATTCTGTGCTTAAATTCCGATTTTTATTAAATTTGTGGTGAGCAAGAGTGATGTGCATGGGTGTGGCGAATGTCCACCATGACACTGATCTCAAACTCATTTCTATTCTTTTATTAAATATTTTCCCTCCCATCTACTGGATACAAGATCTTCATACAATGGAGTTGAGCAATTCAGTGGTTGAAATGGAATACGATGGAGCCAGGTCTTGGATGATGACACACTCTCGATCGAGGTGTGCCATCAACCTTGATTATAGGAGGAGGTAAAGTTAAGATTGAAAAATACATTCAAGATTTCACACCAATAAATTAAATAATTGTAATTCATGAATGAGATCTCATAATTGAATTATCAAACTTAATTTAAATACCAACCAGGAGAATGATGAAACCCACAAACCAAAACATAAAGGTCATGTTCTTTCTCAATTAATTGCATTTTGTCCTTACATGTTAGTTTTATCTTTTATTTTAATTTAATTGTTTTCCATTATTAGATAATATAAAAACACCAAAAAGAGGTAGTTTATTTAAAATAGATTAATTAAATGATTGAGAAGGATCATCAAGTGAGACGACCCTGGTCAGCTTCTATGATGCACTAGGAAAAATTAAATTTCTTTTTCACGCCCTACGACAGGTGTGCGTCAATAGCTACCGACCTACCCTCCGAAACATCACCAAAGAGCCGACGCAGCTCGAGATATGAGATGTGTGGCGGGCGCGATGATCGACAACTGGAAAATCAAAGGTAGGGGTTTATTATTTGTTGAATTTGTACCTTTTTCTTACCATCTTCAAAGGATAATAATGGATTGTTGTGGAAGTATTATTGATCATCTTCTTCTCATGATGAGCCAAATGATACCTCCCTAAATGCGGAGGGTGCGGGCAACCTAACATGGCCCGGCATCCTCCATCGATTTTTCTCTTTTTGCGGAGTTCTACGGCATGGTGATGAAGTGACAGTGACGAAGGCATCAACGAAGAAGGTCACGCTACCCATGGCCTCCTCAAATTGTGTCGCCTCGCGGCACACCGATGATCCCGGTCGAACACTCCCAGCCAGTGCCACGCCGAACCGGCCTACCCGCGGCCTCTCGCATGCCCTGCCCTGCTAACCGCGACATCCTGCATGCCCTGTCGCGCTACCCGTGGCCTACCCACGCGCTGTCCAGTGCCCCCCCCCCCCCCCCCGCCCTGCCCGTGTGCTGCCTCCCCTCGCGCCGCCTTCATGTGTCCTTCTCAGTGCCCCTGTAGCCTGCTCGGCCCCTTCCGCCCCCTGCCGGTGCCCCTGTGGCCTGCCAGTGTGCCCAGAGCGCTGCTCGGTGCCCTCCTAGTGCCATGCCAGGTGCCCAGCTGCCTACCCACGGTCCTCCAGGAGCCCTACCGTGGCCTGCCTGACCGTCCCCGTGTCTGCCTCCATGCGCACCACGCTAAACCGGCCTTCGCACGCGCCACCCCGAACAGGCCTCCCCCAAGCCGGCCTCCGCGCTACTCGTTCTCTCACGGCCGACCCGACGTCCCGTCTCCCTCATACCCTCTGGTCCAAGCTGTGTCGGGCCGCACCCACACAACGCTCCAAGCCAAACTTCCCCCGAGCCCAGGCCGAACCGCCTTAGCATTCCGCTAGGCCTAGCCCAGCGGACCAGGCCAAACATAGCAGACCGCCCAACCAACGGGTCGGGTAAGACCTGTCAGGTCTATCTGGGTGGAACCCGACTGGGTGGGCGCAGACGGGGTTGGGCTGAGTTAGTCCGACCAGGTCGGACCAGACCCGGGCCCACTACCGACCCTTTACATACATGGCCATAACATTGGCACTGGATGTCCGTTTGACGAACCGTTAAGGGTAATGCTAATCTCGATATGAGACGGTCCCTTTGAGTATACCTCACTGTAGTTTGGGGTATATTTGAGTTACGGTCAGGCTGGATCGTACACGAATCCAACCGGGCCCTTGGACTAAAAGGCTAATAACTAACAGATCGAGCTTCTGATTGACGCGTCGCCTGTTGAATTGAGAACCCTGTGACGTGGAGGACCATTGAGATACATCTTCCTAGGAATTTGTGTAATTTGACGTATCAAATCTTGGCTTCAGGAGTGGACCCTCCTAGAATCAATCATGAATTATGAAACTCTAGGGCTGGCTGTGCACTGACGACTGTTCCTCTGTCATGTGTTGGTACGACAGTTCTAACTTCTGTTCCTGGATCGTGGGTTGGTCCGAAAGAATAGCTGGTCATGGATCATGTGTTGGTCCAACTGTTCTAACTTCTGTTCCTAGATCATGTGTTCGTCTGACAGAATAGCTAGTCCTGGATCATGTGTTGGTCCGAAAGCTCTGATGACTATTCATAGATCATGTGTTGGTCCGAAAGCTCGAACATATGTTCATGGATCATGTGTTGGTCCGATAGAATAGCTGGTCCTGGATCATGTGTTGGTACAACTGCTCTGATGACTATTCCTGGATCATGTGTTGGTCTGATAGTTCTAGCATCTATTCCTGAATCATGTGTTGGTCCGATAATTCTATCTTCTATTTTGGGATCATGTGTCCGTCCGATAGAATAGCTGTTCCTGGATCATGTATTAGTCCGACAGCTTAGATGACTCAGTGATTACATCTGATCATCTTTATATCTCAACAAAAGTTGTATACCTATGTGAGCTTAGTCGATAACATTGTGTTTTTCCTCATGATTTAGAAGGACTTCTTGATATCTTTGGTATATGTATAGGCATATTACTAAGTGGGGTTATCTATCAATTTCATGCATTTTGGTTTATCCTTGTTGGAATTTGTGAGACCATGAGGGTCTCAGGGTCCCTACTGAGTATCATTATACTCACCCATGCACGGGCTAGGCCTGCACCTCGTTGTGTTGGATGCAGACGATGGAAAACACTGACTCAGGATCAGAGTAGCTGGGCTGGACGGTACCTAGAGTGGGACCTTACGAAGAGTCGGTAAACGAAGGAGACTGAAGGATGTAGAGTTCTTAGGAGGCCATCTATACATACCCTTTAGGTAGGAACACCGGAGGACTACCCAGTAGATTCATTAATTTTCTTCAGTTGTACTTGTTTTTCAGTTATACTTGTACTTTCCTTTTGGGCTTGTATTTCTGGCCCCTTTTACTTCCCACAGTTCTTTTGTAAACAGCTTTACATAGTTTTTTACTTCCAACTTGTACTATGTTGTGTGTGTGTTTTCAGTTTATAAAGGCAATGTCTTCCTAGTTTAGGGATTTTACGCCTTTGGTGCTAGTCACCTGCCCTTGAACTATGGAAGGTGGGCATGGGGTAATCACGGTACGGGCCTCGGGGGACGGGTCGTGACATATGTTGTCTACTATGATGCATCAGGGACCTGACTAGGATATGCCTTGATGCAGGAGTTTGAGTTAATCCCCAACAACTCATGAAAACTAAGGAAACATAGGCTGAACTACGCGAGCCATGACATGGAGATAGCATGGGTGATATTTTCATTTAAGATATAGAGACACTACATTATGGGAGAATGGTTTACTATCTACTCTGATTACAAGAGTCTCAATTATATATTCTCACAAAAGGATCTAAAACTGAGATAGTGGATATGGATTGATTTCCTCTAGGATTAGGACTTTGAGATGGTCTACACTCCAGGAAAGGGGAACATAGTGTTAGATTCACTCAGCAGGAGGTCTAGTTTACTGTTGCTAAGTGAGGCGAAAGAGTAGCTTGTTGGGTTACAGTCATCTTTCGTGGATAGTGATGGGGCACCTTACCTCCAATACATTACTATCACTCCCTTGCTCCTTTAGCTAGTTTGGGAGTCACATCTTGGGGATGGTGACTCTATGGCCTGACATGTCATGACCCATCCCTCGAGGCCCGTGATGTGGCTACCCCAAGCCCTCCTTCCATAGGCCACGGGTTGGCAACTAGCACCAAAAAGGAATATCCCTAAACAATGAAGGCATTGCCTCAAACCTATACGCACACAGAAATGGAAACATGCACACAAGTATAACACAATGGAAGAAGAGAGATACAACCACAACCAAAAACCTCAACTGAGTGTAAAAGTATGTACTGGAGGAAAAAGGGGTCAGAATACAAGACCATCTGAAATCGATGTACATGTACAAGGAAAAAGAGCATCTGAGCTCGCCTGCCAAGGATCCTTCATGAAGGTTATATACTACTCATCACGATGGCCCTCTAGATCAATCATTCACCTCCTACCACCATCATGTCATGGATCCTTAAGTCTCTTTCAAAACGTCACGTCGTTTTCACAAGACACATCATGGTGAATGAGATAATTTTGCCGGGGTGAGTATAATAATACTCAGTAGGGACCATGAGACCCATGAAGGTCTCTCAGAATTCCCCAAAGGAATAAAAATGAAGAATGATATCAATAAAAATTAATAATGAAATTACTCATCTTAGACCAGGTATAACCTATGTATAGAAGTGAATATGATTAGTCGTAAATCTAGATCATCTTATTCTACAGAGAGGCTCTGCTAGTGACACACACATGATTGATAGATGCTGACACGCATAAGATCACTAGGCACTGACCCACACATGATTTCGTAGAGCTAAACTACACATGATCGATAGGTTCTACCCAAAAAGGATCTATGAGCGCTGACCCACAAAGGATCAATGAGCACTAACCCACACATGATTGATAGGTAATGACCCACACATGATCACTATCCATCCTTCACGTCATAGCCAGCCACTGGATTCCTACAATTAGCACACATTATTCTAAGAGGATTTGATCCTCAATTCATTTCTCATTCCTCAAAAACCACGAATTCCCATGAATAAGTAACCCAATAAACTGCTATGTCACAAGGGTTCCAATGCAACAGGCAGTTTTTCAAGTGGACGCATGTTCTGTATGTTATAGGAATTTTATTATCGGGGGCCCGGTGGGATTCGAGACAAAACAAACCCATCCATACGCTAAAATTATCCAAAACCAATGTGGATTATCTCCAATGGACTGCCTCGTCCAAAGGTTTCTAGAACCTTAGACAGTTATTCAAATGGATGTGTGGTATAGGAGACAAATCCCTTTAAGAGAAACTGTGCCGTAAGTGGGTCTGTGTCTTGTCTGACCCTGTCGGACCGACCCGACCTGGCCTGCTGAACCCAGACCAAAGGGTATGGGCTCGTCCTGGTTTGGCTCAGCCCACTGGCCACCGGATAGGCCCCCTAGTCCATGGGTTAGGCCCGACCCCCTTGGATGGGCGAGGCCCGCTAGGCAGCAAAACCCCCCGACCCGCTAGCTGGGTGGGGGTCTGCTCCCCTCCTGAACTACTTAGTCGTTTAGGGTATTCAATCATTGGCGCCAGTTGGAACTGCTTCACCTGGTGGGTTTATGTGGACCAGTCACTGGGGGGACCTTCGGGTCATGGTTCCACCCTCAGTCACGGCTCGGAGTCGTGCTCCTCCATCACGACGCGGTGTCGTGGTGTAGCGATGTTGTCACCGTGGACAGCATCGGCTGGCCACCCCTGTCTGTTGTGGCACCCTCAGGTGCTGCATCGATTTGAAAACTGTGAGAGCCGGCCACCACCTCCTCCAGTCACCAGTTCTGCCACACCGGTAGAACTTATGTAGTCCACTGATGAAGCCCCGGTGGTTTTATTGTCTTCCCAATTGCGCCTACAGGCCTTTCGGGACGTCGCTATCATTGTGTGTCCCCCGGTTCCATCATTCTGACACATTGTTCGGTCACCCATGAAAATTGAAATCATGAATGTTGACAGAGGTTCCAAACCTTGTTCGGTTCTACATGTTCCCACCACATTATCATTATAAAAACGAAAGGGGGTCTACATCATCAAGAGTATAATAATCATAAAAACTCATAAACAACTCCCCCTACATTGAATTCATTGGAAGGAGCTGCTGACAAGGAAGAAGGGTATGTGTCTGAAGGTGTTTGTCAGTGTTCTCTATCACTCGTCATCTCCTCCAATGGTTGTCACTCGATCACCATTCTTCGTTGAAATGGAATTCCATCAGCATTTCATTAGACCCTCCTCTCATAGCTCTCCCAAATCCCATGCCCATGATTTGACTAAATGGGATAAATTATAGTTTTACTTGTCTCAAAATTAATGTGGTTAATTAATGAGTTTAATTAACAAACCCATTAATCTCCCGAAGGTGCAATTATACAACCAAGTGTAACTGGCCATTATATGATCTGAAGACCCAGAGGTCCCACAACCATCAATAAATGGTTGAAAAAAATATATAATAAACTTCGGTTGTTTTATTATTTTTTTTTAAAGTCCAGAAATTAACTTTTAAGTCCGAATTTTTACAAATAATGTTATGCTTCCCTTAAGTGAATCCATGCACTGTGAATTAAACAGCTACATCATATTTCTAATACAAGTAATTGTTTAAAATATAAAATTCGCGCATGTACATTTACTAAACATACCATAAAAAAGTTAAAAAATTCGTTCCCGGATCTCCGGGCCTCAGAATGACACTTCGTCAATTTTTGCAGATTTTTATACAAATGGGGGTTACTGAGAACGTACTTGAGCCCCCCCTCCCATATGATCTCCTGGAGGTTCTCATACTTCCACTGAACTCGCACTAGAGGGATCGAACGTCCATGAAATACCTACTCCTGTAGATCCTCTATCTCCAATGAGAGCTTTGTGATTGTCACCCCATCTTCAATGCCTATCTCACCCCAATAGATAACATGTGATGGATCATGCATGTGCCTCCTCATATACAACCGATGGAAAACATTATTCAGTCGGTGTGTGACGTCCCAGACCCGTCTTCCCCTCAACCTGAGCCCCGAGCCCTTTTGGCCACATGACCCCTGACTCGTCTCCCCATAGGCCAGGGGTTGCCGACTAGCAGCGGGGGTGTAATCGTTAATCAGTGGGGAGACTGTACCCCCATGTCAGAGTACACAACGATATAGCATCATGTGATTAAATAGAGTATGCACAACCAAAGGATAAACAGGAGAAATGGGGAAGCATACAAACCAAACAATAGAAGTAAGGAAAACCTTGATAAATATACAAAATCCACATAGGCAGTGTCTGATACAAAATGGATGCATGTTATACTGATACAATGGAAATAAATGACAAGAATGCTATACAATAATACAAAAGAGAACAAAAGCAGTCCATGAGCATCTCTAGCCAATCTCAGTCCTCTTCTCTAGAACTCCAGGTAGAACATACATGTATCAAAAACATGAAGCTGGGCCTTTGTCCCTACTAGTACCTGCAATAGTAAGGTCTACACGGGTTCCCAAGAGGCCGCCTAGGTAGGGTTTAAGACAAGTTTTAGTAGGCCACCACCAACGGGGTCTAAGTCTAATCGAAATAGGTGTTCGCAAGAAAAATCGAGTAAAATAATGCATGTAAGTAAATCAAAGTAAATAAACAACCCTCCCGCTTAGGTTCCGGAAGGACACCTGGTGGGAATACCTGCTTCAGCTCAGTGCTGGTAAACTGAACAATCACCAGAGGTACAAGTACATAGAGATGAGTTATCACTAGCATGAGGTCAACATGCCTCTCATACATAAGCACTTTAGCTGTCATGCGGTAGAAATTCCTCCCACCTATAAACTTTATATGGGCACACGGTATAAATTCCTCTCTTCCTATTACTCTGATGTTCATCCAGCATGAGGTATGAATGCCTCCCGCCCAACACATGGAGATTCACCTGGCATGGGGTAAGAATGTGTCCGGCCCAACACACGGAGATTCAGCTGGAACTAGGTAAGAATGCTTCCCGCCCACACACGAAGATTCATCTGGCACGGGGTAAGAATGCTACCAGCCCTCACACGTGTTATCACAAGCTTATCAACAAAGCATGGCATAACCATTCACATCAAAATATATTAGGAAATCCATATTATATCATATCACATCACCAAAGCAAGGAATATCCATCTTATAGTATCACATAATCACATATCAAGGAAAACATACATTTCAATTCATTTAAGGGGTTCAGGATATCTCATCCTAGCCAACCTCTAACCAAGTCCTCTAATTAGCCTAACATTGAAAAATCCCCTTCAAGACATATCGTTAAGGTCCAAAGGTGAAAAGGGACAAATCTCAAGGAATACCAGCTATGGTTGACCACTTCCAGTCCACACAAAATCTAAACACCCTAACAATGTTAGATTCATCAATCTCATACCACATGGGTCATTCATACATAAATAGGTCAATATAAATAAGGGTTTTGGCGAAAGACAAACCAAGACACTACGATAATAACTTAAAAAGGCAAAAACCAAAAATGGAAGCCACATGAACACCTAACATAGAGTAGTAGGCATAGGCTCGCTTGATATCAACCTCAGATTCGCAGTCGGTTGGAATAGATCTGAGTTCCAGTCCAATGCCCTGAAAATATGGCATAAGAGCCTGCGGTAAAATAGCGAAACGAATACCAAGATTCTATAGGGAAGGAAGCTTAGGTGTGGTAAGCCTTAACATGGCCTTTCCAAATCTTCTGAAGGATCAATAATTGGCTGTCCAATGAAGAAACGACAGGATATTGAGAGAGGAGAGAATTTGTAGCTCAGAAGAGGGCTCTCATCTAGTTTTGTCAACTAGAATGAGTAAGAAAGAATGCATAAGGCTTAAATTAAAATTAAGGGATAAATGGTAAATTCACCCAAAACATTGTCGCGCTGTTTAGGTTCCCGGTTTACTCAAACCGTGCACACCTCACTGCCTCCAAAATGCGGTCACATGGTTTAGGCACACAGTTTACCCAAGCTGTGCACAAACCGTGCACACCTCCCTGCCTCCAGACCAAAGGCTGCAAAGTTTGTCTGAAACCATTCACAAGCTGTGTGCAAGCCATGCTCCCCTGTCTTTATATCCATTTCTCAAACTCCCGGGCTCAGAACAAACCCTGGACACTCCCTGGACCTTCCTTAGGACATTACACACATTAAAAAGCGTAAGGGAAAGATTCAAAAAAACTAACGATCCATACCTTTACCGAAGAGTCCGGTCATTAAAACATCCCCTACTTAAAGCAACTCGACCTGAAGTTGGCCTTCCGAGGTTACTGAGTTGTCATCAACGAAAATCTCTAGACATTGAGAATGTATATCAGCCTCTCGCTCCCAGGTCTCGTCTTGTACTCGGACGTGCTGCCATAGCACCCGTACAAGAGAAATAGACCCTCCACGGTGTGTCTTCATGATCCGGTCAACAACTCACATCGAATACTCCTCGAAGAAAGCATCCATATCTAGTTCAACCTCATCATCCTGAAAAACATGAGTCGGATCTGAAAAGTATTGTCATAGTTGAGATACATGAAAAACATTGTGCAAGGCTTGATATCTCTTCTGAAGTCAAATCTGGTAAGCTACTGGCTCGATCCGCTTCATCACCTCAAAGTGTCCTACGAACCTCGGTGAAAGCTTACCCTGCTTCCGTATATGTCTCTGCCCCAACCTGGGTGAGACCTTCAATAAATCCCAGTTCCCAAACTCAATCTCAAGAGGTCATCGGTGCTTGTTAGCATAGGAATGCTTTCTAGACTGAGCCGTCTGCATATGCTTCCTAATTAGCGGTATCTGCTTTGTAGTCTCCTACACCAGACGTGTTTGTAGAATATTTTATTCCCCTACTTCAAGACAAAACAAAGGCTAGTGACAAGGCCTACCATATAAGGCTTCATAGGGAGCCATCTCAATGGTAGCCTACAAGCTATTATTATAACTAAACTCGACAAGAGGAATGTGTTTCTCCCATGAACCTCCAAACTCGAGAACACAAGCACGTAACATTTCCTCTAGTACCTGTATAGTCTTCTCGGTATGTCCTTTAGTATACGGGTGATAGGCCGTGCTCAAAAGTACATGCGTACCCAAGGCCTTATGTAAACCCTTCCAGAACTGAGATGTAAAATGAGGATCTCTGTCCGAGAAGACAGAGCGAGGTGATCCATGAAGAGCACTATTTCCTTGACATATAGTCTTCCAATGTCATCAAACATGAAGGTCTCCCGCACAGGTAAGAAATGAACGACCTTCATCAGATGGTCGACAATAACCCATGCTGCATCATTCCCACGAGGTGACCTGGGTAAACTGGTTACAAAGTCCATAGAAACATCATCCCATTTCCACTTCGGAATGGACAATGGCTGCAAAAGCCCTGCCGGACGCTGATGTTCTACCTTCACCCGATGACAAGTGGAACAACGCGTGATAAAACCAACTATATCCCATTTCATGATAGGCCAAGAAAACATTTGTCGCAAATCACAATACATTTTGGTGATGCCTGGGAGAACTACCCATGCTGAGGTGTGGAAATCCCTCATCATCTCATCTATGATGTCTTCTGGGACCCATACACACCCACAGAACAATAATTTATCACCCTCATCCACGGTCCAATCTATATAGGCATCATCAATGGCACTTTCTCATAGAACAATGCCTTCCAGATCTGACAACTTCCTTGCCCTGACACGTTCCAAAAGAGTAGATATCATCGCAAAGGATGAGATAAAAGTCTGATCCTGACCCTCCTAAACCTCAATGTGAATCTTCGAAAATAGGTTCTTCAGCTTCCACTCCTCATTAGATTTCTGAACAACTTGTGACTGAGTTTTTCGACATAGCACATCAGCTACTGAATTTCCTTTCCCAGGAGTGTAGGCCAGTTTGAAATCAAAGGATTTCAGGTACTCGGCCGACCTATATTGCCTGAGATTTTGATCCCACTGAGTGAAGATATATTTGAGGCTTTTGGGGTCAGTGAATACCACAAAATTATCTCCCAAAAAATAGTGTCTCCAACAGCGTAAGGCATGTACAACCGTTGCAAGCTCGAGGTCATGAGTCAGATAATTCTGTTCATGAGGCTTTAACTGACGAGAACCATATGCCAAGACTTGCTCGTCCTGCATCATAACAGCTCCAAGCTCGATAACTGACACATCACAAAAGACCGTATAATATTTTCCTTTCTCTGGAAAGATATGTATTGGTTCTGAAGTTAGTCTTCCCTTCAGAACCTAAAAATCTACTTCACAAGGTTTTGACCAATCAAATCTCACCACTTTTTTGGTAAAAATTTTAAGCAATGATTATAGGCATGAATCGTCTTGAATGAAACACATATAATACCCAGCAAGCCCCAAAAAACTCCTGATATCAATTATGTTCTTGCACTACTCCAAAGAAATTACAGCACTCACCTTCTCAGGGTCAACTGAAACTCTAGACTCGGAAATAATGTGACCTAGTAAGTGAACCTTATTTATCCAAAAGTGGATTTTACTGAGCATAGAAAAAAGCAGATGCTCTCTTACTATATTCAACATAATCTCAAGATGGGTTGCATGGTCGTGTCATGAGCATGAATAGACTAAGATATCATCCACAAATACAACCACAAAAGAATCAAGGTAAGGGTGAAAAATCCAATTCATAAGAGTCATAAACACTGCAGGTGCATTTGTAAGCCCAAACGGCATGACTAGGTATTCATAGAGACCATAATTTCTTATGAATGTTGTGCGAGGTATGTCTGATGTCCTAACAGGCACCTGGTGATAGCCTGACCTGAAATCTATCTTTGAAAACACCTTCTCTCCTCGGAGCTGATCGAAGAGGTCGTCAATTCGAGGTAAAGGATACAGATTCTTAACAGTCATCTGATTTAACTTACGATAATCCATGAAAAGACGAAGGGTACCATTTTCCTTCTTGGAAAAGAGAATCAGTGATCCCCAAGGAGAAGTACTAGGATGTATAAATCCGTTTTCTTCCAGGTCCTCCAGCTGACTCTTGAGATCCAGAGGTTCCTTAGGTGCCATCCTGTAAGGAGGAATGGTCACTGGTGCTACTCCTAGTACAAGATCAATGGTAAATTCCACCTCTCGCCCTGTAGGTAGACCAGATAAATCATTATGAAAGACATCACAAAAATTCTCCAACATAGGAGGATAAACAGAGCGTTGTAACCCATGGTCATCGAGATAAAGACTAGAAACCTATGTCGTGACACCTCCTAAACTCAAGTGTTCTGATCCTGCTCGTATTGCACTAAGATCCCATTCTCCCTTAATGCTTATGCATGTCACCCTCTGGTGATGTAAACACCACCCTCCGACAATAGCAGTCAATCCAGGATCTATAGGGAACTAACCATTCCATCCCGATTATTACATCAAAACCTGTCATATCCAAAACATATAGGTTCCACAGAAAAATGTAATCACCCACCTCAAAGGGACGATTCTAACAATGATGAATTCCATCTGAATAGATACCTAATGGGGTATATAACGTGATCATATCATGATATGACTCAATGTTGAGGCCCAAACTTCCAATAATCACCTTTGTTATAAAAGAGTGAGAAGCTCCTATGTCAAACAAAGATGATACTAACGTAGAGGCAACTAGAATCATACCTCGTATAGTAGATGGTCTAGCGTAATTCTCCTGCAACATAGGCTCGACTGCATACAACAGTCAAGTACCATGGCCCCGAGTCAAATCTTGGCTACCCTAAGTAAACCCGACCTGCTGGCGCTGAGAGTTGTACACCTGATTACCTCTGCCTTGACTGCCTCCACGGCTTGATCGGCCGATGGTATTCCAACTTCTTGACTGATGTGATCCTGCCGATCCAGCAATAGATCATGGAGTAGGTACAAATCCCTGCTCACTAGGCCCTAGGGGGAAAGACCTACAGAAACGGTGGAGATGACCCAACCTACCACAACCTCTACAGACCACAGGATTTCCCATACACTGCCTCATCATATATCCTGGAACCCCACATGGGTGACTGATAAGAGTACCACATAAAAAAATGGTATAACCACCACTAACACCACGAGATTCCACAAAACTCCGTTTCTTCCTAGAATCAGGTCCACTAGAACCCATAGGTGTCCAACCTCATTGGTTCCAACTGTCTGATTCTCTCAAAATTTTCTCTATGATCAGCACCTGATTGACAATTTATGAAACGGTCATCAACCTAAACATGTTAATAGGCCACTGGATGGCGTAACATAGCCCATACTCGAAACGCCTAGCAGTTTTGAGATCATCGGTAGTTAGGGTAGGAACAAAACGTTGTAACACAGTGAAATGGGATGAATATTCCTTGACTGTCATGGTCCCTTAATGAAGATTCATAAACTCCCAAGCTCTGTCAGCCCTCAAATTCTAGGGAAAGAAGTAATCGAAGAAGACGGTATAGAAATCAGTCTAGACCATATATCTCTGCTGTCCCATCTGGTTGATGACATCCCACCACCTCTTGGCTGAACCATGTATCATATAAGCGGCGATCATGACCCTCCGCTCTGGAGGAGTCTCAAGGTACTAGAATATTGTCAGAATTTCTTCCAACTAGGACTCCGCAGCAAGTGGTCCGCCATCTCCCATAAATGTAGGAGGATGCTGCGACTGAAACTCGCGGGTCAACTTTTCCATACATGGGGTAGGTCACACTCCACCTTGTACACTCTGCATCATAGGCATGAAGCTCTCATGGAACTGGGCATCAGCACCCATCTCAGGAATAAGAATAGGATCCACAGCTGGCTCGACAGGAAGATCAACTGGCGGTTGAGGGACCACCACCTCATGAATGTGATCATCACCACCTTCAGTGCACGCGACTCGAGGATGTCACAGAGGCATAGTTCTACAATGTCAAACTAACATCTCAAAAGGATAAACCAACAAGTTATAGTTTGAAATGTACAATCTATAATAGTTACTAAGCCTTCCTACCCCTAAGATCACCTATCCACACCCATATGAAAAACATGTTAAAACCTGCAACTGCTCAAAAATTTACTTCATCCAGTGACATGGAATTTCCCAGCCTATAAGGGCCCATACTCCTCATGAACTAAAAGATGACACACACTTGGATGCCATTTCTCATTTACTTGTTCTAACTAAGTATTTGAATTTACTTTAATGAAAATGATTAGTTTAGTTGGAATTTCATTTACCAATCCATAAGGGCCCATACTCCTTATGAACCAAAGAGTGCAACCCACTAAAACCACATCATTCCTCAATTCACAACATGAATGAAGGGTTATCACAGCGGCACACAAATTAACTAGGCATGGAAGTAAACAACAGACAATGATCGCTGAAAATTTAAACTTGGATTATAAATATGCATGGCCAAATCATATTATGCCTATCGTGATGCATGTCTTAATGCATAACCCTCATTTCATCAGGTCGAACCATGAAATCCAAATTCCACCATTGAAAATATTGATAACATCACAAAACATGTGAAGCACCCATCGGTGAAACGGTATCAACAGTAAATAGCAGAATCAATAACAACATAAGAATGAAAGGTTGGCCTATACCCCGTACATGGGTTCGCGACGCCCATGCACGACTCATGGATAAGCCCCTAAACGTTAAAATTATCAAAGTATATCATCACCAAATTGTAAAAAAAGAAAGAAAGAAAACATCTGATATAACTTTGTGATGTCCCGGACCCGGCTGCCCCTCAACCTGAGCCCCGAGCCCAGTTGGCCACATGTCCCCTGGCTCATCTCCCTATTGTCCAGGGGCTACCGACTAGCTGCGTGGGTGTAATGGTAAATCAGTGGGGAGACTGTACCCCCATGTCAGAGTACACAGTGATATAGCAGCAAGTAATTAAATAGAGGATGCAAAACCAATGGATAAACAGGAGAATAGGGGAAACATACAAACCCAACAAAAAAAGTAAGGAAACCCATGATAAATATACAAAAGCCACATAGGTAGTTTTTGATACAAAATGGATTCATGGAATGATGATAAAATTGAAATAAAAGACAATAATTCTATACAATAATACAAAAGAGAACAAAATCAGTACACGAGAATCTCTAGCCATGTTCGGTCCTCTGCTCTAGATCTCCAGCTAGATAATACATGTATCAACAACCTGACATTGGGCCTTTGCCTCAGCTAGTACCTGTATCATTAAGGACTACATGGGTGCCCAGGAGGCCGCCCGGGTGGGGTGTGAGACAAGTCTCAGTAGGCCACCACCAACGGGGTCTATGTGTAATCCAAATAGGTGTTCAAAATCAAAAGTGAGTAATAGACTGCAAGTAAGTAAATCAAAGTAAAAAAACAACCATACTGCTCAGGTTCCGGAAGGACACCTGGAGGGTCGACTTGCTTCAACTCATGGCTGGTAAACTAAACATTCACCATAGTTATAAGTACATCGATATAGGTTATCACTGGAATGAGGTAAACATGCCTCTCATCCACATGCATTGTAGCTGGCATGGGGGTAGAAATTCCTCCCACCCATAAAGGTTATATGGTCACGAGGAATAAATTCCTATCATCCTATCACTCTGACGTTCATCTGGAACGGGGTAAGAATGCCTCCTTCCCAACACACAGACATTCACATGGAATGGGGTAAGAATACGTCCGGCCCAACACATGGAAATTCAGTTGGCACAAGGTAAGAATGCTTCTCGCCCACACACGAAGATTCATCTGGCACTGGGTAAGAATGCTTCCAGCCCACACATGGGTTATCACAATCATGTCAACACAGCATGGCATAACTATTCACATCACAATATATATATTAATCCATCTTATATCATATCACATCAGAAATGTATGGAATAATAATCTTATAGTATCACATAATCACATATCATGGAAAACATAAATTTCAATTCATTCAAGGGGTTCATGCTATCTCATCTTAGCCAACCTCTAACTAAGTCTTCTCCTTATCCTAACATTGAAAAATCCCTTTTAAGACCTATCATTTAGGTCCAAAGGAGAAAAGGGCCAAATCTCATAGCATACCACCTATGGTTGATCACTCCCGGTCCACGCCAAATCTAAACACCCTAACAAAGTTAGATTCATCAGTCTCATACCACACGGTTCATTTAGACATAAATCGGTCAATATAAATAAGGTCTTTGGAGAAATACAAACCACGGCATGCAGATAATAACTCAAAAAGGTGAAAAACAAAAATGGAAACCACGTGACCACCTACCTTAGAGATGTATGTGTAGGATCGCTTTATATCGACCTCAGATTCGTAGTAGGTTGGATGAGATCTGAGTTCCTGTCCAATTACCTGAAAATAGGGAATAAGAGCCTATGGTAAAATAGTGAAATGAATATCAAGATTCACGGAGGAAGGAAGCTTAGGTGTGGTAAGCCTTACCTTGTCCTTTCCAAAGCTTCCGACAGATCAAGAATCGGGTTTCAGCCAAAGAAATGGCAGGAGATTGAGAGTGGATAGGGTTTGGAGATCAAAAGAGGGATACCCTATAGTTCTGTCTGCAGGAAGGAGGAAGAAAGAAAGATTAAGGATGAAGTAGAAAATAAGGGAAAAATTGTAAATTCACCCAAAACAGGGTCACACGGTTTAGGCACATGGTTTACCCAAACTGTGCGCACCTCACTGCATCTAGAATCGGGTCGCATGGTTTTGGTGCATGGTTTTCCCAAACCCTGCACAAACCATTCGCACCTCCCTACCTCCAGACCAAAGGCCAAACGGTTTGTCTGAAACCATGTGCAAGCCATGCTCATGCCGTTTTCCCCTGTCTCCAAGTCCATTTCTCAAACTCACAGGCTTCGAACAAACCCTGTAAACTCCCCGAAACTTCCCTAGGACATTGCACACATTAAACAAGCTTAAGGTAAATATTCGGAAAAAAAACTCACGATCCATACCTTTTCCAAAGAGTCAGGTCGTTACACGGTGCATCTGTGTCGAAAGATCTAGGCAGTGCTCAACTTCTTCTACTTTTATATGGATCTGAAAAGGTCTGATAAATCTTAGAGATAATGTGGCGACATGGAAAAATCTCCAAAATCCTCATCAATGTAGACATGGTCTCCCTATACAAAATCCAAGGTCCTTATTCTCCTATCAGAATAATACTTCTGTAGACTCAATGCAGTCTTCATCCACTCCTGGATCATCAACACCTTCTCAGTGGTAGCCCATACCAACTATGGACCCATAAGTGTTGACTCCCATGGGACTTTGCAGCAAAGAGGTGATCTGCACGGTTTCCCGTAAATGGCCTCAAATGGTTCCATGACGATGCTGCAGTGTTGACTATTGTTGTATGAAAACACCACCAGGGGCAGGTGGCCCTCCCATCTACTGCCAAAATCATGGATGAAAGCACAAATAATGTTCTAAAGCATCTGTATAGTCCTCTCCATCTAGACAACTGTCTGAGGATGAAAGGCGGTGATCAAGAGTAGCTGAGTCCCAAATTCCCCCTGTAATCCCATCCACAATTGAGATGTAAAACGAGTGCCACTGTCTGAAACGATCATCCAAGGAACCCCGTGAATCCATTAAATCTTATGTATATATAATCATCCCAACTCATCTACGGATCCCTGCTTTCGGATGGTTAGGTATCCATATCATGAAGTCCATGGAGATTACATCCCACATCTAATCTAGAACCACATGTGGCTGAGTCAAGCCTAGTTGAACCTGGTGCTCATCCTATGCTTGATGAAAAGTGAGGCACCATGAAATGAACTCTGCAACTACTTTCTTCATCCTTGGAAACTAATAATGAGGCCAGAGGTCTTGGAAAATCTTTTACACACCATGATGTACCGCCAAAGGGGATGTTTGGAACTGCCTCAACCCCTCCTCTCAGAGCATCACGGGTACCTTTGTACACCCTCCAAAATGGATGACATGATCCCCACCATTAAAATATCCTTTAGGAGCCCGTCCTGATATTATGTGAGCACATCGGCCCTCGTAGTCAACGTCCCATATTTATGCCCCCTGACTCACTGAAGGAGTTGGGGAGTCGCTATCATAGAATGGAGGTAATATGATCAATCACTATCCACAAAGGATAACTACAACAGGGCTAGATGATCTGTCTCCTCACTCAGCAACTGTAGTCCAGACCTCCTTCTGAATATGTCTACCACCATGTTCCCCTTCCCAGGATTGTAGACTATCTCAAACTCATAGTCCTGGGGGAACTCCAGCAATCGATGTTATCTCATCTTCAGGTCCTTTTGTGAGAAGATATACCTTATCCTCTTTTGATCTTTGTATATAGTAAACCATTCACCCATCATGTAGTGATGATAAATCTTAAAGAAAAAGACAACTACTTCTAACTCCATGTCATGGGTTGCACATTTTTTCCCATGTTGTCTCAGCTATAGTGATTCGTTGGTGATCATAGATCGATCCTTCATCAGGACACATATTTTCCCAGTCCCTGATGTGTCGCAGTAGACTACATACTCAATGCCATTTTCTAGTAGACTCAAGATGGGGGAACTCGTCAATCTCCACCTCAGCTCCTGGATAATCTGTGTGAATCTCTTTACCCTCATGAAAGGAGGTACATTCTTTGTCAAAGCTGAAAATGGTGCTGCTAATATGGAAAAGACATGTATTAATCTACAGTAGTACACAGCCAAACCCTGAAAGCAATGCAACTCGGCTGAACTCCTTGGTGGTTCCAAAGAATGCACTCCCTCTTTCATTTCTGAGCCCACTGAAAATCCAGCCTCTAAGATAATGTGTCCTAGAAAATAGACCTCCCACATCCAGAACATGCACTTTGAGAGATTTACATAGAGTTGTTTATCTCTGAGTGTATCCAGAACTATCCCCGGATGTGTATTGTGATCCTACAATGACGACGAGTATATCAAGATGTCATCAATAATGAACAACACAAAGAGATCGAGGTAAGGATAGAAGATCGTGTTCATGAGACCCATGAACACTGCTGGAGTGTTGGTTATACTAAAAGGAATCCCCAAGAACTCGTACTAGCCATACCAGCATCTAATGGTTGTCTTCGTTACATCCTCATCTCGTACCCTGAGATGATGATAGCCTGATCTAAGATCTATCTTCTAAAACTATTGTGCTCTATTCATCTGGTCGAAGAGATCATCAATCCTCATGAGTGGATACATGATCATCATGGTCACCTAGTTTAGTTTCTTATAGTCTACTCAATGCCTCAAAATCTTATATTCCTTCATGGAGAAAAAAATCGGGGCTCCCAATGGAGAAACACTGGTCTTTATGAACCTCTTACCATGAAAGTCCTACTGTTGTACCCTCAAATCACGAAGCTTTGCGGGAGCCATATGATATCCCAGTGAAGATATCAGTTTTTTCCTAGCGTTCAAGTCGATGTAGAAGTCTACCTCTCTATGAGGAGGTAATTTGGGAAAATTATCATGAAATACATATGCATTCATGTCCACCACTATAGGATAAATCAGACTCCTCTCGTAAACTGCTCTAAGGTTAAGTCAATCCAACTAATGAGTGTTCAGTTGTACCCTCCTCTGAGAAAGTCCATCATTAGATGAAAAGTTTCCCTTCTCACCGGTGAAGGAAAAATATGTCCCATCCTCGTGGTCACATCGCATAATTAGCCTAAAACTGTCGATCTCTGTATGGACCATGGATAACGAGTCCATACCCATGATTACATTGTATATCCTTGACGATACTACTAGGAGATCTCAGCCAATGCTTTAACCTCCTAGAGTAACCTCACACTACCGGTACTAGTGAGTAATCATCGAATCCTCTTCCATAGAAATCTCTAAACATAAGGATATATCCAATAGCTCCATTGGAATCTCTGACTTCCGAACGAGAGCTGTGGAAGTGAAAGAGTGACTGGAACCTGTGTCTATAAGAACTGCAACTACGATGGAGTAGTCACAGATCATAACTAGAATCATCTATGGAGTGTCGTGATCATAGGACTCTTCTGCCTAAATCCAACCTTGTCCATATCCATCTGGTCCCTGGGGTCGGGGTGGACCTCCTAAGGAATGTGGCAGTAGAACCTCAAATCGCCGCTCACCGCCTGCTACTTGACTAGCTTCTCTTCTGCATCTTCTGATTGCGGACCTCCTCACTCAAATATCTATCTCTTCCTCAGCAGTACCTCATCCATCTGTTGATTTTTGGTACAGAGGTTCGAGTAGTCATGATCCATGTGACCCTTCTCTCTGCACATGTAGCACAATATTCTCCTTTACTGACCTTCCCTCTATCGTGAGCTACGCACCTCCGACCCTACATCCTAGGGTCATCCATCGGTTAGTCTGGCCATCTTAGACCTCTTCTTCATCAACCTACTACATTCTACTAATGACTCAGCTGCCTTTCATCCATTGGTGGCTCTCACCATCGATTCCTGCTCTACTAGGAAGCTCTCCCCCAACAGTACTTTCTCAAGCACTCCACCAAGGGTTGAGATATTGAGTGATATTATCGAAACTCTGATCACCCATCGGAGACCCTACTCAATGGTTTGGTCCCTGAAAAAAGGGTACCATACCATATTACTAGAGAAGCGAGAGAGGTCATTGAATCTCATCGAGTACTAGGCTACTGTCAGGCTTCCCTATTGTAAGTGCAATAGCTCCTGAATACGTATGGAGTGTAATGTCTCTGGTAAGAACTCCTCCATGAAGAGGCTATCTAAGTCCAACTAGGAGAGAGTCACTTGATCATGTGTCTGGAGCATCAAGATACACCATATCCATGTTGTTACCTGAATGAGGCTAGCATCTAGGATCACCACCTAGTCTTCTAATGTCTCAGCGAAACAAAAAACCCATGCCACAGCCTCCACCAGTCCTTAGATTCATGTGGGTATGTCTAACCTTGAATCCTCAGAGGCCTCTGTCTCTGGAACTCATGCAATGTGCTCAGTTTGCGTGCATGGTCTTCTGGTGGGGCTGGTGGCATCTAATGTCGTACGGGTAGTGGTGATGTTGGTACAACAACAGAATGTACTATCACCGTAATAGGGCCCTGCACCAATGCCTCCTCACTTGGTGCACCTTCATCGTGATATCTAATTGGAATCTTGGTGAGATTTCTATGTGGCATTATCCTCTAAAGGAACGGGTGATCAACGGTTAATAAGTTATACCTGGTGAGGTGACATAATGAGATGAAAATAAAAACAACATTTTCAAAACACACGAAAATAGTTTTTTCGTGCATTGAGTTAGAAATCAGAATTCAGGATCTAGTGTATGGATATGTTAGTCGCCGCATCAACATCATAATCCCAAAATTTATACCTGAACTAAATATACTTAACACTATTTCGCCCTTGAAACACAGACTCTTAGTTATTTTGGTAGAACTGACCGCCCTTTGATACCAATTTGTCTTGAACCATCCCCCGGGGACCGTGTTGTGACTACCCCAATTCCACCATCAATAGGAAAGGGGTTGGAAACTAAGATTAGAAAATAATATACCTAAAAAGAGAATGAATTCCCTGAAACATGTACACACATAGATAGGGCACATTGTGCACATGTATAATACAATGGAAGAAGAAATATACAACCACAACCAAAAACCTCAAATGACTCTAAAATTAAGTATGGAAGGTAAAAGGGGCCAGAATACAAGACAACCTGAAATAGAAGTATAGGTAAAAGGAAAAATATCTCTTGAGGTCGCCCTACAAGGATCCTACCTAAAGGGTAGGTAGAGCTCGTCAATGTGGCTCTCCACATCAAACAGTCACCTCTGTACACCGTCATGTCTTGGCTACCCGAGTCTCAGTCAATGATGTTTGTTGTCTGCACAAGACACAACAAGGTGTGGGAAAAGCTCATGCAAGGTGAGTGTAATAATACTCAATAGGGCCTCGAGACCCCCGAAGGTCTCTTAGAATTTCACAAAGGAACAACCAAAAAGAAGGATCTCAATCACAAATTCCAAAAAACAAGACTCAGCTCAAACCAGGTATAAACTATGTATAGAAGTACGTATGATTTTTCGTAAATCTAGGTCACATAATTCTATGAAGAGGATCTCCTTTTGATCCAAAAATTATCGATAGATGATGACTCACACAGGATCTCTAGGCACAGACCACATAGGATTGCTGAGCATTGACCAACGCAGGATCGTTATGCCCTAACCTATAGAAGATCACTGAGTGTTGACCCACATGGGATAACTTAGTGCAGAACCACACAGTATCGATAGGTACTCACCCACATAGTATCACTATTCATTCTTTACGTCACATTCAGCCACTCGATTCCCGCACTTAGCATGATTGATTCTAGGAGGATCTGATCCTAAAGCCATCGGTCATACCTCAATATCCATGAAGACCTGTGAAGAAGTAACAAAATGAACCTCTACATCATACTGGTTCCAACGAAATTGTCGGTTCGTCGAAATAATGCCCCGATCAGTAAATTAATGGAGTTTTATTGTTGGGGGCCCAGTTTGATTTGAGTCTGAACCAACCAGGATGTACTCCAACAATATCCAAAACCCAATTGAGTTATATAAAAAGGCCCCCCTCATCCTAATGGTTACAGTATAGAAGAAGGTTTGTCAAATAGATGTCCAGTATAGGAGATAGAGTCCTTTATGTGAAACTGGGCCGTAAGTGGGTTCGTGTTCGGTCCGACCTGGTCAGACCGACCCGACTCGGCCCGCTGGGCCTGGCCTGCTGGGTCGTGGGCTTATCCCTCTCGCCATAGGCAAGTCCCACTAGGCTGTGGTTTGGGCCCGACCAACCCAGTCGGTCACGGCACACCGGTCCATATAACCACTAGGCCCGCTGGATGGCGTGGGGGTCCACTCCCCTCTTAAACATCTCAGTCGTTCGGGGTCTTCAATTAGTAGTGCCAGTTGGCACCACTCCACCTTTTCGGTCCACGCGGACCAGTCACTTGCAATACCCGCAGGGCATGGGTCCTCCCTCTTCCATTGCTCTAAGTCGTGACCCACTTCTATGAGTGTATCCCACGAAAAACACAATTCTGAAACAATAGAGGAGGTCAAGAGGATTGTTCAGTTCATCTCGCACCATCCTTATTAGCTTTATAACAAGTAAAGGGTTCGACATCATCAAGAGTATATGAATAACAAAAAATCTTAAACTAATCCCCCTACCGTGAATTTTTTGGATGGCGATATTGAAGAGGAAGAAGGGTCTGTGTCCGATGGTGTTTTTCGGCATTCTCCATCACTTGTCATCTCCTTTGAAGACCGTCGCTCGATCACCATTCTTCATTGAAATGGAAATTCACCGTCTTTTTTTAGAGCCTCAAATTGTAGCTCTACCAAAACCCATGACCAAGAATTGATTAAATATGAGAAATGAGAGTTTAACTTGTCACACAATTAATGTGGTACATTAATGATTTTAATTAATGAACCCATTAATCTCTTGATGGTGTGGTTACACAACCAAGTGTAACCCAGAAATAAATGATATGACAACACAGGGGTCCTGCCACTGTCCCTCAATGGTTTCAAAAATAAAATAAAATAATCATTAGTTATTTTATTATTTTCTTGTAATGTCAAATAATTAACTTTTTTCTGACTTTTTCTAAATAATGATATTCTTCCCTTAAACGAATCTCGGTGCTGCGAATTCAACGGTTCCCTCAGATTTATAATCCGAGCACTAGTTTAAAATATAGAAATTCATGCCCATACGTTTACTGAACATACCTTAAAAAATGTTCAAAATTTTGTTCTAGGACCTCCGTGCCCGAAATCATGCGCCATCATTTTTCATAGACTGGTAATAATTCCATTTAATTATAACAAATTACATGGAATTTCTAGATCTTCACACGACATGTTCAGATATCCTCAAGATGAGCTCTTGAAGTATTTTTAGAAGGTGGGGAGAATACCATACTTTTCATAGGATGCACCATGGTACCCGTGATGCTACGAGAGGTGTTGTTGAAGGAGTTGAACACATACCATTTGGAACTACATCATTTTGTGGTGAAGATGTACCAGGACATCCGATGTCAGTACTGGTGGCGAGGGATGAAAAAAGCGGTGGTAGAGTTCATTTCATGATGCCTCACTTGTCAGCAAGTGGAGGCCATGCACTAGGTTCCAATGGTATTGACTCAACCACTTGAGGTTCTAGAGTGGAAGTGGGATGGAATCTCCACGGACTTTGTGATAGGGATACCATGTATTTCTAGGGGCCATGATTCTATCTGGGTGATCGTTGACCAACTCACCAAGTTGGACCACATCCTACTAATCTGAGAGAAGGTATCTGTGGAGGGCTTGAAACGCCTCTACATACTGGAGATAGTACATCTTCATAGGGTTCTATCAATGATTGTCTCAGATTGTGATGCAATTTTTATATCCCTATTGTGGAAGGGATTAAAGGAGGCATTCAGGGAACAGCTACGCTTGAGAACCTCCTTTAGCCTCATAGTAATGGTCATACAGAGCATACCATATAGACGCTTGAGGACATGATTTGAACTTGCGTCCTTGGTTTTGGCAGTATTTGGGAGGACAACCTGCCCCTAGTGGAGTTCCTATAAAACAATATGTTTCTCTCTACCTTCCACATGGAATCATTTGAGGCCTTGTATGGGAAACCATACAGATCAACTCTATGCTGGACAGACCCATGGGAGTCAGCACATGAGGGTACAGATTTGGTACGGGATGCCACTTAGAAGGTGCAGATCATCCAAGAGCCGATGAAGATTGCACAGAGCCGAAATAATTCTTATGATGACATGAGATATAGGCCTTTGGAGTTCGATGAGGGAGACCATGTCTTCCTATGGGTATTAACCTGACGGGGATTGACGATATTTGGTCGGGGCGGCAAGCTATCTACAATGGGGCGACGTTCGTGGAGTTCCCGTTGGTGATAGAGTATCGACTAGAGTGGGTCCTTCATGGGTGGTTGATTCCTCTAGTGCGAGTTTAGTGGAAGCACGAGGAAATCCAAGAGATTACATGAGAGCGGGAGGACCATTCATCCTCATTTGTAGCATCTTCCAATGAGTTTAAGGTGGGGGTTTTCCCTGATTTATTTCTAATATTTTTATAAATTCATCTTCTCTTGATGATTTTTTTAACTCTCCCCTTGTTATAACGCTAACACCGAGCATGCAGGCCGAATCAAACAAGGCCCTGACCCTCCTCCAATTTCTATATGGATGAGTTCATCATGTGAGACCAAGAAACACAGTGGAAAGGAAAAACTGAGAGCCCTTTAGTGTAGGTGGAATCCGGGGTGGCATGTAGCCATAGACGGGAAAACAATCGGACCACCAGATCTCCACCAATGGCCCCTGGATGCTCTTCTGGCGCGGCGACAATGGTGACTAGAGTGGGTGGTAGTCGGTTGTCACCTTCCATGAGGGGATGGAAGTGCCTGAAGGAGTCATGGAGGACAGGGGTGGCCGACCATTGCGGACCACATCGAAGGTAGGCAACACGTCGTGGAGGAGGTTTTTGGATCAGAGTGGCGGTAGAGGGTGGACCCACCCCCACGAGCCCTGTAGTTGATAGGTCCACGCGGACCTGTCAGGTGGAGTTGTGGCACCCTAGCACCGCAAGTTGGGGAGGCTGGATGGATTTAGTCTGTTCGGGGAGGCAGACTGCACCCAGCTGGAGGGTCGTGCCCAGGGTGGTGGGTTGGGCTGAGCCCGTGGCCCAGAAGTTCAGACCGGGCTAAGCCGAACCGGTCCAGGAACATCTGGTTCGGTCGTACCCTGAAGATCGGGTCGGGTCAGTCCGACTATGTAGGGCCGGACCTGTAGCCTTTTTTGACTGGTTTCACTTAAAGGGGATTATTTTCTAACCCAGACATTTGTATGATGAACCCTCTATGTAATTGGAACTCCTAGGACGAGGTGGTCCATTTGAGACACTCCACATGGGCTTTTTGAGAAAGTATGAGTATTTCTGGGTTGGATCAGACTCGAACCCAACTAGGCTCTTGAAAATAAAATGCCTTTTATTACATACCAGGCGTCTGATTGACACAGTGTCTATTCCGTTGGGACCTTTATGATATGGCGGTTATTTGAGATCCTTTTTTGGAACTTCATGATTGTTTAGGTATAAATGATATCTTGAATTAAGGTTTCTCAGAAAATCAACCTAACCATGTACAAGAATGCTATGGCTGGATGTCATATAACATTCGACCCTTTGTGGATCGACATCAGAATGACCATGTGTGGAACAACAGTATCACGAACCGACATGGACCAGCCTTAGAGGGGCTCTTCATGGGTCAATGACTTATGAACCTATGTGGATCGACGACTTCCACCCTATGTGGATCTACAAATTTCGACCCTGGGTAGATTAAAAGTAGCGCGACCCGACGAGGACCAATCATAGAGAGGCCTGTCATGGAACAGCAACATACGACCCTATGTGGATCGATGACTTACAACCTAGTGTGGATCAAGGACTTACGACACTGTGTGGATTAGTGACAGAGAAAATTCTTTGAGGTTCAGAATAGGAACTCCTCAATAGAATAAAATTAATTAGCTTCATGACTAATCATCATTATTCATGTTCTTTAAATTATATACTTGGTTTGAGTTGAGACTTTTACTTGTGATTTTTGATATGGATCATGCTTTTTGGTTTTCCTTTGTGGATTTATGGGACACCATCATGTGGTCTCGGGGTCCCTACTAGGTATTGTTATACTCACCCCTGCAAGTGATTCGCCTGCATCTTATTGTGTCTTGTGTAGACGACAGACAACTTTGATCGAGGTTTCAGAGCTAGTACCAAACGATGCATAGAGGTGACCAGTTGATGCCGAGAGCCGCAATGATGATTTGTACCTACCCTTTATGTAGAATCGTTAGCGGAACACCTCGTGATTTATTTCTCATTTCCATAGTATTTTTATTTTATTTGGGTTTATATTCTGTCACATTCTACTTTAGTTCACACTTTTACTTTCACTAGTCATGCTACGTGGTTTGTTAATTTTGTTTTCCTCATCTGTGTACTTTCAGGATTAAAGGCAATTCCTTTCCATTTTGGGGTTATGTATTTCTAGTTTTAGTCTCCAACCCATGGCTAATGGAAAGCGGGCATGGGGATGTCACAACACAGGCCTTGGGGGACGGGTTCTGAAAATATTTTATTTTACTTTCGATGAAAATTATTTTCAAAATATTACAAATTTTTTTATTTATAAAAATTTATTATAAAATTTTAAAGGGAATTTTCCTCATTAATATTTTTAATGATATTTCTTTATCATTTCTATTTATCATATTCAACAACCATAGATGTTACATTTTCTTCATTGAGGATAAATTTCAATGATACGGTCATTATTATTTCTATGGATGGATTTTGATTTTTGAAAAAAAAATTACATGCAACCTATTACATGTCAATGAGTTAATCATGCTATGAATGAATAATGGTTATTGATATGTTGAAATGATCAAGATTATAATTTTCCTTCTCTTTCAATCGTACATCAACATTTTTATTTTTTGAATTATGGTTATTTCAATTATAAATAATGGATTGGTTGTCCTACTGTAAATCATGTATGAGTGGTTACATTATAATACAATGATGGGTGGGATCTTCCTTTCCAAAAAAATATTGGGTAAAGAGACAATGGTAAAAATATATACCAACATCCTAAGAGATTTTTGAATTTACTATGTACATTTTCCCATTTGTGAGAGTGATTGTAAGTGTGAGATAATAATGATGTTCCTAAATAGAAATTACTTTTATTTATGACTTATATGACTTTTTAAAGAATCATTTGATATATATTTACATCACATGTCCCATGATTGTTGATTCATATGAATCTTATATTTATTAAATTATTATTCTAGTAAAACTGTTTAATAATAATAAAAAATAAATAATATTAATTCATTAATTTTTTCCACATTAAATTTAATTATATCATCATAACCATTTTCTAATCCTCTTATCATTGATTACATTATATTAATAAAACTTATATTTACCCTTACTATGAATTTGAGATCAAAATTGTTATAATTTCGATTTTATGATGTTATGAAGAATGATGTTAAATTAATTATGCATAGAAAGGTTTCATGTGTGATGAATTGTAGGGGATATTTTGAAGAGATGATATGAAATAATAAATTAAAAGTGTAGTGGATGTGTTACTCTGATGAAGACATAAATATTATTATATAATACTTTATGCTAATTTTATAAAACTATTTATCCAGAAGGTCCTCGATTATATTTGTCAACCAGTATTTACAATTTTTTTTATTTTCTATGGATAAAATTATTCCACACAACCATTATCAAATCCTAAGATGTAAATATTATTTTTTTGACACTATAACCATGAGTGTTGGTTTAAGTATATTGTAGTTGGTATTTGATCAGGGATTAGAAAAAATTGGGGACTCAGATGTTTTTATCTCAGATTAACTTTAGAGTTATGGATTGTTTCATGGGTTTATAATTTTATGTTTATTAATAATTTCAAAGGCATAAAATCCAATGTGAGATTTTAAGTGATGTGATTCTGAGGTGACTAATGATACTTTGGGATAATGTCTTTTTGGGTTAGTGTATATGTGAACATTATTTTTCTGTTCAAAGAACATTTTGAAAAAATGGAATTCCATTTTTTAATGTATGATGAAACATATGAGAAACTATTTATTTGAATAAAATTATATATTAATGGGGTTATTTATCTTAATTAGGATATTGGAACATTTATTTATACCATTAATATTTTGAATAATCAATGTCATTATTCAACTATGGATATTGATGTAATATTTATTCATATAATGTTTTATTCAATTTTGGTATTATATTTTATTGTGGTAACAATTTAAAATTTAATAAAAGAATAAAGAAATATTTTATACCTTTTATATAACAAACATCCATTAAAAAGATGATTATTGTTCATTGAGCATTAAATATTAATTGTAATAATTTTATGTAAAATAAAATATAATGGTGGAAATGATTTCAATCATGAAAACCAAGGATGAATTAAATTTATAGATATTGATAAAACTAAGAATATTTCCCTATTATATTAGTCTTGATGATAAATTAATTCCCCTACTCTATGAAAATTTTCATTATAAAAAATAGTTATCATATTACCATTATTTTTTATAAATTGAAGGTTTTTTTACACACCTTAAAGGTTAATGATTTTTGGGTCATTGTCTTTCTCATTATCATTAACATTAATTTAATTAATGTTCCGTATTTCTCTCCATAATAACTTTGGCTTTATATATTTTTTCTATTCTTATACAATCACTTCACACAAATGTTCTCATATTTAGGAACCTAGTGATGTGTTATTCTAGATGAGTTTTTTATTTCTCATCGTCTCTTTTGAAATGTATGTTTTATTAACCATTTTTATGATTTCAAATTTTAAAAAATGTATTTTCAAATGTTATAACCTTTATTATTGAGAAAACGAAAAAATAAAAAAGTTAATTATTTTAGGGGGGTGTAATACCCTGTGATTTAAATGGAATAATTTTCTTGATAGCTTGTTTAACATGAAACACCAAACATTATGTGAAATGAGATATATAAAAATAATATTATTATTTAAATATGACATATATAACCTATAAATTAAATTGGAATTTATGAATATTGATATCAATATTATGATAAATTTATATAATGGTTTTAAAAAATGAAAATAGAATGATGAATCATTAATAAATAAGTACTCAAATTTGAATAAAATCATTATATTATTCAAAAATACATGTTTCTCAAAAATTATTTTCAAAGATCATTGTGAGATAATATTATAATTGAATATTTATACAATTATATATTTGACATGATAAAAATGATGTCAATTTTTATATTTTCATTTGAATATTATCTTAGGGATAAATTTCAATATTTTTTAAAAAAAGACATTGTTTTCTATGAATAGATAAAAATTATGATTTTTAAAATATATCATTTATATTCATGAAAAATTCACATTATGAATTTAATAGGATTTTATATTAATATATTAATATATATTTTTTATTTAATTTAATTTATTATATTGTAATCATCATTAAAAATTATTTTGGTATAATTTCTTTTTAGGGATAAAAATGTGTACTTTCTAAAAATGATTTCTCATTATGTTTATGAATTTACATTAAAAATGATTTATTAAATTTATATAAATTGAATTGGGAAATATTTATTACATATTTTGAATAAATATCTTCAAATATAATTTACATTTAAAATTTTTTTGGTCATTATGTATAGTAACTGTTCTAAAGATGTGTCACTATAGTAAGGATAAATTAGGTAATTATGGTTACAAATAATGTGAGATTCCCCAAAAATATCCTAATAGTTATATTTAGGTTACTGGATAATATTTTTTATAATATTTCCTTGAATCATTCCAAAATGTGTCAATTTCTTACCACTTTACTTTTATTATAACATTTACATTATTTTAAGTTAATGTTTGTGTTAATAATGTCACTCTCTTCCTTTTAATATGTATAATATTTTTTGATAATGATAAAATTCAATTATTTTAAGTTGTAAATATTTATTTTAAATTTTAATGAATTGTTTTAATTAATTTTTTTAATTTTTTAATGGGGTCTAATTCCCTTCAATATTTACACAACACCAACTCAATGCTTGTGGGAGCAGTGAAAAATAAACTAAATGTTTTTAAAACCACAAAAAAATAATAATTCAGGGGTTATTTATAGAGTACCGTCATTTTTAGAAAAATATAACATACTTGGTATAAAATAAATGTTAATAATTAATTTACACTACTATTTTTATGTTATTATTGTAAAACTGTGTTAATATACCTAAAAATGACTATAACGGTATATTATGTTTATTATTATTTTATATAATCATAAAATATATATAAGAATCATATAATCGATCATATTAATGGGTTATTATGTCAAATATAATTTATCATCAAATTATGAATCACCTTTTTAAGGTAATCACTTCCATATACCATATATATTAAATAATATTATATCATAATAATCATTGTAAGTGTTAATAGGTGTTAGAACTAAAGGATAAGAGTTAAAACAAAACAAAAGATTATGTAAATTTTATTTCAATTTATTATTTAAAATAACACTCCTCCAATATTTTATGTATATCAATATTATACCAATTTCACTTTAAAATTAACTTATTTTAATTTAATACTTTAGGTAATTCTCAAAGTGTCCCCATCATCACTTATAAAAGTCCTCCTATTATCCTTTATTTTCACAAAATTTCATCACCCTAGTTAATAAAAAACTACAAAATTTCCATAGTAAAATAATTAACCAAACTATATAGTCCCTTGTTTGATCAGAATACCCACCTTTAGAGTCTAATTATGTAAACCTAAGAAGGTTTTCTGATGAATGAGTATAGAACATAACAATGTGTTTTTATATTATTTCTTCATTTATGTAATAAAAACCACTATTAAAAATTACACTAAAATAAAATCAGTTTATCTCATATATTTATGTTATATTATATTGAAATAATAACAATAATCCATCTCTTCTTCAATAAAATGGGAAATACAACCATCATTCTTGTGTAAAACATACTACTGACTCATGAATCAATGTCATTCATTTTCCAAAACCACTGCTCATGGATTTTAATAAGAATTCATTTAATATATATATATATATATATATATTATTCAAAAAAGTATTATTATTATTTAATGATAATTGATCATCTATTTTATTATATTTCTAACCATTGAAAAATGATAATATTTTTTGTGCATAATTTTTTATTACAATCCCAATGAAATGATGTGATGCATTTTCCATCACCACATCACAAAGATTTTTTATATTATTTTATTTAAATATATAATATGATATTTATTCTATAATAGTAATAATTATACAATTGTAAAATTAGATTTACCTTATTTCCTCATGCTCATTGATATATGGAAATATTACCTATGAATACGTACAGACTACTGTCCCAATATTCTAACATAAATAATTATATGTAACAACCATTCATATATGGTTAAAATTCTATAATTAATTTATAATGTTATCAATATTTTATAATCTTTATTTTTCATTTGATATAATAATTACATCATTTACAATGTTTAACGTACCAAATTTGTTTAGCAATTATGACTTTAATGTCTCCAAAATAAAAGACTTGGAACTAACTAATTATTAAATTGAATATATCATTAAAATAAATGACTTCATTTTTCTTTGTAATAAATTAATAAAAATATAAATGTTTCTAAAAATTTTAAATAAATAATATATGTTCTACATATAAGAGTAATTGAATGTATGAAGTGAGTTGGGACTCAATGTATAAGGTTGATTAACTCCATTTCAACTCATTAGGTTTTACTTATACTTATTGACTATATAATGAAATTATTTTTTATAAAATTACCCATGGTTGTTTAATTTTTTATTTCTACCAATTTTATGTTGTTTTCAAATTATTTCACATGGTCACTCTATTGATTAATTCTCAATACAATTATATGATTTTTAAATGGAAATTCATAAAACAATTACCTTCATTGGGACTTATGATTATAACATAGACCTATATTCTTATATGAGGTATATATACATCCCAATGAGTTATTATATCATATATTTTATTACATCCATTATATTTAATGTTTCATTTAATGTGATTTATTTTACATTCATACTATCAAAAATGATTGAAAAATAGTTATTATTTTTATGACACAAGCTATTATTATTTTGGGATTTTATATATTCAATTAATCTTTTGGGGGATTATATGAACTTTAATCAGGAAAATATATTTTAAATATCCTATGGTTATGAATGTGGTTAAATATTTTAATAAAAATTTCCTCTATTATTATTTTAAATATAAATCATCAATGTAGTTTATAGATGAAACTAATCAACAATTTAAATTTAGATCAAGAATATCTCTCGTACATATACATTTCTTCAAAACTGGTTTAAATTTTTTTTCATATTTTACCATTGTTTATTGGGTAAAGTCATTTTCATGTATCTTTTACCATATTTACAAATGATATAAAAATGAATATTTATATAATTTTTAATTGGATTCATTTAAAATTTATTTACAATAATTTAAATTTAATGTTATATTTTAACATATACAATATAACCAGATTTTTATACCAAGATGAATAATTTTTTATTAAACCCACTTTGGTATTTTCAAAGGATAATTTTGAGAAACTTTATATCAAAATATTCCAAAAAATTTTATTTTTTAAAATTTATAAAAAGTGTTCCAACAAAATTTTGATCAATAATTTTTAATGAGATTTTAGTAGTATTTATATTCATCAATGAAAATACCTTTATTTTACTTATTCACCACATAGGATATAGTGTAATGATAACACCATTATTTTTTATCTGGATGGATTATGATTGTTCCATAGATATTTTCATAGACCCCATTTCTTTTACACTGGTTAAATCCATCTATGAACAAACTATTCTTATTGTTATATCAGAAAGTTATATATTTTAATTATTTTTATCATGCTATGGTACATGAAAATATGTTTGAATTATTTAAAGCAGGTTTATTATAAAACAATAATTAGTGGTTCTATCATAAAACTTTTACCGGTGGTTTTATTATAATTCATGGATGAGTTGGCCCATCATATCCCTTTAATGCATTGGGTAAACAGATGGAGATAAACATTTATAGGTTTCTACTATGAAAATTATGGAATTTATCAGTTGGTTTTTTCCATTTAGTAATATTTTTTGTAAATATTATTTACTAATGATTCTCCAAGATAAAAATGTGTTTTCTTTTTATTTCTATGAGTTTTTTAAGGTATCATTGATCAATATCGTCATCACATTGCCCAATATTATTGATGGTTATGTCTCCTGAAATTGATAAAGATTTATTACATGTAATGTGTTTAATAATACAAATTTTTATGGGTAAAAATTTTATTATCTTATGTATATAAACTGTAATTATTTCATTATACCCTTAGGCTCATATAATGATCTTTGAGGAAATTAAAATTTTAATGCATTTACGTACCCATACTGAATTTTTAATCTCACCATTATTATATAATTCGTTTCACTAGTTGTGAATAATGATGTTATATGAATTAAATCTATAAAGGTATAATGTGAGATGATTTTCTTAGTATATGTTCTTGATGTAATGTAGAATAAAAAAGATGTGTATAGTGAGAAAAATTCTCATGTGAATACATGGGTATGATTATTTAATATTTCGTCCTCATACAAAAAATATATAATACTACATTGTCATTGGGTATATAATTAATCCAATATTTTCTTTTGATATTATTTTTTTATAGCTAAAATTAGTTCATGTTTATATGTATCAAATCCTGAAATGAAATGATTTTGTTTCTATTATAGGATTTGGTGGTGCATGTTCAGGGATAATATATTAATATTGATTGTTATAGAAAAAAAATATCATGGGAGACCTAAGATTCATGGGAAGGTTAAATTATATTTGATGAGGTACCCAACCATAAGAAATTATATTTAAGTGGTTAGTGTTCCCCATATTTTTTATTGATGTAGTTCATTATAAAATACACTAACTAAATAATCCACCCTAATTAGTGACATAATCTCTTTAGCTTCTCTCACCATAATTAATATATTATGATGGACCCTGATTTTACTAATATAATTTTCATTAAATTTTACTTTATGTATTCTTGATTTTAGTTGTAGAAATGTACCTAGTACTTTTTTAATTAAAATATTGAAAACCTACTTTTATTTATAATGTTTTGAAATTCTTGTTAATTTTTTAAAGCTATAGATTGATAGGGAGGACTTGGTGGGTATATAATAAGCTCATTATCATCACACCATTCATACAACTACAAGAGTATACAGTCTCTTTTTAAATTGATATACGTAAGTTAATGATACCACTTTGAGGATGTGGATTTTATCACAACTTTATCATGGTTAGTTGAGGTGATATGGAGGTATGATACATCACACCACACAAAGATGGGTATATGATTAATTTTTTTTCATCAAATTTTATTATGTATATTTTTAATATATATATATATATTATTTCTTTGTCATCCTATTCAATGTTTTTGTAATATGTGTTTGTTTCCTTTATTTCATTAGTCATTATTATGATTTTTTAATTCTTATATTCCCCTATTGATATAATGATATGCTGGGGTGATGAATATATCTTAATTTTATAATTATATAAAACCCACTAATGTATGGTGGGGTCATATTGGGATATCAAAAAAGATCCATCGATCACATATCAGGATAAAATAATCCAAATGAGTATTTTTGATGTTTTGGAACTAGTTTATTGCATGTGGGGATTAGAAACACAATTCAAGAATTTTCACAACCAATCAATGGTTCTTCAGTCATGGGAATTTTGATTATTCTATGATCACATGTTATCAAAGATCCATGATTTTTGTTTCTTATATTTTATTTTTTGGGTACATCAAAGATAAGACTGTTAGGGATTATGTAGTTGTATAATGAAATATTGATCCAATATTATTTGTATCAAGTATTACATTGCCATGGCTGAATGAATATTATTTTTTGTATTTGATTATGAAATATTACTATTTCTTAAATGATATGGGTTTATATTAAGATGGCCATGTATATGAGCTGCAATCTATGAATTTATGTAAATTATTTAATTAATTCTATATAATTTTTGAAATTGATTTATGATTATTCATGATATTGAAATTTATTATTTATTTGATGGTATCCACTATTTTATTTTACTTCCCTCCAGTACCAGGCCTCCATGAAGACCCTTTGTAAAAACACAAGAGTTATACATGGATATAATTTCATGGGAAATCATCCAATTGATCATAATATTATTGATTATGTAGTTATAATATTATAATCTGTAGAGTATGGAGAAAGTATAGGTCCAACCCACCATTAATTTTTAGGCCCATGTCTAAATCAGTACAAGTACCAAGATCAGTAGTTTCATTAACAAAAGATACTACGATTATGTGGTACTGATGACCCTCTTTAGTAAGTTAAAACCTATTGTGTCGCCAAAATATTAGAAGGCACTGACATAAACTTGTAGGAAACTATGGTCATAGTGAAATTACATGTGAATATTCATTAGATTAGTTTCAAAGTTATATTTTACTAAAAGTATTACCTGTATAAAATGTATCTTTACATGTACTAAGAGTTAATGACCATTTATCATGGTGACTAATCTAATATGGTGTATTCCAATCTCTTTATAGTGGATCTTATCATTTCCTAGATATTGATATAAACTACTGGGATAAAGGATCAATAGTTTGATATTTTTTTATCAATATATTCAACTAAATTTTGACTACAGAAGCTTAATACATATGAATAAGTAGTATATGAAGTTATAATAGTGGATATTGAACAATCATATATTTATACAATTCATGATACCCTTATGATGTTTTTTTGAAGGTGTAATTTTTTAGAAATATAGAAAGAATGATGTGTTTAAAATAGATTGTTGATGTTTTCTCAACCTTGTTCTCAATAGGGATTCTCATCCTTAGTATAGATTACTACTCCTTATTCCTCAAATTTGATATTAACATAACTGATTATGTTATGGTAACTCTTATAGTTTTTCATGCTTATGGGATTAGGGGAAACTGATAGAGATTTTTCAGAAATAATCATACAACTAGTAGTGGTTCTAGTTACTCTAATCCAATTAGATCTCATATTCCATCAGATGAATCGAAATCTGTATGATCACTCCCTTATGGATGTGGAGGAGTAAGTGGGTAATCTTATAGGAAAAGTTTATCGAGGACTAATCCCTATGATATTTTCCAGACCAATTGTCATTATTTTATAAGATAGTTTTATGTTATATAGAAAATCCCAAGGAATATGATATATAACTAGAAAGAGTAGGAGGTACAATGTTTATTTTATATTATATGGTTTTTCCTTTATGTGAAAATAGTTATTATCGTTTATTAATATTCTACTAATGTGTATTTATCTTAATCATTATTCTAATATCATTACCTATATGATAGAGATATCGAATCCTCTTGGGAAACAGTATATACACATTGCTTCACATATTATGTTTTCACTATTTCTAAGGTATATCTACCCTAGTATTTGTTCATACATGAAATTGGTCACTTTTATGTAATCATTGGGATATAATACATGTCATCTTTCAGTGATCCTATCAATTTTTATGACTAGAGTGTGTCTTTATTTTCTATTTATGGGAACTTTTTGAACATTCCAATGAGAGTAGGATCCATTTTTGAAATGGGGTAGGACTAGTCTTCCATATGGGAGCCAATTTTCATTCAATATATCTTCTATTTTACATGCGGTTTCTAAAGAAGGCAATGACCATGAGATAACACTGATTTTTAACCAGTTTCTAAATTTCATCCCAACATATTTCATAGGGTTATCCCAATAGTGGAAATTTAGGTTTTCCATTGATTTGATTTCGAAGAGGAATTATATGGACTTACCATCACATCATATATTTCTAGGTGAGTATAAAAATTAAAATGACCAACATGATGATCTATCATATATGTTTTACATTCTTTCCAATATGACCCCATGAGATATCGTAATGCACATTTCTAAAAAAGACAGTGGAAAAATCAAATAATATATCCATTATTAGATGATTCATTGGGTCATTATTTTGAATAAGTTCCCTTTTCCACATGTCTATGATTTTTTATCATTTAAATGGAATGATGTGATTCTCAAAAACTGATCACTGATCAGTTAATCACCATCTTTGGCAGAAATAACTTGATACTTAGGAAAACAATTTAACTATATGGGGGCACTATGATTATTCTATGATTCCTTTTGGACTAATCTATTGTCTTTTGATGTTTATGGATTTGATGAAAAATATATTACACTAATACACAAACTATTTTGCAATTGTTTTTGTAGATGGTATCTTGGTACATTCTTTGACCCATGAGGAGAATGTCAGATATCTAAAAATCATCCTAAGGACTCTTTACATGAACTATCACAATGAAAAAGACCAAATTTCACTATTGGATCTGATAATATTTCTTTCATGAATATCCATTATCCAAATAGGAAATTTTTCTTGATCCATAGAATGTGAAGATTTTTATGTCTTATGAGAATCCATGAAATATCATTGAGATATGATGATTCTTTGTATTAGTAGGTTATTAGAAATGTTTCGTCAAGGATTTATAAAACCCTACATATATTTCTTTCGTGCTTCGTCGAAATGGAGTGTTATTTGTGTAGGGACTCAAATATCATTATTAATTGAAATAATTAATGAAACATATGATATTATTCCATATCATGAACTCTATAGATCTCAATTGGGATTGTGAAGTTTTTAGGCCACATGTATAGGATTATGTGTTTCCTAGTGTAAGATAATCAAGTGGTAGCACTATCATCATGGTATCCTTGACCCCCATGAAATGAATTATCAAAAATATGACATCAAGATTGATGTCTTCGTGCATGTTACTAATTATGGGATACATTATATTTTTGGTGAGAAATTAATGGTCTAGACATACTAAAAAATCATGAGCTACTTATTCTCTCAAATACAAAAAAAACTCATGATAATGAAATGGTAGCAGTACTTAATAATTTATTTTCATGTTACATACAACCATAGTTTAAGGAATTTTATCACCAGCGTCCTCATCCAAAATATTCAAACTTAGGAACTGAAGAAGGCTAGATAAGAAAGGATCTATATGGGTCTCCTTCCTTAATTTCACCTAGTAGTGAAGGATGATGAGTGGAATGTGTTCCATTCAATCATTTTGTTGACTACTTCCTTCTTCAACCTCATCTCCAATGATAAATTCGATGATAAATAGTATTACTAATTATAATGAAATATTTATTATTGGGAGAAAATTTCTATGTTGTATTTATCCTCATAATTTCATTTATTTCTCATGAAATACTGTGTAATTACTTAATCTATGAGGAATTGATGGAGGAAATCAATCAGTCTGAATGCTCATTTGATTTTGGTTCCACCAAGATATTATTTTTATGATTCAATGTTATAAGTGACCATGAATTTAGACATATGTACCTGGTTTTATATCTCAATGATTTACCTACAAATAAGTTATATATAAGTATTAGAGTTCCTCAATATTTCATCAACCTCTTCCCTTCCATACATGGATGTGGGATGGGATGTCCATGGATTTAATTTTCAGATTTAACCATACATCCCAGTTAAATAAGATATATTTTGTTTTAATTGATTGGATAAAAAAGTACGCATAATTTATATCAATCAAGAACACTAAAAAGGTGTAGAATCTGAGTAAGCTTTATTTTCGGGATATCTAGATGATTCATGAATTCCATGCACCATTTATTCAGATTGGGATACATAGTTTTATATTTGTATTTGATTAGAAGTCAACTAGTTAATGGTATATCAATGTATTCTATGAATGGACTACCATTCCAAAAGGAATTGACATACTGAGTAAGAAAATTTGATTCTAGAATGTAGAATTTGGATAATTATTTAGACATTGGTGGCTCTTGGGAGTCCCTCCTTGCATTGTTAGAATTTTCCTATAATACCAACATTAATTCCCCAATTATAATATGTACATAATAATATTTTTATAGTCAAAAATTTCATTCTCCATTATGTTGGACTGAGGTATGTAAAACCACCATCATGGGATGAAGCCTCATCTATGAGAATTCTAAGAAGATACAAGTTATCCTGTAGAATATCTAAACATATAATAGTTTATAAAATCGTATATGAACAATTTTTTATTCCCTTTGGATTTATATTTGGTGGTGAGTGTTTCTAATGGTGTCACCATGACTAGGTCAGTGATAATTTGCAATACAACCGAATCTCCCCCGTTATTTTTGGGTCCATTCGAGATTGTATGAAAATTTTTGATGGTTGTATAACAAATTGAATTTCTTCATATGTTGGAAATTCATGATTTATACATGTCAAGTAATTAAATATGTATTATTATTATCCTTATAAAATTATTAATTAGAAGTACCTTGAATATATTATCCATTTTTAATATCAAGAATCAGTTTATTTACTCTCAAGATATGGTGGTTTGTGGGACGCCAGTTCAGTTTATTCAAATTTTATTATATAACATATCTAATTCTTATGGAACATGGGATTTGGATTATAATATGAGATGTCAATTGATTTATTGTTTCATGAATCCATCATTGAGGTTTCGTTGAGGGGTGGAATGAGATTTGGTGGAGAGAGTTTTCACCCCCACAACATCATAACTCAAGTATGAAAAAATTTATTTTATATTAGTTATTATTATTATTCCCTTGTCCTTTATTTTTTATTTTTTATTGTTCTTGGAAAAATGTTATAGAATATTTTGGAATCTTTTTGTAGTATAGTTTTTGTGTCTCACGAATTCCATATTGGGGCCACTATGACCTTATATAATCATACTTCTCTAACTACATTGTTTGAAGGTAATAGAGGTTACCCCATCACATCACAACACCTACATGAGGGTAACATAACGGGAAGATTAGGTTTTAACATATCCTAGGTAGTTACACTATGGATAACCCTAATACTGGGTTGTTTAAAAGTGATAATGGATACCCTTTCACATCACAACACCTTATTAAGTGAATCATGATCGAGGTTACGCTATAGCCTTAGAGGTTTTGCCATGGAGGCATAATTTTTCTAGGTTCCCAATGGAGTATCATGGGAAATTACACCATTGTGGCTTAGGATTAAGGTTATATGGCTCAATACCTCTTGGAGGTGCATTATGGTTCATACCATGAAATACTCCTAATGGTTTTTTAGGGGATCAAGAAAATTTTATAACTCATTGGTCTACAACTTTGTGTATATCTGTGGAATTATTTTATTAAAAAATGAAAAAAAATGAAATTACTATTGTATCCCCTTTAATTGAATCGATAACCACCACATTTACTATCTCTCTATCTCTCTCTATCAAATTAAATCCCTCTCACATATCCGAAATTTTTCTCCCACCTTCCATAGAAAATATTTTTGTCTAGGTTAATCAAAAACCATTCAAGAAATCATCAGGTAGATATTTCCTCTTATTTACTCTATGTCTCTTCTCATTTCGATTATTTTAATATATAATCCTTTAATCCATGGTGGGAATGGTATTTTTCTAATTGATTTTATAAGTATGGGTTATCATGACTATGACTTCCTCATGCCATCTACGATTCCACAATTTCATTGTTATTCAGTTTCACTTTATTTCCATGTGATATTTCTGGTTTGAGGTAGGTTGTTTCATATTTTTTTTATCTTAACTATTGGTTCATTTATTTTAAAATATAATTATCTTTTTAAAATAATATAACATTCTAGTTTAAAATTTAATTTTTGATCATTTTATTGTTAAAGACATCATTTTATTGTTTTGAAATAGAAAGAGCATTCCTTAAGATGGAATTGGAACTTATAATGAAATTACTAATCAAAATGACATGATTAGTATTTTATGATGTATTTAATAGAACAAATGTAAAAAAATTAGATTTATGTTCTAACCAACATAATATGACATCCACAACTACTATTTATACTATATAATCCAATTACGTACTATATACCCAACCACTATCTACTGATTTAGATCAGTATCCATTAAACTAATTTGTGTCACATTGGTAATTAATCTTGTTCTACCTCTTAGTTCCCTATCCTTAAATATTTTATGACTAAATCACTTGATATTACATAGAAAATTAAATTTATTGTTTTCTATAGGAATTCTTATATATTATATTAATAATATAGGTCATTATAATTTTCAATGTCATGTATTGAATGGTGTTCTAATTCATTATGTTAATAAAAAAATGCTTTGTTTTTCAATAAAATAATTTATTTGGAAAATTGGTGAAATCCTACTAGGATCAATATTCCCACACACTAAATACATCCTCATGTATATGAATTTATATTGATAAAAATAATTAAAATTAACCCCTTGAGATAGTGGTTTTTCTCGAGAATAATATCTGGGTTAGTAGAGGTGACGTGGTGGGATGTTCCCTCATGTTACAAAATTTTGGGTAGATATTTCTTTTTATTGTTGTTTTAAATCATATTATGTATTTTTGATAATAAAGTATAACCTTGTAGGATTTAAATCCCATTCACTGTTGTTTTTTGAGGTTTCTTTCGTTGTAACATTCATTCAGTTAGTCTTTTTATGACATTTTCCTTCATATGTGCTTCTACTAATATTATTTTATTTTAAGATTCTGATTATTGTTTCATTTTATACTAATACATGTTCTATTAATTTATTCAATTTCATATTGGGTTCCCATATATGACATTTCTGTTACTAAATGGGTGAAACCATTCCTAATGAGTTTTCATGATGCCAATGTACTATTTTCCATCCCATGGGGATCAGGGATTCCCATTAGGATTTTCCAATGACTAGATCATATTCCCATCTCTGGGGTTGAGGGGTTGGTTTATTAAAATGAATAAATCATTCTCCATTATTTGATGAATTTATTATATATATATATATATCATCTCATGTGTATTCAAACACATCACATTAATGTTCATCAAATGTAAATTATTATATATTAATAATTAAATAGAATATAGGTGGATATGATAGTTCCAAAACAATGTTAATATATCTAGTGATAAATCTACAAAATAAAAACATAAACAATACAAATTAAGCGAAATAAAACTAATTATAGATTTTATTTTTATTACTAAACAATATATTCAAAAGTAGTCGTTGAACCATAAATAAACCCTTTTAACAATAGAAAGAGACAAATGTATATAGATTTTATTTATTTATAGTATGACATTACTCATTGAATTAATACCCCATAGGATTATTGATTTGAAAACATTCTTGACCAAAAAAATATTATTAAATATCCCCATTGAAAAATTCTATTTCTTAATAAATAAATATAGTATCTGCTATTATTTCCACATCTTGTCCACATTTATAATTTTTTTTAAATAATATAATTAATAAATTAAAGTAGAGTGATATTATTATTATTTAAAAAAATGGAAAAAACTACTACCTTTCATAGAATTTAATTTATTGATCCATCATAAGTTCGAGTGATAAACCTACCAATGGATTTATTTCTCTCCCTTAAGTGTAAAATATAACTATCTACTTCAAAAAAAAATTAGACAAAATAGATTAATAATAAAATATATCATCATTCATTATTTAATTATCATTCACCAAAATAGATGTTATGGATGAAACAATATGATGAATATGGAAGTGAAATGAAAAGATTTTAGTTTTTTATTCTTTTGAGAGTTTATATTCATCACTTCCATCTTTTACAATATCATATCATGCTTAGATATCTCTTTATTTTGGTCTTATATCCTAATAATCAACTTATCAATCTCATATTTATGAAATTTTATCTTATGATTTTGAGAAATCAAAATAGATTTTACATCATACAAAACTTTAACGAGATATCCAATGTTCATTTTAAGGGAATTCATATGTGTAACCATATTTCTAATAATTTAAAAATTCAATGCACACTCTTCCTTGACGTTTTTACATATCAGGTGAGCTAAAAAATATATTCTATCATCTCAATCATTTTTATATTCTAGAAAAAGGAAAAATTGTATTTCAACATACGCAGTCTCGAATAAACATTTATAATGAGGCAAATCATATTATAATCATTCAGTAGTTTATATGAATTATAGGTTATTATCTCTTCTATCCTCTAAGATCTATTACCATGAACCGATTAAAATAAAATATGTAATATGAAATGAAATTGTTTTCTATCATATAGTTCATCTACCAAACATCCTTTTGACTCATCAAAAGATAAATTCAAAACACTGTCATAATCACATCATTGAATGTTTTTTTCTATACCAACACGTTATGGATATCATAATCCATTTATTTTACATTACCATCACCATTAGAATAATTCAATTATTTAACTATAACTTAAAAGGGACTAACATACATTACAACTATGTTTTACTTAGAGACTCTATGTTTAGAAACATTCTTGGAAGATATATTTTCTGTATACATACTCAGAGAATGTTTATTAAACATGGATTTCTCTAAAATTTTAACATTTTTTATATCTATTCGAATGTATTTAAAAATATATATTGAGAGAGTTTTAGAAGAGTATTTAGATTCATATTCCATAAATTTGTCATTTCTTTTTAGATTAGATTATTTTAGAGGATATAATTTTCTATAATCATCATATGATTATCTTGAGTTCCCCTTAATTGAAACATGTAGAAGAAAAAATTTACCACCCCTAATAGAAAGTGGCAGCTTCATTTTATTATCAATATTTTGAAAAAAAATATTATCATATCAATGATATCTATTTATTCATAGGTAGTGTGAAAAAATTGATTTTTAGTCTTCCTCTTTTCTAAAATACATCGATTCTCATATAATTTCAAAGACTAACAATGACTATACATCCCTAAATGACTTGTGGATTTCACTCCATTTGTTTCCATATGAATCGACTTCTTCTGAATGGATGATCCGGAGATCATATGTACCGTAATTTATAATTAATTCCTCTTCAATTATTTTTGTCTTTATTCTTGATGTTTCTATGTGTATTTTCTATTATTTGTTCAATAATATTTTCTTCAACAATAGAAAAATGATTCATTCTGTATATGGTTTCATGACTTAAAATTTTTTTGTTCAGAAATCAAGTTGCTTAAAAATTTATAATACCATAATTATAGTTACATTTTTCATTCATCTAATTCAATATCCATGAATAAAGAAATGTTTTCACATTAATAGTCCCAAAAACTAATATAAATATATATATATTCCCATATTATTTTCACAGTAGTGATAATCCTAATACCATAGAGGAAAACTAAAACATAAATTTTTTGAACATTAATTATTTCCTAATAATATATTCAAGGTAATAAGAAACATTTATCCCATTTAATATAATTATACCTTCTAGATAAAATTATTTCTTCATGTGATCCATTTCCTTATTCGCGAATATGATTTCCAAAACATTGTATTTATCGAAATATCTAGAAGTTAATAGTTTTTTGTTTGCAATATAATATAATTTAGCTTTTAGTGGTAGACAAATGTATTTTTCATCATTTTTAGGTACATTATATTATTTTTATCATAAACTATAAATTTCACACTCTTATCACTATCAAATAATAAAAATGAACAATTATGTGGGATAACAAAATCATCCCAGGGTAAAACCACTCAAGCCCCTAGGTAGGTAGATATAAATCACACCAGTATTGGAATTTTATGAAATCATTCCAAAATGAATAATGATGAATAATCCATGATAAATCCATAAAACATTCTCATATTGTCTCTCTCATTTTAATATTTTTTGGAAATTAAAATAGTACATTTATAAAAAAGGTACTATAAAATTGAAAAAATGAAATCGAAGTGATAAGTAAATTCTCATAAAAACAATTCATTAAATTAATGTGTGTCCACATCCCAAAATATTTGAAAATTGTTCAGTCGTTGATCTCAAATCATTTATCAATCATGGTTTAATACATCAAAAACTCACTAATTTAAAATATTAATAAAAATATTGAATTTAAAAACTCATAGAAATGATGCTAGTTAACTAATAACAACATGAAACCATAATATTAAACTAAATTATGGATGAATTTATAAATTCTAACATAAATTGATATACAACTAATTTATAAAAATATTATATTATTGGAGATAAACGAATTTAACCTAATAATACATAGAATTCATCATGAAAACACGATATTATTATTTAAAATGTGGTTCCTTATTTTTTTCTAATAAGTTTTATTATCTTCTGTTTACGGTATTGTTGTTTAAAATAAACTTTTTATGAAGTTTTGAAAAAATTCCCACATAATAACGAGGTCAAATAAAACAATCAATAAAAATTTACACAAAAACATATGCATAAATTTTCAATTCCATTAATATTAGAACAAGTTATTAGGAAACGAATATAAGAAATTACCTATCAGTCTGTATTTAATTATCCAGATAATAATTTAGGTTCATGGAATCTAGTCCTTTTTTGTTTTAAACATATTGGCATAGGGAATATTAGGTACCCAAAAATTGATATATCTCCAACATTCTAAATTTTTAAGCTCCACGTAAATATAGTAATAAAGATTTCTAGGAGATGGAAAATTATTCAAAGATAATTTATTTCTCAAATGGATGGTTCTATATCATTTAATGAAGAATGTAATGATACTCAAAACAATGTATTTTGATCCATCATGTCATCTCTTGATGGATTTACGACCCAATATGGATGTTGTTTTCTTAGTTATCAGCTATTTGTAGAGTTTTATAAAATAATTTCTATAAGAAACATTATTTTAATGAAAATGTTTCAAACATTAAACATTATAATTACTATCAATAACCTCATTTTTATCTTTTTATATTGAAAAATCCATTTTATTCTGATTAGAATCCAGTTTCAACACATTAAATTTGAAGCTTCCCTATCAGGATCCAAGTATCCCTGAGAGGGGAGGGGTGAATCAGGGATATTTTTTTATTTTATGTTTCCTTATTTTTGAAACAACCTTTTCCTCCTATTAAATATGTCATTAACTAAAAAAAAATCAAAACACACATCCACAGGAAAAAAAGGTTTATATGGTTCACTACTCAACAAGAGTAGCTACATCTTTAATATGGTATGAATATAATCTAATAACACACAATACAGTAGAAAAAAATACTTTTATGTGGAATAAAATTATTGGGATATACCCTTAAAATTGTGTAGCACTTGGAAAAAAATCCTCAAGAATGTTTTAACCCTCTTACCCTTACACTCGTGTAGCACTTGGAAAACAAAACTTTTCTTTCGTGCAACTTCTATTTCTTACGCGCAACTCTATTTCTTTCGCACAACCCATTTTACATAAATTTATTTTTCTCTTCAAATATATGGATTTAACTAAGTGTCGATATGCAAAAATGAGAGGGGGTAAATTCTTATTTATTGGAATTTCTAACCCCTGCTCGAGAAAACCCTGATGTGTGGTGCAAGATCTTGACACGTCACGCAAAACCCCATTTGATGTCACAGAGGATGTTTAAGTCTCTTCCTCTCCAGCCTCATCTTTCACGCTATTCTTTAATCATTCGTGCACAATATTCCTTTTCCATTTTTTGATGATCTTAACTTGAATCATGACTTGTACACAACTTTCCAAACTCCATTCAATATTGTGTGTAAAAACTAATATTTCATGCAAATATTTCCTTTTCCAGATTTTTATGTTCAGATCATTGTCATCTGGGTTATTCAATAAACAAATATTTTCGCTAAAAAATATATCTACCGTGATATATACTCTTTTATTGAACACATTTAGAATTTTCAAATTTTCAACTAAAAGTATTGAACCTTCCTTATCTTCCAATAGAATCATTCCTTCAAATCAAAATTAAATATGACTGACATCACATTTACTCCGCCATTCCTTTATACAGTTTGTATCACAAGGCCTCTAAACATATGATAGATGGGAAATAAAAATTGAAAAAGCATAGTCTAGTTTATCAATTCATTTAAAAAGTTAATTCTTGTATCTCCTTTGACAACAAAAGACAACACTCTGCAAAAGAAAACTCTTCATTACTACTTCTCCATCCAACTTGGACCCAACATAATTTTAACTTATCTAGCAATAATATAATCTCAAGAAATTCATTTATTATCATGAAAAATGTATTTATAGGAATAATAAAACCCATATATATGTCAAAAAAAATCTTTTTAACCATGTATAGATATTGAATAAAATTTTTTATGTAACATTTTTTTAATATACTCCTTCATTACTCATTTTTTTAAATGTACATATTTATATCTTATGAACAATATCATAAATTTCAGTCTTCTTTACACTAATATCACTATTATCTTAGTATATATGAAAATATGGATCTCCACTCATAATTCTTGTATCATTTATTACATTGAATTTGTTCATGTCATTCCTATTCAAATATATTTTCAATTCGTTGTCATTATTCTTAAATATAAACTAGTCTATTTCAATATGTAATAGTTTTTTACATTCATAACAGATTAATTCAAAATAATCTTCCTTCATTTTAAATAACATATTTCTGCGACTTTTATATTATTATTAATCAATCCAAAAAGTATGGCTCCCAAAATATTTTCTATATAATTGAGAATACACCCCTTCAGTGAGATCTCATAAACTACTATCAAAATATATCATTGAATATCTTTAAAATTTGATAGAAAATTATGTATTAAATCTAGAAGATAAATATATTTATGATGAAGAAAATTTGACACCATTTTTATTTTCACTTTTATAGAACCTCTATTGATTCAGTTCTCATGTTTCATTAGTTTTATAATGTAGTCAACCAAACTCAACATAGCAATAAATTCAATATCTTTAATGGTATAATTTTTTGGATTCACATAAATTTAATATAATATCAATCACATTCACTATAATATATTCCTATGATAATTCCTTCTCAAATAAGGATTATTGTTTTTTATCCAAAATCATAAAATGTGGGGCCTTCAACACCACTATTTCTCTATATAGAAAGAGAAATGACTGATGATAAGTAAAATGTATCAACTTACAATAATCAAGAATGTTATATGTTTAGAATTGTGTGATTTCTAATGTTTTCTAAATTCAATTAGCATTATATAAATAAGAAAACTCACAATGGAAATTTCATTGAATTTTATATAAAAGAGTATTTCTAATATAAAATTATAATAAAAATTAATCTATTTTTTCTAAGTATATATATATTCATCATTCTCTTCATTTTTATAATATTTTATAAGAATGATTTATTTCCCATCTATAGTGATAGTTAAAATATTTCTATATTTTATGTCCAATATTTATAGTCACCTCAATAAAAAAATTGGTCTCCTATTTTGATTACGATTATCCAAACTACCATGTTTTATAATATCATCCATCTTAAAAAATAAAAATAGACATTTTCAACAAATAAACATTAGTGTAAGGATTGTTTGAAATTTTTTTAATAATAAAAAAATAAATGATTTGTAAAATATTAGATGTAGAGGAAAATTATCAAGTAATATGATGCAATACCCTATCATGGATAAAGAAGAATATGGATTTATAAGAGAGATGAATTTTATTCCAAAATGTGATCAATAATATTCTTTCCCACTCAAAATTAATTTTATCATACAATTTATGTCGTTATAAAATTAAATAATAAAACATCAATACATTGGAGAATATATCATTCAAAATATTTGTTTAGTTTTTTGAAAAAATAAATAGTATAGTGTAAAAAATAACACTATTTATAGAAATAATTTATAATGATAAAATTAATATAAATGATATAAAAATAGAAACGAAAAAAATAATTATTATTGTTAATAAAAATAATCCTCAAATAATTATTGTATATGTTTAAGAATATTCTCATAATTCATATGAAAGCATAACATTTATCCAACGTTTCAAGATGATCTCTAGATATAATCATATGTATCCCAATTGAAAAATTGAAAATTCCTATAATTTAAAAAAAAATGAATGGTACCATGAGTCATAAATGGAATTTATGTGTCTATTAAATTGAAATAATAAATGGGTAGATTTAACCATGAGAACCTCCTTGATCAAATGATTAGCATCAAGTCAGCCTTATGACTTCTTCGAAGAGAAAAATAGATAATATAAATTCCCTCACAAAATCTATTTTATCTCACCGGATATGATTATCCATATTCTAAAAATTGGAAGCTCCATGATCCTAAGGCATTAGAACTGAATTTTTACAACAAAAAATATAATATATTTTTAATTTAAACATCACTTGAAAATAGATCATGAAAAAACTCACTCAATGATAATTTATAATCAAACTTTCATAATCATTTAGAAGATATACACATCATCAAGACTAAAAAAATCCCAAATAATCCTCATAGAATATATTGTTTTCTATTAATCCATCTGTTTCAATGTAAAAGAAACCATTATAAAAAATTCTAATGGTTTTCTTTTAGTCTAATTGGATTAATTTGTTATTGCATCAAAAAATTAACCATTAATTAAGAGATGTTTTAAAAACATCTATCTTCCAATGTAAACACATAAAAATTACGTTAATGTCCTTTAAAATTACCGTAATATGGATTTACTCGTAACATACATAGGTACATCACATAGTATCACAAATTGTTATGGAATTAAAAAGATAATCCTTCAAAAAAACCTTAAAAATAAACTTCAAAATTTACCAGTCTCGTTATAAAGTGTATTGTTTTTTTTTAAATGAAGTATATCAAAGTGGACATAGACCTGAAAATTTATTCTTATATTATATATAGGACCTATTCACTTGATTTGACAATGTTGATGAATTCTTTCATCAAACTAGACTACATATTCAAAATTAATAATTTAATGAATTTTGGGATGATAGAAAATATAAAATGTATCTATCTGAAATTGGATAAGGATGAGAGATGTGGCATAAGTGAAAACCTTTTTTATAGGATGAATATGTTTTAAAATATTCCAAAAATTTACTTAATTTTATTAGGTTTTTAAATTAATTGGAGAAACTTTGGTCACTGATCAGGATAGATCAAATTATGAAATAGGTCCAATAATAATTATTGGGTATATTTCATCAATGAATTTTTAATTATAATTAGAATTGTATTAAAAAATATTATTTGATTTCTTAACTATATTTATGGAAGTTTAAAATGGCATTGTAGGAAAAATATTTTCGACCTTGATGGAAAAAAACTGTACGTGTTTTGGTTAGAGAAATATTTAAAAATAGAGAGTTCATACATACTTATTTTAAATTGAATTGGTGTATCAATAATGATGTAAAATGATTCCATTAAGTGGTGGATATATATTTAAAGAAAAAATAAAATAAAAATGACTTTATCAAATATCATTGATTGGTCACGTTACGTATTAAAAATATAATAAAAAATGGTTTTAATGTAATATGATGTAAACTATTATTTGTACATTTATTATTTATCAATATACAAGATAAATAACAAAAAATTAATTGGTGGAGGAATTTAGGAGTTAGTGTCTTTAGAGATAGTAAGGTTTGAAACATCTGGACAAGATATATATTAGATAAATTATTATATGTCATTGATGATATTATGTCTTTTTCATTCTCTATTATATATGAAAATATGTATATATTATGAATTGTAAATAAATTTTATTATTCCAAAAAATATTCTTTCTGATGGACTCAGATGGTTTATACTCTTATTCGAAAATATATAACATATTGTGAGAAAAAAATATATGCATGTTAGTATTTCATTTTTCAGTATGATTGAAATTAAATAATTTATATAAAAAAAACATAAAATATTTAATATTTTAAAATATTCTAATCTTATTGTTTTATAAATTAAAATTAAATTTAATGTTACTAAATTCATATGTGAAATGATTTTGAATTTTTTTTATCAGGTGAATCTAGTCATATGATATGTTATTTTAACAAATTTTCATTGTGTCTTTAAATAATATTTTTTTAGAAAAATATCTTCAATGTGATTTATTAGTCTCACAAATGGAAGATACACTCGTAGGGGATCAATAAGGGTATGGGATTTCAGATTTCCATTCTTAATGATATTGAATATTCATTAGTTGATACACTATTCTCACACTCATATAAAAAACTGGTATAATAATGCATAAAATAGAGAAAAAAATGAAATTATAATTTATTTAATCATTATGGTATATGTATAAGGATCGTATACAAGTTGATATGACTGTATACCAAAATGAGCTATCAGTGCATTGATTGTTCATAAATTTTGAATGTATACTCAATTTCAATCTAGGGTTACAATGCTCTACTAAATTTGAGAAATTACACCTACTCTCCCTTTACAATAATTCACTAATAATTCATATGAAAACATTATCCAACCATAAACCAATAAAAATATATTTCCTAAAATATATGTAGTAAGCTGAACCATATTCATCAATATGGAAAACTCTACAAGTTTCCATGTGTGATCTAATATAATTCAATTTGATCAGAATTTAAAAACCTCTCATGGTTATAATATTTCCCAATCCTTTTAATCTATCTATTCTTACTCTTCTTCATCTCCAATGCATAATAAAATATATCTCTCTAATATCATAAGAGGTTTTTTTGTTATCATTGATTAAAGATTTCAATTTGATTTAAATATATCATCGTAATGTATCCATACATGTTATTAAAATTCATGTAATAAAACCCCCTTGAAATAAAAATATATTTCCCAAATGTGCTAGTATGTAATAATTTAAATAGTTACATTAAAAACAGTAAAATAATAAGGGAAATGTATGTTTTAATGAATTATATGAATGCTGATGATGTTATACAAAGAATATATTATAATTAGAATGTAGAAATTTGTATCATAAAATTTGATAGATTGATTTTAAGATGATTGAATATGTTTATAGAATAGAATACTTTGATTTTTTTTCCGAAATTTATCTATTTTTAAATAATGATTTATTCATGGATGCTACCCACTGTAGATTTTTGTTGGAGAGCTTCATTAGAGGATCTATATTTAATGTATAGGGAATTACTTAAAGATGTATTTTATTAAAAAAAACCCTAATAGAAAATGAAAATCAATGTTTACACGACACTATAACATATAATATTGGTTATAGAAGTTCTTAAATGGATTTTGTTTTGTATTCATAAAATAATTTTATAAAAATATATATCATATATTAGGAAAAAAATATTTTATCAATAATTCATTTTGGTTCTATATATAAATATATTGATAAGAATTTCATGAAAAGTAGTGATTAATTACCTCTCAATGTACAACATTGAATTATTCATAACTGATGTTTTTCATCATTTATTATAGGTTATAATGCAATTTTTTTTGGCATTTGGGGGATTCATTTACATTGATATGTAATATTATCATGAGTTATAAAAAATATATTTCTGCACTTTATGATGCATGATGTATACCACATGGAGTTTCATACATAATGTATTTAGTATACTGTGTGAGAATTGGTCATATTTGTATTTTACCATACCTATAGTTATTCAAATATCTAGCCTGATTACCTTCATACATTGATACTAGTAATTCTCAAGCTGTTAAGATGAGCTAATCATTGGGTTGTTGGTTATGTCATCGATCATGTGGTCAGTTATATTTCATTTGAGATTGTATTTTTTATCCCATATGATGAGTATTGAATCTAGTACCACTATTGAGATAGATTATGTATTTTTAGGTTATGACATAAAAATATATATAATATAGTTATGTATTCAAGTGAGACACATGTGATATTCTCATCCATAAATGTGATTTACATTTTTATATGTTCCTAGACCTAGTAAGTCAATATTTGTAAATTCAATATTGTGTAAGATATCTATATGATATTGAGATATTCAATGTACAATTATCACTCAATGTCATGAAAAATTGATTATAAGAGAATGTATGATAGAATTCAATTAAATCGATGGAAACACTTATATGTATACATGTGTTTGATAATGATAACACAAAATCCCTTTATAGTTTGAGTATAATTGATTCTATACCATGGGACACTCATTTACAAAATTAATTGATTCAGATACACATATTGGATTTTTAGTATACACTGAAGAATCAGGCTAAAGATTATGGTCGACTAAATGGGTATTTATTTTTACTCAGAGAGATTCTCCAAAAGTGTTTTATAGTTAATTAAAAAGTGTTTTCAATTTATAATTTCTAGTTATTTAATGTGATGTGATATATGGTTATGTTGATGATAAAACTAAAAAATTTTTGAAAATTTACATATTATTAATCATATGATATCAAAATTTATTATATTTCATAAGATATTAGGTGAAATGGAATGTAAGCCTTTTTGTATTTAGTGAATGTGGGAGATTGGAGGATATAATTTCTAAAGAAATTTCACAAATTATTCTTTTTAATTTATAATATTATATGAATATTGATGCCATAAAACATGTTATCATCATTAGACCTCTAGATAATTAGAAGGTATGATTAGTTATATAGCATTGTAATGTTATCATATGTTACCATACAATCTAAAACTACCAATTTTGGGTGACTCAATGATAATCATTAACATTAAATAAGACAATCCTTTCATAATATCATGATGAATTATTAAATTAAATAAATTGTTTGGTAGTTAGACATATTCATGAATTATTTTCATTAACTATATAAATGTTCTTGATGATGAATGCATTGACCTGTAACATATGAGTGAATTAGTAATTACTCAAATTGGTTCCTATAGATATTTATAAATGGGTTTAACAATAAGATATTGGGTGAAAGAATGTTTTCATGAACCTCAATTGAAACACTCTCATCCTGAAGCTATATTCTATTATCTCATTTACATGATAAGGAACTAAAATTACATGGAGGTTTGAAGGCAATTCTTGTTTGATGTGTGATTTTTTTTCCGACCACAGATATTTATAGAGGTGGGATATCAATTAGATGCCTATTCTCTGATATTATTCATGAATGGATTATTATAAATTAGATGGATACTATAATATATAGTAGATTGGTTTCTTTATATAACATTCTCATAGATTAATTTTTCTATCAGTGGTTCCATCATTTATTGGGTTTCATTTTTTTATAGAAATTTATTTAGATCCATTAAAATCCAAGACACCAACCATTGTTTATTTCATCAATTTCCATGTAGTCCTAAAATATGCAAGTATAAAAAAAATTATTCCACTGGGGGAACTAGGACCTTCCTATGTCACTCTTGTATAGTTCCTATGTAATCCATGAGGTTCCATTGTAACCCTATAGGTGTGGTCTACAGATTTTGGTGTTATTGGTTATTTATAGATAGATATACACACATAGAAAGTGTTTCATTGGACTATAGGGAACCTATCACCATGGAATTTTTTCCATGGTGATAACACAACCCATGTATGTTTTTATAATCATGGTTGTGCATCTAGTTAATAAATAATTTTTATTTTCTTATATACATAATATTATTAATAATTATTCCTTTCGTATGATGTAATTTGTTAATATTTCTAGTATCTTATATTGTATTATTCCTATGTTAATAGAATGATGTAACTTCATTATATTATATCCATATTTTCCATTGGAATGTTGAGGACTACTATGTTTTATCTCACTATGATAACTGAATGTATAATAAAGATTCATATATTCGATGACCAATTTTTTGTTTAGTCATTTGTGTAATGATCATGTATATATCCAGTTTTATAGGAATATTCAACTATTGGATCCTTTTTATTTTTATATAATGTATTTTTTATCATTATAATAAATAACCACTAACTATGTTTTATTGGAGTTTGGTTGTCATTGTTAGTATTATTGAATGATTAGAGGAAACATTGAGAACAACATTTAGTGCATCATAGTTATATAATAATAGCAAAAATTAAATAGGTAATAAATTCTTAAAATTAAACATTAATTGCGGAAAAAATAAGTTTATTTTATAAAATAATACATAGGAATTAAATAATTTTTATAACACCATGTTTTTTTATTTCATGTATTTATTTACTCTTTTTTTATCACCTTTTTTTGTAAATTTGAGTCCCTTTAGGTGTGGAGAGGGTTTATCAAGGGAATTGACCAATTTTACATAGATCTATGTTTTTTTGAATTAATTATGTGTAGGTAAAAATGTTTCAAAGGATTCATATAGAAATATTTGTGTTTTTTTTATGTGGAGGTTATTTTTAATTTTTTCTGCAAGTTCTATCAATGTAAAATTTATATTATATATTCACATTGTGAAGGTATTTCAATATGTGAATTTTTTCTCATTAAATCTATGAAAACAATTTCATGAAATGAATATTTATAAGATTTGAATTGTTTCCATGATGTGAAAATTTCGATATCAATATTTGTAACCAGAGGCGGCGCATTTTTTCCAGGTATCCACCACTCGGGATATTCACATCTTGAATCTAGGATTCACATTGTGAATTCCTCATGTGAAGTGGTTTTTGTATGATGATCCCACGAAAAATATTTCATTTGTTATCGAACCACTTCGATCGAGAATAACAGAGACTCCAAGTAATTTTACCGTGATTTCATCCCTTATTGACATCTCAATTTTTTCATTATTGTGAGTTTTCCATATTTTATTTTCTTCTAAATTCCACTATCCTTCTTTTTCCACATTATGATCCTTTATTTGCTGATATAACTATAGTTGATATTAATGAATATAGATTTATGATATATTTTTTGATCTCCATGACCATCATTTATCACTGGTGTTTTAGGATGGGAGTGTTGATTGGATCATTAATTTATGATAGATGGATACATATTATTTTTTCCTCGGTATGGATTTGGGTCGTGATGGCTTGATTCATGGTATATGTGCACACATTGATATGATATCATTGATGAGTATTATGAGGATCCTATTACAAATAAAATTTACTTTATGGCTTGATACATGGTGCAATGATATACATTATTTGATAATTACATTTCAATTATTAATATAAATTCATTATTCATTAAAATTAATTTATGAAATTATTTTATATAAAATGTTAAATTATGAAAGTTTTAATATATCTCCCTTCAATTCTTTATGGAACCATGTTTTTTTGAAAATATGTAAATGTTATTCCATGCCATGTTTTATTTAATATGAAATAATATTTTCTATTTTTTATATGTAATTTAGTATGAAATACATGGGGATACCCTACTATGGTTTATCTATCACACACTAATGTTTCCTTCTAGAATTTTTAGATTACATTATGTCGGGTCCAGGAAAAGTAAATGTTACACTTTGAGGTATTGGATGTATTGATTCACTGGTTTTTGGTGGTGGCGGTGAATGGTCGAGATGTGATTCACATTTGACATGGGTTTATCATGGAGACTATTCATTAAAAAATAGCAGTCCTTTTAATGATGTATCATTTGGGTATCCATTTAAAAATTTCATTTTGGTAATTATTTATTGGAAGTGTTGATCATAATTAATTTAATCATTTTCCTTCTATTTTATTTTGTAAAAAATGTTCAATAGTTTCTCTCATATGATTCAAGGTGATAGTTTCCTACCAATGGGGACTGATAATTCCTTTCGAGCCATATCAATGCCAGCTCGGGTATTATTGTATCTTGGAATCCAGGATGGTTCATGAAATATTCGAATCAAAGGTTTAGTTTTTTAATATCTCTACAATGTTTCTATGTAATTATTTTTCGAAGATCAAATAAAGTATGGTTGATAGTAATCATGAGGTATTTTCAAGAGATTTCATGTTCATCTCTCATCAGAACAAGAATCATGTCACCATGGGTGTTTGGGAAAAGATCCTTGAGGTATGTATTGATCTATTATTTTGAATTTTACATAATTTTGATCTGATTATGTTGATATCCCAATCATGATTTATTCATGATGGAATTTTTATTTCTATGAGTGTTGTTTTAATTTATAATATGAATAGAGTTTTATATGTTTTCATTTTTGTCTATTGATAATGTTTGGCATCATGGGATGAAGAATACTTTTTATTATGGTGTAAGAGGATTCAGTTACTGAACTACATTAGGATAATCCTATGGTTAAACATCATATTATTAGTATTGTGGTGTCTGGTGTCAAATCATAGGAATAGGAACCTATGCCCATCATTATTTATGAATCTATAATACTGATTCTTCATGCATTGGTGGAGTCTATATAACAAGATTATGTGTGCCCCTCATCTTTGAGAGGTACTATCATTATATCTTTATCGTTAGAGAATATTTTTTTAGATTGAAGTGCATCACAATCCATTAAAGCAACCCATTCATTGAATTTTCTAAATCACATTTTGTATTGTTTTTCATATGCTCTGTATATTACTAAGCCACACCATATAAAGAGAGGGGGGGGTATTCAGTCTCTTTATTGTGTTTTCTCTTTGTCAGAGATTATGGATATCTTGAGTTTTCTTATTCACTATATGAAACCTCTTGATGTATTTTTAAAAATGGAATGGTTGAATTCTCATAAGCCATGGATTAATTTTAAACTATTGAGGGTCTCATTTAATACCCATGATATGGTGTGTCTTGACTTTCTGAGATAATGGAACATGAGGTAGAGTATATTCAGAAATTATATTTTGGAGTTTGGTAGTGTATGATCAATATTTTATTTCTTATTAGAGTGGAAATTTTGGGGTTATGATCTCCCTATAGTTTAGATCACGTTTCTTGATTTTTTTTCCGTATGATTTATTTCAATTTCCACATGAAATGGAGGTGGCATTTTCTATTTATTAAGAAATTGGTACACAAACCTTATTTATTCCTTCTTAAAATTATGAACTGTTAGAGATAAAGGAGTTAAAATTGAATTTGGATTATTATATAGATAAATGTTTTACACACCCAATTGTGTCCCCTGAGCTATTTTATATTCTCTATGAAAATAAATATGATGGGAAACTTAACCTATGTGTTGATTACTAGAAAATAAATCAATTTATGAGGAATCGTTAGTATATATTACCACTGATTGATTACCTATTTGACTAGTTAAAATGGGTGAACTAGTTTATGAATATTTATCTTTGATCTGGATATCAATATTTTAAAATAAATGATTATGAAAATTGTAATATATCCTTCAAGAGTTTCTATGGAAATTATTAATATCTCTTTACACCATATGGTATAAAAATGAACTTCAGTGTAAGAACCCATATCTTCTATTCAGGTATAGATCTTTATTTCAGTTTGATTTTTAGGAAAAAGGAAGAAAGGGGTAATTTTTAATGTACACACCATTTACATTTGAGTACACACTGTGTACTTGGTTTCCACGTGTAACCGTGCACTGGTCGTGTAACAGCCGAGTATATGGCCATGTATGTGACCTAGGATACCACCTAATGCAGGGGCCAATTGAGGCTAGCACACAATGTGTACATTAAATATAAATTCCATGTACTTTTATTTTTATTTTATGAGTCCATGTGGGGTCGCGTCTCATCTCCCAAACATACTTCTTCTACCCATGCTTCATATAAGAGAGCAACATATGGGCGATGAACTTAGAGCTCATCCCTTTCCCCTGTTTGAGCTCCGATTGAGACATCGTCAGGTGCATTGGACTCCCAACAGTGAGTTCTCTCTTACCCTAGAGCCTCTATTCATTATGTCTCATCTCTCATGAATTACCTATGGTTGATTGTTTTTTCCATTTTCATATATCTATGTGGTTATAGTCCAATTCAAGGGCCTAATTTCAATAGTGTCTGTTGTACAACATCAAGGTAGGTGGTTTGTGCCTTTCTCTGATTATATTTGGATTGTATATGTTTAATGAGCTAAATAACTATTTTTAGGGTACTATGTGTTTTTTAATTTAATCTTCTTTAAGACCTATTATGGTGCGGTTGACTGAGAAAGGGTTATTTGATTACGAATAAGGTTTTATACCTTGATTATGGGTGTGTTTACCATGTTTGTTTGATTATGGCCATTTGATCTAAAAATTCATGTTAGGATTTCTTTTTTCCATGACTCTTGTTGTTAGGATGGTTCAACTATTTATATGAGATGCATGTGGTCCTAATTATGAATGTTTGACCAATGGTAATGGATTGTGACAGCTTCCCATAGTAGGTTCATTTATATTTTATTGTTGTTATATTGACCCAAAGGTATTGACTGTGAGAGCTATCGGGAGTTCATAGACCAGATGGTATAGACTGTGATAACTACCCATAGGGTCATTAGTAAGTGAATGTAAGACCATAGGTCATTGGTTGTTAGAGCTTCTAGGAGCTTACTATGATTTATTGTTTCTATGATGTCCAAGGGGGTGCTGACTATGAGAGCTACCGAGGAGGTCATCTGTAAATGATTAGTGCTATGTGTGATAAAAGGGGTTATACTATTTGAGATTTCCCAGATGGTCATTATTTATTGAATTGATTATATGGTGAACCAGAGGGTTAAAACATTGATAAATTTACTTGAGGGTAACTTTTAAATTATTGAATGATTATAATGAGTTTCCCAAGAAAAATCACAATATTGACTCAATCCTACATGATTGTTAAGATGTTATTTTGAGATGCCAGTTTTTTATGTTATAAAAGGGGACACCGAGCTTAGGCTAGATCTTGGAAATCATTACTCAACGGTTTGAATAATTAATAAATTTAAATGAATGTAATTGGAAATTTTAGGATTGTTTACTTTTGAGTAATTTTTAATTTATTGCTTCATTTATCATATTTCCTGCTATATATATTCACTGATAGTTTGGCAAAAATCATTTGAGGGTTTAATACTAGGATTATTATCACACCCTATTTGGGTCATGATTTTTGACCTAAACAAATTATATTGTTGCAGGTATAGATAAGGGAAAGTGCCCTTCTTCATCAGGTACATGATTGTTGTTGGATATGGATAGCATGAGGCCAAGCAGAGGCTCGCGATGCTATTTGAGTTTACATAATTATCATTACTCTGGTTTCTGTATTGTATTTCCAGAATTTGTACTTGTTTGGATGCTTTCATAGATACATGTGACATGAATCATTTATTTATATATATGTTGTAGTTGTTTATACTATCAGTCTTATTCTATTTACTTCTGTTGTATGGTATTACTGATTCTGCTACTGCTTACTATTTTCTTTCAGTTGTGTTACTCTACCAATGTCATCTTATATTCCCTACTATCACAGTCAATTCCCTTGCTGCTACTCTGCAGCATCTGGAATTCAGGGAAATGCAATTCAGGCCATGTGACCAACCTAGTATGGGGCACCTTTGGGTGGCACCTAGATCTAGGATGTTACAAAGAGGAATCAAAGGGATTTATTTTCTACTTTTTATTTATATTTGGAGCCTATAGATAGGGATATGAATGAAAATTTAGTTAGTAATATGTTATGCCTGATATTAGCTAACCTATGTACAGGAAAAACCCATGTTACCTTGAATATTGAAATTTTGCTAGTTTTTCAATTGTTACAGTTTAATTGATTTCTCCATTGGGTGATACACATGTTTTTTATTGTTATGATTTATATCAATGTTGTTGTATTGTTTTTGAAACCTAATGAGATTAGGTTATTCCATATCTTGCATCATATATGAACATTCTAGATATCACATGTCATGCATTCTTGTCATGATATTTTGGGTACATTGCGGGTTGCATGTTGTTGTGATAGATGTTTTTCAAGATAGGCATGCAGTTGTGATAGAGATCATGATATAATTCCTTATACTTTGAAATGGTATTGGAATATGTAAATTTTCATTTGTATGGATGCCAAACATTGGCTTCTGAGTTTTCATGGGCCCTCTTGGATCAGAATTTTGTGGGTCATGTTTGAACATTAATTAAATTCTATTATGGTATAACATGAAAAAGGATACCAAACATTGATTCACCTGGAGTATGGGATCCCATGAGTAAGAATTTTTCATGAATTGGAAGAAATGTTATGTTTCCATAGGTTCCTGATAAGTTTTATGGGCCTACTGTCTGGAAACCCATTCAACACAGCCTTTAGTTTTATGAACACATGCCATTTTGTCTTCTGTTCTGGAAGAAACATCTTTTCCTAAGTACATATTATGTACTGTATATACATGTTGTGTATTATTTAAACATGTGATTAAATTTTTGGGTAGAGACATGGGGTTGATAAACATTTGGATGGTATACACCGTGTCTAGATTATACATGCTATGTGGTGATTGACTGTGTATCCAGCCATGCGACCAACGAAACGGGTGGATGAAACATAGGTTGTACACATCATGAATTTTTTATGCACGCCATGTATAGTTGACCATGCCACTAATGACATGGGAAGTTAGAAAATAATAAGTACACAACATGTCTAGAGTGAACACACAGTGTAGTGTTACCCTGGAGAGAACCGTGTTGTTCAAGATGTGTAGAAGAACATGGGCAAGAGGTAATATTCATGGATATTCCATGCGTATGGGTGTTACATGACCATGTTTGATAGAGGTACAGACCATGTTAAAAGAATATGGGAGCACACCATGTAGGGGATATACACTTCGTGTAACCCTATTTTTAAAAACATGAATGCTTTTCTAATCATGTTCTATTCTTGCAATATAAGTTGTTTTACTTGATAATTTTACCGTGGAGTGTGCTTGACCATGCAGGTCCATAACCCTAGGATGTCCTCTAGTTTTATACCAGGTTTAGGGTGATGATCAGACACTATAAATGGTAGATTATGGACTATCTGCAGATCCTCCCATTTTTCTCGTCTTGGAACCAATTGTTATAATGGACGCACGTGCTGATGCATAGTTCCATGAAGAATTTTTTAGGATGTTACAGACTTTTCAAAAATAACCACATCATATCCCATCTATGGTAGAGATGATATAGGTGTTCCAGTAGAAACATCCTCAGACTATTTTTGGGGATGGAGGACCACAAATAGCAGAGTCATGGTTGGATGACATTCTTGCTATCATTGAAAATTTGGAGACGCCTCCAGAGAGGAGGGTGAGGCTTTAGACCTATATGGTACATGATTCCTCCAATAGATGGTGAGATGTTATATAATAGTAGGTACGTCATCAAGATATGTATTGGGATGATTTTTAGAGTATCTTCTATGATTACTTCTACCCCAAGATGTTGAGGGCCGATCAAGCCCGAGAGTTCATGCATTTTGAGTAGGGATCCCTTTCAATAATGGATTACTCATCCCATTTTATAGAGCTTCATTACTTCACATATATTTTGGGAAGTGAAAATTTTTCTTTGGTTATGAGATTTGGGGATGGCCTCAGGTATGACATTCGATCACAGGTGAATGTCTTCAAGCTGACTTCAGTGAAGGCTACAGTGAACCACGTGATCATTACCGTGTGAACTATAAGGGAGGTGGGATATGTGAGTCAGGGAGGTTCAGCATCTAGGGCAGGATCTCCTTCGACCGATAGTAGGAATCTCCACAAGGAGCATTCACATGATGTTTCCTCATTTAGCCATGTGTTATGAAGACAATGTGAAAAGAGTGGGAATACAAGACCACAAGGCCCAAAGGACACAGTCAAATGTTGATCTTGCAGCAAGATGGTCCATCTTTAGTGTTTTTTCTAGGGGTTATTTCCAATAGAGAGTGATAGGGGATTTGTTGTGACTCATAGATTTGGATCAGAATCACCAGTTTATCACCAATCAGGGAACTAGAGTTCATCTGGATATTCAAGATGAGGAGGTGGTCATGGTCATGGATGTTAGGCTCTATGTTCTATGTGAAAAATGGTTAGATTAGCTTAGGGTGGTCAGGAAGGGTCACAGGATCGCAGTACAGGTCAAACTTTTCAAGTGGAGGAGACCCAGTAGGAGTAGGATCCCGGACCCTCTACAGTTATAGGTATGATAATAGTTTTCTCACCTTTATGTTCCTCTCTATTTGATACATGGTCGTCCCATAGTTTTATATATGTTGGAAATGTGGAGATCCTCAGTCCTTGTATCTTTACATATGAGAGTAGTATGACGCTAGACCATCTCTTGGGGATTAGGAAGGCTAGTGTATAACTATGCAAGGAGTTCCCTCTTCGGTATGATGGGTGTCACTTCTTTTGAGACCTATATGTCTTAGAGATGACATGATTCAATGTCATTCTTTGAACGGAATGGGTAGTCACCTTTTAGGATTTTGTTGACTGCTATCCCCACTACGTGAGTTTCAGATCAGCTGAGAGCGAGTCTTTTATACACAAGGGAGAATGGGATGTCAAGGAGAGAAGAGTTAGACCCATGAATCATGTTATGGGAGGAATTATAGCCCAGATTGATAGTTTATATCTTGATGACTAGGGGACCTCATAGATAGAATTTCCTCTAGTGGTGGATTGTTTCATAGATGTCTTACAAGATGAATTTTTAGGTTTACCTCCAGAGTGAGAGGTTGATTTATTAATTTAAATTCTTCCAAGAGTGTCACTTGTGTCCATTCTTCTTTATAGATGTCTAGAATAGAGTTATAGGAGCCCAAGAAGCTGTTTGAGGTGGTTCAGGTGAAGGACTACATCTGAACCAGTACTTCTCCTTGGGGTTCACCTGTTTTTTTTGTAAAGAAGGAAAAAATAACCAATGAATTTTTGTGGATTATGTGATGTTGAACCTGTTGATGGTGATGAAATAATACCCCATATCAAGTATTTATTATCTATTTGATCAACTTAGAAAAGCCTGAGTCTTCTCGATGATTTATTTGAGATCCGGTTATCATCAATTGCACATTATTCTATTAGATATACATATTACAACCTTTCAGAGTAGGTATGTTCTATATGAGTGTTTGGTTATGCCGTTCAGTCTCAAGAACGCACTAATAGTATTTATGTCACCAATAAACTGAGTGTTCCATCATTACATGGATTCTTTTTTGGTAATCTTCATGGGCGATATCTTCATGTACTCTCAAACATGGGACGACCATGCTACCCATCTTGAGATCATCATGAGTGAACCAAGAGAGCATCAGATATATGCCATTCTCTCAAAATTTCAATTTTGGATGGACCAGATTCACTTTATGGGTCATTTTATCTATGAGACAAGAGTATCAGTAGACCTAGATAATGTGAGATTAGTGGTTCCATGGGAGCATCCAAATAACCTCATAGAGTTACAGAGTTTTCTAGGGATGGATGTTTACTACATACACATTATACAAGATTTTCATGCATAGCACCACCACTAAAATGCCTGAATAATAAAGGTGAAATGTACTTGTAGATAGACACTTTTGATTCAATCTTTCATGAGCTAAATGCGAGGTTTCCTTCAGCACCGATACTCATTTTTTCAGATCTAGGAAAGAGTTACACTGTTTACTGTGATGAATCATGTATCGGGCTTGGAGAAGTGTTTATGCAGGCAGATGGAGTCATTGTGTACGAGACTTGGAATTTGACGTCACATGAGAGGAATTACTTGACACACAATCTCGAGATTATTATAGTTTTGAATTCTTTGAGTTGTTGGAGAAATTTTCTTTTTGGAGTTAATTTTTTGGTATTCACTAACCACAATAATCTCAAATATATCTTTACTCAATGTGATCTGAATTTGATACAATGAATGTGGGTTGAGTACTTTCAATCCTATGACTTTGAGCATGCCTACATGCCTAGGAAGGGCAACACAGTGGTTGATGTGTTGAGAAGGGGGAATTAGATACAGTAATATTTGGAGGCTAGTAGAGAGTGGCGGCTTATGGATATGTTCATTGAGATGCATTTGAAGTTGCACGATAGAAAGGGGAATTTGTTTCATTATTCTATAGTTGTTACTTATACTCTAATGGATAGAGTTCGAATAAGGTAGCTGTCATATTTTGAAGGCCTAGTCCAACAGGAGAGTATGTTTGGAGAGGAACTTACTCCTTGGTGGACAGTAGGCGAGGAAGAGGTTTTGTGTTTTCATGGGCGTGTATGGGTTTAAGAAGACATACGAGGGGAGTTGTTGTGTGATTTTCTTTCATCATCTTGTTAAGTTCATCCTGGTGTCACCAAGATGTATCGAGATCTACATTATTAGTATTGTTTTCTATGTTTGAAAATGGATATAGCTAGTTTTTTTATGAGAAGCTCCACTCGCCATCAGGTGAAGGCATAGAATTAGTTACCAGAAGGACTTTTATAGTAGTTACCCATTCCCGAGTGGATGTGGAATGATGTCAGGATGGATTTTTTGACAGGTTTACTGAGGTATCCTCAAGGGAAAGATGCAGTTTGAGTTGTTATCGATAGGCTCTCGAAGGATGGACAGTTCTGGGTGATCAAGGAAAACTACAGGTTTAATGAGAATGGAATGTTGTACATCTGAGAGATTGTACGTTTTCATGGTGTTCCACACTCTATCATTTCAGACATGGATTCATGCTCTACTTATCGTGTCTTGTAGGGAATAAAGAAGAATTTGGTTACACATGTACTTATGAGTATAATTTACCAACCCCATACATATGGCCAGTCCGAGCACACGATTCTGTTTTTGGAGGACACAGTTCGAGATTGCATCTGGGAGTTCTGGGGATCTGGGGAGAGACACATACCCCTATTGTAGTTTTCCTAAAATAACAATTCTCATGAAATGATTCATATGTCACCTTATTATTATTTTTATGATAGTTCATGTCGATCACTGCTATGTTGGCGGGTGGTAGGAGATGGAGCTATGATGGGACCTTTGTCTTATCCGGGAGACCACTGAGTAGTTGGTGTTGATTCAGAATAGGATGGATGCTGCATAGTCTCTCTATAAAAATTATGCTGGTTGGTGGTGATTACCTATAGAGTTTGAGGCTAAAGATCAGGTTCTCTTATGTGTCACACCGATGTTGGGAAACTGGAGGATTAGGGGACATGGAAAACATTTCCCAAGATAAGTTGGGTCATTTGAGTTTTTGGCGAGTGTCGGGCCAGTTGCCTATCGGTTTAAGTTACCTCAGAGGTTTTGGGATATGGACAATGTATTTCAGGTTTCTCAGCTATGACGTTACTTTTCACACTCGTCTCACATTTTTCAACTATATGTCGTTGATTTGGAGATGGATGCATCCTTTGAGAAGCACCCTATTCAGATTTTGGATCACATCATGAATATTCTTTGTAGTCGGTCGGTTCCTATTGTACGAGTGATATGGAAGAGATGGTGAGTACACAATGAGACAAGGGAGATGGAGGCCGACGTGAGATCACAGTTATAAGGACCCTACCTTAAACATTACACAATCATGAATTATGTTAATAATTCACCTTAAGGATATTTCCATGTTTAGAGATTTATATAATTAGGTCATAAAATATACATTACATCTCAAATATTACAATGTAGACACTACTACTCAGTATCCATTTTTACATAAATTAATATCTTTTGAAAAAAAATATTCATGTGTAGTTCCAGGTTTTAGACAGCATGACTTTTCCTTGATCCCATAATTGACCATAGTAATCTTTAAGTCCTGTGAAAAATATTTCAAAAACATGGGATGAGCATTAAAAGCTAGGTAAGGGTTATAAAATAATGAAAGGAAATATTAGTCCATCAAAACATAATATTTTTAACATGCCTTAGGAAATAATAAGATTTATATATAACACATAGAAAAAATAAATATTAATGGTAACTTGTGTCATCCATAACATACTTACATTGTTGCTTTCACATCTATGTCGAGAGTTACATTTGGAATACTGATAACATTACATTCACTAAAATCACTAAGGGGAAATATTAACATTTACTTCTATCAAATTACCCATTGCATTGTAGATCTATCTCAGGCTCACCCTCCCTTGGTTTATCACGGAACCACCCATATACATAAATAATGCCCAAGAACCATAACATATTCATAACACATAAAACAAACATAATGAAAAGATAACATTTCCACATAATTTAAATATATTGACATAAAAAATCCATTATAAAATCCATTCCAACACCAAAATACATAAAAGTGTATATGGTATTTATTTTCCTTTTAAAAACATTAAACTTGTTATGGAATCCATTGATCAAATAATACTTGTGGAGAAGGAATAGGTCATTGTCACCGCTTATGTTAAAAGAAAAATTCTTTTTTCCATTTAGTAAAATGCCTCATAGAAGAAGAATCCCTTTGAATGAAATGTAAATTCATAGGTGTTTATACAATGTATAATATAATGTCGTGTATAAAACAAAATATGCCTCAATGAAAGGAGATTGAGATGAAGTCCCCTACCCCGTGTCTGGCTTGACCTGATCATTATTTAATCTCTTGAATAATAAACTAAATTTAATTTCAACTTGAATAAGAAAATTTTTAAAGTTTATTATTCCTTTTATGTAACTTATTACCATGTTATAAACATTATATAGTCATTTAAGTTAATAACAGTCATTTTGTCGATATTTGGTACTTGAGTCAAAAATAAAGTTCTTATAATTAAAAGTTGTTCATGTGGTCAAAATTACATTTTCTCCGGAATTATATTCATGATTTAGATATCATATATATCAAATATATACATTATATATGTGTGTGTGTGTGTATTTGTAATGATACATAATATTTGGAGATAAGAAATGAAATGCACCATTCTTGGAGACGGTAAGTCATACGTATGCATGAAAGCTAATTTCATTTCTATTACGTATTTCTAATGGAATGAAAAAATAATGATAAATAGTTATATTATAATTCCAGTATAATATAATATATACTTTAATTAAATCTATCTTTTATATGTTTCAGGTATGGCATGATCGATTCATATCACTTTGAGGGGGCGGTAGTGCACATTTCCTCAAATTAAATTATCATGTTTACCTATAATGGAAACCATAAAGTTATGATATAAATTAAAAATTAAGAATCATAAAGAAAATATAAATATAATTAATAACTCATATAAATAGAGTTCCATCATAATGGCCACCATAAGAGGTGGTAGGAGAAGATTGAACAAGCATTATTTTGTGAGGAAGTAGTTCGCCATCCAGAGAACCAATATGTTTTTTACCCCTTAGATGGAGGTGTGTGTAAGTGTAGTTCTAATACTTCTCATAAAAACAACCTAGTATATTAAAGATACTATTTTTTATTAAATAAATTAATAAATAGAGTTTATGGGATTGGAGAAGGAAAATAAAAGAAAAATAACTTTACAGAAGACATTACCTTTAAATCGGGTAACTCTATTTTGTTTAAACCAAAATGATTTCTTGACGTGCCTTATACCTATGGGAAGGCTTCTAGAAGGAAGATAGGTATTTAAGGAGATTAATTCTGCAGAGTTTGACTATCCAAGATGATTGAGAGGTGTGAGTAATTGGTTAGATGTGATGGCCTTTTATACGGGGGTGGAGGGGCTCTTTAGAAATGCTTGAAAATATTATTTTATTATATAATGATTTTCAGTTTCTAAACGACCAAAATAAACTAAAGTTGAAGATCAGATGGATTTTTTTCTAAATAAAATCATCCAATAATAATTGGACATGTTTTAGATATTTTTTTAATCTTTATAATCTTATTTATTTAAATCATTCATTAATGAGGTAAACATTTCATCATTATTGTGTCATAAATAATTTATTTATTTGATGTCTAAAAATTATATAAAATACCTTGATGTAGGATATCATTATTTATTTCTAATTAATATCTAAATATGAAGATATAACTTATATAACCGCATGAAAAAATGGATTTACTAAAAGATATATGTTTGTGTCATTTTTTTCATTACATTAAATTAATTAATAAAAAGTGGAATTATCACTCTTAAGTTGCTCCATGGGATCCCAAAATTAACCCAAGGATGACCAAGGTCTAAAATGTTTCAACCAATAGGATTAGGACACATGTTATGATAATTTTATATTATTATAATATTATTTTTACCTTGAATTACCCTATATACCATTAACCGCAGTAAAAAATAGTTAAAAGTTACTATTCACCAAAAATTATTTTAATCTTATTGAACAAAATTTCACATACTAATAACAACCATGTATGTCTAATTTTTGAAATTCAACTCACAGAAGAGTTAAAATTTCATTTAAATCAAAAAGTCAATTTTTAACTACTACTTAGTGTTTTCAATATTCATCAAAAATTAGTTTTTTTTAGAAAAATTCCTCCTAAGATAAATTTGATATACAAAATTATAAAATTATGTATATTTTACCAAATTAAAAACATTGAATTTTCATTAATTAATTTAAAATTAATTCCCGCTGTCGAAACAAAAAACATGTTTCTAAGAAATAACAACTATCAAAAGTTTGACACTTGTTTATGTCCAAATTTATAGTGAAAGTACATCCAATGACCAAAATTGGATTCATTGGTAAAAATAAAATCTAATTACACATTAAAACCAATTAAAAAGATAATATATCCATAAAAATAATGTTGATTAAAAGGTAGTTTTGAATTAAAATTCAGTATTTTTCACTATTCATTAAAAATTAATTTTATCAGAAAAATACAAAAAATTTACCAAAAGTAAATTTTGATGTCCTGATTCTAAAAAAGAATTTTTTTTGTTCAAATAGAACATATAAAAGTGACCAAAACTATATTTAAAGAAGTTTTTTCATCAAAATTTTGTAAATTGACCTTTTAATGAATATTAGAGTGTATGTGCTTAAAAATAGATTCATTCACATTTTAAGCCTCTAACTTTTATTAGATAAATGTTAAAACATTTAACAAACATGTATAATCATATTGTAGTTATTCTTGTTCATTCCCACTAATACAAAGACAACACATTAACTACCATATAAAATAATATTATTATTTTATTATTTTTTGGTATAAGTTAATGTTGTCTGTAACGTAAGATTTGAAAGAAACCCGTTGTTGCGTATCAGGTACGCCATCAAAATTGACATCCCATTTAAAGTTAAATTAATATTTAATTTGAAAATATGAAAATATACGATTCTTTATTTACCTAGGATATTACATCCTTCCCCACTTTTGGGAATTGCATCCCTGCAATTATATTCACTTATCAAATAAGTGGGGGTATTTATTTCTCATAGAATTTTTATATTCCCACGTTGCCCCTTGAACAATATGGTTTCTTTAAAAAGTTTTTCCAAGAAATATTGCCTTATTCCACAACACTTTCTCTCTTTGGTCAAGAATTAGGACTGGTTGCTCTTTATAAGAAAGTTTCTCTTCCAACTAAACTACCTCTAGGCTCACAATATGAGATGGATCTGACATATACACTCTCAACATTGAAACATGAAAAGCATTGTGTTCCTAGGATAATCATGGAGGTAAATCCACTTCCTACAAAATTGTTCCAACATTATCTAAGATTTCCTAAGGTCCAATGAACCTCGGACTCAACTTTCCCTTCTTACCAATAAACATCACACTTTTCCCTGGGAAAACATTGAGAAAGTCATGGTCACCTACCTTAAAATAATGATCCATCCGCCGGTTATTAGAATAACTTTTCTGCCTGCTCTAAGATGTTATCATGTTCTTCTGAATCAACTGAACCTTTTCTACCATCTCTTCATCTAATTATGGTCCCATCAACTTCCTTTCACTTAATTCATCCCAAAAAGCTGGATTTTGACACCGATTACATATAATACCTCAAATGGATCCTTCTATATACTGGAATGAAAAAATGTTATTATAAGAAAATTCAACCAAAGATAGATGTTGGTCCCAACTTCCCAGGTAATTTAGTGATCAAGAACGTATCATATAGTCAAAGGTCTAAATTTTTCATTCTGACTGCCCATATGATTGAGGATGAAAAGATGTACTAAAATTTAATTCTGTAGACAATGACTTACGAATGACTTTAAAAAAGTTATAAGTAAAACAGAGATCACAATCAGATAAAATGTATATGGTAACTCTATGTAACCTAATTATCTCGTTAACATCCAACTGATAATGTTTATCTAGAGACAAAGTATTTCGAATAGGAAGGAAATGAGAAGATTTAGTAAATCGATCAACAATAACCCAAAATGAATTATTACCTCGAGATGTCTTTGGTAATCCCACAACGAAGTCCTTTGATATATTTTTGCATTTCCACTCTAGCACCGGTAAAGACTAAAGAATCCCTTTCGGTAACTGCCTCTCTACTTTAACCTGTTGTCATGTAAAACACTTCACAGTAAAGTCAGCAATATCTCTATTCATTCCATCCCACCAGTAATACTCTTGAAGATCTCTTTACATATTAGTACTTCCAGGGTGAACTAAAAATGAAGAACTATATGATTCACATAACAACTCATTCTGCAACTGTGAATCACAACGAAAACATAATTTCCTTAAAAATATCAAAATAAAATCATTATCATTGTTAAAATCCGAAAACTTACCCTTATGAACCAACTATACCTTTTACTACAACTCACTGTTTTCCTTCTGTGCTTGATTAATTCTATCTGATAGAGGTGATTTCACTTCCACCTAAAACAAAATAGAGGAATTTCCTACGCCAATAACTTCTATGAAAATGATCATCAATTCAAAACCCAACGGATCTCGTTCCAAATGTAACATGGTAATTGAATATTTAATTTTTTGACTCAAAGCATCTGCCACTTTATTTTATTTTCCCAGGTGGTAATGGATCATGAAATCATAATTCTGGATTATTTCCAACCATCCCTTATATCTCATGTTTAATTTATTTAGAGTGAATACATACTTCAATATTTTTTGGTCAGTATATATTGTACATTTTACTCCATACAGATGATGCCTCAAAATTTTTAATGAAAAAACAACAAAAGTTAATTCCAAATAATGTGTAGGGTAATTTAACTCATGAGGTTTCAACTAACATGAAGAATAATCAATTGCCTAATCATTCTATATAAGGACACATCCATGTCCTTTCATCAAAGCATCATTGTATATAAAAAACATACAATTTTTGGAAGGTATTACCAAAAATTGTGCATTCTCCAATATTATTTTCAATTCCTGAAAACAATAATCACATTATTTTGTCCAAAAGAACTTAAAACATTTTTTAGTTATCTTTGTCATGGACTAGATAACCAAGAATGTTTTTAAAAAAACCTCTGGTAATAACCTTCCAAACCAAGAAAACAATGTATCTCAATTATATTTGTTTGTCTTGGCCATCCTTCAATAACTTTTATTTTATAAGGATTGATATTTATGCTATTTTTTGAAAAAATGAGTCAATGGAATGGAATTTTTTTAACCAAAACTCACAATTTCTAAATTTACCATACAATTTTTTTTCTTTTAAGGGTTTTAAGAACACCATTAAATGGCTTTCATGGTCCTCATTACTTTTAAAATAAACCGAAATATCATCAATGAACACAACCATAATCTTATCCAAGAACTCATAGAAAATTCTATTTAAAATATCAATGAATATAGCAAGTGCATTTTTTATCCCAAAATGCATAAATAAAAATTCATAATGGCCATATCTAGTATGAAACACGGTCTTTAGAATGACTTCTTCCTTTACTCTCAATTGATGGTTCCCTAACCTCAAGTCAATATTAGAATGATACTGAGCTCCCTAAATTTAATCAAACACATCATCGATATGAGGAAAAGGATAATTTATCTTAATAGTGATGTTATTAAATGCTCTTTAATCAATGAAAAGTCTCATTGAACCATATTTTGTTTTAACAAACAAGACAGAAGCACCCCACGGTGATGTGCTAGGTCAAACGAAACCTTTATCTAATAACTCCTTCAATTGCTTCTTTAACTCTAAATGATCAATTTGAGCCATTCGATAGGGGTTTTTGAAATCGGCTTACCATCAGGAACTATTTCAGCAATAAATTTAACATCAAAATTAGGTATTATGTTAGGAAACTCATCAGGAAAAACATCAACATACTCATTTAAAACTGGAACATCATTAATCTGAATAGTTCCATTGTTTTCAAGAATATGTTCAAGTTAACAATCATTTCCATATTTTACTAGTTTCTCAGCTTCCTGAAATGTTATCAAAAGTAAGGGTTCATTATTGTACACAAAATAAAAATATTTCTGAGAATAAAACACTTTAGCTATGCATTCAATTTTAGTATGATAAAAATAAATACAATCCATACCCAAAATAACATCAAACTCTACTAGAGGAAAAACAATAATGTTTACAGGTATAATCTTTCCACACATCGGGACATGAAGGTTCTTATATTTTCTTTTTATCTCCAAAATTTCTCCCTTGTATTTCTACTATAAGTTCTTGGATTTATATCTTGAGATAGAATTCCCAATTTACTAGAAAACATATCAGACATGAACAAATGTGTAGACCCTGAATGAAACAACACATTAGCATAATCTGAAAAAACAAATAGTGCACCTGATACTACTTTATTTGATGGCCCAACATCTACTGATGTAGTTGAAAAGGATTTCACCACCCCTTTCTACTTATAGTCTGGCTAGTTTCCCCCATTTGAGTTCTTCGTTGGATACTCTTTTGCATAATGACCCATTTCATTGCACACAAAAAAATTTACTGATATTAAATCCGATTTTATAGTACCATTAATCAGACCATTTTCAGTGAAATTACGAACCTTATGTCCCATTTTACAACATTAGTATCACTTAACAGAATTAAAAAGACATTCCCCCACATGATTTTTACCACAATTTTCACAAACATTAAACATAAGTTTCTTACAATCAGACTTTTTTCAAGAGTTCTTCCATTTCTTTTGCCACATCGACCTCTTATTCTGTTTTTATCAAAGAAAACATGATCATCAGTAAAATCCATTTCCACCTTCACCTCACATCAAAAAAGTTTTTCATAGCTTTTGAACTCACGAGAAGCTAAAGCCCTTCAATACTTTGTCTTTAATATTGAGTAAAAACGATTTATTTTACTATCAAGATCTCATATGAAATTGGGAGCATACCTTTCCAGTCGAGTGAATGTTTCTTCATAGGACGTCACAGAGTCATACTACTTCCTAAATTCTAGGAATTTTTTCCCATCCTAAGAGGAAACACCATCGGATAATATTTCTCAAGAAACATACCATTGAATTCATACTAATCAAGAGCATCAATATCCTCATTATCCCTGATATTTTACCCATCGACCACCACTGTCCGACTTCATCTTCAAAACGGTAAACATCAAGACTAAACTTTTGATGTTATGAACACCCCATGAAATCAAAAATATTTTCCAATTCATTAATCCACCCTTATTTTAGTACATGGTCAGATGATCTTCTCAATGATGGGGGATGTTGCCTCATGAAATACTCCACTACTGAAATGTTCATCTATGGTTGATCTAGATGATCTTGTGCCTGGATACCACCACCATTTATAGACCAATTCAATTGTTCCATAAATGCAACAAACAATTCAGTTCTGATTACGACCATATCAGGTTGCTGATTTGGAAGGTTGCCTTTGTCCTGATGCTGTCCCATTATAGCTTCCTTGTTTCTTCTACATAAAACAATTCTGAACACATAAATATTTTAGGTGAAGCAACATGGTAATTTGTAAATGATATATAATTTATATATTACCATAAATTAATTTATGGACATTATTATAACTCCTATAGTTTTCTAAACCGACCTCTAATAGAAACTATAAGGACCTGACCTTAAACATTACCTAATCTTTAATTATGTTAATAATTCACATTGATGATCTTTTCACAATTAGAGATTTAGAGAATTAGGTCATAACATATATATTACATATCAAATATTAGAAAGTAAAACCTTCTACTCATTATCCATTTTTTCATAAAATAAAAAATCTTGAAAAAATAGTCATGTCTAGTTCCATGATTTAAACAGCATGACTTTTCCCTGATCCCATCCTTAGCCCTATTAAACATTATGTCCTGTGAAAAATATCTGAAAAAAATGGATGAGTATAAAAATATCATTAAGTGTTATAAAATAAAGAATGTAAAAATTAGTCCATCAAAACATATGATTTTTATCATCCCTCAAGATATCATATCGTTTATGAATAACACATAGAAAAAAGAATTCTTAATGGTAACTTGTGGCATCCAAAACATACTTACATTGTTTCTTTCAAAGCTATATATGGAGTTAAATTTGGAATTACCATCATATTATATTACCTAAATCTCTTAGGAGAAACTTTATCATTTACCTCTATCATGTCACCCAATGAATTGGAGAGCTATTTCGGGCTCACCCGCCCTATGTATATCATAGAACCACCCATATACATAAACAATTACTGAGAACCATAACACATTCAAAACATATAAAACAAACATAAAGGAAAGATAAAAAATCCACATCATTTAAATATATTTACAAAAAAATTCATTTTCAAAAACATTTTCAATACCCAAATATGTAAAATTGTACTTGGTATTTATTTTCCTTTCAAAAACATAACTTCTTGTTAAGGAATCTATAGATAAAATAATATTAATGACGGCGGAAATGGTCGTTGTCACCAATTATGTTAAAAGAATCATTATTTTCTGTCAACTATTAAAATTCCTTGTACAAAAAGATTTCCTTTGAATGAAATGAAAAGTAAAAGGTGTTTATACACCATATAATATCGTGTTGTGTGTAAAGTAAAATATTCCTTAATGAATGGAGATTGAGACGAAGTCCCTTACCTCGTGTCCGAATTAACCCGATCATTCTTTAATATCCTGAATAATAAAATAAATTTAATTTATACTTACATAATAACATTTTTCAATTTTAGTATTCCTTTTATATCACATATTACTATGTTATAAATATTATGTAATGATTTCTATTAATAATGGTCATTTTATCGATATTTGGTACTTGCGTAAAAAATGAATTTCTTATGATTACAAGTTGTTCATGTGGTCACAAGTCCATTATCACCAAAATTATAATCATTATTTAGATATCATATATATCATATATATCTAGTATATATATGTATTTAAAATATTATGTGACATTTGAATATAGTAAATTAAATGCACCGTTCATGGAGACGGTAAGTCGGATGTACGCATGAACGCTACATTTATTTCATTTTTTTATTTTTAATAGAATGAAAGAATAATGATAAATAGCTATATTATAATTCCATTATAATATCATATGTAATTTTATTAACTCGATCATTTATATATTCCACGTATGGCATGGATAAGTCATATCACATTGAGGGGGAGATCGTCCACATTTCCTCAAATGAAATTATCACGTTTACCCATTATTGAAACCATAATGTTATACAATAAATGAAAAATAAATAAGCATATATACAATATAAATATAATATATATCTCATATAAATACAGTTCCATCATAATGGCCACAATAATAGGTGTTAGAAGACGATTGAACAATCATCATTTCGTGAGGCAACAGTTTTTCGTCCATAGAAACAGTATGTTCTTTACCTATTTGATTGAGGTGTGTCTATGTTTAGTTCAAATTAATATCATATAAATATACTAGTATATTTAAGATAATTTTTTCTTCTAAAAGAAATAAATAAATAGACTTTAGGGTGTTGGATAAGGAAAATAAAAGAAAAGAACTTAAGATAACGTGTTGCCATTAAATCGGGTAACTCCCTTTGGTTTGATCCAAAAGGGTTTCTCAAAGTGACTTATTCCTGTGTAAATGATTCTAGTTGGAAGAGAGGAATGTAAAGAGATTAATTAGGAAGATTTTGGACTATCCAAGGGGATTTATAGGTGTGAGTAATGGGTTAGAGGTGATTGATTTTTATATGGGGGAGGAGGGGCTCTTTATGAACATTTGAAAATATTATTTTATTATATAATGATTTTCATTTTATAAAGGTCAAATTATCATGAAAGTAAAAGATAGGATGATTCTGGTTCGAAATAAAATCATCCAATAAGAATTGGACATGTTTTGGATATTGTTTTAGTGTATTTAATCATATTTATTTAAATCATTCATTAATGAGGTAAACAATGCATCATTATTGTGTCATAAATAATTTTATATATATGACGTCTAAAAATTATAAAAAAATACCATGATGTAGGAAATATTTTATATTTCTAATTAATTTTTATAGTCGAATATATAACTTATATAACCCCATGTATAAATTTATTTACTAAAAGTTATATGTTTTTGTCATTTTTTCATTACTTTACATTAATTAATATAAAATGTCATTATCACTTTTATGTGGCTCCATGGGGTCCCAAAATAGACCCAAGGGAGCCCATGGTCAGAAATGTATCATCAAATTGTATTAGGACACATTTTATAGAAATTTATTATCATTATTACCTTGATTTACCATATTTACCTTTACCTGCGGTAAATAAAAGTAAAAAGTTACAAATAACCAAATATTACTTTAAGATTATTGAACTAAATTTTACTTACTAATAACAAACATGTTTTTAGGATTTTTGAAATTTAATTCATAGAAGTGGTAAAATTTCATTTTAATGATGAAATCGGTTTTTTAACAACTACTCAGTGTTTTCACTATTCATAAAAAATTGATGTTTTCCAGAAAAATACCAAAAATTCAGCCTAAGATATATTTGATATTATGATTTAAAAAATGATTTCTATTTTTCCTAATTTGTTACATAGAATTTTCATTAATTAATTTAAAATTAATTCCCGCAGTAAAAAAACACGTTTTTAAGAAATAAGAACTATCAAAAGATTGACACAAGTTTATGTCCAAATTCAAAGTGAAATTACATTCAATGACCAACATTGGCTTAAATGGTAAAAATATCATCCAATTAAATTTTAAAACCAATTAAATTTATAATCTAACCATATAAATATATTATATTAAAAGAAAATTTTGAATTAAAATACAGTATATATAATTATTAATTAAAAAATGAATTTTATTAGAAAAATACCAAAAATTTACCCAAACTAAATTTTTATGTAACGAATCTAAATAAAAATTTTATTTTGTCAAATATAACATATAAAAGGGTAAAAAACTATATTTAAATAATGTTATCCATCAAAAGGCGGTAAATCGTCCTTTTAATGAAAATTAGAGTATTTATGCTTAAAAAAGGATTCATTCACATTTTAAGCCTCTAAATTTTATTGGATAAATGTAAAAACATTTAACAAACAAGTGTAATAATATTTTAGTTAGTCATATTCATTCCCTTTTATACAATTACTATTTGTTAACTACCATTTAAAATAATATTATTATTGTATTATTATTCAGTATAAATTAACGTTGTCTGTAACGTAAGGTTTCGAAGGAACTTGTTGTCGCGTATCAAGTACGCCATCAAACATGAAATCCTCTTTAAATTAAAATTAATATTTAATTCCCAAATATGAAAATTTACTATTCTTTATTATCCTAGGATGTTAGAATAGTGGCTAGAGTTATTTAAATATTCTTATTCATCACCCTTGGGAAAGCAATTTGGGGTCGAATTGCTTTAAGGAGGGATGTTTTTTAGAACCTGGATCTTCATTTACGGTGTGTATATATATTTCATGTTGATTTTTAGGGAAAATAAAGAAATTTGAAATTTATAATGTACACACTATGTAATTTTGAGTACACACTGTGTAGTTGGTTGCAACGCGTAACCGTGTATTGGCTGTGTAACAGCTGAGTACATGGCAGTGTAGGTGACCTAGAAGACTGCCTATATCTCGGGATGGTTGAGGGTAACACACGACGTGCACATTAAATGAAAATTCCATGTATATTTCTTTTTTGTTTGATGAGTCATATCAGGGTCATGTCTCATCTCTATAACATACTTATTCTCCCTGTGTTTCTTACATGAGAGCGATGTATGACAGATGAACATCAAGCTCCTCTCGTTCCTCCATCTGATCCCCAACTGAGACACTGATAGGTGAGTTGGATTCCCATTGGTGAGTTCTCTCTTCCCCAGAGCCTCTATTCCTGATTTCTCCTCTCTCATGAGTTATCTATGGTTGATTGTTTCTACCCTTTTCATAGATCAATAATGTTTTAGGTTGATTCAAGGGCTGATGTTAAAGAGTTTTCATCGTAAAACCTCAAGGTAGCTGGATTGTTCCTTTATTTGATTGTATTTGGATTATATATGCATAATTTTAGAAATACTCGTAGTTAAGGTATTGTGTGTTTTTGAAATTAACCATATTTATGATGTGTTATGGTGTGGTTGATTGAGAAGGGGTTATTTGAAATGAAATAGGTTTTATACCTTGATTATGGGTGTGTTTTCCTATGTTTGATTGATTATGGATGTTTTGTCTACAAATTCTTGTTAGGATTTCTTTTTTTTTCATGCTTCATGTTGTTAGGATGGAGTTACTGTTTATATGAGATCCATGTGTTTCAAATTTTGAATGATTGAAAAGGGGGAATTAAATGTGATAGCTTCATGAGGTAGGGTAATTTATGTATAATTCTTGTTTTCTTATCCCTATGGTATTGACTGTGAGATCTGCCGGGTGGGCATAGAGCATAGTGTTCATACCGTGAGAGCCACCAAGAGGGTCATTATTAAATGAAGGTATTCCCATAGGGAATTGACTGTGAGATATTTCATGAGGTCCCTATGATTTATTGTTTCTATGCAGAGCAATGGGGAATTGGTCGTGAGAGCTACCTAGGTGGTCGTTTGTAAATGATTAGTGCCATATGGGTCAAAAGTGGTTAGACTATGTGAGATTTCTCAGAGGGTAATTATTTATTGACATGATGATATGTTTAACCATAGGGGTTAAACTATTATAACTTTCTGACAAAGTTGCTTTTAAATGATTGAATGATTGTGAAGAGTTTTCCATGAAAAAGAAAAATCCTATACCTGGTCTTACTTGATTGTTTATATGGTCTTTTGAGACGTCAGTTTTTTACCTTTTAAAAGGGGATAGAGTGCATAGTCTAGATCCAATGATTCATTATTCATCTTTTGAATAATTAATAAATATAAAAGAATTTTATTGGAAAATGTATGTTTGTTTACATTTGAACACTTCCTAGTTTATTTCTTCATTTTTCATATTTACTGCTATATATATTCACCGATAGTTAGGCATATATCTTTCGATGTTTTCCTCTAATAATCCATCTCACACCCAATTTGGGTCATGATTTTGGACCCCAAAATATTATATGGTTACAGATATAAATAAGGGAAAGATCACTTCTTAATCAATTAGAAGATTGATGTTGGAGCTGGAGATTATGAGACCATGATGAGGCCTAAAATGCTATTGGAGATTACTTACTTTTAAATACATTGGTTTCTATATTATATTAACACCATTAGTATTTTTTGTTTGCATTTCAAGAGACATTTGGCACACATCATTTAATTATATATGATTTAGTTGTCTATACTATCAGTCGTGTTTTGTTTACTTCTTTTGTATGGTACTACTGCTTCCACTACTTCTTACTATTTTTTTCATTATGTTACTCTACCAATGAGGTAATTGTTTCCACGCTATCACACCCAAGGCCCAAACTGCAAGTCAGCAGCCTCTATCATTTGGTAAAATGCTCTTGAGTCTATGTGGCCAAACAGTTTCAGGGCACCTTTGGGCGGCACCCAGATCTAGGTCATTACATTCTGTTTTTAAGGATTTTTTAGAAATGATTTTTCATGAGTAACTTGACTTATTTTATGTATTAGTTTTTGGATGATATCTTAGATTAATATTATAATAATAGGACCCTTAAAATATTATATATAAAATTTTTAAAACATGAGAAAAAAATACAATAGGAAAGGATTAAAAAAGTGATTTTTAGAGTTGGGGGGTGATGTTATTTGGACAGAAGGTCCCAAAACATGATATATATATATTAATCCTTAAATGGTAAAATCTATGATGACTTTGGTGAAACTACATAAATTTTTTAGATTTCATGAATCTTATGCTTTGATAGATATTAATGAAGGATTGTTTAGGATTTCTCATAGTTGGATTCTCAGATGACATCTCTCACATGGAAAGGATTGAGGATCATATGAGATGAGAAATGTTATAGTTTTTTCATGATACAAAACATATTTTGACTTCTATTTTGATGTTGACACTTCACGAGGATGGACAAGGCTATGTGGTATTCTGTGATGCATCCGTTTTGGTGTTGGGTTATGTCCTTATGCTTGGTGATCATGTGGAAACATATGAATTCAGACATCATAGGGAACATGATAAGACTTACCTAACACATGATATTGAACTTAAATATTTTATGAATACATTTATGCTTTTGGGTAATTACCTTTTATGTGAATGGTTTATTATTTATTTTAGCTAATCAATCTCAAGTTATATTTTCTATAAAAAATATTTAATCCATAAAAAGAGGCATTGAATGGACTAATAATAGTATATTGATATTGAAATTGCATAGGCCAGTGTAAAGGGGAATTTCATTGATGATGTTTTGAGACGGAATCATTTGACAGATCCATGAATGAATTATTAGAACAATGGTGATGGATCTCTTTTTTCAATTACATTTTGGAGTCTATGAAAATGAACATGAGGTGAGTTTTGTGAGCATGCAGTTGACCTACTCAATTATCATTATGATTCTTCAGGATTAGTAGTTTGGTTATGAAGTTTGTGGATTTTGGGGCACTCTACATGGTGGTAATACCAATTGGTAATTATTTTTCACTCAATAGGGTATCCTATATTTTATGGGAAATGGTTATTTTTACCTATCATTTGATAAAGGTCATGATGTGGTGCTACAATATTTCATAGTGGATTTCTAACCTTGAAAAAAATTGTTGTTCTATGATATATGGTGACGATTATGGTTGATAGGTTTTAGATGGGACATCTTTAGCATTGTATCTCTTTTTATACCTTCCAAAAGGTCAATGAAATTTATAAAAATAGATTAGGTTTTCCTCAAATACATCCAATGTCGACTTGTATGTGGGATGATATTTCGATAGACATCAGGGTATCGATTCAACGTTACCCTTGGTGGTTGAATTTGATATGGGTTATGATATATATGATTTCAAAATAAGTTTAAATTACACACATTTCAGATAGATGAAATCTTGTGGACTTGGGACATCACTACATGAAGTATTATGTCATATTTCATTGTGTTCCATCATCTATAGTAACTGATAGACATACAAGTTTCCCTTATAATTTATAAGGATCCCTCTAGGTAGCCATGGGATAATATAAACGTTTGAGCATAGAATATAATCAATAGAAGGATTCCTAAAAAAAATAGATACATGTCTGCTATTATAAGTGATGTTTTTTGGGATTTGTATGTATATTCATGTAGATCATTGTTGTTCTTGTAGATGATTGGATGAAGTTCCCAGTTGGACCTACTTTTGGGAGATATAATAATGTGGAATAATTTTTATTCATTAAATAATGTTGATGGTGCAATGCTTCAATAAATTATATGTTAATCATTATCATATACAATTAGAATTCTCTATTGGTGCCCTGGTTATCTTGAGAGTCCACCATAGATGGGTCAATTACATATTGGTAAATGGATGAATCTTATGCCAAGGTTTATGGTTATTTTTGATATTTTTGATAAAGTGGGGAATGTGACCGACATATTTTCACATACTCAACTGTTGAATTTGATCAATAATGTGTTTCATGTATTACATAATTGGTTGTATATTTTTAACCCTTCTCTTTTTTTGAGTTAAGAGGATATTGATGTTGAGCCAGATTTATTCGTTACTAAGAATCCCATGAGGATTATTTATTTTATAAAAAAAGTTATTCATCGTAATATGATACTTATTTTTTGTGTGATGTGGAATAATCATTCTGATTTTTATAAGACAAGGGAGTGTGAGGCACAGTTGAGAGCGAAGTGACCTCATCTCATCACCATGTTATCCTCTTGAAAAGAATTTTTGGGAACAATTGTGGTTATTAAGGAGAGTTCATGAAATAATTTTAACTTCTTTCTAGTACGTCTTGATTCTTATTTTGATTAACTTTTCATTTTAGTTCATTTCATACCATTCAAGGATGGATATATTTTTTCGGTTAAAATGACCGAATGTTCAGGTATAAATGTTTTATTAAATTAAGGGAGTCTAGAGATAAATTTTTCAATGGATACATATGGAATTCAGTAGTTCTGAGTTGAGTTGGATGAATTTATATGTTTTCACAAAATTCAGTAGTTATGAACTATCTTCAATACAAATTCATGTCATGAATATATTTCATTATCTGAATCATTTACTCAATAGAATCCATGATATAGTTTCATTCTATTTATTTATATCATTATGTTATTTCTTTGATGTATATAAATGGTTGGGATCATGATTTTTAACTCAAGACGATCCATTTTTTGGCTTATCCACCACATCGAATATTCACATCATGAATTCCTGTAGTGTTGTAGTTTTTTTATTGTAATGAATGAAAATATATTTCATTTATTTTATATAATCTTGTTTAAACCCCTAGGGTAACACGATCAAATTTTGGTGATATTTATCCCCTTAAAAACATATTAGTTTGTATTTTGATCTCCGTTGAGTTCCATCTAATTGGTTTTATCCTTCCCACAATTATCTATCTTTGGCTACAGAATGATATTATATTTTAGGATAGAATTGGCGTTGACATTGATGATTTTTTGTTTAGGATTTCCTTTTTTGTATCATTCATCATTGTCTATTGTTGGTATTTCCCATTGTGGGTGTTTATTTCATCAATGTTTAATGGTAGGTGATTACAAATGATTTTATCCTACAATTGAAACCTAAAACCTGAATATTTTTATTTATGTGGGATTTAAAATTATTTAAAATCTCAGATTTGAGATGGATGATTGATTCATTTCAAAACAAGTCAGAGATTTTGATCCCCACACCCAAATTTCAATGTAAATTAAAATATTGGGTGGATTTTAGAACCTTTATGGATTCATTTGGAAAATGGATTTCATAGAATGATTTGATATGGATTAAAGTGGGTGATTATCTCAAAAGTCATGAATTAATGACAACTTGGGATATAGTTTTGAATTTTAAAAGTCATGTAGAAAATTTACAGTGGGATTCTTTTTCTTCAACTGATATGAAATGAATGGTATTCTCATGATTGATTGATTTATTGTTTAAACGAAGAACATGTGATCCATGGTAGTTAGTGGTAATTAGGAAAATCACACTAGGATCATAGAATGTAGCACTATAATGATGATTTAAAAATATACATAATCAAAATGTGTAGTAATTCTTATCATGATGGGGAGTTTAGTCTTAATGGTATGAGTCATGGTAGTTATGTACACATAGATAAAATATCACTAATGTTTTTTTGAGGAACATATTACAAGAAAAAATCATACAAAATGGACTAATACAATGAGTTATGATATATTTACATGATTATTTCATGATATTTATTTATAGGAATATTTTATTCATCCCTAATACTTTATATAAATGTTTTATATAAAATATTATATTAATAAACCATTAATATATATTCAATCCTTTGATTATGGATTCATTTTTTCTAAAATATATTAATATAAAACAATGCCTTATTTTATATAAAAGGAATTAATATTTGGTTTAATATATATTGAATTCAGTATTTATTACTATGTATGACAATAATAGGAATTGTTGCTCACAACATAACATTACTTTTTAGCGTTTATAGATTATCATATTCTATGTCCAAGAAACGGAATATAACCACTTGGAGATGGTTTCTTTTCATGATCGTTGGGTCTTCGTGTGATAGAGGTAACTGGGGGAGATGTGATCCACTTATTACATGGTTTTATATTTGATTTTATCTTAGAATGTGTGGTGTATTTTTAATACTCATTATTTTGGAACTGTTTGACCTTTTTGATTCCAGTCCATCCCCCTTTGGGGTGTTGAGACCACTAACTCCTATCATTTTTCCTTTTAATATTATTTTTTAAAAATCCTTCCCTTGTGTTTCTTGTATTACTTCATTTTATATTCTACAACCCATAAGGATCAATAATTTCCTTCCTCCATTGTCAATACAAGCTCAAGTATATGGTTATGAGTGTATGAAATAGAGTTTGTGACTATCTGATTCGTGATTTATAGTGTAATTCATGAAATATTGATATGTATTACATTATTTAGAAATAAATCCTAATAGATGGAATGAAAACCCTATCAAAGATAATAATAATATTATATGTTTAACATCTGATCAAATGAATGAATCTACTATGAGGGATTATCATATTATCACAATATTATAGAAGATGAATTTTGTTATAACGAATAATATTCTTACTATAGAATAATCTATTATCCTCCAACAACATGTTTGAATTATGGATCATTTCATGAAGTAGAAACCCATTTATTTGGATAGATCCACAAATACATTAGTGGCATAGTATTGTATAAACTCTCAATAGATGATATTCCTCACATTAAAATGTAATAAAAGAGAAAAAGATACCATAAAATTTTTTTTTGAGTATATATAATGATAAATGGTGGAAATTTAATTTTCATGAACAAATATATACCATGATATATAATGAACGAAATGAAATAATTTATAGGTCATATTTCATGGAAATTATTCTCCATAAGAAAAAAGAGAATTGATGGACATGAAATTCCTAAATTTAAGGTAAAAATAATAAAATTATTTTGAGTATGAGGATAAATTTTAATGGTATGTGATACATTCTATATATTATATAAAAAAATGAAAAATGAAAAATTTCTTTCTTTATTCATGTGTTAAAAACAATTTATACAATGGAATTAACCTCTCAAAAAATTTTGATATATGAAGATGAAGTTAAAATTTCCATCATAACATAGAATAACATATCTAAGTCATATATTTTCAAATTTAATCATGATAATAATAGTATAGATTATTTTAGTTTTTAATGGAATTTATATAAGGAGTATAAGGGGGGGAATTTCAAATTTTAAATAATTTTAGAATGAGGGACAATGTGGCTTGATTTCTTGTTATGCAAACAAGAATAGTTATTTAAGATGGGAAATAATTAATAAAATAAGAAAAAAATACATGTTTTAAATACTAAATCTGTGCATAATATAAATTAATTAAAAATATTATAATAAAAAAAATGGAAACACATTTCATATTCAAAAAAATATTTGATGAATACCCCTTGGATGTATCTAAATTTCCCCTTCCTGTATGGTATATCCATGGTTTAGAATAAATCACCAATTTTTTGGTGAAATATAACATTCAACCATGATATTATATTCCCTCATGTGGAGAAGGATAATGGAGAAAGTATCATCAAGTGAATTATTAGGAACAAAAAATCAACACATATTCCATGGGCATTTGATTTTTTATATAGGCCTTAATCATTATACCTGAGACTCCATATAATTTACTCATATTATTGAGACCATTTTTATATAAGATATTAATATCTGATATTAATGATAAATCAATAAATATTGTTGACAACAAAGTATAACCTTTTCCCTATGGTGTTGTGGATGAATCATCTAGGATGTGTAATTTTTATAGAAAAAAAATTGTTTAATTGAAGAAAGGGATATGTCTATTATGTTGGATGTTATATCCAGTACATAATTCATCTTCAAACTAACATGAAATAATTTTCATTATATGAGCTGAATTCTATATGAATATTCTTAGGAGTTTGATACAAGTCTAGAGTTGTATTAAATTATTTTGAAGGATTTTTTCATTGAGTTCATAAGAATAAAAAAACAAAGTCCTATATTTATAAGAGTCTTTTTACACTAATCATATTGTTATATATAATATTGCATCTAATAAAATTTTAAATGTAAATAGAATCACTATATATTATTAATATTAATTTTTAATAATATTTTAATGCATTTTCAAAAGTCATGTATTCTCTATAGTGATCTTATAGATATATGACAGTAACATGGAGTAGATAAATGGAAGATTAGAAAAGTAATGTGAACTCATAATATTCATAATACTGATATTGTTTATATCATAAAAATAAATGAAATACTGAAATATATTAATTTCTTACCCTCTATCATTCATAAAATATATTTCATAGGTGAAGGTAAAATGTAAGAGTCATTACAATTGATTCATAAGTGTCATATTGTGATAAAATTTTCTTTAGATTCATTTTTTTAGAGGTAACCCTAAATCATTATCAAGGATCATTTAATAAAAGTACTTTTATGATTCCATGATAGTTATTTTTTTATTTTATAAGATTCATTTCTATAGTATACAGTGGTTTCCAAACATAGACAGAATTTGTGTTTCCAAATTTCAAATGAATTTTTTAGAAATTGTCAGAGGATTTTCTCATAAGAATATTTTATTCACATTTTTTGAAAAATTAATATGTTTATTTTCAAATATTTTCAAATATAGTTTTTCATAGATTAGAAATCACAAAATCACAATGTGATACAAGAAGTGTGAAAAATTGTCTTCTTCATGTAAATTATACAATATTCAAACTATGTTGTCGTATTGAATAATATAAGATTCATGGATCTTGATATGAACCATTATAATTTTAGGTTATTTTATTTGTGTAAGATGGTTTGAGTTTTTATGAAGTTTTTTATATCAAAAAAGAAGTTTTTATTGAGGAAAACTGATATATTATGTTTTGATTCATACAATCGTACCATAATTTATATCTATGTTTAAATGGAATAATCCAAATAATAAATAATATAAAAAAATAAAATGAAATGTTTTCAAAGCAGTACTCAAAATTTGGTTGTACAAATTTGATTTTAGAATTCAAAATTGTATGTGAAAAAATCTGTTGTTGTGCGAATGAAAAATTAGACAGGGGTATTTCTTGTATAATACATGAGAATTTTGACAAAAAACAAAAATTAAATTCATGTGAACTTCACAAGATTAAATAATTTGATATTATAATTCAGGATAAATAAAGTGTAAGAATATCATGTGAATATTTTATTATAAATAGGCAATAAGAGATGTGAAAATGTGTGTATTATATAAGTAGAAGTGAAAGAGAATACATGGTAATTTGCATAAGTCATCATAGTCAATTTGTGTAGTTAAGAATAAGGAAGTCATACATATTCATAGTAATTAAAAAGTGTTGATCGATTTAATATTTCTTGAAGATAATAATCATAGGAAGTCTTATAATCCATGACTAAATAAACACACAGTACAATTGAATCAAGTTTGATCAAGTCAAAAAAAATATTTTCTTCTATCAAGAAATAAATTTCTAATTACTCTTATATCATGTGTAATGGATAATCCCTACTCATTTTTATGAATTATATTGATTTTAGAATATATTTTAGACTCATATGAGTACATATCATGCCAGATATTAACAACACATTTTTATTAGGAAAACTTGTATATTATATCTCTATTTTTTATTACACCCATTTACCAAGGTGAGTTATGATTTAAGATCAATCTGCCACAAAAGTGATGAATATTTATTTGAAAATAAATCATAAAATTGTATAACATGACACTATTCATTGATATACCCCCACCTCTCAATAAACTTCACCATTACTGGGTAATATATAAATAGTATGGGGGAAACACTATTACCATTAAATATTATTATGTATTTATTTTTCATCTATAAATTTGTTAAAATTTATTTTCTACATGAGTTATTATTTATATATTAAATTTGAGGAAGTATCTAAGTTCCATTATTGATGTTTTTAGTGGAGATGGTGTTGTAATATATATTTTGAAGAATTATCACAGTGGAAATTAATTCATTGAATGAAAAGAGATCACTCACAATAAAGGGAAAAAATTAAAATATTTAGAATGAAATAACGATTCCCCAATTTCATTCATTGGTTAGAGATATTATAGATACACTGACTGATAAATTTACATATATTTTATAAGAATTGTATATAAATCAAGATTATAGGAAGAATCTGTAGATTTAAAGGAATAAAAGAAATGTCATTCTATCCTCACATTTATTGATGGAATTTCTAAATGTTATGAGGATCAATATTGAAAAATCAATTTCTGATAACTAAAAAATTTCAATAATGGTAAGTTTAAAGCAAAATATTCTATGTTATATATTTATTTATTAATGCATAATGATATGTGTATGATTGAATTGGAATTTATTAATTATTTCAATATGTTTATAAATGAGGTTTTGGAAGCCATAAGGGGTTTCTCTAATACTAATAATGATTCGATGGTGGTTGATATGATACATTATATCATATGTAATTGAATGGATTCCAAGGATACCACATTAGATTTTCTGTATGTTAAACAATTCCTTTAGAAGACTTTAATTAAATATTTTTTCGTATAATTTATGATGCAATGAATCAAAGAAAGGATGAATTTGTCTAAAATTTAACCACATTAAAATATTTTATGGAAAAACATTCCTCAAAGAAAATTAGGGATGTTGAAGAAGATGGAGGTGAATTTGGACATTCATAATCAGATGAAGTTGTTGAATGTGCTCTTATTGTTATGAAATGGTGAGGTGGAAACGGTGAATTCTATATTGGGTACCGGCAACCGTTAAACCGGCCATTGGAAAATTAAAAAAAAATTATTAGCATCCTTTCACTTATCTTAAGAAATGTGTGCAGATTAAAAGGTATGTTCTATGATAATTTTTCATTTTTAATTTCTTATATGGTGGTGTTAGAAATTTATATAAAATATGATATATCTAGATGAATATGAAAGTTAATATGGAGTGGATTCCACTCATGATGTTCCTTGTAATAATTATAATAATTTTATTAGAGTAAATTTATCATCAATGTTTTATATAAATAAATATTATTTTACCAAAAAAAATATTTATTTTCCAAGAAAAATGATACATTAAAGGATTATAACAATAGAGGTTATTATTAATAAGGTAGTGGATATAAAACACACATTTATCTGTTGATATTCATATAGCGGTACACTAAACACTACACAAATAATGAAGAGTTTTCAAAAAGATACAATAAAGAGGAACATTAATCTCGAATGGTTCTCATGATAAAATTGAAACTGATTAAGATAATATATATATTTATTAGGATATATAAGTAAAAAATTATATTGAATAATTCATCTATCATTCTTGAGTTGTATAAGGATAAATTCATAATGAACAAAGTTAAGATTCCATTAAGGGTTTAGAAGATCATGATTTGAAAAATATCGAAAGGAATATGTTTAATTTATTGTAAGAGAAGAATATTTTCATGAGACATTTCTTGAATTTGTAAAGATATATTTTCTATAGAAATTATATTAAAAAGGAAATATCATGTATTATTTTATAAATTACAATTATGGAGTGAAGGAAACCTGATGTAAGTGATGATTTTAGTTGATGATAAGATACCTAATAATTATTCTAATAAATAAATATTACAGGTTTTGATTCGTGTATATCATTGAATCCTCGAAGGAATATTTTTTGTATAATAATTTCAGGTGATGTGAATAAAAGGACCCAAGAGAGGATTATTGAGAATATGTTTTATTCTAGAAAATATTAAATAAAATTATAATTTTTTATTATTTGAAAAATAATTATCATGAAAATTATAAAAAATGAATATAAATATGTTTATACTATCCTTTTTTATGGTTTATAAAATATAATTAATAAATTATTTAAAATTTATGAATGATAATTAATGACTACATATGGATAGATTTACAGTTCAGGAACAAGATTAACCATTTATAGTCATTGGTTTTTTTAATGTTATGAGGATTTTATGTAATATTTTCAGTTAGAGGATGAACATATTATTATATAAATATTGATGGAAGACGTACATGAAAGGGGTGAAACCCTTGGAAATAATAAAATTCATGTTTAATGCCAATAAATAACACATTGTGATGTTGATAAACCACTTTTAATTGTTGAATCATGTTTATGGTAAAGGAGATAAATAATGTCACATTTTTAAGAGTGTCTCGTTATCTTAGGATTAATTTTTTTTAAACAATAGATAAAAAAATATTTATAGATAAGTGGATGAGAATAGTGATGAAATTGTTCCCTCATTAAAATAAGAAAATGTATTTTGAGAATCCTATAGATATTATTAACACCAAAATGCGTTGATAAAAATAATATAATTAAAAATAATGCTAATGAATTTTCTCATAAAGAGTTGATCATACAAATAATGTTCTAGAAATATTTTTTAATACAACAACCTCAACATTTTGAAAACGAAGAATTTAATAGTAGAAATAGGAATGTTTCTTTATCATCTGTTATTATAATGTAAAGAAAATGTTGTGTGGAACCAATTAGAAATGACAATTGGGGAAGAAAATTCATAATCAATTTTTTAGTCAATTGGATATCAAATAAATAAGCCCTAGATATTTATGAATAATTTTAATCATTCATTCATTTAAAGATAAGATAGTTAATTATCATACAGTATGTCACTTTTATCTATGTAATTTTGTTTAAAACGTGGATAAAGTCAAAATAAATATATTTATAGTTAATATATTAATTTATTTACAAAGGTGATGAAAAAAATATAGGGATAATCCAAATATATGTGTCTTACCTAATTTGGAAGATATGTCTTATGTAGGGGTAGCATTTATTTACAAATAATTTTTAAAAGGGGTATGATGTGGATTTATTATGTGAACTATTTTAACATGTTTGGTAAGATTGTATTTATGAAAAATTTATACAATATTTAAGGGGAATTTTATATATTTAGATGTGATTTAAGTTTCAATTGTCATTTTTTTCAAGATTTATTGGTTTCATGATGTTTCAAGGGTTGTAATTAAAGGAAGTATGCCGTTATTTATGGATAGAATGACTTTATTATTCAATGAAATTATTTATTGAACTTAATCACTAATTTTTTACAAGAAATATAAATTTTTTATTCATTTATATGTATTTTTATTTTAATATTTTTACATTAAAGGTATTCTAAAAAAAATCAAGATGGGATAGTGTGGAGACCTTGGATAAAAATTTTGTTAATATATGAACTGGTTAGGATCATTGTATAGATTTTTGACATATATTTATCATAAAATTGTTATTAAAATAATAGTATATTTATGTATAAGAGTAATATAATACATTTATGGGGTTTATATACACCACACACAAAAACTGATCGGTCAATAAGGCATGTATGTCATGGAAATAAAGAGTGAGATGAAATTCCCTTAACATATGTCTTGAATCTATTAGGACGAGTAAAAAACCCCCTGTATAATAAATATAAATATATTATACCTCTTTCATATAACCCATTGTTATATAAAATTCCATATATGTATTGATTATTACTTTATATTACCCGGTTGTTTTCAATTTTATATTAAGGGTTCACTTCGGGTAATATCTACTTTGTTCTTTGGATGTGTCTTAATTTGTTATAACTTTGGTAATTATACTTATATCATGATTACATAATGTAAAAAATTATATAGATATAATATATATTCATTATATGTGTTTTAAAATAATTCATATAATATAGAAGTATAAAATGGAACCCGCTGTTCATAGAGAGGGCAGTCCATACGAAAGCATGAATGTTTTTTCGTTTAATTGTCCTACTGAACGAAAGTATGTAAATGAAATATTTTTACATATGTATATACAATCAAAATATTAGAATGATTATTTCATATATAATCATATAGGTTAACTAAACATTTCTTTAATACAGTCCATGTAGTGTGTTAATGAATAACATCACATTGAGGGGGCGGTAGTCCACACTTCCTGAAATGAAATTATCGCATCTACACAAGATTGAAAGAATAAGGGCGTGTTATAAATTTAAATTATAGAAGAATGAAAAAAATTACATAACAATTATAATCTATATAAATATATTTAACTTCATAATTTCCACCCTTGAGAGGCGTTAAAGGAAAAATGAACAATTGTCATTTCGTGAGGCAATTACTCTCCGTATATATAAACTTCATATTTGTTGCCCATTAGATGATGTGTGTGTAAGTTTAGTACAAAAACCTAGAACAAAAAATTAATATAATATTTAGTATTATATTTTTTTATATAAAAAGTTAATAATAAGTGTTTAGGGATTGGTGAATGGAAATAAAAGAAATAAATTATTCCTAATTCCAATCATATAAGTTCTACAAAACTAATTTAAATTTAACTCTAAATACAGAATGACAAATCTTATTTTTAATTTATAAATGTTCAAAAAATTTCTAGGTTTTTATACCAATTTCAATGTGAAATTAATTCCAATGACTTAAATTGGATTAATTGATAAATAGTTTAACAAATTAGATATTAAAATAAATAAAAAATAAAATTTATCCTTATAAAATTTTTAGATGAAAATAAAATATCGAATAAATATTCAATATTTTTATTTATTCCTTAATAATTTAAACGTTACATAAAAATAAAAAATCATTTTTCATAACCAAATTATAATGTATCTATTTCAAATATGAAGTTTATATTTAAATATTAAATCTATAAAAATTCCAAAATTGTATTTATAATTAGATGTCCATTAGAAGGAGGTAAAAAACCATTATAACCATATAGTTTTTTAAGTATAATGTTTGGTTTATTCTAATATTATGTATATCAAATCTATTGGGTTAATACCAAAAAAATTATTTAATATATATCATATATATTACATTAATATCACCCAATAATTGTAATTAAATTGATTAATGTAGAAAATACTCCATTGGGGATATATATAAAAATCTATCATTTATATTCAATTGGTTATTAGATTTTAATTTCAGTTTAATACATAACCTATGAAATAATAAAATATTTTTCTAAAAAATATATTTTCAAACGTATTAAATAATATTAATGAACTCTAATTTATCTTCTCAGTGTATATTGATATATTTAATAATAATAATATATCATTATTTGGTAAAACATAATCTTGAGTGTTACAAAATCCATCATGGAGAGTCATTATTGCATGTAATGCGATCTATCCTCTTTGTTCTTTGTAGAGTAAGATTAAATTTGTGTTGAATGTAGTGCATGATTAAATTTTTTTTAAGTATAATGAAATCCATGAATAGTTATTTATTATAAGATAATGTATTTTTAGTGTTGAATAAAATATAAAAATATCAAAAAGATAAAATTAATTAAAAAATATATATTTCACAAATTCTCGTGGTATTACTCCATTAGGGTTTCCAAGAAATTTTCATCAAAAGTATAACATCAGATATAGGCACATAATGTTTAGGTTCACCAATATTATTCTTGAAATACATAGAATAATTCAGGAGAACCTCATTGTCAGGGTCATCCATATTGAAGTATTGAGGTATTGAAATTTTCTCTTTATAAGTGATCTTACACATAGTATTTTTTATAGGTTTTTATCTCATTGTATTTTCCCACGTATTCTTGATATATTTAAAAAATATTGTTTTTATTTTTAATATAATTATTTCCACCAAATAAAAATGTTTAGACCATATTAATTTCTAAATCATCACTAAATTTAGTTCCAATGTTATCAGCAAAAAATAAAATCCAACTATATTTACACAAATAAAAATGTGTCACATTCATGTAGTACATAAAACCCAATCGTGTAATGGATTACAATCATATGAATAAAAAACCCATAAGAGTAAGCATGTATTTATAGGTATCAAACCCTATATTTTCAAGGTAGTCCCTATGCTCCCGGTCTAGTGATCATTCCAATCCAAAGTCTCTATACACATGGATATTAACTCAATAAATGTGTCAATTCAATTTTAAATATAACTCCTAATATGTATAATCTATAATTAACCATTTAATTAAATCTCATAATGATTTTTTACTAATGTGAAGGTGGAAAAGAACTAAATAATTATCAAACCTATATTTTAACTCCATAAATGAACAAATTCCAATTTACAGATGAAATTTAACTCATTAATATTTTCTCACGCCAATTCATAATATTAGAAATTTATATTTATGAATTAATCAGATAATAAAACTCAATAAATAAATATTACAATTTTTTTTTAAATGAGATAAATGATTTTATAAAATATTCCAAACTAAATTAATTGTGTGCTCAATATAATTAAGTAATTATTTATTAAAAAAAATAAATAAAAAAATTTATTTCTAACTTGAAGTCCATCGTATAGTTAGGATATATTGAATTTAATTAAATATATGAAATTTTAAATATAAATATTCTATATATCATTTATATTATTTAAATATTCTCTAAAATAAAAATAGTATATATCTAATATAATTTAAAGAGCATCATATCAATTTATCAGAACTAATATTGATGTGGTTTAAAAAAATATTAAATAAAACCTTTTAATTTGAACATTACAAATTAAAAAGTATCAAAAATAATAATTTAAAATAAAACCCTTTTTATTAAGACTTATATTTTAATATATATTAAAATTTCATATATTTTCGGATATATTTTGATCATTAGTAATATGTGATGTTTTCTTTATATAGATCATGAATGATTTTAATTTTAATAAACAATATAATAGTTATTTATTTATTAAATGAATTAATAAATATTATTATTTAATTATAAATATTTTATAGTTATTTAACATATAATCCCTTTATAAATTAAATAATTATTCTGAAATAAAATTTTACTCTATATTGGAAAAAAATACCTCTAGTTGACTTTTCTGATATTTTATATTGTGCTTTTTAACAAATAAGGTTAAAAATGTTCTATAGAAGAGGAAAAAATTATTTATACATAAAATAAAGGAATTATATGATTAGGATGTATTTGTATATGATTTTGTAGTAATTTGAAGCAAGGGATGTAGTCTCCCACAATAAATACATTCTTTGTTGCAAATAGAATGGAGTTATGTGAACTTTATGAAATTCATGATCTTGAGCTGATTAATTCCTTGAAATCTTGAAGGGTTGTTTCAAATTTATTTTATGGGATTTTTTTCAAACAAATAGTTCATTAATCATATCATAATTAGAGAATAATAATTATAGAAGAGTTAAGTGATTCCTTTTATGAATATGTTCTGAAAATTTAGTTTCTTTACATGGAGGAATATAAATGAATTATAGTTGTTCATAGAAAGTACATTATTTTATTATGGGTTCTAAAAATTTGTTTTGTTTGAACATCAATTCTGTGGAAATTGGACTGTTTATTAACACTAAAGTAATTTACCATGGTCTGTATGGAAATGTGGTAATCAATAGTTTTATGATAGATCAATATCACGAGGAACTAATGTTTGGGTAATGAATGTTGATCATGTAAATCAGAAGTATATTTTTAAATAATAGTGATTACAATTCAGTTGAGAGTGTAGTGATATCTCAAATGATGAGTGGTGGAAACAAGGAGGACTGTAAGTCCACTCAGAACATTGTAAACAAGTTTCACGCTTAATTATTTTGGTACATCAGTACATCAAAATTGTATTCCACTTGGATTAGAATAGTTTTTTAACCAAGTAATTTTTTATTATATCCATTTATAAATGTAACATCTGGAGTTTTTATAAAGAAACATTATGTCCAATAGCATACATGATACGCTACATCAAACATAAACGAACAACTAAATATTATTATTTAAATGTTACCATTATATCATAGATTTTTTAATGAAGATAATGAATATAATCAACTGAATTATGAAAATATTGTTTACACATGTTTAAAAAAAATTCATTTGGTTAAAAAATTATTTAGAAATGGAAATGAAATCTAATTTAATATAAGGGATTCATTTTTATGGAAACCAATTCAAAAGAGAATAACTATGATTATAAAATCAGATAATTTTTTTATGGATATTCATTTAATGAAAAATTTATTTTTTATATTCAATTTAATGTTTAAAATTCTTCTTATATTTTTTCTATATATAATATATGAAAGAATTCCAATTTTTTTGGATAAATGAAGTATTTTTCAAAAAATAAAATAGTTTTACCACCTTTTGTTGGTAAACACTTTTTAAATCGAGATTTTTTCTCCATTATTAATCCTATTTTAAAAATAAGACTTCATATATAGAAGAATAAAATAAAATTGTTATTTGTTGTAATTTCGGTATTTTTCTCATAAAAGTCAATTTTAAATAAATTGTGAAATTTCTGGATTTTAATTCAAAACTGAATTTTCGTCTAATTTATTTATATAGTATTATTTTCAATTTATTTTGTTTTAAAGAGTAATTGTATTAAATTTATATTATTTAATCCAAATTTTGTCATTAGAAGTAATTTTACAATGATATTGGTCAAAAACATATGTCAATATTTGGATATTTTTAATTTCTTTAAACCTTTTTTATGGTTTTGACAACAGAAATTAATTTTAATTTAATTTCTAAAATTTATTTCATTTGATTTTTTAAAAAAGGATTAAATATTTATAATCATAATTCCCAAATTATTTAAATATGTCCCCTTTATTTTTGGACACTTTGAATAGTATCTTCAATAAGTTTTTTTCTACATGGTTAAAGGGTAAATTGGGTAAATAAGGGTAAAAAATAATATTATAATAATATAAAACTACCGTAACACGTGTTCTAATCCAATTAGAAGATAAATTTCCAACCATTTGAATAATTGGTCTGAGTTGAGGGCCCCATGGAGCCACTTGGGTGTGATAATGACCTTTTATAATATTTAATTTAATGAAAAGGGAAATATAACACAAACATGTATCTCCTTATTTAAAATTTTTTAATTTGGTTTATATAATTGATATATTTTCCTATAATTAGTAATTAAAAGTATAATAATTTTATAAATCATGGTATTTTATTTATAATTTTAATACATTTAAAAAATAAATGTATTTATGACACAATAATGATGTAGTGATTACCTTATTCATGAATGATTCAAATAAATCATATTATAAAAATTATAATAAATGTAATATTAACATTTTGATGCCACCCACAAATTTTATGGATGATAAAGACATATTATCATTGGGATAAAACATTGTTTTTTAATTAATCATGTTATTATGAATTTAACAGAAATCAATTACTAAATGGTGTTAAAATTTAATTAAATGAGTTTTTAAACCAAATATTATTTTAGTAAATGATATAATAGTTTTAAAAATATAATATCATAATGAATTACTTATATAATTTTACAAATTTCATTAATTTTAGACTTGTGTTTCTCTTGTAATTTTATATTAACTTTGCTAACCACATATTATGAAAATACAAGAAGACATGGTAAGAGTAAAATTATTTATCATTGTGTTAAAGATAAATTATAAGGTTAAATTTGTAACCTAAACATATGAAATGAATTTTGGTTAAGATGATGTTGAGTCATAATCATCTTATTGTAGAATTATATAACTTTTTAACTATTATAATTTGAAAATAAATTTATAATAAAATAATATTTCATGGCATTTCCAACTACCCCTCCTCCCTCTTATAAAAGGCCACCACCCTTACCCACTAACTCACACCTCTCAAGACCCTTCTATCATCAAAATTATTCTCAAATAAGCTACCAAAAATCATAACCTTCCTCATATAATCCTTACTTTTGGGATAATTAATTTCAAGAATGCCTTTTGGATCAAATCAAAAAGTGTTACGCGATTTAGAGGTAACGTCTTATCTCAAGATCCTTTCATTTATATTCCTTCTACACGGCCTATGCTAATATTATTCATTGATAAAATTAAAATACCATCATTCTCAATATTCAAGGGTTTTTATTCTAATTGTTTGACCTCAACCTACACAAACCTCCATCTAATGGATATAGAAAATATTGCTTCTGTGTATGTTATATTATTTCCCCACAAAAAGATGATTGTTCAATTTTCTCCTAATATCTCAAATTGTGGAAATTATGATTGAAATTTATTTACATGTGATATATATTTTACTTATATTTTCTCTGTTCATAAATAATATTTAAGATAACAAATATTTATTTTTCATGTAAGTTGTAAATATGATAATTTCATTCGAGAATGTGTGGACTATCATCCCCTCAAAGTTATAGGACTCATTTGTTCCATACATGGAATGTATAAAGGATTGAGTTAATGAAAATATGTAACATAAATAATATAGATATTATATTTTAATATTAATATACCTATATATAAATTAGTTTTTATTCCTTTAATATGATAAAGAAATTAGGGTAGGGTTCAAGCGTACATACGACCAACCATATCTATGAAGGATACATTTTATTTCTTATCTAAAAAAATTATGGAATATATAAATAAATATATATATATATTAGATATTTATGATGTTTAAATCATTAATATAATTAAATAGATGATTTAATTATTACATCATTGATAATTTTCATACAAACATTTCATTTTTTACTCAAGTATCGAACATCGACAGAACATCTGATTTGAACTCAAAAAATTAACAAATTGTTATAATGTGGTAATAAGTGATATAAAATGAATAATAAAATTTAAAATTTTTCTTTATAATTTATAAATTAACCTAAGGTTATTATTCATGAATATAAATAATGAACAAGACATCTCGGGCTCCAGGTAAGGGAAATCTTAAATCAATATCCATTAATTTTATTAAATATCCAAGTCATTGGTTTCATATTTCTATGAATAAATATAAATTACCTCTGATTGATTTACACTGAATAACCAATAACATTGTGTGTATTTATATATTTGACACATAATTATGTCATTGAATTTTCCTTAATCTGATGATATGATCTTCGTAAGGTACTTTGTCTCAGTCTCCTTTAATTGAGGAATATTTTTATTTGTACATGAATTTAATTTATAAAATATATAATCAACCAATATGATTTATAATTTCTTTCAATTTTTTTTCAAAAGGAACCTTTTTCTACAAATCATTTTACGAAATGACAAAATGAATTTTTTTAGCATATGCGGAGACAACAACCTTTCTAGTTCCTTGAGCATCATATGTTATTTTCCTTCCTCTAAAATCCGTAATGTTTTTAAAATAAAAAAAATTACCACATTGTTATTGAAAATGGTTTCGATAAAAGATTTATTATGTCAATGTCATTAAATGATCTATTGTGATTACAATATTGATGTGTTATTTTTTTCTTTATGATTCTTTTATGTGTTATGATTTTGTTCTGTTTCTTGGGAATTTTTTATGTATATCGGTGGTTCCATGATAAATCGAGGGAGAGTGATCCCATAATAGCTCTCATATTCTTTAGGTAATGTGAAAGAGGTAAACATTAAATTTTCTCCAAAGAGATTTATGGAATATACTATGATGGGTATTCCAAATGGACCATGAAGGTTACTCCCTATCTATATATGAATGATGCAATTTATGTATGTTATGGATTCCACAAGTAACATTTATGATTTATTATTTCTAAGAGTTTTAAATAAATATTAAGATTTCATGAGGTATGTTAAAGAGATTATGTTTTACGATTGGAAAGTAAGATTTAATTGGGTTGTATGTATTCATGGAATAACATTTTATTTCGTTATTTTATATTATTTACTAATATTTTTATGCCCATAAAATGTTTTAAAAATGTTTTACACATGTTATAAGTATGGTTAAGATAAAATATGAAGTGAATATTATTTTTATAAAGAAAAAGAAATAATGTTTTGATTAAAGGGTTTCTTGTGGTTGAAAAAATGGATACTGAATGTAACTATATACAAGTAATGTTTGGTTTTATTATGTAATATTTATGGAATAATGATATAAATCACTAAACCTAAAAATATCTAAAATGAGAATTCTTGACATGAATCAACATTATATAATGTTTATGTTTGGGGCCTTATAGTTTGTAATAGAGGTCGGTTTAGACATCATTGGAGATTAGGATGTCTTATTCAGTGATATGGATATCATATGAGTTTATAATTTTAATTTTGATAAAATGATCAAGGTATAAGAAATATATTTTGAGGATTAGGTTATGAAATTTCTAGTTTATTAATGGTATTTTTGGAGACATTCACCATTGTGGAAATTATGGGTTATTAGTTTTTGGGATGCAAAATGGGAGGAATGAAATAACCTTTAAGGAAAAAACATGTTATGGTTAATTTTTAGGATTTTATCTCATTTTATTAATGTTATAAGAATTATACATTTTTTTAAAAAATCACGACATGTAGACTGTGTGGCAACTCGTCACATCAGACAAGGCTACGACAATAGAACCCTAAACCGTAGTGTGATGTATCTTTATCACCTACCACTGGACTATATAAAGTCCATGGTAAGTATGGCATATTCTTTTTATTTAAATTTATTTATTTAATAATAATGTGTTTATTTGGGAGACATATATTTTATTTAATGGATATCCTTAGTATTGGAGAATTATTTATACATTGCATGATAAATGGTATTTTGGTAGACATTCACTATTTTAGGACCATTTTATGATTAAGGTAGATAGAACACTAATGGATTTTAAAGAAGTTATGGTTGAATTATATTTTGGATGAATCAATGATTTTAATTGTAGAATTATGGGAATTCTGTTATTTATGGAAATGATTAACCTATCATGAAAAATATGTTATTCGGATAATTACTTTTCAGTATGAGACATTAAGAGTAATAAATTTTAATTAGATATACATGTTATAATTTATCTTGGAATACTATGTTTTCAAATTCATCTATGTTTCAGGTATCAATATTAGTTTATTAATTTTGAGGAATTTAATTGAAAATTTTAACATGAATGGTTGTTGTTGATCCTGGGTATTACTTTTGAATCATGGAGATTAAATGTTTTATTTCTTATTATAAAGGATTATTCATTTTGGGGGGTTTTCTGATCTTTTACTAACCATTTCTATTTTGGCTAATGTTTCAAGATAGGATGAATTGATAATTAATGTTTTGTGGTTTAAGTGATTCTCTATAAGTTGATTCTAGTACTTTAGGAGTGACCAAATCATTTTAAATACTCAAAATTTGAAGAAAATATGAGTTTGTGGAAGAAATTTATTAAAGGATGAAACTCTACTTGTCAGGTAAGTATATTTCCATATGTTCTTATTCTATGTAGTATAATTAGTCCTCAAAATTATGAATATGATCCAAAAAAACAAAATCTGATCTCTTGACATAAAGAGAAATCAACGACATTTTAATCAATCACATATTTATGGTTTTGTGATTTTGAACATTATGGTAATCATGTTTTCTATCACTCTACATCAGAACATTATTGCTCGTTTTCTCTTCCATATCAATTTATCCCTATATGGAACCATAATTTTTGTTATCTAAGGTGGCCTTTATACATCACATTCTATCTTTTAATGTGCATGTTTGATTAACCCTTTTTCTCATCTGGTTTAGTAATAAAATTATTCTGAAAATAAATTCCAAAATTACTGACCTCAAATTGAAATTACAAGGAAAAAATTTATTATTGTGTGGGGATTTACCATCCTGGGTTTTAATAAAGAAACGTTATGTTCAATAGCGTATGTGATACGCTACATCGATCTTAAACAAACAAATAAATATTATTAATTAAATGTTACTCTTATAACCTAATTGTTAGAATGGCTTTAATTAATAGTATCAACTGAATTATGAAAATATAGTTTACACATGTTTAACAAATGATTATTTTGGTTAAAAAATTTATTATTAATGGAAATAAAAACCAATTGAATATAAAGGATGTATTTTTATGAAAACCTATTTAAAATATAATTATTGTGTTTATAAAGTCATATCACTCTTTATGGATTTTTAGTTAAAGAAAAATTTATTTTATATATTAAATTTATTGTTTAAAATTATTCTTATATGATTTCTATATATGATAAAAGAATAAATAAAATTTTTTCAGATAAAGAAGTATTTTTAAAAAAAATATATTTTTACAACATTTTGATGGAAAATATTTTTTAAATCGAGTTTTGTTCACTTTTATAGGTTCGAATTAAAAAAGTAAACGTCATTCTTAGAATAGGGGAAGCAAAATTTCCTTTTTTTGAATTTTTTTATTTTTCTAATAAAATGCATTTTTAATGAATAGTGAAAAATACTGGATTTTCATTCAAAACTAACTAATCATATAATTTATTAATATAGTTAAATTTTGATTTTAATATTTTTAAAAGTGTAATTGGATTATTTTTTTATCTTTTCATCCAATTATGTTCATTGAAAGTAGTTTCACATTGAAATTAGACATAAACACATGTTAATCTTTTGATAGTTTTTACTTCTCAAAAACATGATTTTTGGTTTTGAAAGAAAGGATAAATTTTAATTTAATTACTAAAATTTTTGCATTTGGAATTTGGAAATTTTTATTCCATATTTAAAATCTAAAGGTAAAAATTAAGTAAATATTTCCCCTTTATTTTTGAACATTATGAATAGTAACATTAGTGATTATTTTTATTTATCTCAGTTAAAAGGTAAATCTGGTAAATAATGATAAAATTAATTATTATAATAATGTTAAACTACCAAAAAAACATTTACTGATCTTATTGGATGAGATATGGCCAACCATTATAATCCTTGGGTCAAATTTAGAACCCCATGGAGCCACTTGGGTTTGATAATGACCTTTTATAATATTTAATTTAACGAAAAGGGAAATATAACATTGACATGTATCTCGTAACTATTGTTTTTTAATTTCATTTATATTAGTGAAATATTTTATTATAAATAGTAATTAGAATGATAAAAAAATATTTCGCACGTCATTGTATTTTATTTAAAAATTTTAGACATTAAATAAATAAATTTATTTCTGAAACAATGATGTCACAGGGATTACCTTATTAATGATGGATTAAAATAAATGATATTATAAATAATAAAATAAATGTAATTTGAACATTTTTATACCATAAATGAATTTTCAATATCATTATCACATATTAATTTTTTATAATTCATTTTCTTGAAATAATAAGGTTTTTATGACTTAAAAAACAATTATTAAATAGTGATAAAATTGACATGAATGAGTTTTTAAAACAAATAATAGTTTATTAAACGATATAATAGTCTTAAAAATCTAAACTTCCTCCAAATTTTATATATAATGTTAAATATTGCATTAAAGTTACACTTGTGGTTCTCTTTTCATTTTATAGTATCTTTGGTAACCATATATTATGAAAATACAAGAACCCATGGTAAGAATTAAATTATTTTACAAAGGGTTAAAGCTAAATGACAAGGTTAAATTTGTAACATAATATTCTCTGAAACCTATTGTTTGAAAGGATTTATACCCATAGGCATATTATCAAATAATTATATCACTTTTAAACTATTATAATTATAAAATTAGTTAATAATAAAACAATATTTCAAGGCTTTCCTAAAGTACCCCTCCCCCCACTAAAAAAAGGACAACACCTCTTTCCACTTACTCACACTTCTCAAGACCCTTGGATCATCAAAATTTGGACCACATAATCTCTAAATATCCCTCTATTACTCCTAGAATCTTTACCATGTTAATAAAGAAATTCAAGAGAGCCTTTTGGATCAAATAAAAAACAATTACCCAATTTAGAGGTAACGTCTTCTTTCATGGTTCATTCCTTTATTTTCCCTCTCTACTCCTTATTCTCTTTTTATTCTATGATTCCCTAAAAAATAATTTATCCTCAATATTATATTATTATTTTTGGATAAGTTTCTTACCTACACATACACCCACTTCCATATAATGGATACATAACAAGCTATTTCTATGTACGATGAACTGTCACCTCACGAAACGATAATTGTTCAATTTTCTCATACCACCTATCATGGTGGACATTATGATGGAACTTTATTTATATATATATGTGTGTGTGATATATATTATATTTACATTGTCTATATTCTTCTATAATTTTTATTATAACATATATTTATGCTTTCCATAATCTGTAAATATAATAATTTCATTTGAGAATGTGTGGACTACCGCCCCCTCAATGTGATATGACTCATTCATGAAATACATGAAACATATAAAGGATGGTGTTACTGAAATCATTTAACATATATAACATTTATATTATAATTTAATTAAAATATAACTATGTATGATTAAGTTTTCATTCCATTAATATTACAATGATAAGAAATTAGAATTCATGCGTGCGTATGGCCTACGACCTCCATGAACGGGACATTTCATTTCTTATATAAAAATAATATACTATATTATAAATACATTTATTATGGATGTATATGATATTTAAATCATGAATATCATTCTAGATATGATTGAATTATGGTAACATGGTTAATTTTCAGCAAAAAAAATCATTTCTGACTCAACTACAAAACATCGACAAAAAATCCAAAATGAAATAAAATAATTAAATAACTGTTATAACAAGGTAACAATTGATATAAAATGAATAATAAACTTTTAAAAGTTTCTTTTTAAATTATAAATTAACATATGTTAATTATTTATGAATATAAAGAAAGAATGAGACAACTCAGACTCGACGTAAGGGAAATATTAATTCAATATCCATTCATTAAATTAAATATCCAAGTCATTGGTTTGGTTCTTCAAATAATATGATTGAAAGACCTATTATTTTTTTACAATGAATATCCACTTATATTGGGTGTATTTTTATTTGTCACAAATAATTATGTCATCGAATTGTCATTCATATGATTATACGATCACTATAAGGGACTTCGTCTCAATATACTTTTATTGAGACACATTTTGTTTTATACATGAATTTATTTTATGAGGTATATAATTAATCCCTTTGGAGTTTAATTTCATTCAATGGATTTCAAAAGGAATGTTTATTAAAAAATCATTTTACTAAATGACCAAAGGAATGTTTCTTTTTCACATATGTGGGGACAATGACCTTCCCGGTGCCACAACCATTATTTTATAATTGAATTCCTCTACAAGTCATAATGATTTTAATGAGAAAAAATAAATATATTTTTTGAATTTAAAATGTTTTCGAATAAGGATTCGTTATGTCAATATCATGAAATGATCTTTTGTGATTACAATATATAAATTTTATTCTTCTATTGTTATTCTTTTATGATTTATGTTTATGTTTTGATTCATGGGAATTTTTTATGCATATGGGAGGTTCCATGAAACAATGAGGGTGGGTGAGGCCGTAATATATCTCCAATTAACTAGGTATCATGAAAGAGGTAAAAATTAAGGTTTCTTTTAAAATATTTAGGTAATATACTGATTGTATTCCAAAAATGACCATGAACTTTACTCTATATGTAGCTATGAATGGTATAATGTAAGTATTTTTTGGAAACAAAAAGTTACCTTTAGGATTTATTATTTCTAATATTTTTTTAAAAATATTTTGATTTAATGATTTATGTTAAAGAGTTTATATTGTATGAGTTGAAAGAATTATTTCATTGATTTTTATGTATTCATGGTCTAACGTTATCTTTACCTATATTATATTCATTACTGATCTTTTGATTCTTATACACAGCTTTTTAAATTTTTTCAACTGGGTATAATGCTGTGTAAGATAAAGGAAAAAGTCAAGAATATTTTTATCTATTAAAAGAAATAAATTTTTGTTTAAAGGGTTTATTTTGGAGGAAAAAGTTGTTACTGAGTGTAATTATCCACATGTAATGTCTGGGACTATTATGTAATAGTTGTAGCCTAATTATCTAAAACTATAAACCTAAAATGATCCTCAATTATAATTACATAAATAAATATATATTATGTAATTAATATGAGTATATGTTAGAAGAAAAAGTTGGAAATATCAAATCAAAATATGTATATATGTTGGATTTTTTTTCCTGAGTAATAAGATCAACATTAATGACTATGCCTATATTATTGATGGTCTAACTAAACTGGTGAAAGATAGATTCAAATAAATAAATGATATTGATGGATAAATCATTGGTATGTTGTGAAATAAGAAATATCATTAGACCCTTTATTCATGAAATTAAATTGGAATATTAGGTCAAATGGGCTATAAAATAGTTAAAGGATTTTCCCGGAGTCTAGAAAGTACAGATATCAGATTATCCAATGAAACCAAAGACACATCAAAATGAAAAAATTTTTATTTTGATTAGTCAATATTAAATGTGAGTGTTGGAGTATTTCAATCCAATAGTATCCACTCAAATGATGAAAATTGACATGAGTGTTACTCAGAATCAGAACACTACGAATACACAAAGAGTAAATTTTTTGAAAAAAATAATAATACACATCAAATTAAGTGGTATTGTTGTGTAAATGTGGTATATACTCAAAATTTAGTTCATATAACATTGTGTATGTGGAAGGATTGAGAGAAACAAATGCATGTATTAAATGATGAACAATTCATGCATACTTTCAATGGAAAAAATTTCATATCTAGTGGATATGATTATATTGACATGTATTTACCATTGACAATATAGAGGATTTTACCAATAAATACCCAAATTGGTCGTATACAACATATCAAGGAATAAACTACCATATCAAAAATTGAAAATCAATATTCTTCATTGAGATATAATCTTGGACTGTTGTATTCTGAAGAGGTCCAGTCATATCAACTATCACAAGGTATGATATCAAGTATATGGATCCAAAATAAGAAATATATGATTAATTTGGTCGTATTTATTTCCAAGACAGAAATAGATCATGTTGGTGTATGTAATCTTCATAGAAAATTTACATCCTATGTGTTAGGAAAAAATGATCTAGTTATAGACATCATGTTTGGAATAGAATGTGTTGTTTCTTTTTAAAAAGTTAACGATTGAATATTATAGGATCATAAAAATCCATATTTGAGGGGACAATTTGAGATGGTAGGATGTATTGGGTTTTTAAGGTATTTTTCACAACATAACAAGTGTAATCAAATTATCTAATTTAGTACATGTTGTCACATTTTCTAAGGATAATATTATCATCAATAGTAAGGGAGAATCATTTATGATGAATGTGAAGTGAAGTGATGAGTATTTTTATATCATTGGTAATGAAAAATTATTCTTCATTATATATAGGTTCAAATATAAAATATTATGGAATAAAATTATTGTTCAATTTAGCTGAAAACAGTTATAAGATCTACTGAAGAATGTAATAACCAAATATTTCACTAGACTATCACAGAATAATATACTTGCATGTAATTTTTTTTAAAATAGTATGATTATTAAAAATATATGTAAGAACAAATCCATATATCCAATAAGGATTATATAAATAGATAATGTAATTTTGTGTGGGATTATATTACCATGGGCCACTGATTGGAAAATATAGTATCTTATATTCATTGACTTATTAATTAAGATGGATAGGTTGATAGTCATCACCCACAGGCCGAAGGTGTTTTGTTTCATCACCCTGTAACTATGAATGATTAATAAAATGAATATAGGTAATATTCTAAAATTATGAACCGATAATTTCATGCTATGTACTACCAATCTGGTGGAGTATTATTTAAATAAATGTGGGGGAAGGAACCGAGTTTCAGTAGTAAGAATCCTTAATAACATTGGAAATTTGGGTGGAGAAACCAAATCATAAACAACATTGATATAGTGATACTTATTGAAAAATAAAAACTAAATTTTTTTAAAGGATGGAGTCCTTACATCGATCTATACATCCAATATAGGTTTGTTGTTTCTAATAAAATAGAGTACTCCATTTTAAATTTGGTATTGGAAGAATCCAATGATGAAATACATGCAAATATTCATAATAATGTGCTTCATTGTAAATAATGAGAACTATAGGATTCTTGAATATCATAAAAATTATTGAATTTCTCTTAGGTACTCATACAAGAGTAAAGAATGTTATTATTTCAAAAAATGACATGGAATGGTTTTCGAGATCCAATATTTATTTATGCTATAAAATTAGAAATATATGAATCTACATATTTATGAAATTATGGAACAATATGATATTTATTTGACCACCATTGGGTAGCACAATGTGATAAATTTTATTCAAAGAATACACTAATTATTTGAATAATTAAGATTGATTAGAAAATTCATAGAAACTAGAATGTAGGAAAAAAATTTGAGGATAATTTCATCAATGATTTGACAATTCCAATGAATATAAGGGGAATAAAGTCTCATGAAAAAGACCAATATTATTCCAGTTATGGAAAATGCGTTTTAAATATGCTTCTAATGATTTTAATTTCATCCATGTGATTTAAAATATATCTAAAAATTTGATATGAATAAGGAATGAGATATTTTTATGAGTCTAGGAGATAAGAATATCATTGAGAACAAATGGGTTTCTTATAAAAAAAATAATGGAATATGACCTCGTGATTCATAATATGGAATGAATTGTGTGTAACTAATTCTCATAGATTGAAGGTATCATTTTTGACAAAACCTTTTCTCATGTAAATAGGTTTTAAGTAATTCTATTATTATTGTCCATAGAAGTGAAGATGAGGGTCAAAGTATTCTTGATACAGATCAATTTAGCACTATTAAATGGATTCTATAGTTAAATGGTGTACATTAAGAAAATTTATGGTTTTCATGTTTGTGGATATGAGAACATAGTTGACTAGTTGAATATGGTAATTTTTTGTGCTGATAAAAGCACCTCTGGTGTGTTATTATACAATATATTAGTACATAAAGGCATTTAATTTTTAATGTAGTAGGGATGATCATAATCTCTATATACTGAAATAAATTGATCAATGGATTTTCATTATTATATATATATATATATTATTGGCATAATATTTAGTGGATTGAACAAGTATTAATGAATAAAACATGATATATATTTGAGGTATGAGTTATAAAAAATATGATTTGTGAGTTGGTTGTTTTCCTTCGTTTTTAAGTAATATTAGGAAGGAATATAACATTCATTTCACAATTAAAATTTTCCAAATTGGTTTTGAAAATATTTATAATGGGGGATTCCCAAGAATAAAAAATAGTAATTTCAAAATATGATGTTATTAAAGTATGATGGTGTAAAAGAGATCAATATCATAGTTTATATAATGATAATATGGTTCATATTTAAAAAATGCTAATAAGACCCAACATTATGTTTTCCACATATGAAGATACCCAGTACAAGAGTTAATTTATGGAAATCCAAATTAAATTTGTAAAGTGAATATTTTGATAAATCAATGGTATGATGAATTTCATATTTCATTACAATGATACATCAGAGTAGGAATTATTTTGAAACACAGAAGCATAGAGGTCCAAATCAATAGATGAAAAAAAATTGAACATAAGGTTGTGTATTATATCGTGGAGGATTTATTATTTCATTACTCAATAGGTAACAAGATTTTATCTCATTAATAAATTTAGATTTTAAATCATCTATTTATACTCATGATTTTCTAAGAATATAATGTATTAAGAAACAAATTTGGGGTATATGAGTTGAAGTGGAGTATCTTATTCAAATAAAATATTACAATTTAACTGATATAATCCTTATAAAAAATCCTTAACAACTCCTTGATAATTTACACCAATCATTATCAACAACCTTCTCTTTCAGACATAAAGGTACTTTATATAAGTTATTATATATGCTCAAAATTAAAAAAAAATATAAATTATTTAATAAGAAAATTATTCTATGGTTAGTGTGATTGGAGTATTTTCTCACCCATCATTAAATCATATACAAAATTTCGCATTCCTTACCCAAGGATATGTTTTAATATCGTCAATTACCTCTCAAAGTCTATTCTACTCACCCCCACCCCCAATAACTAATTTCACTATGGAATCCACACTCCCAATGGTATATTACAGATTTCCCCATTTGATAACAATTTTATTTCATATTACAACCAATAAAATAGTGATCATAGTGTTTATTTACAATTATAGAGATATTTTCCAATAAAGGGCGAGAGACTGAAATTTTTCAATCCCTTCATGGAGGGGTGTGAGGTGACTGACATAATTATTATCATAAGGATATTAATTTAGCGGGTGGGGTATTTATTCAATATTAAATTATTATTAGAGAATATTCATCGGGGATGCAAGAATGTGGTTTGAAAAGATGTCAAGACCCATAAAATAATCAAGGGTTGAATGATGTGATTCTTTAATGATCATTGCATGGAACATTTATTTCTCAAATTTTTATTAACTTGTGTTGTATTATAGTTAATATTATTTGAGTATTTTATCATTACCTTAAGTTATAATGAGTGGAAATTGTTTTATAGTTTTAAATTAAAAATGATTTTTTAGATATGTTGTTAAGGATTTTGAAGGGTTATGAACAAACAAAAAAGGGAGATTCTTGGGAAAAATACCTCATATGGACTTTTTACAAATATTGGGTTCTATTTATTTAAAATGAATAGTGGAATTGTTTAAAATTGGATAAAACCATTATCTATTCAAGATAGAATGGATATGGATTTGTTTTGAGTCAGTTTGAGATTTTTCCATTGAAATTTGGAGTGAAGGATGGATTCTTATTCCTCATTAATGGAATCTTTCACATAAAAGAGTGATTTATGGAACAGAGTTCAGGGAACATGATTTTGTTCAAAAATATGACATTAAACATTTCTCTAAAACATAAAGGGTTCCATTAAATTTTTTATAGATTATTTTTGTTTAAATGGTCCACTAATCTCCTCCATAAGTAGAAGTGTAGGCATACAAAATAATTAAGTACACTATTTTAAAACATATAATGCTATAATATTTAATACACAAAGGTATTTATCAAAACAATATGTGCATATAAAGGATGTGTCATTAATAAAGGATGTGTGAACAGTCTTTACATGAACATTATATTTGAACAAAATGGGGGTTCTGTATCCTTATGTAATTTACATAGAAATTTTTATATTTTTTATATTCCATGAGTTTGATAAAATAAGGGCTTCATGATAGACAAATAGTGGTGGAAATAACTTTGACTCATTGCATCTAAAAAATATCCTAAATTAACAATGATAACACATTAGTAGGTCCAATCATGCTATCAAATAACTAGTGAATATACACTACATTATATTCAGTCTACTCTAAAAATAGTAAACAATAAGTTATATTACTTATTTTGTTTCATCAGTACATCCCCAATATATTCTGCTTATATTATCCTAGTTCATGTGAATCTAATAAAAATCAATTTTTTCCCTCTTTAAATTCATTAAAACTATGAATATTTGGGATGTATAATATGGTTTCTTATTATGAGTGGAATAAAATCATTGGGGAATGACATTTAAAATAACTTAGCATACTTGAGTACACCCCTATTGTATTTACCTTTCTTTGGGACAACATAATTTATATTCATTTAATAATTTATATAATTTAAATTTAGAATTGAAAAATATATAAATTTTTTCTAAATATTTTTTATTGATATCATATGTGTCTTAAAACATGATATATTATAAAACATATATTGTGGTTTTTGATTGATATAATATAGTCTTCAGTAAATGAAATAGATGATATATATCATAATTGATGAAATAATGTATCTTGATTCATGGTATTATACCAAAATAACATCTATTATATCAGGGGTTGTGTGACTCTTGATATCTCCTATGGGGAATTGGAATCATATTTAATTATATCAATTATGCAATAATGAAAAAATTATTCTCTACATTAAATTTAATTAAAAATTTACAACTAATATTATCACATCATAAAACTTCTTGTATCATAAATTAAAAATCATAAAAAAATAAATAAATAAATTTGATTATATATTATGCGATCAAATATATTATTGTGTTTTCAAATCATAGATTATGAAATTCAATATTGAAATAACAATCATAGTTTAATTTCTTCTTCTTTTTTATGATATCTAATACTTTATTAAAATTTATATACATTTTTTCATTTTCAATATGATCAGGAGAATCAAAATATATGTCACTACTTTGATACCAATAACTGGATTCTATGTATTGAATAACACAATTTCAAGAAGTTAAATTCTTAAATACAAGTGAAAAATATATTGATTATATGAAGTTGAAACAATTCATGATATAAAATGATGATTTTTTTACTAAAAACAATAGATGGATTATTTTTATATCTTTATATAATATTTAGATTAAAATCCCTAATAAGATCCCAAATTAATCCCTCATAGAATTTGTATCTAGGGGCTAACCAAAATCACCCAACATTTGGGTGTGATTCTTATTTCAAGACTGATATGGTAATATATAAAGTGTAAAATTATGTAGTTTAGAAGATACTTGTGATAATCAGTAGGAACTTCACACCATCACATATTACATAACATTTAACCTATTTATATTATCCTTGGGGATGATCCTTGAGCCTCCATATCATTTACTCAAACAAAACAGAAAAATTGAGTAATTCATGTAGTTTTAAAACATTTTAACCCTTATGCAATCATCTCATAGTCAAATGAATATTTGATTCTCCAATATGATACATATTATGAAAGGTTAATATTTATGATGAATATCATAGAAGATTCCTGAATATTAACACATAACATTCACATTTTATAATCAATAATAAATCATCATGTAAATCATATTAAATTATTTATCATATATGGAGGTATTATCCATCAAAATATGTCGATTTCCTCCCCAAACACTAGGTGGAGATGGATTCTGAGATGGCCCCTACCGCCTTGGTAGAGGAGGGACCATCACCAAAACATGAAGGAAATTAAGTCTCCTATTTTTTCCCTTTTTAGACCCTGATTATCAGCATTCCTTCACCTATAACTATCTTAGTATGAAAGTTCATTATTTATACGATGGGCTTAAACATCGTCAATTTTTTCCAAGGTGTTTTATGAATCTTCTTCCCTGTTGGATATGACACTGATATCATGTTTCAAACAACACATTTCATATGTGGACTCTTTCAAAATATTCATCCTCAGATCATGTGGTTTATAGGAGTCCATTACATTAATCATCCTTAATTCCAATAATATCATGATATAATTTTCAATAGAAGATGACATGGTTTGGCATGGTTGAGAAATCCTTGATTCTGAGATGGATCCTTGTTTTCCCTAAATAGTTGTTCATATTAATTTCACATGAATCTTGACTCATAGACTATAGAAATATGGGTTAGATTCCCAGAACACAGATCCCTTTTAAAATTCCATCCATTTTTCATATGTTAGGAAATTGAGTAGGATGTTACCTTTGCTGAGACAGTACTTCTAGAATAGTATGTCGCCCAATTTCACTGGGAGTCTGTGTCGAACTGGATGTCTTGAGACCAAATAATGATTCTTTTTGGATTGATATTGGTGATGAGACTTTTTACAGACAATTTTTTTTAAACCATTGTATGATTTCGTCTCTCGGTGCTTAAAAATGGGTAATTAGATAGCAGTGTGCAGGGGTGTGAAGTCCATAGAAATGATGGATGAGGGTTTGAATTCCATCGATATGAATTTCTTATCTAGTAATGGTGTAAACCATGTAAATCATTCTTCATCTAGAGTGAAATATGACCGTTGAGGTCTCTAGTATGTGGTTTCCAATAGATTACATCAGAATTAGGATTTGTTAAGGACTGGTCTTGGTCATTCCTTAGAATATGGTAATGACTACACCTCCAAACCAGATAGTGGATGATGTCTATCATAGGGTTAAACATGGATTGGAGAGGGGGTGTACTCAAGGGTTAGTTGAGAATTAGGATAATGAAATGGAAATGGCAGCTAGAGCCAAAGTATTATAGGTATCCGAAATAATCACAGCTCCTTCAGATTGTAATGAGGAGGTAAGATATGTTCATTCTAGTGAAAATGACATGAGTGTATCTTAGAAGGTTGTTCAAACGAAGGCAATGTCGAGAGGTTCAATGATACATGTAACATGAGGATGAGGCCATGAAAAGTGATGCCAATTATTGAGCCTTGAAATAAATTTGAAGGATTGGTTAATGATGTATTAGTTAAGGAGAAGGAAGCAGCTCGTGTTGTGCCCCTGGATGGGAAAGGGGTCCCTGGGTATGAGTCTAGTGAAGGGTATTCTGGTCATTAGTCAGTTGATACAGTATATGATTTCTAGGATAACAGTATTTCCAGTCGGAGGAGGAGGAAGAGAGATAGAAGAAATCAGAAAGGGAGAAATGACTATTCTTACTTACCACTACCAATAGAAAATAGACCTTCCATGAAGTAAAAAAGAAAATATAATGGCCTATGATTCTATGGATCTTTGAAATTATGTTCACGATGAGGATATGGATCATGGGGGAGTTTCCCTCATGGTTTTTCCAACTGGTCTGCAGTAACGGTTAGGTGAAGCTCATGAACAATCTCTAGAGCTTCTTCTGAACTCAATATATGAAATTGTTGAAACATTTATGGTGATTAATTATATTAATGAAGAATCTAATTGGATGATGGGAAGGGTATTAAGAGTGAATACCAATAATGAGAAGAGTACATTGATTTAAAATAAATATCTTATATTCATAAGAGTATTTAATGGAGGGAATATCAATCAAGTGGAATACATGAATCCTTGCGACTTTCTGACATATCAATTTTAAGACTTATGAATGGATAATCTCGATACTCATTCTAGTAATCTCTCATAGAAATTATGTAGGAAAATTGTTTCTGGTAGGCTTCATTTTCTCCAATTATTTTTTATATCATTTAGTGTTTTGATCAATTAGTTCTCAATTTTTCCTTAAAATTGTTTTAATAATAACAATGTTAATTTTCAGTCAATGATTTTTCATATATGAATAGATATGATATTGTATTATAATCCATCCATACAATATAATAAGATGTGTCTTAAGATCTAGTGTGATATCTCTTATATAACACCTTATGATATCCCAAGATAAGTCATATTAAATATACATTATAATATATAATATTTTTTATAACACAATATAGCCAAAACTATTCATATATATATTATATGCTTTACATAAAATTTTCTTTAAATATTTTTTGAAGGGCATGGGAGTTTTTTCCAAGTGTACAGATAAAGGAAATTAACTCCATGATTTCATGTAAAAAAGGAAATTCCAAATATTTCAATTCTTATACTAAAAGGATATAGGATACTATTATATCTAATTATATTAATGACAAGGTAGTATACCTTAGAATAATCCACTGATGCAAGTACACGATTATGAAATATCTAGGGTGGATTTAGGAGTTATTAATGATGTTATAGTAGTCACATTGATTATAAATTCAATTCTCTTTAATAAAAAATATTATTTTGTGTCTATAAACCTTTTTCTTCATAAAAATATTAATATGAGAGTTAAATCCTTCCTTGGTATATTAATTATGTAGTTACATAAAAATCACCTAGTCGAAGTCATACTATAATGAAAATATATTAGGTTGTTTCTATTATAATTAATGGTGGTCATTTAGTGAAAAAAAATAGGTACACCAATAGATGACATTGAAAAATGTATTTTGAAGGATAATTTCTCAAAGTTAATGATATACTTTTCTACTAAAAAGGGTTGAAATATTTTTACCCATGCATAGAATCCCTTGTTTTTATAGTAGAGTCATTTTATATTTTGTATTATTTGGAACCACCTCTAGTGACTTATCTTAAAGTATTTCTATGAGATGAAGAATATCAAATAAAAAATTTGAATGATTATTATGTCATAAAAATTTATTAATTATCTATTATTTAAAATTATATTAATGTATTTCATAACAATATACCAACATATCCACCTGTTCATGAAGATGAATTCTCAATGAGAATTATCCTTGATGTAAAACTGATATCTTAAACACCATGTAGAGTAGCCCTGATAGAATTGGTGGTATTAGAGAATCAGCTATATTAATTATGTGTTAATGAATTCATACACCCTATTATATCAACTTATAATGAATATATTATATTTTTACAGAATAAGGTTGGGTCCTTGAGGTTTTCTTATCAATTATATAAAAATTAATATCATTAAAATCAAGAACGTGTATCATTTACCATACATTGATGATATATTTGATATACATCACGTGGATTAACACATCTCAGAAATTTATTTCATTTTTGGTTATCATCAATTAAAATTTAATATATATGATGAACCAAATTCAACTTTTTATATGAGTTTTAATAATTAACTGTTCATTGCAATGTATTTTTTATTAAAAATTTAACCTTATCTATTTATTAATATAATTAATAGAGTATTGAATGATATTATAGGTAAATTTAATATGGTATTTATTCACGACATCATGAGATACTAAAAATTATATTAAGTGCATGGGAACCATTTCTGAACTATTCATGAGACACTAAATAAAAATGGTTTATATAGAAAATATGTTTGAATTTTGGATTCAATAACAAAATTATTATAAATTTTGTCTCTAAGGATAGAATATCTATTTACCCTTCAAATATAATTATTGTTTCAGAATGGGAAACACTAAAAAATATAATTGATATATATATATTCCATAATTTATCTACTTATTTTTAATAATTTTTTTAAAACTTATTCCCTATTTGACAACAATTAGATAAAGTTAACTTAAAAAGGGATAATATTTATAAATAAAAATGAATTTGAATACATTTTTGATGATAGGATGAAGGGATTGATTAATATATAAATATTACGAATACCATTAGGGATGGCAGAATTATTAATAAATAGGGTTGGATCGATGAAAGGGTTGAGTTTAATCCAAATGCAAAACGATCATGTTGTTTCTTTAGAATCTAGGAAATTAGAGACCCATTAATAAAATTATCCAACTCATGGTCTATCATTTTAAATGATAATATTTTCATTTATGATATCATAAAAATATTTTTTTAGAGAAATATGTTTTATGTATATATAATAGTAGTTTAATGTATATAATAATATAGATAGAGATCAACATAAAGCAAAGGAGATTGTTGAAAATACTCAAGGAAAATGACTATTACATACATTACCACCCTGAGAAGGTATATAATTTTGATTTTTCATCGAGTGGGATGAATTATGGTGATATATAAATGAATATGGTGTATAAGGATCCAAAACTCATTTATTTAGTAAACATAAATATTCAATATATATAAATAAAAAAATAAAAATAATTCTTTTAAAATGTAATTACATTACTATAATTTCTTGTTATAATAAATAAGACTCAATAATTTTTGATGGATTTACAATAGGGGATTAAATCCCAGAAATTTGGGAGGGGTTGTTTATAGATTCTTTAGAAGAGGAAATGTGTATATGAATAAGGAATTTATATTTGAATATCATAGCTCAATTTTCTATATACATCATACTAGCACCACGTTATATGTGGTTATAATAATAAATTTCTATTTGGATGATATGAAGATATAAACTGATGAATATGGGTCAAGATTACTTTTATTCTAATAAGTAATTCCTGAGATACAACTTCCAATGTGTGGCATGAAAACACTCCCTATAAAAATGTAAAAGGGAGACCTTATTACAAGTGAAATTATTATTTGGTTTCCTATGAAAACATATAGAATTATTCAATATGGATTATTATGTACCAAATTACAATGTAAACATAATTAAATGAAATAATATAATATCTACCTCAAGGGTGAATTTAATTACATCATATTAATGATTTTTTTTATTTTTCCTTTAGATAAATTTTACCTAAATTTGTCCCTTATTTTATATTGAAACTACAGATAAATATTTAGAAGGATGTAAACATTGAGATGAATCAGAGTTCCACCAATCATCCTAACACTAACGGGTATTCTGAATTGACAATCCAAATTTTATAATAATTGTTTGGGTCATTCTCAAATGACATCGAAGGTACATGAGACTAATATCTAAATTCGGTAGAATTTATCTACATCAATAGGATTTATTAAATCATTCAAATGTTAATGTATTAAGCATTGAATGGGATAAGTTTATTTATTATAACCGTGAGGGATGAGGCTGAGGAATATTGGGTAGATGGTACAAGATTCATTGGGAAGACATCTGGGAATGCTCCAACGAACGAAAATCAAATTATTATGTCAAATATATAATTGAAAATATAGATGGATAATCATGGGAAGGAAATAGAATTTTACATAATAGAATATTTCTTCCTAAATGTATCTCTATGGAATGAGTTATAAGGTTTGGTAATAATGAAATTCTAATTAAAATTAATATTTGGTCTTTTGGGATTTTTTATTGAATTTGATCTAAACAATATTCTTAAATTATACCATCGAACCTCACTAATGTGAATGACACCATTCAGTTCACACTATAATGGAAGTATATAGATGACCCAACACATGTACTCACCACTAATGAAATGGATATGGATCCTAGATTTTTCTATAATGAAGATACATTCTATATTAATGATAATAGATCAAAATCATTGTGGAATTTGAAATATTAATTGGTTGTCGTATGTTAGAATAATCACAAGATAATATAGGAAATGTGGAATTATGAGGATATAATGAAGAAAATTTACCAATATTTTTTAATGAATTGACGTATACCACAATATAAAAGAATACATTATTTAGAGAAAGGGGTGTTAGACTTTTTAATGTCAATAATAAAAAATACATCACTACATTTACCTTCATACAAAATATGTTAATTTATTTCTTCGTAATAGTACAACAAAAAGGTAGAAAATATTTGATTAACTAGAATGATTTCAGCTATTGTTATTGAAAAAATAAAAATATTGGGAAGCATAATAATCATTAAATTCATATGATCATAATGTACAATGAATATAAAAAAAATTCCTTTTTCTTATGGATAATATATTTAGAAATATTATATAAATCATATAGAAGTTGAGATAATTATATTATTAATTTATATTTTATAGTTTACACTATTTACAATGGTTAATATGATTGTTGGAAGGGTATGGTGACTATTGGAATAATACCATGTTAATGAAACCTTTTAAATATTAATATAACAACTATGTGTAACATATAATTTATCGATATAATAAAAAACCTATTTTGTAAATAGTGTAATAAATTTTTTAAAATAATTTATACTAATTAGTGAATAATAATATAATTAAAAACAAATACCATTATATGAAAATAAAATTAAATAAGAAATAATGTGTATGTTCTTAGTGGGATGTGAATTATTTGATAATACAATAATTATTTAATTTAGTTATTGAACTTATCATATATTGTGAATTATTTCTCTTAAATATATAAAATTCAAAATAATCATTTTGAAATTATCCACAAGTGTATTTTTTGATAATTTTCAGAAACAGTTGATTTTTGAGTTAATAATAAAATATGGAATGCATATATAGTTTGTATTATGGATTTATTTTCATGTAAATATAATTAAATGATAAATATAATATAATAAATCGAATAGAATATTTAATTAAATAAAATAATGTATTTTAATATATTAAAATCAATCACTCACCCTATAATAGAATTTTTAATGTCTAAAATATAAATTAATGTTTGAAAAAAAATCGTTGTGAATATATTTTTTTTGTAGGAATGTACTATAATAAACAAATTTGGTTTCTAAATGAAATAAATCTCAAAATCGTGTCATATATTTCAACTTCCATGCTTTAAACACCAATGAAATATAGTAATATTTAATTTCATACAACATACATTTAAAAATTCTAAGTCTCAAAATTAATTAAACAATTCTGTATAGTTTTCATTAAATAACAACTTTTCATCCCATTCCTCTAAAATCTAAAATTATGTGTCATTTTTACCTCCTAGTTATTCCCCTATATATACCTCCTCAATACTTATAATTTAATACATTCTCATATTCTAATAAGATAACTATGAAGGTACGAGTTCTTAAACTCTTCTTGTCTACTATTTTGTGGAACTATTTACATTTTATTCTCAATGTGACATTAATTATTATTATGATTCATTATTATAAATTAATTATTTTAACATGAATAGGATATCATCATTCCAAATAATTATAAAACATGAATAACTTTTTATATTTAAAATATATTTTCTGATGCTTTCACCAGAGCGCGTGTGTCCGTCTCACTCGGGAGACGTCAGCGCTGTTCAGTTGCCCCGCATTCCCGATTTGCAAAGGCGGATGGCATCTGCTCCCTGTTCGGGGATGTTTTCTCTATGATCGAAACGGTATGATGGGATGTTGGTTCTTCCTTCCATGGATTCCTCCTCGGAGCTCGTTACCTAGTCCGGGTCTCCCATATAGATTAAGACGTAGTTCATGAAACCCTTCCTAGTACCATATTTTCATGGACACTGGTTAATTACACTGATTATGTCGGGACATTCAAAGGGGTCCGGTCAGGACAACATCCTTCAGTTGGGGGAGTAGTCATGTTGAGGCATCACTGGCGTGTCTGGGTGCTAGAACACTAGCACATCTAATTTTCTTTCTCTTATTATAGGGTTTCTCGAGGGCGCGGAAGCTCGAGGAATCCCACGCCGAATGCGGGGAATCATATGCCATGGGCATGTATATGAGGTTTTTCTCAGCTTCCCATGTTTAACACAGGGTATGCCGCAAGTTTAACGTCAGCGGAGATGGATCAGGCTGATCAGAACACTGGATAGAGTGGATTAGATGGGCGCAACACTCGGAGGGGACACCAGTATTGGGGCCGACGCATGGGTGGATTCTCCAATGCTTTTGAATAGGATGAGGTATGAGGTGGAATGGCCTCACCGGGATGTGGTGGCCCAGGTAAGGATCAGGATGGATGATGGATTTGGGAATGTTCCTCAAAGAGACTTCCTACGTTTCCCCATGGTAGGGAATCAAAGTCTGTGTAGTTTAATGGGATGATGGGACGCCTGAGGAGGTAACCTGTGAGAATGGACGCGTAGAGGGGATCTGAAGAAAATGGAATCTCCATGTTGGGGCATGATCTTCCCGAAACACATAGGCTCGAAAGAGAGATCAGGATGAGACATGAATTAGGGTCTTGAACCTCATGGAGGCTTCTACGTACCATGCCTTAACATGGATCAAAGACCACGTATTCAGGATGTGGGGATTACACTATGTGTTGCCCGAGGTGTTGGTGAACCGATGTGAATAAGGACTATGGGACCAGATGGATGTTGGGCTTGAACCCCATGAAGGATTCCTATGTACCATGCCTTAACATGGATCGAAGACCACATAGTTCCAGTTGGGTGTTCGGTGAACCAATGTAATGGGGGATCGGAACGACCGGGTGTTGGGGTTGAACCTCAGGGAGGCTTCCTACGTACCATGCCTTAACCTTGATCAAAGTCCCTGCACTTTGGGAAGGGTGTTGGTGAACCAAAATAAAGATGGACCAGGGGTCCGATGGGTGTTGGTATTGAACCTCGATAAGGCTTCCTACGTACCATGACTTGGCATGGATCAATGTCCACGTAGTTCAGGAAGGGGTTGTTGGACCGACGTGAAGGGGTTTCGGAACAACTGGTGATTGGGATTGAACCTCAAGGAGGCTTCCTATGTACCATGCCTTAACATGAATGAAATACCTTGTAGTTCGGGATGGGTGTGGGGCTTACACTCTGGGCTGCAAAGGGTTGGTGAGATGAACTGATGTGAAGATTGTCGGATCGACCGGGTGTTGGTCTTGAACCTCTGGGAGGATTCTTACGTACCCTGCCTTAACAAGGATCAAAGACCTCGTAGTTCATGATGGGTGCCAATGAACCGACGTGAAGATGGACCAGGGGTCTGATGGGAGTTGGGATTGAACCTCGGGGATTCTTCCTACGTACCCTGCCATAGCATGGATCAATATCCTCATAGTTCATCATGGGTGACAGTGAACCGATTTGAAGATGGACCGGGGGTATGATGGATGTTGGTCTTGAACCTCGGGGAGGATTCCTACGTACCATGCCTTATCAAGGATAAAATTCCTCATAGTTCATGATGTGGGGCATACACTCTAGGCTACCTGGGGTTGGTGCACGATCAATGCTTACTCTAAGCCCATGTGAGTCATGATCAGTGTGAGTAACAAGAGGCTAAAAAGACATGACAATCACGACGTGAAAGGTGAGTTAGTGGGAAGTAAAATGGGAATTAGTCACTAGCCATCCTAGGGAGAGGAATATTGGGTCTTACTCCAGGATGGAGGCCCGGGATTGATGAAGCCCAAAGGGAGAGGGATTTAGAATGGATGAATGGAGGGGCACAACACCCATCCCTCACTCTATGGTCCCCATCATGAAAGCTTGGACTTACTCTAATATGGAGGCCCGGTGGAGACAATGCCCAAAGGGAGAGGTAAAGATTGAGAAATGCACTATCCCCATCTCACCTCATGGTCTTCGGCACCGGAGAGATGATAATTTCCAATACCCAACACGCCCTTTGCAGGCCTTTGGCGGGGAGACCAGGACTCACTCCAGGGAGGAGGTCCGGTGCGACAAAGCCCAGCGGGAAAGGGAAGGGGTTAAAAATCCCTTGTGCCCCTCTCCCCTCACAGTTTAAGGTCGTATGATAGGATGATGGTTCTTGGAAGTTTAACGTCCTACAGCTCGGACGATGTGGGATCACTCCGCACCCCTAGGACATACATAACCGATACCCGGTACTCATTGATGGAGTGAAGGCACCGGCAACGCCGTGATGGGGGGTGTTATGGAGTGATCCATTGAGGGGTCCACGTTAGTGTGGATCTGAGGAGAAGAAATAATTGTTATTGTGCCTATTAAATGATGCTTGGAGTGAAGAAATGTGACGGGACATGGTGTCTAGGGGACATTGAAATCACATCGTTCAAACCTGGAGGGTCGCACGGAAAAAGGAATTGCAAAGTAGAGGGGTTCATAGGCAGGGCCTTGCGAAGCTCTGCCGCTCTGCATGGCGGAAATCAATTGTGAAGGGGTGTGATTCACAAAGTGAGGTGCCTTATCCTTATCATAAGAAAGGGGTTCATATGGGAGATGCTTCGTGAAGTGGAAAAGGATTCGTGGAGTACTGCCTCACGGAGCACAGGTGCCTTGCAAAGCAAAGTGTCGTGAGGCGATGTGCATCTCGAAGTACAGTGACCCTGCCTTGGAATGTGAATCACATGTAAATTAGGGGTTCTTCGTGAAGAATAAGTGCTCCGTGACAACTTGGATCCACTTGGGGATCCCCTTCCTCCATGAAGGCCTTTAGGATTCACGAAAGGCATCCCTCTCGGAAGAGGGGGTCAAAACAAGACAAAGAGGTGGCACTTCATAGAGCAGAAGTACCTCGCATATCTCATGGTTCACAGCGAAAATGCTACTTTGTGATTTGGGAGCTTGGAAGTCAAAAGGTCATATTGTCCCTCTGTTGGGCTCGGGGGGATACTGGTATTTATAGGCAAGAGGCACCACAGAGCAAAGCTTACGCAGCATGAAGAGGGGCGTGGTTGCTTCACGGTGGGCTCGTGAACATCAAATGTGTTCGTGGAGCCTCCTACCTCCTTTGCATCGCGGAGTGCTCGCGAACATCAAATGCATTCACAGAGCCTTCCACCTTCTTTGCTTCACAGTGGCCATGGTTCTTAGGACTCTACGAAGGGGATTTGTGAGATAGTTAGTGGGGCCATCTTGGGGCCGCTTCTTCAGCCCAATTTTGGTGCCAACAAATGCCCCCCTCCCCCCTCAGACTTGGAGCCGCGGAGGGATCAATGGTCGATGTCTGAGGAATATCGCCAAAATCCTCAACTGTTTGCGGTGTAGACTCATAAAGAGGGTGCAGGAGGTGGACAGGGGCCGTGCGGATCGGGTACGCAGCAAACCTCCGCGCGGACTGGATGCGCCGCGAAGCTCCGAAGGCAATCGCCTATAAATAGGGGGTTGGACCTATATTTTGTCCTTTACATTATCCATGATATTGTCTTCTTTCGATCTTGATCCATGAAGCTATACATACTCTGCGAGTCAAGTATTCATGGTGCACTATGATTCTTCGACTCCGCGTTTGTGCTCCGTGATCCGGCTTCAAACCCCAAGGTAGCACTACTGCGAACAGTCTTCGCTAGAGGCCTTCGCGAACTCACATCGCGAATTATCTTCGTGAACCTTCCAGGGAAACGTCCAAGTTCTAGCACCGAATGGAACATCAAGAAGCTGCGTAGGGGGTCCTTGCGGATGCCGCCCGGAGGGACGAAATGGAAAATAGTCTGGGGCTAGGAGAGCTGGTATGGAGCTTCTCAGACCATAGTTCATTGATTGACCTACTAACGAAGAGCCAAAAGGACAATTTGTCATGCAGGAGGCTGCCCTTGTATGGTTTCGGGATGAGGTATGACGTGTTCATCCCTGCAGCGGGTCGGGATGAGCCAGCTTACTGGTTCCGGAGCACGCCGTGCCAGCACCGATGGTTCATGGCGCCCGATGGTCATGCCTAGGAAGATTACATGACTTTAATTTCCGACTGCCTATACAATCATTTGAACAATGTTGATGGGGGTACATTACAGCCAGAGATGTCCTCTCCACTATATCGAATCGTCCTTAAGGCCGTGTTGGGGAACCCAATTAAGGGGTTGTAATATCCCAAGATTTTATAAGATATATTCTTTTTAATTTCTTTCATATCTTTTGTTGTACGATAAACCAAGATTATCTTTCTCTATACACAAAACTGTATTAGCCTGCAGTATACATAACATTATTCTTGGATCGTGATACACACAATTTCATGTTTGTTTGATAGTTGTTATTCTACGCAACATTGTGTGTGTGTATATATGTATATATATATTCAATGTATAAATGAAATATTTTTGTATTTTGTTATACGCAACAACAAAGGAGTCGTGCACTACACGCAACCCTGACTTGGCTAGCATTACACGCAATCACGACCTTCCTCGATAGCGTGTGTTGTACGCAACACCAAGTTTTACTAAACAACGATATATTATTATAATATTAGTACAAACTAGCCTTTATGAATAGTATTAACTAAATTTTGAATTTTATAACAATATTATTCATCTTACACATTTTCTATAACATGGTATAAGAACAAAATAAATTTTTCGGGTAAAATAAGTATTTTTAAAAAAATACAGTTTTGCCACCTTTTGATAGCGCACCCACATTAAATCTAGTTTTGACATGTTTATAAGTTCTATTTTAAAAAATAAAATTATTCTTTGGAATCAGGATATAAAATTTTACCTTGGATAAAATTTTTCACATTATTCTGATAACTTTTAGATTTTATTGAATAGTAAAAACACGCTATATTTTAATTAAAAACAACTTTTTTCATCATAATAACTTATGTGGTTAAATTATAATATTGAGTGGTTTTAAAGTATAAATAGAATATATTTTTACTATTTAATATAATTTATTTCATTTGCATTGATTTTACATTGAATTCGTAGGTTAAATCAATTGAATCTTTTGCAATGTTTTAAAAGAAAACTCATTTTCATTCGACAACGGGATTAATTTTAATTTAATTTCTGCAAATTCTGTGTATTGAATTTGAAAAAATGGATTCCATATTTGGAATCATTGAGTCCAAATTATGTTAATAGGATACTTTTTATTTTTGGGAATTATGAATAGTAACTACGGTAAATTTTATTTACCACAGTTAAAGGTAAATTGAGTAATTAAGGGTAAATATAATATTGTAAAGTTACCCTAACACATGCCAAAATTCTACTGTATGGCTCAAGGTCGACCCATATCACCTAAGGGTCGGAATTGATTCATTTTATAGACTTTTGACCATGAAAATAATTTAATTATTATTAAAACCAAAGAAAGTGACAACATGTCACTCTCTTAAATCTTATAAGTATAATAATTGTAATTTAGTGATAAACATCATAAAACTTCAAACATGAATAGTCTCCAGAAAGATAATAAAATTACCTACATCATGATAATTTATTTATAATTTTTAGGGATTAAATAATCATCATTAATGGTGATACATTAATGATTCAGAAATTATTTATTAAGTGAAAAATCAGTAATATAGTTTTTATTGAAATAATAATACCCATTAAGAGGCCCAAAAACCTGGCCAAAACTTATTGTTAGTGTATATCTATACCATAAGCATCTAATGACCTAATATATTACCTTTTGGAGTTTTATAAAAGTGATTATGACACTTATATTATTTTATTTTAAATGATGCCAAAGTTGTCACCTTCATTATTTAATAAATATAACAATTTAAATATTGTGATTTAAAGATGATAAATTCGAGTAAAAGTATTATTGTGAAAGTTAATAAGTCTATATTCATCATATGATTTTTTTTTTCAATTTTTATGCAACAAATAAGTATATTAAATAATTATACAAAAATGTTGTAGTAATTATTTTATTAAGAGATAAACCAAATAAATGGTTTTACAAATAACAAAATAAATATTATATGAACTATTTAATGTTGTCCACTAATTTTCTAGATACATATGGTCATTGATTAATCTATTAAAGCTTTTAGTTCGAAAATATCTTCTGTATATATTTTATTTAATTTCATATAAATGGATACTGTCAAAATTGACACTATTGTTATTTTATAAAAATAACATATTATAAAATTGTTTAAAAATCACAAAAATATTTAAAAATTATAAATTTAACTTTATATGGTCTAAAATGTTATAAAGTATATAATTATGGACAATTCACAACAAATAAGTAATTTTTTTTGTAATTTAAAATTTATAATGTTATTACCACAAATAAAATTAAATTGATTAAGTAAGGATAAATCAAGTTGATAATGTTTAAAATAAATTCCTAACATGTCTAAATTTGATTGGTTGATGAGATTAAAACCCAATATAATTTAATATTTGGATATTAGTAATTTTTGGAGGTTTTTTAGGTGGGTTTGGATTTATTATAAATTAATAATTTTAAGAATTCCAAAGGTGCCCCTCTCCTCCCTTATAAAAGGGCACCTCCTCCCTCTCTTCCACACACCACATTGAGCCTTCAATCTCGGCCAACCACTGCCAAATTCATTTCTAAACTTCCCTAGAGATATCCTAGAGGTCTTTTTCCTCTTCAAAGACCAATTTTAGTGCCCTAAGAGGAGGTCTCAAAGAGGCGCTTCAAAGAAGATGTAATGTCCATTACCGATTCTTTCAACTTTATTTCTTCTTCCACTTTTTTCTTATTTAGTTGTTTCATTATGAAGTAATAACATCAGTATAAATAATATAATGATATGTTATTATAAGTATGAAACAACCCTATTTCACCATTTATCCATCCTATGGAAAACGAAATCACCGAGCGTGCGTACGTACGGAATACCGTCTCCAGGCCGTGGTGTAATCTATTTTCCACCACCACCTTACATGGATGGGTATAATGATGTAAATAATGACTATATATGATTATTGTAAATTTATATTGATTCTTTAATATTATACATACACTTTAATACAATTCCACAATCTTGGGAATGATATCATCGCTCGTGCGTACGTACGGACTACCGTCTCCACGACGCGATGAGATTCACCCTCCATGTTAACCATTCATGAATAGTTAGAAAGTATATATAATAAATAATAATGAAATATATGACATAATAATCCAACTTTATTTATGTATATATATATATATTTATGTCATTTACGTAATTCCAATCAATTAAAAAGGGAAACGAAAACAGCGTTCATGCGTACGTACGGCCTACCGTTTCCATGAACGGTGTATTTCATTCCTTTTATAGATCTATAATATATATGTATATGATGAATATATATTATATATACATCATGTTTTACATTCTGGAATTATGTAAATCGGGATATAAGTAATAATATCAAGAACAACAAGTCAAAACACATACGATAAATAAAATGATTTTACCCAGAATGCTGCTTTAACATGGAATTTACAAAAGAACGGGTAATATAAAGTCATAAGTGAAACATATATGATATCATAACAATTAATATGATTCTGTAATAAGTCAATGACATTATTTAAATCATTATAAAGGAGTTTTGGATACGTACGAAGCATATCAGACCTAAGGTAAGCGATAATTTTACAAATCTCATTTTTATCCGAGATTGCTTATTCGTAAGTAATTAGTGGGGTTATTGCTATCATCCATGTCCATGTTTTATAAAGGGGTATTCATGTATTTTTAAAGTCCTTTTTACCCATTTTTTACTTTTACTACATGGTATGTATGGAATGTTTCTTTTATGAGGTACTTTTTGACTTTTCCGGCAAAAGTACGAGAAGAATGTTTTTTTAACTTATACGGCATGAAAGGATTTTTACAGTTTTATAAAGCCATATTTTCAAGAAGCTTACTCCAAAATATTTCATGACTATTTTCAACAAAATCATTTTCTTTTAAAATTGCATGACATTTTTTTAAAAGAAAATGATTTTTGAAGAAAAAAGGATATTTTCCTCAAGAATTCATTTCAAGTGTTTTATCAAAACCATTTTCTATCTAAGATGACATTATTTTCATATGTTTATGTTTCTAGTATAATGTCTCCATGATTTACATGGTTTCTCTTTTCTTATTATGAAATGATATCCATTTCTTTTATATGGATTATGTGATGATGTGACGATGTTTATGAAACCCATTTTATGTATTGGGTTGTTATGAATGATGTATGTTTATTTTGTGGCAAAAGTAAGAATGATTTAATTAAGAGATGGGTGGGACCTAAATCTCCCTCCAATGCATTGGGTAAAGATTTTATATCTCATGAGATAGACATGGCTGGAATGGTAAGTTAATCTGGTTCAGTGTTACAGGACTGAAACGAGGAGTGAACTCGATTCAGAATGGGACTTTGTCCACTAAGACGGTCTTGGCAGTAATTCCTTGGCTACTATAGAAATAATTACATGTGGATAATGGATGCCACAATTACATGTTTTATTCCCATGCTATTTTATCATGGTTTATCTTCCATTATGATCTATGCCTTATGTACTTCCATGTTTTATGTCGTTGCTCAAGATATTGATGTTTAAACATTATGTTCATGTTTTTAAGTTCAAATGTATATGGTATGTTTTATTTTATCCATGCTTACCCTTAATAAGAATTTGAGCTCACCCTTTTTATGTTTTATTTTCCCCCAGGATCAAAAGAATGGTTTTAGGTAAGGAAAGAAAAAGTGGAAGATCTTTATGGGAGATGTTGAAGATCTTTCACCATGATTAGAAGATTACGTTCCAAGTTTCCAAAGACACTAAACTATTATGATCCTTGAGTGTTTGTTTTTGTTATGTATTAAGTATTCTACAAAATTAATGTAATGTACATGTACGTTAAGCTTTGGGTCTCTACATTTGGTATCAGAGGAATGGTTTAGTCAACCATTGGAAACTAGGATGCAAAAACGTTAGTGAGATCCCTAGAAATATTTCTAAGGTATGTCTAGGGATGTCCCTAAGGATAAGTATACGTATAGGATATAGTCCTAGAATTATGGTAATGATCTTATGAAGTGCCCAGATCAGTGTGAATCACTGAGAGGGGGAGGGGGTGAATCAGTGATCCCTTAAAACTTTTTACTAATTGATTCTTATCAATTAAACCTCTATGGCTGGTTAAAGCCTCGATCCACTCTTCTTGTATCTCTCAACCTTTCCCGAATGATGCAGTAATGAAAAGGCACAGGACACAAGGATTTACAAGGTTCAGCACCAAAGGCCTACATCCTTGCCATGCTCTCCCAGCATGGATTCTCCATTATAACCTGTTAAAATTACAATGGTCGATACAGAGTCCCACTGTATCTCTCCTGAGTCCCACAGGAGGGTCTTTATACTGCGTCCCACAGTGTTACCAGAGTCCCACTGGCCTGCTCCAGAATCCCACTGAAGACTTCTTCTCCCTGAGTCCCACAGGGTCTTCTCCTGGCTCCTCGAGTCACACGAGTAGCTCTTCTTCTCTTTAAGCTCTTCAAGTAACTTCAGCAGCCTGGGATAAAGGCTGCTGGCCTTGCTCTTCTCTTCTGATCACTTGTGGTTGATCAGGGCTTCTCGTCCAGCTCAGGCTTTATCTCCTTCTTCAGGATGACCTGGCTTCTCTCTTCAACTACTGAATGCTCAGACAACTGATATCTTTATCTTTGGTCTGGTCCAGTCTCACTTCAAATCATCTTCATGCACTGAGTGCATGGCAACTCTTCTTCCTCATGCACTGACTGTATGGCCTTCTCAAATTTTCTTCAAGAACTCTTGGTCTTGGACTCCTCAAATGCACACAAGCTGATTTGGCTTTGTTCACGTGTGCATGTGCATGCATGTATGCATGCACTCCCCTTCTTCTACTCTTGGTACAATAAACCCACAAAGGGTGTAGTCACTTTAAGCACACACCTTCTCCACAATCTTCACACACTATATTCAAATTGCTCACACACTTAGAAGTGTGTTTTACTTTAGTGTGGAACTTCTTCTTCTTCTTCTAATGTGTATACACTTTTAGTGCACACACTAGGTTCGGCCTTTGTGTCTCTTTGCACACACTTGTTTCACTTTTGCACACACATGAGTTGGCCTCCTCCTCTTCTTGTTGCACACACACACTTTAGTGTTCTTTTAGTTTGTTCTTCAAAGTGTGCACAAACAAGGCTATGGCCTTTTGTTGCTTTTCACATAAACCACCCGTAGGGTGTCTTCACTTGGCACACACACAAGATATGGCCTCGGGTTCTCCTTGCACACACAATACCATAGGGTCTTCAATTTGAACACAAGGCATGCAAGTCTTGGCCTTCACTTCTTTACTTCACACACACAACCAAGCCTCGGGTTCTTCCTCTTCAATTTGCACACACACACTAAGTGTATTTGTCTCAATATACCCGAACGCAAACAAGGCGCGCAAGGGGGTGTGGCCCTCTTCTTGTCTTCAAATGCCGCGCAGGCTCAAGTGTGCAAGGGTGCAACACTGCCTCGGGCGCTTCTGTCGCGCAAGCCTCAACGAACCACGAAGGCGCGCAGGTGATGCGGCCTTGGGTTCCATAAGTGCAAGGCACCACGGGCTTCAACGTGGGGGCGCAAGTTGGCATAGCCCAGCCTCTTCTTCTTGTCACGCAAGGAGTTAGCGCGCAAGGAACTCAAGCCGCGCAAGTTTACTTGCACGGGGCTTCAACTTCGCGAGGCAGAGATCTCACGGGACTCGGATTTTCAACAGAGTTTCAGCAAGCTCTCCAAGGCCTCGGGCTCTCTTTATATAGGCAGAGAAACGCCTCTGTCCATCCGCGTGTTGAATCTTGAATCACCGAAGATTTCGGATCTTCAAAAATCTTTCAAATCTTTATTTTTATCCTCTGTTTTACGCGGGCTCATTTAATTTTTGTTCCTCTACGTGCATGCGACTCAGAACGCATGCACGGCCTTCGGTTTAGGTCCAAACCATGCAAACCACCAACCACGTGGCCTCGGCAGCTTTGCTTGCCTCGGCCGAACATCGAAAATCTTCATTTGTTGCATGCAGGCTCATTTTAAACCATGGACGAGTTCCATAGGGCCAGACGATCTCAATGGACCCTTCAGCTTGATCAGAGGTGGCCGGGAGCTCGAAAACCATCGTCGGGATGCCTCTGGTTCAGCGGCTGCTCGCGGGAGGGCTCTGCATGGCCGAAGGTGGGAGACGATGCCGGGGCCGTCGGATCAGATCTTCAACGGCCTGGATCAGATCGCCTCGCCGCGGATCAGATGTGCGGCCGAGATCTGGCGCGCGATCGATCGTGCAGCCAGGATCGCTCCCGCGGAAAAATTCCGCGTCCCACATCGAAACGGCGTCCGGTTTATCTGCGGCTTATCAACCAGGCGCTCCCTTCAGCCGCCCAGTTGAACTTCCCCCTCCACGGTGCCTCCCCGCACCGTGTTCTCCCTGCGGGCGCGATCTGCGCCCACTCTCGCCTCTGCGGGCGCGCACCTAGCGCCCACTATGCACCTCGGGTGCGCGGGCTTCACCACCGCGTGCCCTCGGGGGCTTATACACGGCCCCCCTGCCGCGCTCCTCCGGGCGTGCCCCAGGCGCCCATGCGGTGTCCTACGGGTGCGCCCTGCCGCAAGGATGCTGCCCTGGCCTTGAGGGTTCCCCATGGGCGTGGTGACCTTGAGTCCCACAAGTGCCTTGGGTGATGACCCTCGGCTGGCCTCCTTGGTGGCTTATTTTTTTCTTAAGTATAGAACAAGTCCTTTGTGTAAAAACAAAGTGACCAAGTTCAAATGCCAAATGCCACAACTCTTCTTCTAAGCCCTTCTTCCTCTTCTTTATTTCTTCTTCTTCATTAGAATTCATCATCCTTCTTCTTCTTGAGAATTCAAACATTAATCTACTTGATTAGAAACAACTCCTCAATTTATGATTCTTCTTCATCATCTCATTTTCTACTTAGGAGAGAATTCTCAAGGATCTTCATCAACCGAACTCTTGAATCACATAACATCTTCAATGGGCTTCGTTGATCAAATCAGAGATCAATTGGATATTCTTCTGATTCTCATGCACTAAGTGATAGTGCATGGACTTTATTAATGCACATCATCCACTTAGTAGTTGTGGATGGAACTCCTTTCAACTCCTCATGCATTGTGAAGACAATGCATGGTCTTCAATCAATGTTGTGACATTGTATCATCAGGATACAAGTTCTTGGAACTTTAAGAACAGCTCAACAATCGTCAGATGTCCATGGAGAATGTTTCAACCACAATTTCCAATACCACTTAGTGAATCTCCTAAGTGACATGTATCTTAGTACCATGGCCATTCTCCTTTACCACCAACACCATCACAACCTTTGGCATTCACATCTTGACAATTCTTGACATCCATACATTCTAAGACAACAACATGTCTCATTGACAACAAATGAAACACAGTGCACTTCAATCTCCCCCTTTGTATTTGTTGGCAATACACTAGAGCACATATGAATGGGTCAATATGTGTGCCAATATTTCTCCCCCTTATTGGCAATCAAATGCAAAGGTGTGGTGTGGTTCTCTTCCACAATATCTCTTCCTCCCTTAGAATAGCATCTTCTTGAAAAACACTAAGAGAGGGATGACGCCACATGTTCTTCTTTAGCAAAGAACCTTTAGTAAATCAACTCTAAGTCTACTTGGGCTAACCCGGTGTAGAAAACAAGAGTGATGTAACCAAGGAACTCAATGCTGTCCACATAATTCTCTACACATGTGAGATCATGCTTAGGGGTTTGAAATTTTTCAGATATAACAATGAATTTGCTAAATCCTGCACAACTTCACAAAACTCATTATAAAGTTCAGTGCAAAGATAAAGCTCCCCCTTTCATCTACTTTCTCAAGATGATATTAATTTCAGAACATCATCTTCTCCAGATTGGCTCCCCCTCAAGGGGTGCACTCCATTATGTCCAAACCACTCTCCAGATGAGAATGATCATCATCTTCAATTCCCTGCAATGTTAGCACATGTAAATACAAGTGATTAGGGAATAAGATGGAACCTCCTTGGTTCCTCAATGTGAACAACAAGGTTGAGAAGATTCTCTCAACCGAGATGTCCCATTTTCACCATTCTTCACACTTGCACATTTGATCTTCATTGATGATTGTGCTGGTGTGGTTCTAAAAACATCTTCATGTGAAACCTTCTTCTTCCCTTTTGCTTTAGCAATTGCCAGAGCTTCATCTTCAACTCTTTGTAGTTCTCTGGCAAGTTGCAACTGATGTGGCCATATGACAAGTAAATCATTTGGAAGAGTGGCCCCAGTTCTGGAAGTTCCACATGGTTCCTTAGATGCTGTCAAGCTACCTTTCTTAGGCAACTTGTTTTCAATCAATCCCTTCTTCTTCTTCTGGATTGATTGTCTTTTTGAGTCCAGTCTGCTTCTATTTAATTTCATGGCTTCTTTACAAAGATCCATGATATGTCCTTTATTCCCACAGTAGAAGCATTTCTTGGTGGTCCTTCTGGATTCATCACCCTTCTTGGATTTGAATTCCAAGGACTTCTCTTCATTCTTCAAACTCTTCTTGGGAGCATCTTCCACTTTCTTCTGCTTGCTTCCCAAGGAATCTCTTTTAGCCAGGTTCAGTGATCTTCTCTTCATTCCAGCTTCGGATACATTCGGAGATTGATATGTATCAACTCTTTGACCACTTTTGAAACCATCCCAGATGTTGTCAAGAAATCCAAATCTATTTGCAGTAAACAGATGTCTCTGGACCTGTGGATGCTGCTTCTTTTCTTCTGGCTTGCTCCCCCTTGGCATGGGCTTCCTTTGTGCTTTGACATTCAGTGGATTATACCAACAATCCTTTGCACAGTGCCCATACTTATTACAACACCAACACTGACCCACAAATCTTGACCTCTTCAGTCCTTCTGATTGTTGGGTACTTTTCTTGACTTGCTGTGTTGTTTTAGGAGAGCATTCTTTCTTCACTGTCTTCATCCATACTTGTTTGGATTCATTCTTCCATCCTGCACTTTTAGTAGAAACACTTTTAGAAGCATGAGTACAAGATGGTATGGATGGTACCTTCTTTTTAGAAGATGTTTCCCTTTCATTAGAGGATGTCTTTCTTTTAGAATCATCCTGCTCAAAGCATACTTGAGTAGCAACATGTCTTCTTGCAGCTGACTGGGAGGATTCAGCTTTAGGTGATTGCAGATGTTTCAATATCACCTCCACTTCTAAACACTTCATGTTGAGGGAGTTCTTCTCATCCTCAACAGTTCTTAGCTTTCCTTCCCAACTTTCTTTCAGCTGATTCATCTGGTCATCATGCACTGTCTTCAATTCAAGCAATGAATTGTCAAGCTCCTTTACCCTTTTTGCTTTGTCTTCAAGTTGAGCATCTTTGACAACCATTGAAACTCTGTGCCTCTTTTCCAGTGAATGGAAAACATCTTTGATTATTACTTTACATAATTCTTTCTCAGAAAGGCTTCTCTGCAATTCTTTATCAGTGTCTTCATATCTTTCATTGCAAAGAGAAACGGTTTCATCTTTAGCCTTCACCAGCTTTCTGAGAGTGTTGGTTTAGCCTTCATCTTGATCAGAGGTGGTCGGGAGCTCGAAAACCATCGTCAAGATGCCTCTGGTTCAGCGGCTGCTCGCGGGAGGGCTCTGCATGGCCGAAGGTGGGAGACGATGTCGGGGTCGTCGGATCAGATCTTCAATGGCCTGGATCAGATCGCCTCGCCGCGGATCAGATGTGCGGCCGAGATCTGGCGCGCGATCGATCGTGCGGCCAGGATCGCTCCCGTGGAAAAATTCCGCGTCCCACATCGAAACGGCGCCCGGTTTATCCGCGGCTTATCAACCAGGCGCTCCCTTCAGCCGCCCAGTTGAACTTCCCCCTCCACGGTGCCGCCCCGCACCGTGTTCTCCCTGCGGGCGCGCTCTGCGCCCACTCTCGCCTCTGCGGGCGCGCACCTAGCGCCCACTATGCACCTCGGGTGTGCGGGCTTCACCACCGCGTGCCCTCGGGGGCTTATACACGGCCCCCCTGCCGCGCTCCTCCGGGCGTGCCCCAGGCGCCCATGCGGTGTCCTACGGGTGCGCCCTGCCGCAAGGATGCTGCCCTGGCCTTGAGGGTTCCCCATGGGCGTGGTGACCTTGAGTCCCACAAGTGCCTTGGGTGATGACCCTCGGCTGGCCTCCTTGGTGGCTTATTTTTTGCTTAAGTATAGAACAAGTCCTTTGTGTAAAAACAAAGTGACCAAGTTCAAATGCCAAATGCCACAACTCTTCTTCTAAGCCCTTCTTCCTCTTCTTTATTTCTTCTTCTTCATTAGAATTCATCATCCTTCTTCTTCTTGAGAATTCAATCATTAATCTACTTGATTAGAAACAACTCCTCAATTTATGATTCTTCTTCATCATCTCATTTTCTACTTAGGAGAGAATTCTCAAGGATCTTCATCAACCGAACTCCTGAATCACATAACATCTTCAATGGGCTTCGTTAATCAAATCAGAGATCAATTGGATCTTCTTCTGATTCTCATGCACTAAGTGATAGTGCATGGACTTTATTAATTCACATCATCCACTTAGTAGTTGTGGATGGAACTCCTTTCAACTCCTCATGCATTGTGAAGACAATGCATGGTCTTCAATCAATGTTGTGACATTGTATCATCAGGATACAAGTTCTTGGAACTTTAAGAACAGCTCAACAATCGTCAGATGTCCATGGAGAATGTTTCAACCACAATTTCCAATACCACTTAGTGAATCTCCTAAGTGACATGCATCTTAGTACCATGACCATTCTCCTTTACCACCAACACCATCACAACCTTTGGCATTCACATCTTGACAATTCTCGACATCCATTCATTCTAAGACAACAACATGTCTCATTGACAACAAATGCAACACAGTGCACTTCATCTTAGAATTTAACCTAAGATGTTAGATACTGAGGGTACTCCCCCTTTACTATGTTATATTCCCTAACATGATTTTTTTCCTCTCACACTATTCTTTTTGGGTTTTAGAAAATGGCTGGAAACAGTAAGATTCATGATAATGGACGATATGATGGACAATGGAATGATATTCTTCATGAGAAACCAAATGAAATGGGATTTGGAAGTCCAAACATCGTTATTATGCCTAATCAGCAATCTCATAATACGATCAATAATCTCATCTTTGGTAAGTTTCCCGACTCAGATAATAAGAGAAATAAGGAGTTTCATGATGATCTTAGAGGAAAGAAAGTTCAATTTCCCCCATGTAAATCATGTGGGAAGAGTCATCGGGGAGATTGTTTCAAGGGAACTGGAAGATGCTTTGGGTGTGGAAAAGGACACAAAGCCAGTGAAAAGGTTCAGTTAACACCATGTATGAGGATAATGGCATTGCTACGACATCAACAATGGTTAAATGTTTTAAATGTGGAATGTACGGGCATTATGCAAACCAATTCCCTAAGGGAAAGTCTCATGAAGAGAATCAGTATATCCGTATGGGTAGTATTTATGTTGATGACGATGAAGAGACTACAAATGATATGTGAGTTGAAATAATTTTTGAAGCTCGATAAATGGTTTAAGAAGGTAGTGGAATGATTACATTTTTATCAAGTGTAATGTTGTATAAGTAATCTCATGGTAGTATGGAATAAAGAAACATCTAAGGATTGTTACACTATTTTCTTTCCTTGAGTTTTGAAAGTGTATGATTAATGGTACCAGTATCCATGAAAGGTTATTTAGATATTTTTGGAATGTAGATGATATGAGCATAATGAAGGGATAAGGAGAAAATTAAATGTTTGATAGTATTCATCTGCTCATGACTGATATAAGGAGAAGGTTATATCATGGGTTGAGTATAAAGAATTTTGAGGATTTTGGTACGTGGAAAGTGTTAACTTTTAACTGCATTCATGTTTTCACTAAGGCTCAATGGGTATTCATTCTTCAAGAGAATACATGATTAAGGTATTCACATGTTTGTAATTTGACCAACAGGATATATCTTATGATATATGGGGGATAAATGATGGCATTCACGTGATTGTTATGTGACATTTCAAGTAATCATTTTCTTATACTATGAGCTTGGACTGAAGTATTTAAGATAATCCTAAAGATTGGAATGGATTATGTTGGACATAAGTTAGTATTGTTTAAGGATAGAACTTTTTTCGATATTATTGATAGGATGTTATAGTAATGTAGTTTTAGAAAAAGGACAACCTACAGAACTAGTGACAGCCCATCGCGTTAGACAAGGCTATGGGAATCGAACCCACAACCGAAGTGCGACTGGCCTTTATCGCCTACCACTGGCCTACAGGAAGTCCCTGGTTAGTAAAAACTAGTTTTATTTTATTAAGAGGTATGATATATGAAGTATAAGTTCATTTTTGGAATTGTATATGATTAACCACACCATAGATGGACTTATGTATATTTGATAACTTTTTTCTAACCTTTTGTTTGAAACAGATGGAATGACCCATCATTCTATCACATGATCTGTTAGAACTTCACAAATAACAAATTCAACTTCATTTCTTTAAGAGATGAATTGGAAATTGTTCAAATCATGAACAACAGTTAGATAGTACCAAAATCAAGTAAGTATTTCTTCTAATTCAATATTTTCAACTTTAGGGAAATGATATTGAAAACCAAAAATGATGTCCTAGTGCTCTTATATCCGATGAATCAGATGGTATCTTAGATCATCACAAATCTATGACTTTGTGATTGTTGGATTTTTCATATCCATGTTCTCTACCACTCTCCATCAGAACATGATGGTTAGATTTCTCTTCCATATCCATATTTTCACCTATGTTCTCCTATGTGGAAACCCAATGATTAATTAATTTGGGTAAACGTTACGTTTCATACTTTTGTTTTTAATGTTAGGTTTTGGTATTTCATTTTACGATGTGGGTTTCAATTAAAGAAACTTTCAAGTAGAAACCCATTTATAACCCCGACGAATTTCGAGGGTGAAATTCATTCTAAGTGGGGTAGAATGTAATAACCCGAGATTTTATATGATATATTCTTTTTAATTTCTTTCATATCTTCTGTTGTGCGATACACCAAGATTATCTAGCTCTATACGCAGCACTGTATTAGCTTGCAGTATACACAACATTATTCTTGGATCGTGATACACACAATTTCATGTTTGTTTGATAGTTGTTATTCTACGCAACATTGAGTGTGTATATATATGTATATATATATTCAATGTATAAATGAAATATTTTTGTATTTTGTTATACGCAACAACAAAGGAGTCGTGCACTACACATAACCCTAACTTGGCTTGCATTACATGCAATCACGACCTTCCTCGATAGCGTATGTTGTACGCAATACCCATTTTTACTAAACAACGATATATTATTATAATATTAGTACGAACTAGACGTTATGAATAGTATTAACTAAATTTTGAATTTTATAACATTATTATTCATCTTACACATTTTCTAGAACATGGTATAAGAACAAAATAATTTTTTCTGGTAAAATAAGTATTTTTTAAAAAAATGCAGTTTTGCTGCCTTTTGATGGTGCACCCACTTTAAATCTAGTTTTTGACATGTTTATAAGTTCAATTTTACAAAATAAAATTATTCCTTGGAATCAGGATATAAAATTTTACCTTGGATAAAATTTTTCATATTATTCTAATAACTTTTATATTTTAATGAATAGTAAAAACACGCTATATTTTAATTAAAAACAACTTTTTTCATCGTAATAACTTATGTGGTTAAATTATAATATTGAGTGGTTTTAAAGTATAAATAGAATATAGTTTTACCATTTAATATAATGTATGTCATTATCATTGATTTAACATTGAAATCATAGGTTAAATCAATTCAATCTATTGTAATGTTTTAAACAAAAACCCGTTTTCATTCGACAATGGGATTAATTTTAATTTAATTTCTGCAACTTCTGTGTATTTAATTTGAAAAAATGGATTCCATATTTGGAATCAGTGGGTCTAAATTATGTTAATAGGCTACTTTTTATTTTTGGGAATTATGAATAGTAACTACGGTAAATTTTATTTACCACAGTTAAAGGTAAATCAGGTAATTAAGGGTAAATATAATATTATAAAAATACCATAACACATGCCAAAATTCTATTGAATGGCTCAAAGTCGACCCATATCACCTAAGGGTCACATTGGATTCATTTTATAGACTTTTTACCATGAAAATAATTTAATTATTATTAAAACCAAAGAAAGTGACAACATGTCACTCTCTTAAATCTTATAAGTATAATAATTTTAATTTAGTGATAAACATCATAAACCTTAGAACATGAATAGTCTCCAGAAATCTAATAAAATTACCTACATCATGAAAATATATTTATAATTTTAGGGATTAAATAATTTTCATTAATGGTGATACATTAATGATGCATAAATTATTTATTAAGTGAATAAGTAGTAATATAGTTTTTATTGAAATAATAATACCCATTAAAAGGCCCACAAATCTGACCAAAACTTATTTTTAGTGTATATATATACCATAAGAATATAATGACCTAATATATAACCGTTTGGAGTCTTATAAAAGTGATTATGACACTTATATTATTTTATTTTAAATGATGCCAAATTTGTCACCTTCATAATTTAATAAATATAACAATTTAAATATTTTGATTTTTAGACGATAAATTAGAGTAAAAGTATTATTGTGAAAGGTAATAGATTTATATTTATCATAGGAATTTATATTTATTTCTTATACAACAAATAATTTTATTAAATAATTATAAAAAAAATGTTGTAGTATTTATTTTATTAAGAGATAAACCAAATAAATGGTTTTAACAATAATAAAATAAATATTATATTTACTATTTAATGTGCTCCACTAATTTTCTAGATACATATGGACATTTATTAATCTATTAAAGCTTTTATTTCGAACATATATTCTTTATATATTTTATTTAAATTCATACAACTGAATAGTGTCAAAATTGACACTATTGTTATTTTATATAAAAAACATATTATAAAATTGTTTAAAAATCACAAAAATATTTAAAAATTATAAATTTAAAGTTATATGGTCTAAAATGTCATAAATTATCCAATTATGGAAAATTTAAAACAAAGAAGTAATTTTTTGTTATAATTTAAAATTTAGAATATTATTACCACAAATAACATTAAATTGATTATGTAAGGGTAAATCAAGTTGATAATGTTTAAAATAAATTCCTAACATGTCTAAATTTTATTGGTTGATGATATTACAACCCTATATAATATAATATTCGGATATGAGTCATTTTTGGAGGTTTTTTAAGTGGGGTTATATTTATTATAAATTAATATTTTTAAGAATTCCAAAGGTGCCCCTCTCCTCCCTTATAAAAGGGCACATCCTTCCTCTCTTCCACACACCACATTGAGCCTTCAATCTCGGCCAACCACTGCCAAATTCATTTCTCCACTTCCCTAGAGATATCCTAGAGGTCTTTTTCCTCTTCAAAGACCAATTTTAGTTCCCTAAGAGGAGGTCTCAAAGAGGCGCTTCAAAGAAGATGTAATGTCCATTACCGATTCTTTCAACTTTATTTCTTCTTCCATTTTTTTCTTATTTAGTTGTTTCATTATGAAGTAATAACATCAGTATAAATAATATAATGATATGTTATTATAAGTATGAAACAACCCTATTTCACCATTTATCCATCCTACGGAGAACGAAATCACCGAGCGTGCGTACGTACGGAATACCGTATCCACGCCGTGGTGTAATCTATTTTCCACCACCACCTTACTTGGATGGGTATAATGTTGTAAATAATGACTATATATGATTAATTTAAATTGATATTGATTCTATAATATTATACATACACTTTAATACAATTCCATGATCTTGGGAATGATATCATCGCTCGTGAGTACGTACGGACTACCGTCTCCACGACGCGATGAGATTCACTCTCCATGTTAACCACTCATGAATGATTATAAAGTATATATAATAAATAATAATGAAATATATGACATAATAATGATACTGTATTTATGTATATATATATATATGTATGTCATTTACTTAATTCAATTCAATTCAAAAGGGAAATGAAAACAACGTTCATGCGTACGTACGACCTACCGTCTTCATGAACGGTGTATTTAATTCCTTTTATCGATCTATAATATATATGTATATGATGAATATATATTATATATAAATCATGTTTTACATTATGGAATTATTTGAATCAGGATATAAGTAATAATATCAAGAACAAAAAGTCGAAACACATACGATAAATGAAATGATTTTACCCAGAACGCTGCTTTAACATGGAATTTACAAAAGAACTGGTAATATAAAGTCATAAGTGAAACATATATGATATCATAAAAATTAATATGATTCTGTAATAAGTCAATGACATTATTTAAATAATTATACAGGAGGTTCAGATACGTACGAAGCATATCGGACCTAAGGTAAGGGATAATTTTGCAAATATCATTTTTATCCAAGATTGCTTATTCGTAAGTAATTACTGGGGTTATTTATATCATCCATGTACATGTTTTATAAAGGTTTATTCATTTATGTTTAATGTCCTTTTTACCCATTTTTGTCTTTTACTACATGGTATGTATGGAATCTTTCTTTTATGAGGTACTTTTTGACTTTTTCGGCAAAAGTACGAGAAGAATGTTTTTTTAACTTATACAGCATGAAAGGATTTTTACGGTTTTATAAATCCATATTTTCATGAAGCTTACTCCAAAAGATTTCATGACTATTTTCAACGAAATCCTTTTCTTTTAAAATTGCATGACATTTTGTGAAAAGAAAATTATTTTTGAAGAAAAAAGGATATATTCGTCAAGAATTCATTTCAATTGTTTTATCAAACCCATTTTATATCTAAGATGGCATTATTTTCATATGTGTATGTTTCCAGTATAATTTCTCTATGATTTAAATGGTTTCTCTTTTCTTATTATGAAATGATATCCATTTCTTTTATATGGATTATGTGATGATGTGATGATGTTTATGGAACCCATTTGATTTATTGGGTTATTATGAATGATGTATGTTTATTTTGTGGAAAAAGTAAGAATGATTTCATTAAGAGATGGGTGGGACCTATATCTCCCTCCAATGCATTGGCTAAAGATGTTATATCTCATGAGATAGACATGGCTGGAATGGTAAGTTAATCTGGTTCGGTGTTACAGGACTGAAACGAGGAGTGAACTTGATTTAGAATGGGACTTTGTCCACTAAGATGGTCTTGGTAGCAATGCCTTGGCTACTATGGAAATCATTACATGTGCATAATGGATGCCACAATTACATGTTTTATTCCCATGCTATTCTATCATGGTTTATGTTCCATTATGATCTATGCCTTATGTACTTCCATGTTTTATGTTGTTGCTCAAGATTTTGATGTTTAAACATTATGTTCATGTTTTTTAGTTCAAATGTATATGGTATGTTTTATTTTATCCATGCTTACCCCTACTAAGCATTTGAGCTCACCCTTTTTATGTTTTATTTTCCCCCAGGATCAAAAGAAAGGTTTTAGGTAAGGAATGAAAAAGTGGAATATCTTTATGGGAGATGTTGAAGATCTTTCACCACTATTAGAAGATTACGTTCCAAGTTTCCAAAGACACTAAACTATTACAGTCATTGTGTGTTTGTTTTTGTTATGTATTAAGTATTCTGAAAAAGTAATGTAATGTCCATGTATGTCAAGCTTCGGGTCTCTACAGGGGTGGTCCGAGGAATGGGACCTGCACCAGGGAGGAAATTTCACGGAAGATTAGGTTTTGGCCTACTGGGTAGTCGTCTCGTGCGAGGAGTTCAGGGCAGAGATGAGGGGAGTGGGCCTGTATGAGGCAGCTTGGGCTTCCTAGTTCCATATCTACTAGCCGAAGCAGTTAATGCTGGAGCTATTGAGCTGGTGGTCACCAGGGACCAATACCTTTCACCTATATCATGGATAGGTCGGGATCAGCCTATGGGACATGCATCAGATTTCAGGGGTCCCGATACTGGGGGCTATTTACGATGAATTCCTCTCAGCCATGGGTGCGTGGGAGGATCCAGAGCAGATGCTGCTTCTGGCGATGGCACTGATGGATCTTGTGCCAGGGGAGGATAAGGAGGCGGTGAGGGATTTCCACATCAAGAACTGGTTCATGAAGTTCATGAACTTCCTAGAAAACAGGCAGTTCCCGACGAGGCCTTGAACTTTTTCGAAGGGTGCCCAGAGCAAGGAAAACTCATACTGGCGGCTGCAGGAGGATAGCCAGTGGAAGACCTAGGGGTTCTGTGTCAGCACTGAACAACAACTGATAGTCATACTGGCGGCGTTTATTGCAGTGCTCATCTATGGTTGGGTCATACCAGTGAGGGATACAGACATTGGAGTGCGGTCAAGCACTTTCATCATGGCATCCAGTTTGGCGATAGGGGGGTGGGTCAACCTGGGTATCCTGATGTTCGACACGTTGCACAAAATGATGTGGCATATCAGTGAGAGGAAAAATCCACAGAGGGTATGTGGGAAATTCTAACTTTTATACGGGTGGATGGCGGCACATATCTGGGGAATCTATGAGTATCTGAACCTCATCTCACCTCTGGGGTCAAACTTTCATCCCTCGACCGTGAACACTGCGGGAAGCTTTCCGACCAAGCTCAGCGCACCATCGGATCTAAACCAGGTGTGGAAGGTGGAGGAATTCAATTTACACCCATTCCCATTTCCAACGGGGTGTTGAGTCAATAATGTTTTCCTTATGACTTTTCCATTCATTCATGTTTTGAAAATCACAAACACCTTATACCTAAGAAAATCCATATTTTACTTCTATAAGGAAAATTTCTTTCTTAAGGAAATTTACCCTTACCTATATTTTCGTATTCATACCGTAAATTTTTCTAAGTATATAGATAGTATTGAAGTCCAAAACCTCAGAATCATATAAATACTTAGATATAAGGTATTCTGTTTTTTCATTACGAATTCTAGTGCAGAATTTTCATGACGAATTTTAATTATGAATTCTAGTGATGAATTCTCATTACGAATTCTGATGATTAATTCTCATTAAGAGTCTTGATTAAGAATTCTCATTACGAATTCCAGTGATGAATTCTCATTATGAATTCTAATGATGAATTCTCATTACAAATTCTGATTACGAATTCCAGTGATGAATTCTCATTACGAATTCTGATTACGAATTCTCATTATGAAATCCAGTGATGAATTCTCATTACGAATTATGATGTTGAATTCTCATTACGAATTATAATTATGAATTCTCATTACGAATTCCATAGTAAAACATAATCCGAACATATCTTTATTATAGACTCTGATTTCCTTTTTGGTTAGACTACAAACCTTATTTTTCTTACATTACGAACATCAGTTTTGCTTATGCTTATACTTGTTTCATTACAAAATGAGGTCGTGTATTTAATTATTGACTAACCGTTGATTGAGTGACCCATGTACAGGTCCCACCAAAATTTAAGTAAAATATGACCATTGAAGGAGGAAGCTAACCATTGCAACCAAGCATATAAATAGGATCTCATTTGAAAGTGCTCAAAAATAAATGAACAAGTTTATCACTCTAGAGACTGCACGCCATTAAGATGATTTCTAGAGAGAGAAGATTTTAATGCCTTGTGCATACTGAACTGTTCGTTCAGATTGCTTTGTGCAACTCCGAATGTTGGTGATTACATTTGAGGGCTTCCGGGGATAGAAAGATAGAGGTGCTGACTAACTTGATGTTCGAGGGCTTCCTTGCTGAGGAAGACAGAGGTTCTAACTACCTTGAAGTTGAGGGCTTGCGGGGATAGCAAGATAGAGACTCTGATCTTCGTATCGAGGGATTACTAGGGTGTGGGTAAGACATACATTCTTGAATGTATAAATTAAGGGACTTTTAACCGAGGTTGTTGGATACCCTTCTCTTTGGGTTAAAGATTTATATCTTATTACTTGTTTTTGTTAGAAGTTTTTCTGCTACATTGTGTATTATAAGGATAGTATAATTTTATTATATTTCCTTACACTTATACTCTGACTTAGTTAGATTATATACGCTTTAAGGTAGAATCTCATATTGTATTATTTGGTTAAGTTTCATTTTCCAGATCCATATTTCTGGAACCAGTTTTTCAGAATCACTTTCCAGATTTAATCATGTGTATAGAACTTGAAGTTTGTAACTTCATACATTGTCCCAATCATTCAATTGGTGTTAGAGGTGTTGTTAATTTTCTTAGTTAAACTTTTTAAAACTTAGATCATTCCTTGTTTAAGGAAATTTTTAAAGTGTACAATTCACCCCTCCTCATGTATATTGAGCATCTACATTATCATTTCGATCTGAAAATTGGTATCGGAGGAAGGTTTCAAAAATACTTATACTCACAAATAAGTTTTTCGTGCTCAGTTTTTCGTTGTTCAATATTTTTCTTTGATTAGGAATATTCTCCTTAATTCCGAACTTTTATTATTAACATGTTTTTGTGTGGAATGTTTTTTTAGATGGCATGCTTAAATGTTGGTTCTATAGACAACCTAAATCCTACTATAAAACCGATCATGGATGGTAATGATTATGAATATTGGAGACATCATATGAAGACTTTCGTTATCAATACTGGGGTTGATAACTTTTTCAGGCTTACTGGTGGATATAAAATTCCTAATAAGGAAGTGAGTGCTTTCACTAATCAAGAAAATAATGAATACCAACTCAACTATAAGGTACAAAATACTCTATCGTGTTCAATGACTAGGTACTTATATAGCCAAATTTCTTCTTGTGAAACAACTAATTGTATATGGAAGAAACTTAAAGTTAAAAATTTTGGTACATCCAATGTGATTTAGGCCAGAAGAGTCATGCTTAGGGATGAGTGTCATGGTTTTAATTTTCCTTATGGAGAGACAATTTGTAAAGTGCAATAGAGATTATTGACTACTGTGAATGGATTACAATATATGGGAGAGAATGTTCTAGATTATTAATCTCTTGTTGAAAAGAGCATAGATATCATGCCCAATGAGTGGGAATCAAAGAGAACTGCTATCGATGAAAACAGAAAGGTTACTCAAATTTCTCTTGATGAAATATTTGGAACACTTCTTCATCATGAGACAAGAATGAAGAGAGTTGCTGAAAAATAAAGAAGAAGAATGGGAATAGCGGTGTGTCTTTTACTATAACATAAAATCACGTGAAATCTAGGTCTCCTGAGAGAGTTACTAGATCCAAGTCTAAGAAGGTTACTATCCAATCCGAATCTTGTAAAAGTGAAGTCTCACAAAATGAGTTAGCTAATATTTCTTGAAATATGAACAAGATTGCTGGACAGAGAAGTTTCCAATCCAAGTATAAGAATAAAGAAAGGAAAGATAGGAAATATTTAGAAGTAACATTCTACGAATGCAAGAGAGTTGGACACATCATACAGGATTTTTCTTTTCTTAAGAAAAAAAAGAAATAAAAGAGAGACATTCTGAAAGGAATAGGAAGAAGTATTATAAAGAAAAATCTAAGAATGTTCTGAAAGCTAATAACACCTGGAGTGCCGGTGGTGGTGACTCTTCAGATAAATCTTCTGCTTATGAATCTTCTGGATAGAAGATTCTTGGTCTTATAGCCAGATTACCTATTGATAATTAGTCCTTGATGGCTAAGGTACACAATACTGAATCTGTGACCAATGTTTCTTTAAATGATAATGATAGTAAATATTATAACTCTTTGGATGAGTAATCCTCTACTGATGATGAAAATACATAACCTACCTATGAAGAAGTTTCTAGGTTTTCTGAACTTCTTGATATTGAGAATTCAAAACTCAATAAAAAACATGATAAGGAAAATTCTAGGAATAGTATTCTTACTAAGGAAATATAAAATCATTCTAAAGATCTTGATAAGAAAAATGGTGATTTTATAAGTATTTCAAAATACCTCTAGGTAGTAAATTCTGAAAAGAATAAACTTTCTAAAGATCTAGAAAATGTAATTTCTAAGAAAAGTGTTTTCGAGCCTAGATCTATTTCCAAATCAAATGATATTGAAGATAAAAACTTGGTTATAAAACTCATGTCCAAAATTTTTTTCTTAAAGAAGTGTTTGTCAAACTTTACTTTAGGTAATGAAAATTTTGATAAGATGTATTCACAAATATGAACTTTAAGAAAAAAATCCGGATTTGGTTATACCCATGAAAAACCAACTATTAGTAATAACTACTTTGTTCCTCAAGGTGCCCCATTTTGTACCAAGTGTCAATTTTGGGGTCACTGGGAAAAGAATTGTTCTTTAAACAAAACCCAATCTTTAGGTTTCCATAAGGCTTATTTCTCTAAGAAGATGTGGGTGCCCAAAATTTTACTTTCTGACATTTCTGTATCCAAGCAAGTCTGGATTCCGAAAACCTAAATTTTTCTTATTTTCAGGAAAATAGGGAGAGTACCAACAGCAATACATTGTACATGGATAGGGGATGTTCCCGGCATATGACTAATAAAAAAAGCTATTCCGGAAAGATTATCAAGATGAAAGGAGGAAATGTAACTTTTGGAGATAATCCTCAGAGAGATATTGTTGGTATAGGTAATATTGTTATTCTTGGTAAAACTTTGATTTCAAATGTTTTGATTGTTAAAGGTCTTAAGTACAACCTCATTAGTGTAAGTCAATTATGTGATGAAGGCTACCTTGTGAATTTTAGGAATGATAAGTTATTAGTACACAATTCCAAGGAAGTTTTTATTCTCTCTGCTCATAGGCAAGAGAATGTTTACACTATGAACTTAGAAGACCTTAGGAGACAAAACATACCTCGCCTAAGTGCAATGGAAGATCATTCATGGTTATGGAATAGAAGGTTAGGACACTGTAACCTTAGGAACTTATGTAAACTCTCAAAGAAAGGTTTAGTTAAGGATCTACCAGAGCATAGATTTGATTCTTCAAAACATTGTGATCCTTGTCAATATTGCAAGCAACATAAATCATGTTTTAAATAAGTCAGTGAAGTCTCAAAAACTGATGCAACATAGTTGGTGAACATGTATCTTTTTGGTCCAACACAAACTGGAAGCATTGGAGGCAAATAATATGTGTTTGTTCTAGATGATGATTACAATAGATTTACATTGGTCTATTTTCTAGCAAAGAATTTTGAAGCTTTTTATTGTTTCAAAAAATTTAGAGACCAAGATAAAAATGAGAAAAACCTTCCATTGAAAACTATTCATAGTGAAAATGGAGGAGAATTTCAAGTTTCTGATTATGAAAATTTTTGTAGTAGTAAATGTATTACTCACAACTTTTTAGCACCTAGAACTCCTCAACAAAATGTTGTAGTAAAAAGAAGAAATAGAATTCTTCAAGAGATAACTAGAACCATGTTGAGTTTATATTATATAGCTAGACATTTCTAGGCTAAAGCTGTAATTACTGCTTGTTACACTATAAATCTAGTTTGATTAGACCTTTTCTTAATAAAACTCTTTATGAGTTAGGGAATGGTATAAAACCTAGACTTTCCTTCTTCAAGGTTTTTGGTTGCAAGGTAGTCATTATGAACACCAAATATCATTTACAAAAATTCACACCAAAATCAGATGAAGGAATTTTCTTAGGCTACTTCACAACCACTAAGGCTTATAGAGTTTTCAACAAAAACACTTGTACTGTTGAAGAAACAGTACATGTAAAATTTAATGAAACTGATCCTTTTGTTTTTAAACCTTCCCAACCTACATCCTCGGATGTGTTATCAAAAACTGATTATCAACCATTATTAGAAGATCATTCTTATAAGTAAAATGGTCAAGAAAATATTTCTGAAACATTTACGCTATAATATTTCCTACATTATGTTGATGAACTGGTTCTTCAAAACCCAAATCAGCCATTTCTTAAGAATCATCCCAATCATAGTATCATTGGTGATGTAAATCAACATGTAAGGACTAGAAGTTATTTAAGAAATGAAGTAGAAAATCTAGAATTTGTTTCTCAATTGGAACCAAAAAGCACTGTTGAAGCTTTAGGTGATGATGATTGGATAAAATCCATGCACGTTGTACTAAATTAATTCAAGAGGAATAATGTCTGGACCTTGGATGAAAGAACTAAGGAAACTTCTGTAATTGGAGTAAAGTGGGTCTTCAGAAATAAGTGTGATGAAAGGGAATCATCGTATGAAATAAAGCTAGATTAGACGCTAAAGTCTATAATCAACAAGAAGGAATATACTATGAAGAATCCTATGCTCCAGTAGCTTGAATTGATTCTATTCGTATTTTACTTGCCTTTGCAGTATTCTTCAATTTTAAACATTTTCAAATGGATGTGAAATGTTCTTTTCATAACAGTTATGTTCTAGAGGAAGTTTTTATTGATCAACCTCCTGGATTTGAAGACACAAAATATACTAATCATGTTTTTAAACTTACCAAAGCTTTGTATGGCCTTAAACAAGCCCCTCATGCTTGTTATGATAGACTAACAGGATTTTTGCTTCAAATTAACAATGTTAAGGGAAATGAAGATCCAACCCTTTTTATAAATAAAGACAAGAAAAATGTTTTGATTGTTCAAATATATGTTGATGACATCATATTTGGTTCAACTCAGCAATCATTATTTGATTCCTTTTAAAATCTAATGAAATCAGAGTTTGAAATGACTTTGATGGGTGAGTTAACATTTTTCCTTGGTTTTCAAATTTCTCAAAAACCCGAAGGAACCAATATATCTCAACATAAGTATATTAAATATATTATAAAAAAGTATGGATATAAAAACACTAAAAGTGTTAGTATTCCCATTGGTACCTCAAACACAGTTGATATTGATGAAGCCGAGAAACCTGTGGATCAAACATATTTCAGAGATATGATAGCAAGCCTACTATACTTGATAGCTATTCATCCAGACATAATGTTTTCAGTATGATTATGTGCCAGATATCAATACAATCATATGGAATATCATTTAAAGGAAGTGAAAATAATTTTTTGCTACTTAAAGGGAACCATGGATCTTGGACTATTTTACTCTTCTGGATGTGATTTTTTTTAAAGAGTTTTCCAGATGCTGACTTTGGTGGGTGTAGAATGGATAGAAAAAGTACATCTGGAACTCGTCATTTCTTCGGAGATTCGTTAGTTTCTTGGTCATGCAAGAAGTAACACTCAGTAGCACTTTCCAATGCTGAAGGTGAATATGTAGCAGCTGGAAGTTGTTGTGTTAAATTGTTGTGGATGCAACACACACTCACAGATTATGGATTGAGTTATACTAAGACTCAAATCCTGTGTGATAACACAAGTTCCATTTCCCTTAGTAAAAACCATGCACATCACTCTCGAGCAAAGCACATAGATATTTGGAATCACTTTCTTAGGGATGACACACAAAAAGGAGATATCATTATTTAGTTTATCAGAACGCAGGATCAACTAGCTGACATTTTCACAAAACCTTTACCTTCTGATAGATATGAATACATAAACCAAAGTTAGGAATGATATCATTGAAGTAATCCTTCTTCATTAAATTCTTGTGCAACAATCTCCTAACAGTAATAAACTCCTTTTCATAGGGGGAGTACATTTGGTTGTTAGCCTTTCAATATTTTTCGAAATGAGTTTTTCAAAAAAAATCTATTGAAATTTCCGTACTGGATTTTTTGTAATAAAATTTCCATACTGGAACTTTTGTAATAAAATTTTCGTACTGAGAATTTTCATAAATAATTTTTTCGTATTGATGATTTTTTCATACTCATAATTTTTGTACTCATAATTTTTCATAACAATAATTTTTCATACTCATGATTTTTCGTACTCATGATTATTCGTACTCATGATTTTTCATACACATTATTTTTCATACTCATGATTTTTCATACTCATAATTTTTCGTACTCAAAATTTTTCGTACTCATAATTTTTCGTACTCATGATTTTTCATACTCATAATTTTTCATACTCATGATTTTTTGTACTCATAATTTTTCGTACTCATGATTTTTCGTACTCATAATTTTTGGTACTCATAACTTTTCATAGTCATTATTTTTCATACTCGTTATTTTTCGTACTCATAATTTTTCATTCTCATGATTTTTCGTACTCATAATTTTTCGTATTCATAATTTTTCGTACTCTTGTTTTTAATAGTGATTTTTTTACTCAAATTTTCTTCAATAAGAACATTACCAATTAAGAATAATCTTCCTAACCAAATCTGAAAGTTATGAATTCCTTAGTTAATTTTGCGTAGTCATTTTTTCTTGTTGGTAGTTTCTTTATTTTGAAAATTTTCATACTCAAGTTTCCTTAAATTTGAAATTTTTTATTAAAACATCAAAAGATCAGATTCAAGAGTTTCCTACACGTATGATTTAAACCGTTAGATCAGATCAAAGGGTTTTTCATCATCACTATGTCATGATTTTGTCGTTGAATCTATGAAGAAATTGGTGGATAGAATCCCGATCTTTCCCACCATAGAATCCAGATTCCAAATGCTTCAACACAGCCTTCATCAAGAAATCAGAATCACTATCCATGGTCATGGATAAGTGTGTGAAGATTGAGGCTGAGCATAGAAATTTTTTCATCAATTATGATGTTCACGGGAAATCATGCATCAGAGTCACTCTGTGGTCAAAGAAGGTTGATGATGACTTGGAAGAGTTTGATAATTTTCAGAATGAGGTAAAAGATGATTTTGATACAGAGGATGAAAAGATAAAGAATCTTCCGGAAGAGCTGATCCTTGAGAAAAATTCTCGTAATCAATAAGTGAAGGACATGAATGGAATGGTTGACTCTCTTGATCAAAATTTTAAAATGGATAGAGATCTCTAGAATGAGCTTGAAGGAACACTTGTAAAGCAAGATGAGTTACTTAAGATGCAATAAGAGGCCATGAAGGCTCAGTCAGAGGTGTTGAAATCTTAACAAGAAAGGATCATAGCTTTGGAGAAGAAAGCTGAGAAGGATCAGAAAGATTTGAAGAAGCTGAAAACTCTCTTAAAGAAGCTAATTCCAAAAGAGAAGGAAGAAAAATGAACTCAATCAGATTTTTTGTTGCAATTATTTTTCCTTGTAAAAATTGTTTCAATTCTAATGAAATCTCTGGTTGTTTGTATCTGGTGTTATTATGTACTAATTTTTCAGGTATTTTATCACTTTTCCATTCCCTCAGTTCTTTTTGATAATCATAAAGGGGGATAAGGAAAAAAGAACTATTAAAAATGGGGAGAAAGAAAAATCTCTAAGTAAGAACTATCCCTAAGTAAGGGGGAGCTTATCCAAGGGGATTTTCTCATTACGAAGGTTTTCATTCCCATGATATTGAAAAATCCATTCCGGAAATCCAGAATACAATCCTTAGTGGTCCTAAGCCTAAGGGGGAGTCAATTGTATTCACCATCATCCATAAAAAATGAGAGATAAGTTTTAATTTCAATGCCTAAAGAAAAATTTCTATGTCCTTATATTCTTTTTCGTAAGGTTGTTTTTGTTTTCCAAAAAGGGGGAGATTTTTGAGTCAATAAGGTTTTCCTTGTGACTTTTACATTCATTCTTGTTTTGAAAATCACAAACACCTTATACTTAAGAAAATTCATATTTTACTTCTATAAGGAAAATTTATTTCTTAAGGAAATTTACCCTTACCTATATTTTTTTATTCATACTGTAAATTTGTCTAAGTATAAAGTTCAGATTGAAGTCCAAAACCTCGGAATCATATAAATACATAGATGTAATTTATTCGGTTTTTTCATTACGAATTCTATTGCAGAATTCTCCTTACAAATTCTCATTATGAATTCTCATTACGAATTCCAGTGATGAATTCTCATTACGAATTCTGATGATGAATTCTCATTACGAATTCTGATTATGAATTCTCCTTACGAATTCTAGTGATGAATTCTCATTACGAATTCTGATGATGAATTTTCATTATGAATTCTGATTACGAATTCTCATTATGAATTCCAGTGAAGAATTCTCATTACGAATTCTGATTATGAATTCTCATTATTAATTCCAGTGATGACTTCTCATTATGAATTCTAATGATGAATTCTCATTAGGAATTTTGATTACAAATTCTTATTATGAATTCCTTAGTAAAAAAGAATCCAAACATCTCTTTATTAAAGACTCTGATTTCCTTTTTGGTTAGTCTATGAACCTTATTTTTCTTACTTTACGAACATCAGTTTTCTTATGCTTATACATATTTCATTACAAAATGATGTCGTGTATTCAATTATTGTCTAATCATTGTTTGAGTGACACGTGTACATGTCCCTCCTAAATTTAAGGAAAATATGACCGTTGGAGGAGGGAGCCTGTAACACCCAAGACTTTTATGAGAAATACTTTGTTTTTATGTTATATGAATCATCAAAGGAATCTTTCATTATGCACAACACTAGCTTGGCTTGCTTTACACGCAACCGCGGCCTTCCTCGATAGTTTGCGTCGTACGCAATATCGAGTTTCATTAAACAACGATATGCTAGTAAAATATTATTTAAAATAGTCATTATGAATAGTAATAACCACTTTTTGAAATTTTTTAAACTTAATATTTGAAAGTGGACTTCATTTTTGGATTTGGAATGTCGAAATTAGACTAGGGTGAAATTTTGGTATTTTTCTGAAAACGTTCAATTTTTTATGAATAGTGAAAATACTGGGTTACTATTTAAAAACCAACTTTTTATTTAAATAATTATTTATTTTATTTCAATTTAGTTTATGTCAAAATTGATACATAATACCAATATAAGTTCAATGCAATTCATTGAAGTCATTTTATAATAATTTTAGAAATATAAAAATTTTATGGAACTTTTCACCGTCTTTTACCCACCTCCTTTGAGAATTTGAAAATGTACATAAAACATAATTTTACTGCTTCTGTGAGTGGAATTTCAAAAATCCGAGAGACACGGTTAATATCAAGGACTGAAATGTGGTTTAATGAGATGAAAATAATTTTTGGTGAATAGTAACTTTTTTACTTTTTCTTACCACAGTTAAAAGTAAATTGGGTAATTAAGGGTAAAAATGATATTATTATTACCCTAACACATGTCCTAATTCTATTGGATAAGTTTAATTTGACCAAAACCAACCTTAGGAATAAAATATGACCATATAGGCCCACTTGGATTAGATTAGGACATTTATTATTAATTTATTTAAAGAAGGGGTAAAATAGTTAAAATCAATGTTTAATAACTAAATAATTTTTAATATAGGGTTATACATAAGATAAATTCAACTATAAATATTAATTAGAAAGATAAAAAGATTTCCTAAATAATGGTATTTTATTTTTAATTTTTAGACATTAAATAATTTAATTTATTTATGACACAATGATGATGCATTAATTATATTATTAATGAAATATTGACATAATTGATGTTATAAATACCCAAATTAATTTAATCTTAAACTTTTTATGAATTACAATAATTTTATATGTTAATAGAACATGTTAGTATTGATTTAATTAACTTTTTTTGAATTAATAATTCTGTTATTATTTTCACAAAAATCAATTACTAAATAGTGTCAAAATTGACATAAAATAGTTTTTAAAACAAATATTATATTATTAATTGTTATTTTATTCATAAAAATCTAAGGATCGGACAAATGAATTAGATATGGTTATATATATTAATAATAAACAACTTGGAGTTCGTTTGTCTTGTTATTGTAAGTTTATTAACCATATAGTGTAATAAAACAAAAAAACAAGGTAAAAGTTAAATTATTTAACTTAAAGTTAAATATAAATGATAAGGTTAAAATAGATACCTAAACTTGTCTAAATTATATTGGATGAGAGGATTTCGACCCCTCTCCACCTTAGCTTCAAAATAAATCAATTTGGATCTATTAAAAACTGAATATGGCTTTATAATAAAATAATATTTTTTCCCAAAGGTGCCCCTATCCTCCCTTATAAAGGGAACCTCCTCCCTCTCTTCCTCGCACCACTTTGAGCCTTCAAGCTCGGCCAACCCCGGCCAATTTATCCTCTACACTTCCCTAGAAACATCCTAGAGGTCCTGGTCTTCTTCAAAGACCAATTTTAGTGCCCTAAGAGAAGGTATCAAAGAGGCGCTTAAAAGAAGAGGTAATGTCCGTTACCGATTCTTTCAACTTTATTTCTTCTTCCACTTTTTCTTATTTAGTTGTTTCATTATGAATTAATAAAATAATTATCAATTATATACTTATATTTTAGTATAAGTATGAAACAACCCTATTTCACAATCTATCCATCCTACGGAAAATGAAATCACCGCGCGTGCGTACGTACGGAATACCATCTCCACACCGTGGTGTAATCTATTTTCCACCACCACCGTACATGGATGGGTATAATGGTGTAAAGAATAACTATATATATTATTATTGTAAAGTGATATTGATTCTGAAATAGTATACATACACTCCAATACAATTCCACGATCATGGGAACGATATCATCGCTCGTGCGTACGTACAGAATACCGTCTCCACGATGTGTTGTGACTCGTTCTACATGATTTTCATTGCATAATGATTACATAAATGAATTGAGTGAATAAATATGATATTTATATACTAATACCATTCTGGAAATTAGTTATCTAAAACCTATAAAAAATAATAAGAATTTATTCGACAAAACACGCATAAGAACAAAAAGTAATAAACACCCGAATAACAAGTAGCAATGAAATATTACTAATAAGAAGCTAAGAATATGACCATATATGATATAATAACAATGAGTATGATTCTGGAATATTTCAATAACATTATTTAAATCATTATATAGGAGGTTCGGACACATACGAAGCAAATAGGACCTAAAGTAAGGGAAAATCTCGCAATCTCATTTTTATCAGAGATTGTTAATTCATCAGAATTGAATAGGGAATATTTATCATCCACATCCATGTTTCCACAATATGTAATATTATTTCCGTCCACCTACAATTGTTTAAGTCCAATTTTACCCTTTGGTTATTTTTTAGTAAAAGATATGAAAGGAATCTTTTGTCGTTTTTCGTACGAGGAACTTTTTGACTTTTTCTACCAAAGTACAGGAAGAATTTTTTTTAACTTATACGGCATGAATGGATTTTTAGAAAATTATTTCCAAGAAGAATCCTTTACAGGTTTTCATGTTTATTTTTAACCAAATTCATTTAGTTTAAAATTGTATGACATGTTAAGAAACGAAAAATGTTTTTGAAGTAGAATGGATATTTTCCTCAAGAATGGAGTTCAAGTGTTTTATCAAAATTATTTTTCATCTATGATTATATAGGTTTCTATTTCTATACATATTTTTACATTGATTTTATTATGTTATGATGGAATTATTTTTATGATGTCCTTTTATCTTATATGGATTATGTTATGATGGCATGATGTTTAAGATTCCCATTTTTATTACATGGGTTATGATATGATGTATGATTTATGATTTTGTGGCACACATAAGAATGGTTTCATTATGAGATGGGTGGGAACTATATCTCCCTCCAATGCATTGGGTAAATATTTATATCTCATGAGATAGACATGGCTGGAACGACATGTTAATCCGGTTCAGTGAAACAGGACTGAAACGATGAGTGAAGTCGGTTCAGAAATGGTCTTTGTCCACTAAGATAGTCTTGGAAATGAGTCTTGATTACTAAGAAATGATTCTCTATGATTATGTGTGTATTCCACAAAGTTTTATGTTTTAAGTTATGATTATTGGGATTACATTTCACTACTATGATTTACCCCATGTTATGAAATTATGATCTCCTTTGGAGGTTAAGATTTCCAAAATGGTATGTTCCTATGAATATGATGTGATTGATATTTATTTTGTTTACCCTTACTGGGCATTTGAGATCACCCTATTGTATGTTTTCTTTTCCCCAGGTAAGGAAGAAGGTTATTATACAGGATATTTCAAAAGGGACTCTAGATATGATGAAATAAATGGGAGACAATGTAGATGCTTTATGAACCAGTTGTTTATGTTTCCTAGTTTCTAAAGACACTATACCTATAAGGTCCTTTCCTGGTTTTGTTATATGTTGTAATAAGTGTGCTTCAATTATGAGGTAATAAAAATGTATGTAAAGTATGGGTCATTATAGATCTGACCATTACTACCGAGCCTATAAATACGAGCTCATTTGAAAGAGCTCAAAAATAAATGAACAAGTTGATCACTCTAGAGATCACACATTGTAAAGGGAATTTCTAGAGAGAGAATCTTTTCATGCCTTGTGCATACTGAACTGCTCATTCATATTTCTTCGTGCGACTCTGAATGTTGGTGATTACATTTGAGAGCTTCTGGGGATAGGAGGACAGAGGTGCTGAATACCTTGAAGTTCAAGGGCTTCCTTGCTGAGGAAGACAGAGGTTCCAACTACCTTGAAGTTGAGGGATTGTAGGGATAGAAAGATAGAGACTCTGATCTTCGTATCTAGGGCTTACCCAGGTATGCATAAGACATACTTTCTTGAAATTATAAATCAAGGGACCATTATCCAAGGTTATTGGATACCATTCTCTTTGGGTTAAATGATTTATATCGTGTTACTTGTTTTTGTTAAAAGTTTTTCCACTGCATTGTGTATTGTAAGGAAAGTATAATTTTCTTATATTTCCTTAAACAAGTACTCTGACTTAGTTAGATTCTATACGCTTTAAGGTAGAATCTCATATTGTAAACTTTGGTTAAGTTTCATTTTCCGGATCCATATTTACAGAACCGGTTTTTTGGAATCACTTTCCATATTTAAGCAAGTGTGTAGAACTAGAAGTCTGTAACTTCATACTTTTTCCCAATCATTCAATTGTTTTTATAGGTGTTGTGAATTTTATTAGTTTAACATTGTTAAACATAGATATTTCCTTGTTTATTGAAATTTTTAAAGTGTACAATTCACCCCTCCCCCCTCTTGTATATTGAGCATCTACATCATTATTTCGATCCAACATGGGGGCCTTCAAGGATGATGGTCGGGTAATGGAAGAGCGCCTGGCCTACATACTAGCCTTTTGAGGGGGAGTCCTGGTGGCTAGGGTGGACCACGAGCGTCTCTGCGAGCCGTACACCCCACACCAGTTCTCCATACAATTCTGGTGCCTGTAGTGGCTAACCCCGCAGGTCTATCTGGGGGTTCACTACAAGGATCACTCGTGTGTGATAAGGCAGATGTTGCTCATGTTCACACTATAATACATGAAGATGTGGAATGTATTGACTCTACCGATTTTCATCGATGGGATTGTAAAAGAATATGCCCAATGTTGGGAGGCGGCCTACCCAGGGGAGATGCTGAAGCATCCAACCTTCTTGGTCGGCGAGGGTGAACATCCTCGATCTTAGGGTCGAGGTCGGAAGGCGACAAGGGCATCCCGTAGTGGCAAGGCTACTGTAGCGGCGTCTCCCACACCATTCGAGGAGGGAGCAGCGGCAGCAGATCCAGCAGCAGCAAATCCAGCAGCGGTAGAAGAGCCTGTGGTCTCAAGAGAACAGAGTCATCCAGAGGGGCGGCCGCCGAGGGGATTCCACAGGATTTATAAGCAGGCCCCGAGGAAACGGTTGCGCCATATCGACATGCTAGAGAATGTTGTTTTCCCAGAGGCCTGGGACATTTGGGATGTCAACCGACAATTCATCGACCCTTCCAAGATGTAGAAACACATGAACCATCTCGGGATGGATTTACTGGGTATAGGCCCTATCTGGGCTAGTTTCACATTATCCCTAGCGGAGGCTGAGAAATATCTGGTTGAGCTGGAGGACTTTGTGCATTTCAGGGGTGCCCCGCGTCCAATGACAGACCGGGTGAGGGTACTTCTGGATCGGAGGTTCCCCCACAACTATCAACCATTGAGATGAGAGAGTACTTCCCCCTCCAGGAAGAATCAGACGAATCCTCTTGGGGGGATGCGGACGGTGGAGGGAGACCACTGGAGGAAAGAGAAGTCAGTGATCCTGACTTTGGTTTCGACGATTTCACAGAGGCTCTCAAGGTAAAATTCCATGTTTCTTTCCTCAGGGTCTACTCTCAGGTCATTATGGAATCTTTACTAACAACTGAATTGTGCAGGAGGACCTTGTGAATAGACCCCGTTCTCGCCCCTCAATGGGTGCTGATGCAGGACCCTCGGAACCCGCACCTATGGCCACTTCCAGTTCTGTGTCTGGCAGGGCTAGGTTACTTCATGTGGATCCTCCCGAATCTCCAGACCTTCCGAAAATATTCAGAGGGACATGCTTTGGGGTCCCGTCACCTTCAACTCAGGAGAGGGACCATGAATTCAATCTCTGTATGTCCTATCTCCAGTGTTCATTACTGCCACACGTTTATTGTGCCAACTGACATCCGTCCCCTTTTTATGTTGCGTACTGTTCTTCGACTGGCATGTTCCACTATAGAGAAATTGGTCTGGATTTCTGGACGTGCCCCTCCTAGGGGAATGCTGGTAAACATGGAGATAAATACTCATCCCAACCGATGTGCTACGCTCCCTATCATTTGTGGGACCGCCAGTTGGGTCGTACCCGAGGTCATTGAAGTGGGGTCTGATGATGAGGATCAACAGGTCAACCCAAGTCCCACCACACCTACTCTGATTCCAGAAACCATGCCTAATCCAATGCCTGTTGAAGATCCTTCTGAAGATTTTCTGATGGCGTATCCCGCATATTAGTCTGTCGACCACGTGGACTGGGATGAGACAGCTTCTGACGAAGAAGACAACAAGATAGTCCACCACCGATCATGGAAACTGATCGTGTGCTTTATCGAGAAGACCCCCAATCATTATGGCTTAATGAGATGGATAGACTTATCTTGAGGTTGCGTGAACTTTGTGCTGCGGGAGTGGATGCCCAGCTCCCTCTCCTACTCATTCGAGATCTTATGGCAGAAAAGATCCAGGGAGTATTATCATTTCCTCAGTGTGGGCTGGCAACGGAAGAAGGTGATGAACATCAAGAAGCTCTGGGAGGCTGAAAATGAGGTCCAACAACTACAGATCTGGGTGGATGATCACTCAGCCTCTCTCAATGCACAATCAGAGCTGATGGTGCAATTGAAGGCCCAGCTGGCAGAGGCAGAAGAGCGTATGAGACAGGCTTCCGAAGAAATGGTCATCATTCGGGCTAACATAGAGCGGGCCCAAATTGGGGCTGATGAATTGCACCCCATCGCAGCTTAGGAAGGGCAGGAGTTGAGCAAGAGAAATCATCTCCTAGAAACGACAACTCGGAGGGTGTCCGAACATCAACTCTCTTTTGAAGGGGTCAACCCGTCCATGGGAGAGATAGACCCCAGAGTGCTGTAAGGATTACAAACTCTCGAACGTACTTTCATGTTTTGAATTATTGGATTTCATAGCATACATGAGTTACATTGTCGGGGTTGGCCCAATACACATCTATTATATTCATGAAATGTCTAGTGTTCAGTCCCTAAGCTCACGCGGGTCGAGCCCAATGTGAGAAACAAGGGGTGACCACCATGTTATTCAATCTGATCATAATTCGTCGACCAAAATTTGGGCATCAGCGGTTTATGTAACCAATTCGTATCTTCCGAGAAGACATGGGAGAGACTCTATTGGAGTTTTAGGATATCAGAACAATCGACGAGCCGTTATTTCGGTGTGCTCTAGTGCACGAGTGGGGTAATGCCAGGGACGCTAGAATTAGTTAGAACATAGGGTGGGTAGAAAGCATGAATCATGATACCAAAAATTTGGAATAGTGGGATGGCATGACAATAAAGGATAACTGTTGACCATATACGAAACCCGGTATCCTTGTTGCATTAGCCTGAAATGGGGATGACACAAGAGGGCTGACCGCTGACCATGTTCGAAACACGAGGCCTGACCCGAAATCTCATCATTTCGTCCACCAGAACGTTGACCCATTATAGTAGGTGAGCCATAGGCCGAGCATCCGTACTGTTTGGGGGTTCCTTTAGACATGAAAATGTAAAAGGGTCCGAATAATGGGCACGCAATGCATGAAGGGTGGAGTGATGGGTTGATCGAATGGAGTCCAATACTCACGAGATTACACCACCGTGGTGAAAACACATTAGGTGGGCATGGGGGTTTGAGCAAGGATCATACCTTCTTCCAAATAGGATCTCTCTGAAAAGGGAACCATCACTTTTAAATGTCATTATGGGGCATCCTGAACTTATCCAGGGTGAAATTGTGATCACATGGTTCCCCCCAAGGGGTCGGGCCAGGGGGGCGAAAATGGGGAGGAACGTGATTTATGATTCCCGGGGCTGGACCCCAGGTGAAATACATGGGTGTCTCTACATATCCCATGAGGATGGGAATCAAGCCGTATGTATTTCTAGAAGCATAGTTTAACGTCATGCGGGATTATGAGAATCCTAGCTGCGCCGGTGCACACCCTACCAAAACTATTTAGCCCACGTGAGTCATGCTCGATGTAGGAAAAAAGAAGTAGTGGTGGGGATTTCCCAACATAGGAGGGAATATGTTAGGGCGAAGGGATGTTCGGTGAATACCATCCCAATGATACTAACCCATCTTTTTAGAGCACCTATACGTGAAAAGAGATAAATCGGAGTATGTCATAATTCTACTTGAATATGAGGAATTTGAAATGTGTGAATCCTGACGCTTGAAATTTGGACCATAATGATGGAACTGTGGCGATAGAGCATAAATGTTAACCGTGGAAGAAAACGGAGCATCCACATCGCGTTAGCCTGTAATGGGGACAGACAAATGAGGGTCGGCCATTGATCATGTTCGATACACGGGACCTGTCGCAAATGTCATCCAGGATCTTTAGGGACATTGGCCCAAAATTGTAGGAGAGACCTTATGCTTAGAATCCATGCCATCTGGGGGTCCTTTTGGATGTGGAAGAGGATGATGATCCGAATAGAGAGCTCATGAATCTTGGTCATGGAAGGAAGGGGATGTCCCCATAAAAATTCCACACTTCAGGATCTTTTCCAGACACATCTAAATACGACAACGAGATGTATTAGATAAAGGGTGTCGAGCCCCTTCTAGTAGGCTGATCATAGTTTTAGGTTCGTAGATATCAAACCATGGATGGTAGCAGACGCGAGAGACACATGGTGGGGTAATTAAAAAAAACGAAATGAATGGGAACCGGGGTTCCAACCACCATGTGTTCCTTGGAGCAGTTTTAGGTTGAGGGAACGAAAACTGGAGTTGAGCTGGGCCTGAGGAAAAAACGCGCAGGCGTTACAATGTACCCCATGAGGATGGGGATCAAGAAGCACGTAGTTCTTGGAGGGATCCTAGTTTAAGGTCTTAGATCTCGGACCATTGGTTGGTAACGAATGCATGGGACACATGGTAAGGTTCTTATGAAACCATATGTGAATGAGGATGTAATTCCAAATCACCATGTGTTCCTTGGGAAAGTATTTAAGTCAAGGGATCAAACACGAAGGTTGAGATGGGCCTGAGGCATAGTGCACAGGCATTCCGACATACCCCATGAGGATGGGGATCAAGCTACACGTAGTTTTTGGAGTGGCACAGTAAAGTACCAGGGAAAAGGATGAAAGGGGTGCACGGGTCTAGCCCTCACAACAAAATAAGTGACATTTGATGTATCTTGTTTGTACTTTAAGGTGAATTCTTTTTTATGAAGCAACAGGCCTAGGGCAGAAATTCCTGGCATCGTCAAAATAGTCAAGCTGTATGTAGTCATTTAAAATGGTATGGTAAATGACTGATACTCAATGTGATGTTCTCTATGACGTGGTCACCACAATGAAGTGTCGTTTTTCCTTGTGCGGCATGGATGACAATGTCGCAGTTAGGGTCATGTGATAGAACCAACCACACAGTTTAAAGTCAGATGGCTTGGAAATGGAGGGATGTGCACAACGCGATAAAACATTCCTGACGTGAATGCAGATGAGATCCAGATCACACCACGTGCAACTCTGAGAAGGAGACCTCCCGCCTGGGGCCAGTAAGGATCAGAGGGTAAAGGGGGGTAGGAGAAGTGAGCTTCCATTTGAGCCAGACCCAAAAACGAGATGTTCGGGTGATACTATGTATCCCATGAGGATGGAGCTCAAGCCACACATAGTTCCTGAGAGATCTTAGTTTATGGTCTTAGTGCTCAGACCATGGAGGGGTGAAAACCTTCCAAGTAACCCCATACCTCGACCTGATCCCTAAGCCCACGTGAGTCAAAACTCAGTGTGGGAAACAAGGGATGAAGATCTTTATTGCAATACCTAGAACACCCATTAAATGGAAATCGGTGCGGAGCCTCGAATGGTTCCCTTACCGCAGATTTATTCTCCTAACTTGAAGATGCGCACTACAGAAATGTTTCAAGAGTGTTGGAGGTTTACATGGACATGTTGAGGTGGAGAAGGATTTGAATCATGTAACTGATATTTTGGGCTTAATGAGGTTGGCGTGACGATTGAGGATAACTGTTAACCGTGGTGGAAATGCAGTATCCCTATCTTGTTACTTGAAATGGGAACAATAAATGAGCATCAACTGCTGACCATATTCGTAACATGGGACTTATATCAGTTTGTTGTTCGAAACCCCCAAGGACGTTGCCCCGTGATGGTTGGAGGGCCCTTGGGCCGAGCATCCATGCCATTAGGGGGTCCCTTTGGATGTGAAGGGTGATGGAAGCCCTAACGATGGGAAACACGAAGCCTGAGAAACATGTTAGAGTATGTCCATGAAAAATCTAACATTCCAATTACTAAACTAGAGTAACCTTAGACACATTGGTTAATCGCCGATGAAGGCCGACGAGGGTGCTCATCTTGAGAGAAACAGATTTAAAGGGATGAATAGAGTGTAATGAGATAGGGATTTCCAAGGAGGTGGTAAATGGCGTGGTCATTACAAACTCGACGTGAATGAAGACATATTCCCTTACTACACCATATACTCCTCTCCTGGGGAAAGGATAGGCCAAGGGGGTCGGATAACAGGGAGATATCTATGGGCCTAGACCTGAAGTTTTAAACGTCCGGGAAATCCAATATATCCCATGAGTATGGGAATCAAGCCACATGTAGTTCTTGAAGCTACAGGGATATGGGTAGGATACCCAAATGAGGGAGGTGTACGGCGTGGTGAGTAACCTGATGTGAAGGAGGACATAATCCCATACCACACCATACACTTCGATAAGGGAGAACCTGTTCCTGGGGCCCGAAAAGACATGGGGCCTGAGGGTGAGCCTCAGATGGAAATTCATACATCCTATTGTATGGTTACCGCCTCATCACAGCTCCTAAACCCACGTGAGCAGTGCTTGGTGTGGGAAAAAAGGAGCCAGTCTCGGCTCTCCCAGTCAAATTGGGGGACTAAGACATGTTTTTTCACAAAGGAAGTCCATCTCTTTGAGATACAACGGGACATAATGAACTGCTACACTCAATGTTTGGGACATACTTCGAGGGTGTTGGCCAAAAATGGAAAGAGAGAACCCTTAGGTATAGAATCCATACCATTCGAGGGCCCTTATGGATGGGGAAGATGATGGATTCCCATAAATGGAGTGGGAAAAACATTGTTATACCCATCCATTAAAAAGAAGAATGTTTCCAGGAAGTAGGACATATGCCCGGATTGAGATTAGCTCAACGTGAATTGTGGAAAAATTCTACGATCCTACCAAATGTCTTGACCTGGGGGGAAGACTCCGGCTTTTGGCCTGGGCTAACAGGAAAAATGTTCTGGCGGTCCTAAGTATCCCATATGGATGGGAATCAAGCCACACGTAGTTCAGAAATTCCTTGCAGTTTAGCATCACCCGGTGAGTACGTGGGTGGAAAAGAATAACGATGAGGGGCACAGGGTTCGATCATCGTAATCTTACTGACATTTGTTGTTGGAGAATCATAGGTTGCTTCACATGGGATTCTCTGAGGAAACTACACCCAGGGGGCAACCAAATGAGGAGAATGCGGGGCTGGACTCAGGATGAGGCATCTGAGCATTCCTACATATCCCATGAGGATGGGAATCATGCCATACGTAGTTCTGGAAATGTAGTTTAACATCTTACAGGATGATAAACAGTTTAATGTAATGTGGGACATTTCACAGTTTAAGGTCATGTTGGACTGGATAGTTTAATTTAATGTCGGACTACACCGTTTAAAGTCATGTGGGACTCTATGGTTTAAATTCATGCTGGACTTTGCAGTTTAAAGTCATGCTGGACTACCCAGCTCAAGAAAATTATTTCTTGAAGAACTTGGAATTGGTGGCAGGAGTTATATGCTCTACATCCATGGTGACCAGAGAGTACGCACCATTAGAGTAAACCTTGTGAATGATGTATGGTACTTCCCATTTGGGCTACAACTTGGATGGCATCCTTCCGGGTATCATTGGAATCCTAGGGTCCAATACAAGGTCACATTGTAAAAAGGAGTGGAGGTGAACTTTCTTGTTGAAGGCTCTGGTGATCTTGTTTTGGTGCCTCTCTAGATTATGTAGGGCACAGTGCCTATTCTCTTCAAGTGCTTCCAATTCATCCAGATGGATTTTAGCTACATTATCTGGTGCCTACTAATCATAGATTGTTGTGCACAATGAGGGCAACTAAATCTCAATGGGTTGGACGACCTCAGTTCCATACACCCGGGAATATGGGGTAACCTGGGTGGAATTACGAGTCATTGATGGATAATCCCAGAGGGTGTTGGGGAGCTTGTTCGACCAACACTTCTTATTCTGACCAACCTTTTTCTGCCAAATGTTAGAGAGGGTATTATTGAACACCTAGATCTGTCCATTTTCCTACGCCTGATAGTGGGAGTTATGGTTAGAACGGATATCGTACTTGGTGTACAATTTCATCAGCTCAGCTGCTCGGATGTTTGTGTCGTTATCGGTGGGCACGATGTGAGGGACTCCAAATTTTTAGATGACGTTGGAGCTCACAAAATCGAAAATGGATCAGGCCTTGACTTCCTGGAGTGGAAATTTCTCTACCCACTTGGAGAATAAGTCCGTAGCGATTAGGATGAACCGACACTGGTGACCTCTCACCGGTGGATATGGACCCATGACATCTAAACCTCAGAATGCAAAGGGCCAAGAGTACTTGGTAGTGTGGAGAAGCTCTGTTGGTTGATGTATGAAGTTGGAATGAAATGGACATGCATGACACCTTTTGGAAAACTGGATTTAGTCATGGATGATGGAGGGCCAAAAATACCCCAATCTCCAGATCTGGTGAGACAATTGCAGCCCAACCTTGTGGGCACCGCAAGAACCACCATGAACCTCTTGTATGACATGAGGAATCTCATATCATTGAATTCAACAGAGGATAAAACCATCAAACCCGCACTTTTAGAGGATCCGTACAAGACTAGGACCGTCCTGGATGGTAAACTGTGATGCGCGGCATCAGATTCACTCTTGCTCTGCCCGATCATCTGGAAGGTAACCATTTTGGAGGTACTCGAAAAAGGGGGCCCTCAAGTAGGGAATCACTTCAACCACTGCATCGTGGGGACCTGTGGGTCCAGACGTGGTGGACCAGGCAGTAGGAAGGCTTACCTACATGCCGTTGTCATCATCCGGGATGACATGATAAATAACTATCTGATGTGCCATGTGTATTATCAGATCATCCTACTCGAGTTCTACAAGTGATGTTGTCAGGCCGGCCAAGGCATCGGCTCGACCATTCTGAGATCGAGGGACAAGAGAAACTTCCGACCGAGAAGAGAACTGGTCCATTAACTGGAGACTGTGTTCCAAAAATGGTACGTGTTCTGGCATCATGATAACATAGATGTCGTTTAACTGCTTAATGGCAAGCTTAGAGTCCCCTTTCACATGCAAATGGGGAACATCAATCTCAAGGGCTAGCTTGAGGCCAGTAATGAGGGCCTGATAATCTGCCTCATTATTGGTGCAGCCCTCTGACAGGAGGAATGAGTACGACAGAATGGAATGTGCCGGGGTAATGAAGACAATATCCAGACCTACCCTTTTGAGCTTATGATCATTTAGCCTTCGGCCAGTGGGGCTTCGGGTAGCACCATCGAAATGAATCTGTCAACATGGTGTGGCTTGATCCACTGAGAGAATTGCCTTGTCGGGGAAGTTGAGGTCCAAATACTGGTTGGCAGGAGCCGGATGGGCAGCGAGGAAGCCTGGCAATGACCGTCCCTTAATGGCCTTCTGGGGTACGAACCATTTGTCAAACTACTGGAGAATCACTTCCCACTTAGCTAGATGGCCTGTCCGCATGGGGCAGTTTAGGATGTACTTCAGCGGATGTACTTGTGATACCAGTTGTACCTTGTGTTTGTAGAGACCCAAAGCTTGATGTACATGGACATTACATTACTTTTTAAAAATACATAATACATAAAGAAAAAATACACACATGGATCGTAATAGTTTTGTGTTTTTGGAAACTCGGAAAATAATCTTCCAATCGTGGTGAAAAATCTTCAACATCTCCCATAAAGATCTTCCACTTTTGTTTTCTTACCTAAAACCTTTATTTAAATCCTGGGGAAAAGAAAACATATAAATGGTGAGCTCAAATGCTCAGTAAGGGTAAGCATAGAGAACATAAAAAAATCCATAATCATTTGAATGCAAAATCTTGAACATAAAATCCAAACATCAAAATCATGAGAAAAGACATAAATTATGGAAATAGGTAAGGCATTTATCATAAAGTAACATCAATCTTGATAAAATAGCATGGGAATAAATCAATTAATTGTGGAAACCATTCATCACTTGTTATGATTTCTATAGTATCCAAGGCATTGCTTCTAAGACCATCTTAGTGGATGAAGTCCCTTTCGGAATCGAGTTCACTCTTCGTTCCATTCCTGTATCACTGAACCGGATTAACTTGCTGTTCCATCCATGTCTATTTCATGAGATACAAATCATTACCCAATAAATTTGAGGGAGATATAGGTCCCACTCATCTCATAATGAAATCATTCTTTCGTGTGCCACAAAATCATAAATCATACCTCATATAATAACCCATGTAATAGAATGAGATTCTTAAACATCATTCCGTTATAACATAATCCATAAAAAAAATGGATATAATTTCATCATAAGAAAATTCAAACCATGTAAATAATGGACAAATTATACTTGAAACATAAACATATTAAATAATTTCATTTTAGATGGAAAATATTTTTGATAAAACACTTGAAATGAATTCTTGAGGAAGATATCCGTTCTTCTTCAAAATCAATTTCTTTTCACAAAACGTCATGAAATTTTAAAAGAAAAAGATTTTGTTTAAAACAGTCATGAAATATTTTTGGGGAAGCTTCATGAAAATAAGGCTTTATAATATCATAAAAATTATTTCATGCCGTATAAGTTAAAAAAACATTCTCCTCGTACTTTTGTCAGAAAAGTCAAAAAGTACCTCGTAACGTAAACAAAAGAATGATTCCTTACATACCATGAGGTAAAGACAAAATGGGTAAAAATGAAATTAAACATACATAAAAAAACTTTTATAAAACATGGACTTGGATGATAACAATAACCCCAACAAATACTTACGAATAAACTATCTCCGATAAGAACGAGATTGGAAAGGTTATCCCTTACTTTAGGTCTGATATGCTTCGTACGTATCCGATCCTCCTGTATAATGATTTAAATAATCTCATTGACTTATTAAATAATCATATTAATTGTTATGATATCATTCATGGTTCACTTATGACTTTATATTACCCGTTGTTTTGTAAATTCCATGTTAAAGAGCGTTTTGGGTAAAATCGTTTCATTTGTCGTCCGTGTTTTGACTTGTAATTATTCATAATATTACATAGATCATTATTACATAATTCCAGAATATAAAACATGATTTATATATAATATATATTCATAATATACATATATATAATAGATTGATAAATGGAAAGAAATACACCATTCATGGAGACGATAAGCCGTACGTACGCATGAACGTTGTTTTCGTTTCCTTATTGAATTGAATGGAATTAGGTATATGAAATACATATATATGTACATAAATCCAGTAGAATTATTATGTCATATATTTCATGATTACTTATTATTTATACATCATAATCATTCTTGAATTGTTAACGTGGTAAATGAATCTCATTGCGTCGTGGAGACGGTAATCCGTACGCACGCACGAGCGATGATATCGTTCCCATATTTATTGAATCGAATTGGAGTGAATGTTATAATATCCTAGAATAATTATTATGTTATTATAATCATATGTATTTATTATTTACACCATCATACCCATCCAAGTAAGGTGGTGGTGGAAAAACAGATTACACCACGGCGTGGAGACGGTATTCCGTACGTACTCACACGCGGTGATTTCATTTTCCTTAGGATGGATAGAAGGTGAAATGGTGTTGTTTAATATTTATAATAACATATCAGTATATTATCGATACTTATGTTATTACAATATAATGAAACAACTAAACAAGAGGAGGTAGAAGAAGAAATAAATTTTAAAGAATCAGTAACAGATATTACCTATTCTTCGATACGCCTCTTTGTAACATCCTCTTAGGCCACTAAGATTGGTCTTTGAAGTAGACCCGGACCTCTAGGATGTTTCTAGGGAAGTGGAGAAGATAAATTGGCAGTGTTTGGCTGATATTTAAGGCTCAATGTGGTGTGAGGAGGAGAGGTAGGAGGTGCCCTTTTATAATGGAGGAGAGGGGCACCTTTGGAATCCTAAAAAATATTAGCTTAATATAAGTTCAAACCCCACATAAAAACCTCCAAAAATGACTCAATTAGAAGATTTGATGAGATATGGTTGTAATCTCATCAACCAATCGAATTTAGACATTTTTTGATCTTATTTTAAACCTTATCATTTTGATTTATCCTCATTTAATCTATTTAATATTATTTGTGGTAATAAAATTCTAAATTCTAAATGGTTATAAATAACCACTTATGTGTTGGTAATTTTCCATAATTGGATATTTTATGAAATTTTAGACTATATAAGTTTCAATTTATAATTTTTAAATATTTTTTTATTTTTAAACAATTTAATAATATGTTATTTTTATAAAATAACAATAGTGTCAATTTTGACACTATTCATATATTTGAATTTAAATAAAATCTACATAGAAAATATATTTAAACTAAAATATTTAATAGATTTGTAACATGTCAAATGTTTCGAGGAAATTTGTCTAACACATTTAATAGTTCATATAATATTTATTTTAATATTTTTAAAACCATTTATTTGGTATATCTCTTAATAAAATAATTAGTACAACATTTATGTATAATTATTTAATAAACTTATTTGTTGCATAAAAATTAAAAATAAAATCCTTTGATAAAGATATATATCAATTATTTTATAATAATAATTTTTCTTGAATTTATCATCTTAATATAACAACATGTAAATTGTTATCTATATTAAATTATGAAGGTGACAACATTGAAATCATTTAAAATAAAATATTATAAGTGTCAAAATCGCCTTAACAAGGATCCAAATGGTCATAAATTCGACCAGTAGATGATTAGGGTTTTTATATATTCTACTAATAAGTTTTGTGCTGAATTTTGGGCCTTTTTATATGTATTATTATTTTAATAAAAAATATATTATTGATTTTTCACTAAATAAATAATTTTTGCATCATTAATGTATAAGATAATAAGGTAATTAAATAACTCTTAAAAATTACAAATAAATTACCATGAAAAATAAAAACATTGTATCTTTCAAATGAGTATTTATAACCGAATTTATATTCTGTATAAACTTATATATTAAAAATACTTTAATTATTAAAGTTGAGTGAGACATATTTCACTTTCTTTTAAATAAAATAAACTAAATGTCTTAATCACCTCCAAGTGGGTTCCAATGGATTACATTTCGACCCAAATATGCCTTAGGATGAAATATAAGCATCCAATTATATTAAGACAATTGTTAGGGATATTTTATAATATTATATTTACCCTTAATTACCCGATTTACCTTTTACTATGGTAAATAAAATTTACCGTAGTTACTATTCATAATGCCCAAAAATAAAAAGTATCTTATTAACTTAATTTGGACCCACTGATTCCAAATATGGAATCCATTTTTTTAAATTCAATACACCAAAGTTGCAGCAATTAATATAAAATTAATCCCGTTGTTAAGAAAACGTGTTTTAAAAGTTAAAACAATGCAAAAGATTGAAATGTTTTTACCTATGAATTCAATGTAAAATTAATGTTAATGTCATATATTATATTAAATGGTAAAAATATATTCTATTTATACTTTAAAACCATTAAATATTCTAATTTAACCATATAAATTATTGCGATGGAAAAAGATGTTTTTAATTAAAATATAGCGTGTTTTTACTATTCATCAAAATATGAAAGTTACTAGAATAATATGAAAAATTTATCCAAAGTAAATTTTTATTTCCTGATTCCAAAGAAGAATTTTATTTTGTCAAATTGAACTTATAAACATGTCAAAAACTAGATTTAATATGGGTGTGCCATCAAAATGCGGCAAAACTGTATTTTTTGAAAAATAGTTATTTTATCCAAAAAAATTACTTTGTTCTTATACCATGTTCTAGAAAAAGTTTAAGATGAATAATAATGTTATAAAATTCTAAATTTAGTTAATACTATTCATAACAGGTAGTTCATAATAATATTATAACCATATATCTTTGTTTAGTGAAACCTGGTATTGCGTACAACACGCGCTATCAAGAAAGGTCGTGATTGCGTGTAATGCAAGCCAAGTCAGGGTTGGGTAAACTGAAAGCTAATACGGTGTTGTGTATAATGCAAGATAATCTTGGTGTAGTGTACAACAGAAGACGTCAATGAAATTAAAAAGAATATTTCTCATAAAATCTCGGGGTGTTATATTCTACCCCCCTTAAAATGAATTTCTCCCTCGAAATTTGTCGGGGTTATAAATTGTTTACTAATTGAATGTTTCATTCGTAAAAACCCACATCGTAAAAGAAATACTAAAAATAAATTTTGAAAAGTGATGTATGAAACATAACGGTTACCCAAATTAACTCATCACTGGGTTTCCACGTAGGAGAACATAGGTGAAAATATGGATATGGAAGAGAAATCTAACCATCATGTTCTGATAGATAGTGGTAGAGAACATGGCTATGAAAACACCCAAAATCAAAAATCCATAAATTTGTGATGGTCTAAGGTATCATCTGATTCATCAGATATAAGGGCACTAGGACAACATTTTTTGTTTTCAATATCATTTCCCTAAAGTTGAAGAATTTGAATTAGAAGAAATACTTACTTTATTTCGCTATAATCTCACCGTTGTTCGTGCCATGACCAATTTCCACTTCGTCTCTTAAATAAATGAAATTGAATTTGTTATTCGTGAAGTGTTAGTAGATCATGTGATAGAATGATGGGTCATTCCATCTATCTTAATCAAAAGGCTAGAAATAGTTATATACATAAGTCCATCCATCGTATATCATTCAAAAAATGGACTTATACTTCATCTATCATACCACTTAATAAAATAAAACTAGTTTATACTAACCAGGGACTTCTTGTAGGCCTGTGGTAGGCGATAAAGGCATGTCACACTTCGGTTGTGGGTTCGATTCCCACAACCTTGTCCGACGCGATGGATAGTCGCCCGTCCTGCAGGTTGTCCTTTTATCTAAAAATACATTATTATAACTTTCAATCAATAAAATTGAAAAAGTTCTAGCCTTAAACAATACTAACTTATGTCCAATATAATCCATTCCAATCATTATGCTTATCCAAAATACTTCATTCCAACTCAAAGTATAAAGATAACGATTACTAAAAAGGTCATATAACAAGCACATGAATACCATCATTTATCCCTCATATATCTTGTTGGTCAAATTCCAATCACGTGAATAACTTAATCATGTATTATCTTGAAATATGAATACCCATTGAACCTTATTGAAAACATGAATACTGTCAAATGTTAACTCTTTCCTCATACCAAAATCCAAAAAAATTTATATACTCAAACCATGATATAACCTTGTCCTTATATCAGTCATGAGCTCATGAATACTATCAAACATGTTATTTTCTCCTTATCCAATCATTGTGGGCATATCATATTTATTCCAAAAATATCTGAATAACCATTCAGGTTTACCGGTACCATTCAACATATACTTTCAAATACTTTAGGAAAAAAAATAGTGTAACAATCCATAGATGATTCTTTATTCCATAGTACCATTAATTATACAACATAACATAAATCATTCCATTACCTTCTAAAGACATTGAAAAAGCTTCAACACTTCTTTTATCTCATATATCATTTGTAGTCTCCTCATCATCATCCACATAAATATTACCCATATGACCATGCTGATTCTCATCATGAGATTTTCCCTTAGGTCATTGGTTTGCATAATGTCCATACATTCCACATTTCAAACATCTAATCACTGTTGATGTCGTAGAAATACCATTATCCTTCTCCATGGTGTTAACTGAACCTTTTCCTTTTCACTTACTGGATTTGTGTCCTTCTTTTAGGCACCCAAAGCCTCTTCTAGTTCCTTTGAATCATTCTCCTTGGTGCCTCTTCCCACATGATTTACCTGATAGAAATTGAACTTTCCTTCCTCTATGATCATCATGAAACTCTTTCTTTCTCTTATTAGTTGAGTCGGGAAACATACCAAAGTTGAGATTATTGATCATATTATGAGATTTCTGATTAATCATAATAACGATATGCGGACCTACAGATCCAATTTCATTCGGTTGGTCATGAAGAATATCATTCCATTGTCCGTCATATCCTCCATTATCGTGAATCTTCCTGTTCCTATCCATTTTCTAAAACCCAAAAAAAAGTGTGTGAGAGGCCAAAATCATAATCAAGGGGGATTACCTTCAATATTTAACATCTTAGGTTAAATTATAAGATCTTTACCATAATTGTAGGACAATAACCTATACTTATACTTAACCATAGGGACATCCCTAGACATTCCTTATAAATATCTATGGAGATCTCACTAATGTTCTCGCATCATAGTTTCCAAAGTTTGACTAAACAATTCCTTTGATACCAACTGAAAAGACCCAAAGCTTGACGTACATGGACATTACATTACTTTTGCGGAATACTTAATACATAATGAAAACAGACACACAAGGACCGTAATAGTTTAGTGTCTTTGGAATCTCGGAAAATAATATTCTAATCGTGGTGAAAGATCTTCAATATCTCCCATAAAGATCTTCCCCTTTTGTTTTCTTACATAAAACCTTTCTTTAAATCCTGGGGAAAAGAAAAAATATAAATTGTGAGCTCAAATTCTCAGTATGGGTAAGCATAAAGTACATAAAACAATCCACAATCATTTGAATGCAAAAGCTTGAACATAAAATCTTGAGCAAAGACATAAATATTGGAAATACGTAAGGAATATATCATAAAGGAACATTAATCATGATAATATAGCATGGGAATAAATCATGTAATTTTGGGAACCATTCAGCACTTGTTATGATTTCAATAGTAGCCAAGGCATTGCTTCCAAGACCATCTTAGTGGACAAAGTCCCTTTTTGAATCGAGTTCACTCTTCGTTCCAGTCCTGCATCACTGAACCAGATTAACATACCGTTCTAGCCATGTATATCTCATGAGATATAAATCTTTGCCCAAAGCATTGGAGGGAGATATAGGTCCCACCCATCTCATAATGAAATCATTATTTCGTGTGCCACAAAATCATAAATCATACATCATATCATAACCCATGTAATAGAATGAGATTCTTAAACATCATGCCATCATAACATAATCCATATAAAAAAATGGATATCATTTCATCATAATAATAATCAAACCATGTAAATAATGGATACATTATACTTGAAACATAAACATATTAAATAATGTCATTTTAGATGGAAAATATTTTTGATAAAACACTTGAAATGAATTCTTTAGGAAAATATCTTTTCTTCTTCAAAATCAATTTCTTTTCAGAAAATGTCATGAAAATTTAAAAGAAACATATTTTGTTTAAAAAAGTCATGAAATATTTTGGAGGAATATTCATGAAAATAATTCTTTATAATACCGTAAAAATTCTGTCATGCGGTATAAGTTAAAAAAACATTCTCCTCGTACTTCTGTCGAAAAAGTCAAAAAGTACCTCGTAACGTAAACACAAGAAAGATTCCTTACATAACATGTAGTAAAAGAAAAAATGGGTAAAAATGACATTAAACATACATAAAAACACTTTTATAAAACATGGACTTGGATGATAACAATTACCCCAACAAATACTTACGAATAAACAATCTCGGATATGAACAAGATTGTAAAGGTTATCCCTTACCTTAGGTTTGATATGCTTCGTACCTATCTGAACCTCCTGTATAATGATTTAAATAATGTCATTGACTTATTAAAGAATCATATTCATTGTTATGATATCATTCATGGGTCACTTATGACTTTATATTACTCATTCTTTTGTAAATTCCATGTTAAAGAGCGTTTTGGGTAAAATCGTTTCATTTGTCGTCCGTGTTTTGACTTGTAATTATTCATATGATTATATAGATCATGATTAATTAATTACAGAATATAAAACATGATTTATATATAATATATATTCAGAATATACATATATATATTATATTTATAAATGGAAAGAAATACACCGTTCATGGAGACGGTAGGTCGTACGTACGCATGAACGTTGTTTTTGTTTCCTTATTGAATTAAATGGAATTAGATATATGACATACATATATATGTACATAAATCCAGAAGAATTATTATGTCATATATTTCATGATTACTTATTATATATACATTATAATCATTCTTGAATTGTTAACATGCAAAAATGAATCTCATCGCGTCGTGGAGACGGGAAACCGTACGTATGCACGACCGATGATATCGTTGCCATATTTATTGAATCGAATTGGAGTGAATGTTATAATATCTTAGAATAATTATGATGTTATAATAATAATATGTATTTATTCTTTACACCCTCATACCCATGCAAGTAAGGTGGTGGTGGAAAAAATATTACACCACGGCGTAGAGACGGTATTCCATAAGTACTCACGCGCGGTGATTTCATTTTCCTTAGGATGGATAGAAGGTGAAATGGTTTTTTTTAATATTTATAATAACATATCAGTGTATTATTGATACTTATGTTATTACAATATAATGAAACAACTAAACAAGTGGAGGTAGAAGAAGAAATAAATTTGAAAGAATCGGTAACGGATATTACCTCTTCTTCGATACGCCTCTTTGTAACCTCCTCTTATGCTACTAATATTGGTCTTTAAAGTAGAAACGGACCTCTAGGATGTTTCTAGGGAAGTGGAGAAGATAAATTGGTAGGTTTTGGCCGATATTGAATGCTCAAAGTGGTGTGAGAAGGAGAGGTAGGAGGTGCCCTTTTATAAGGGGGGAGAGGGGCACCTTTGGAATCCTCAAAAATATTAGCTTAATATAAGTTCAAACCCCACATAAAAACCTCCAAAAATGACTCAATTCGAATATTTGATGAGATAGGGTTGTAATCTCATCAACCAATCGAATTTAGATATGTTTTGATCTTATTTTAAACCTTATCATTTTTATTTATCCTTATTTAATCTATTTAAGTTTATTTGTGGTAATAAAATTCTAAATTTTAAATGGTTATAAATAACTACATATGTGTTGTTAATTTTCCATAATTGGATATTTTATGAAATTTTAGACTATATAAATTTTAATTTATAATTTTAAATATTTTTCTTATTTTTAATGAATTTAATAATATGTTATTTTCATAAAATAACAATTGTGTCAATTTTGACACTATTCATATATTTGAATTTAAATTAAATCTACATAGAGGATATATTTGAACTAAAATATTTAATAGATTTGTAACATGGAAAATTTGTCTAGAAAATTCGTGTAACACATTTAATAGTTCATATAATATTTATTTTAATATTTTTTAAACCATTTATTTGGTATATCTCTTAATAAAATAATTAGTACATCATTTTTGTATAATAATTTAATAAACTTATTTGTTGCATAAAAATTAAAAATAAAATTCTTTGATGACGATATATATCAATGATTTTATAATAATAATTTTTCTCTAATTTATCATCTTAAAATAACTACATGTAAATTGTTATCTTTATTAAATTTTGAAGGTGACAACATTGGAATCATTTAAAATAAAATATTATAAGTTCCATAATCGGCTTAATATGTATTCAAATGGTAAAAAATTCGGCCCGTAGATGATTAGGGTTTTTATATATTCTACTAATAAGTTTTGTGCAGATTTTTGGGCCTTTTTATATGTATTAATATTTCAATAAAAACTATAATATTGATTTTTCACTAAATAAATAATTTCTGCATCATTAATGTATAAGATAATAATGTAATTAAATAACTCTTAAAAACTAAAAATAAATTACCATGACAAAGAAAAACATTTTATCTTTCAAATGATTATTTATAACCGAATTTATATTCTGTATAAACTTATATATTAAAAATACTTTAATTATTAAAGTTGAGTGAGACATATTTCACTTTCTTTTAATTAAAATAAACTAAATGTCTTAATCACCTCCAAGTGGGTTCCAATGGATTCCATTTCGACCCAAATATGCCTTAGGAGGAAATATAAGCATCAAATTATATTAAGGCAATTGTTAGGGTAATTTTATAATATTATATTTACCCTTAATTACAAGATTTACCTTTTACTATGGTAAATAAAATTTACCGTAGTTACTATTCATAATGCCCAAAAATAAAAAGTAGCTTATTAACATAATTTGGACCCACTGATTCCAAATATGGAATCCATTTTTTTAAATTCAATACACAAAAGTTGCAGAAAGTAATTTAAAATTTATCCCGTTGTTAAGAAAACGTGTTTTAAAAGTTAAAACATTGCAAAAGATTGAAATGTTTTTTCCTATGAATTTAATGTAAAATTAATGTTAATTTCATATATTATATTAAATGGTAAAAATATGTTCTATTTATACTTTAAAACCATTCAATATTATAATTTAACCATATAAATTATTGCGATGAAAAAAGATGTTTTTAATTAAAATATAGCGTGTTTTTACTATACATCAAAATATGAAAGTTACCAGAACAATATGAAAAATTTATCCAAAGTAAATTTTTATTTCCTGATTCCAAAGAACAATCTTATTTTTTCATATTGAACTTATAAACATGTCAAAAACTAGATTTAATGTGGGTGCGCCATCAAAAGGCGGCAAAACTACATTTTTTGAAAAATACTTATTTTACCCAAAAAAATTTACTTTGTTCTTATACCATGTTCTAGAAAATGTTTAAGATGAATAATAATGTTATAAAATTCAAATTTTAGTTAATACTATTCATAGCAGCTAGTTCATAATAATCTTATAACCATATATCGTTGTTTAGTGAAACCCTGTATTGCGTACAACACACGCTATCGAGAAAGGTCGTGATTGCGTGTAATGCAAGCCAAGTCAGGGTTGCGTAAACTGCAATCTAATACGGTGTTGCGTATAGCGCAAGATAATCTTGGTGTAGCGTACAATAGAAGACATCAATGAAATTAAAAAGAATATTTCTCATAAAATCTCGGGGTGTTACATTCTACCCCCCTTAAAATGAATTTCTCCCTCGAAATTTGCCGGGGTTATAAATTGTTTACTACTTGAATGTTTCAGTCGTAAAAACCCACATTGTAAAAGGAATACTAAAACTAAATTTTAAAAAGTGAAGTATGAAACATAACTGTTACCCAAATTAACCCGTCATTGGGTTTCCACGTAGGAGAACATAGGTGAAAATATGGATATGGAAGAGAAATCTAACCATCATGTTCTGATAGATAGTGGTAGAGAACATGGCTATGAAAACACCAAAAATCACAAAACCATAAATTTGTGATGGTCTAAGGTAGCATCTGATTCATCGGATATAAGGGCACTAGGACAACATTTTTTGTTTTCAAGATCATTTCCCTAAAGTTGAAGAATTTGAATTAGAAGAAATACTTACTTTATTTCATTATAATTTCACCGTTGTTCGTTCCTTGAACAATTTCCACTTCATCTCTTAAATAAATGAAGTTGAATTTTTCATTCGTGAAGTGTTAGTAGATCATGTGATAGAATGATGGGTCATTCCATCTATCTTAATCAAAAGGTTGGCAATAGTTATATACATAAGTCCATCTATCGTATATCGTTCCAAAAATGGACATATACAACATATATCATAGCACTTAATAAAATAAAATTAGTTTATACTAACCAGGGACTTCCTGTAGGCCTCTGGTAGGTGATAAAGGCATGTCGCACTTCGGTTGTGGGTTTGATTCCCATAGCCTTTTCCGACGCGATGGATAGTCGCCCGTCCTACAGGTTGTCCTTTTCTCTAAAAATACATTATTATAACTTTCAATCAGTAACATCGAAAAAGTTCTAGCCATAAAAAATACTAAATTATTTCAAACATAATCCATTCCAATATTTATGCTTATCCAAAATACTTATTTCCAAACTCAAAGTATAAAGAGAACTATTACTAAAAAGGTCATATAACAAGCACATGAATACCATCATTTATCTCTCATATATCTTGTTGGTCACATTCCAATCATGTGAATAACTTAATCATGTATTCTCTTGAAATATGAATACCCATAGAACCTTATTGAAAACATGAATGTTGTAAAATGTTAACTCTTTCCTCATACCAAAATCCAAAAAATTCTATATACTGAAACCATGATATAACCTGGTCCTTATATCAGTCATGAGCTCATGAATACTATCAAAAATATTATTTTCTCCTTATCCAATCATTATGCGCATATCATATTTATTCAAAAAATATCTGAATAAACTTTTAGGTTTACCGGTACCATTCAACATATACTTTCAAATACTTTAGGAAAAACAGTAGTGTAACAATCCGTAGATGATTCTTTATTCCATAGTACCATTAATTATACAACATATAATAAATCATTCCATTACCTTGTTAAGACATTGACAAAGCTTCAACACTTATTTTATCTCATATATCATTTGTAGTCTCCTCATCATCTTCCACATAAATACTACCCATATGACCATGCTGATTCTCTTCATGATATTTTCCCTTAGGGCATTGGTTTTCATAATGTCCATACATTCCACATTTAAAACATCTAATCATTGTTGATGTCGTAGCTATACCATTATCCTTATCCATTGTATTAACTGAACATTTTCATTTGAACTTACTGGATTTGTGTCCTTCTTTTCCGCACCCAAAGCCTCTTCAAGTTCCTTTGAAACAATCTCCTTGGTACCTCTTCCCACATGATTTACATGATAGAAATTGAACTTTCCTTCCTCTATGATCATCATGAAACTCCATCTTTCTCTTATTAGCTAAGTCGAAAAACTTACCAAAGTGGAGATTATTGATCATATTATGAGATTGCTGATTAGGCATAATAACGATATGTGGACCTCCAGATCCAATTTCATTCGGTTTCTAATGAAGAATATCATTCCATTGTCAATTATATCCTCCATTATTGTGAATCTTCCCATTCCCATCCATTTTCTAAAACCCAAAAAAATAGTGTGAGAGGCCAAAATCATAATCAAGGGGCATTACCTTCAATATCTAACATCTTAGGTTAAATTCTAAGATTGTTACCATAATTCTAGGACAATAACCTATACATATACTTAACCTTAGGGACATCCCTAGACATACCTTAGAAATATCTATAGAGATCTCACTAATGTTCTCGCATCCTAGTTTCCAAAGGTTGACTAACCCTTTCCTCTAATATCAACTGTAGAGACCCAAATCTTGACGTACATGGACATTACATTACTTTTGTGGAATACTTAATACATAACAAAAACAGACACACAAGGATCGTAATACATTAGTGTCTTTGGAAACTCGGAAAATAATCTTCTAATCATGGTGAAAGATCTTCAACATCTCCCATAAAGATCTTCCCCTTTTGTTTTCTTACCTAAAACCATTATTTAAATCCCAGGGAAAAGAAAACACATAAATTGTGAGCTCAAATTCTCAGTAAGGGAAAGCATAGTGAACATAAAACAATCCATAATCATTTGAATGCAAAAGCTTGAACATAAAATTTAAACATCAAAATCTTGAGCAAAGACATAAATCATGGTAATACGTAAGGCATATATCATAAAGGAACATCAATCTTGATAAAATAACATGGGAATAAATCATGTAATTGTGGCAACCATTCAGCACTTGTTATTATTTCCATAGTAGCCAAGGCATTGCTTCCAAGACCATCTTAGTGGACAAAGTCCCTTTCTGAATCGAGTTCACTCTTCATTCCAGTCATGTATCACTGAACCAGATTAACATACCGTTCCAGCCATGTCTATATCATGAGATATAAATCTTTACCCAATGCATTGGAGGGAGATATAGGTCCCACCCATCTCATAATGAAATCATTCTTTCGTGTGCCACAAAATCATAAATCATACATTATATCATAACCCATGTAATAGAATGAGATTCTTAAACATCATTCCATCATAACATAATCCATATAAAAAAATGGATATCATTTCATCATAAGAAGAATAAAACCATGTAAATAATGGAGACGTTATACTTGAAACATAAACATATCAAATAATTTCATTTTAGATGGAAAATATTTTTGATAAAACACTTGAAATGAATTCTTGAGGAAGATATCCTTTCTTCTTCAAAATCAATTTCTATCCACAAAACGTCATGAAATTTTAAAAGAAAAAGATTTTTATTAAAACAGTCATGAAATATTTTGGAGGAAGCTTCATGAAAATAATTTTTTATAATACTGTAAAAATTCTTTTATGCCGTATAAGTTAAAAACACATTCTCCTCGTACTTCTGTCGGAAAATTCAAAAAGTACCTCGTAACGTAAACACAAGAAAGATTCCTTACATACCATTTAGTAAAAGAAAAAATGGGTAATAATTTCATTAAACATACATAAATTTTTTTTAGAAAACATGGACTTGGATGATAACAATAACCACAACAAATACAAATGAATAAACAATCTCAGATAAGAACGAGATTGGAAAGGTTATCCCTTGCCTTAGTTCTGATATGCTTCGTACGTATCCAAACCTCCTGTATAATGATTTAAATAATGTCATTGACTTATTACAGAATCATATTCATTGTTATGATATCATATATGGTTCACTTATGACATTATATTACCCTTTCTTTTGTAAATTCCATGTTAAAGAGCGTTTTGGGTAAAATAGTTTCATTTGTCGTCTGTGTTTTAACTTGTAATTATTCATATGATTACGTAGATCATGATTACTTAATTACAGAATATAAAAAATGATTTATATATAATATATATTCAGAATATACATATATATAATAGATCGATAAATGGAAATAAATACACCATTCATGGAGATGGTAGGCCGTACGTACGCATGAACGCTATTTTCGTTTCCTTATTGAATTGAATGGAATTAGGTATATGACATACATATATATGTACATAAATCCAGTAGAATTATTATGTTATTTATTTCCTGATTACTTATTATATATACTTTATAATCATTCTTGAATTGTTAACATGGAAAATGAATCTCATCGCGTCGTGGAGACGGTAATCCGTACGTACGCACGAGCGATGATATCGTTCCCATATTTATTGAATCGAATTAGAGTGAATATTCTAATATAGTAGAATCATTATGATGATATAATAATCATATGTATTTATTATTTACACCATCATACCCATCCAAGTAAGGTGGTGGTGGAAAAACATATTACACCACGGCCTGGATACGGTATTCCGTAAGTACGCACGCGCGGTGATTTCATTTTCCTTAGTATGGATAGAAGGTGAAATGGGGTTGTTTCATATTTATAATAAAATAAAATTATATTATTGATCCTTATGTTATTACAATATAATGAAAAAACTAAATAAGTGGAGGTAGAAGAAGAAATAAATTTGAATGAATCGGTAAGGGATATTACCTCTTCTTCGATACGCCTCTTTGTAACCTCTTCTTAGGCCACAAAGATTGGTCTTTGAAGTAGACCAGGACATCTAGGATGTTTCTAGGGAAGTTTAGAAGATAAATTGGTAGGGGTTGGCCCAGAATGAAGGCTCAATGTTGTGTGAGGAGGAGAGGGAGGAGGTGCCCTTTTATAAGGGAGGAGAGGGGCATCTTTGGAGTCCTCAAAAATATTAGTTTAATATAAATTCAAACCCCACATAAAAACCCCCAAAAATGACTCAATTCGAATATTTTATGAGGTAGGGTTGTAATATAATCAACCAATCAAATTTATACATGTTTTGATCTTATTTTAAACCTTATCATTTTGATTTATACTTATTTAATCTATTTAAGTTTATTTGTGGTAATAAAATTCTAAATTTTAAATGGTTATAAATAATCACTTATGTGTTGTTAATTTTACATAATTGGATAATTTATGAAATTTGACACTATATAAATTTCAATTTATTATTTTTAAATATATGTGTTATTTTTAATCAATTTAATAATATGTTATTTTTATAAAATAACAATAGTGTCAATTTCTACAGTATTCATTTATTTGAATTTAAATAAACTCTACAGAGAGGATATATTCGAACTAAAATATTTAATAGATTCCTAACATGTCAAATATGTCTATAAAATTCGTGGAAGACATTAAATAGTTCATATAATATTTATTTTCATATTTATAAAACATTTATTTGGTATATCTCTTAATAAAATAATTAGGACAACATTTTTGTATAATTATTTAATGAACTTATTTGTTGAATAAAAATTAAAACTAAAATCCTTTGATGAAGATATATATCGATGGTTTTATAATAATAATTTTCTCGAATTTATCATCTTAAAATAACAACATGTAAATTGTTATCTTTATTATATTATGAAGGTGAAAACTTTGGAATCATTTAAAATAATATATTATAAGTGTCATAATCGCCTTAATAAGGATCCAAATGGTCAAAAATTCATCCAGTGGATGATTAGGGTTTATATATACACTACTAATAAGTTTTTTCAGATTTTTGGGCCTTTTTATATGTATTACTATTTCAATAAAAAATATATTATTGATTTTTTACTAAATAAATAATTTATACTTCATTACTGTATAAGATAATAAGGTAATTAAATAACTCTTAAAAATTACAAATAAATTACCATGACAAAGAAAAAAATTTTATATTTCAAATGAGTATTTATAACCGAATTTATATTCTGTATAAACTTATATATTAAAAATACATGAATTATTAAAGTTGAGTGAGACATATTTCACTTTCTTTTAATTAAAATAAACTAAATGTCTTAATCACCTCCAGGTGGCTTCCAATGGATTCAATTTTGACCCATATATGCCTTAGGATGAAATATAAAAATCCAATTATATTAAGACAAGTGTTAGAGTAATTTTATAATATTATATTTACCCTTAATTACCCGATTTACCTTTTATTATGGTAAATAAAATTTACCGTAGTTACTATTCATAATGCCCAAAAATAAAAAGTAGCTTATTAACATAATTTGGACCCACTAATTCCAAATATGGAATCCATTTTTTTAAATTAAATACACAAAAGTTGCAGAAAATAATTTAAAATTATTCCCATTGTTAAGAAAACGTGTTTTAAAAGTTAAAACATTGCAAAAGATTGAAATGTTTTTACCCATGAATTCCATGTAAAATTAATGTTAATGACATAAATTATATTAAATGGTAAAAATATATTCTATTTATACTTTAAACCCATTCAATATTATAATTTAACCATATAAATTATTACGATGAAAAAAAAGTTTTTTAATTAAAATATAGCGTGTTTTTACTATTCATCAAAATATGAAAGTTACCAGAATAATATGAAAATTTTATCCAAAAGAAAATTTTTATTTCCTTATTTCAAAGAAGAATTTTATTTTTTTTCAAATTGAACTTATAAACTTGTAAAAATCTAGATTTAAAGTGGGTGCGCCATTAAAAGGCGGCAAAACTGCATTTTTTGAAAAATACTTATTTTACTCAAAAATTTTACTTTGTTCTTATACCATGTTCTAGAAAATGTTTAAGATGAATAATAATGTTATAAAATTAAAAATTTATTTAATACTATTCATAACGGCTAGTTCATAACAATATTATAACCATATATCGTTGTTTAGTGAAACCCGATATTGCGTACAACACACGCTATCGAGAAAGGTCGCAATTCCGTGTAATGCAAGCCAAGTCAGGGTTGTGTAAACTACAAGCTAATACGATGTTTCATATAGCGCAAGATAATCTTGGTGTAGTGTTCAACAGAAGACATCAAAGAAATTAAAAATAATATTTCTCATAAAATCTCGGGGTGTTACATTCTACCCCCCTTAAAATGAATTTCTCCCTCGAAATTTGTCGGGGTTATAAATTGTTTACTACTTGAATGTTTCGTTCGTAAAAACCCACATCGTAAAAGGAATACTAAAACTAAATTTTAAAAAGTGAAGTATGAAACATAACGGTTACCCAAATTAACTCATCACTAGGTTTCCACGTAGGAGAGCATACGTGAAAATATGGATATGGAAGAGAAATCTAACCATCATGTTCTAATAGATAGTGGTAGAGAACATGGCTATGAAAAAACCAACAATAAAAAAGCCATAAATTTGTGATGATCTAAGGTAGCATATGATTCATCATATATAAGGGCACTAGGACAACATTTCTGGTTTTCAAGATCACTTCCCTAAAGTTGAAGAATTTGAATTAAAAGAAATACTTACATTATTTCGCTATAATCTCACCGTTGTTCATCCCTTGAACAATTTGCACTTCATCTCTTAAATAAATGAAGTTGAATTTGTCATTCGTGAAGTGTTAGCAGATCATGTGATAGAATGATTTGTCATTCCATCTATCTTTATCAAATGGTTAGCAACAGTTATATACATAAGTCCATCTATCGTATATCATTCCAAAAATGGACTTATACCTCGTCTATCATATCACTTAATAAAATAAAACTAGTTTATACTAACTAGGGACTTCCTGTAGGCCAATGGTAGGCGATAAAGTCCTGTCGCACTCCGGTTATGGGTTCGATTCCTGCAACCTTGTCTGACGCGATGGATAGTCGCCCATCCTGCAGGTTGTCCTTTTCTCTGAAAATACATTATTATAACTTTTGATCAATAACATCGAAAAGGTTCTAGCCTTAAACAATACTAACTTATGTCCAACATAATCCATTCCAATCTTTATGCTTATCCAAAATACTTCTTTCCAAACTCAAAGTATAAAGAGAACGATTACTAAAAAGGTCATATAAAAAGCACATGAATACCATCATTTATACCTCATATATCTTGTTGGTCACATTCAAATCATGTGAATAACTTAATAATGTATTCTCTTGAAATATAAATACCCATTGAAACTTATTGAAAAGGTGAATGCTGTTAAAAGTTAACTCTTTCCTCATACCAAAATCAATAAAATTCTATATACTCAAATTATGATATAACATTGTACTTATATCAGTCATGAGCTCATGAATACTATCAAACATATTATTTTCTCCTTTTCCAATCATTACGTGCATATCATATTTAATCCATAAAATATCTGAATAAACTTTAAGGTTTACTGGTACCATTCAACATATACTTTCAAATACATTATAAAAAACAATAGTGTAACAATTCATAGATGATTCTTTATTCCATAGTACCAATAATTATATAACATAACATAAATCATTACATTTCATTCTTAAGTCATTGAAAAAGATTCAACACTTCTTTAATCTCATATTTCATTTGTAGTCTCCTCATCATCATCCACATAAATACTACCCATATGACCATACTGATTCTCTTCATTAGATTTTCCCTTAGGGCATTGGTTTGCATAATGTCCATACATTCCACATTTAAAACATCTAATCATTGTTGATGTCGTAGCAATACCATTGTCCTTCTCAATGGTGTTAACTGAACCTTTTCTATTGCACTTACTGGATTTGTGTCCTTCTCTTCCGCACCCAAATCATCTTCCAGTTCCTTTGAAACATTCTCCCCGGTGCCTCTTCCCACATGATTTACATGATAGAAATTTACTTTCCTTCTTCTATGATCATCATGAAACTCCATCTTTCTATTATTAGGTGAGTCGAGAAACATACCAGATATTAGATTATAGATCATATTATGAGATTGTTGATTAGGCATAATAACGATATGTGGACCTCCAGATCCAATTTCATTCGGTTGCTCATGAGGAATATCATTCGATTGTCCATTATATCCTCCATTATCGTGAATCTACCCATCCCCATCCATTTTCTAAAACCCAAAAAAATAGTGTGAGAGGCCAATATCATAATCAAGGGGGATTAACTTCAATATATAACATCTTAGGCTAAATTCTAAGATTGTTACCATAATTCTTGGACAATAACCTATACTTATACTTAGCCTTAGGGACATCCCTAGACATACCTTAGAAATATATATAGGGATCTCACTAAAGTTCTCGCATCCTAGTTTTCAAAGGTTGACTAAACCTTTACTCTGATACCAACTGTAGAGACCCAAAGCGTGACGTACATGGACATTACATTACTTCTGTGGAATACATAATACACAACGAAAACAGACACACAAGGACCATAACAGTTTAGTGTCTTTGGAAACTCAGAAAATAATCTTCTAATCGTGGTGAAAAATCTTCAACATCTCCCATAAAGAACTTCCCCTTTTGTTTTCTTACCTAAAACCTTTCTTAAATCCTGGGGAAAAGAAAATATATAAATGGTGAGCTCAAATGCTCAGTAAGGTTAAGCATAGTTAACATAAAACAATCCATAATCATATGAATGCAAAATCTTGATCATAAAATCTAAACATCAAAATCTTCAGCAAAGACATAAATCGTGGAAATACGTAAGTCATATATCATAAAGGAACATCATTCTTGATAAAATAGCATGGGAATAAATCATGTAATTATGGAAAACATTAAGCACTTGTCATGATTTCCATAGTAGCCAAGGAATTGCTGCCAAGACCATCTTAGTGGACAAAGTCCCTTTCTGAATCGAGTTCACTCTTCGTTCCAGTCCTGTATCACTGAACAAAATTAACATACCATTCCAGCCATGTCTATCTCATGAGATATAAATCTTTACCCAAGTCATTTGAGGGAGATATAGGTCCCACCCATCTCATAATGAAATCATTTTTTTGTGTGCCACAAAATCATAAATCATACATCATATCATAACCCATGTAATGGAATGAGATTCTTACACATCATGCCATCATAACATAATACATACAAAAAATGGATATCTTTTCATCATAAGAAGAATCAAACCATGTAAATAATGGAGACATTATACTTGAAACATAAACATATTAAATAATGTCATTTTAGATGGAAAATATTTTTGATAAAACACTTGAAATTAATTCTTGAGGAAAATATCCTTTCTTCTTCAAAATCAATTTCTTTTCACAAAACATCATGCAATTTTAAAAGAAAATGATTTTTTTCTAAACAGTCCTGAAATATTTTGGAGGAAGCTTCATGAAAATATGGCTTTATAATACCATAAAAATTCATTCATGTCGTATAAGTTAATGAAAATTCTCCTCGTACTTCTGTCGGAAAAGTCAAAAAGTACCTCGTAACGTAATCACAAGAATGATTCCTTACATACCATGCAGTAAAAGAAAAAATGGGTAAAAAGGACATTAAAAATACATAAAAAACTTTTAGAAAACATGACTTGGATGATAACAACAACCCCAGTAAATACTTACGAATAAACAATCTCGGATAAGAACGAGATTGGAAATGTTATCCCTTGCCTTAGATCCGATATGCTTCGTACGTATCCGAACCTTCTGTATAATGATTTAAATAATTTCATTGACTTATTACAGAATCATATTCATTGTTATGATATCATATATGGTTCACTTATGACTTTATATTTCCTGTTTTTTTGTAAATTCCATGTTAAAGAGTGTTTAGGGTAAAATAGTTTTATTTGTTGTCCGTGTTTTAACTTGTAATTATTCATATGATTACTTAGATCATGATTACTTAATTATAGAATATAAAACATGATTTATATATAATATATATTCAGAATATACATATATATAATAGATATATAAATGGAAAGAAATACACCGTTCATGGAGATGGTAGGCTGTATGTACGAATGAACGTTGTTTTCGTTTCCTTATTGAATTGAATGGAATTAGGTATATGACATACATATATATGTACATAAATCCAGTATAATTATTATGTCATATATTTCATGATTACTTATTATATATAATTTATAATCATTCTTGAATTGTTAGTATCGAAAATGAATCTCATCCCGTCGTGGTGAGGGTAATCCGTACGTACGCACGAGGGATGATATTGTTCCCATATTTATTGAATCGAATCGGAGTGAATGTTCTAATATCTTAGAATCATTATGATAATATTATAATCATATTTATTTATTCTTTACACCGTCATACCCATCCAAATAAGGTGGTGGTGGAAAAACAGATTACACCACGGCCTGGAGACGGTATTCCATACGTACGCACAAGCGGTGATTTCATTTTCCTTAGGATAGATAGAAGGTGAAATGGGGTTGTTTCATATTTATAATAACATATCAGTATATTATTGATACTTATGATATTACAATATAATGAAACAACTAAAGAAGAGGAGGTAGAAGAAGAAATAAATTTGAAAGAATTGGTAACAGATATTACCTCTTCTTCGATACGCCTCATTGTACCCTCCTCTTAGGCCACTAAGATTGGTCTTTGAAGTACACCACGACCTCTAGGATGTTTCTAGGGAAGTGGAGAAGATAAATTGATAGGGTTTTTCCCATCTTGAAGGCTCAATGTTGTGTGAGGAGGAGATGGAGGAGGTTCCCTTTTATAAGGGATGAGAGGGGCACCTTTGGAATCCTCAAAAATATCAGTATAATATAAATTCAAAACCCACATAAAAACCTCCAAAAATGACTCAATTCGAATATTTTAAGAGATAGGGTTGTAATAAAATCAACCAATCAGATTTATACTTTTTTTTATCTTATTTTAATCCTTATCATTTTGATTTATACTTATTTAATCTATTTAAGTTTATTTGTCGTAATAAAATTCTAAATTATAAATGGTTATAAATAATCACTTATGTGTTGTTAAATTTCCATAATTGGATAATTTATGAAATTTTAGACTATATAAATTTCAATTTATTATTTTTAAATATTTTTGTTATTTTTAAAAAATTTAACAATATGTTATTTTTATAAAATAACAATAGTGCCAATTTTGACACTATTCATTTATTTGAATTTAAATAAAATCTACACAGAGTATATATTCAAACTAAAATATTTAATATATTCCTAACATGTAAAATATGTCTAGAAAATTCTTGGAACTCATTAAATAGTTCAAAAAAAATTTATTTTAATATTTTTAAAACCATTTATTTGTTATATCTCTTAATAAAATAATTAGTACAAAATTTTTGTATAATTATCTAATAAACTTATTTGTTGCATAAATATTAAAAATAAAATCCTTTTATGAAGATATATATCATTGATTTTATAATAATATTTTTTCTCGAATTTATCATCTTAAAATAACAACATGTAAACCGTAATCTTTATTAAATTATGAAGGTGACAACTTTGGAATCAGTTAAAATAATATATTATAAGTGTCATAATCGCCTTAATAAGGATCCAAATGGTCAAAAATTCGGCCAGTGGATGATTAGGGTTTATATATACACTACTAATAAGTTTTTTTCAGATTTTTGGTCCTTTTTATATGTATTACTATTTCAATAACAACTATATTATTGATTTTTTACTAAATAAATAATTTATGCATCATTAATGTAAAAGATAATATGGTAATTAAATAACTCTTAAAAATTACAAATAAATTACCATGATAAATAAAAACATTTTATCTTTCAAATGAGTATTTATAACCGAATTTATATTCTGTATAAACTTATATATTAAAAATACATTAATTATTAAAGTTGAGTGAGACATATTTCACATTCTTTTAAATAAAATAAACTAAATGTTTCAATCACCTCCAAGTGGGTATCGATGGATTCCATTTCGTCCCAAATATGCCTTAGGATGAAATATACGCATCCAATTATATTAAGGAAAGTGTTAGAGTAATTTTATAATATTATATTTACCCTTAATTACCCGATTTATCTTTTACTATGGTAAATAAAATTTACCGTAGTTACTATTCATAATGCCCAAATATAAAAAGTAGCTTATTAACATAATTTGGACCCACTGATTCCAAATATGGAATCAATTTTTTTAAATTCAATATACAAAAGTTGCAGAAATTAATTTAAAATTAATGACGTTGTTAAGAAAACGTGTTTTAAAAGTTAAAACATTGCAAAAGATTGAAATGTTTTTACCTATGAATTCAATGTAAAATTAATGTTAGTGACGTAAATTATATTAAATGGTAAAAATATATTCTACTCATACTTTAAAACCAATCAATATTATAATTTAACCATATAAATTATTTTGATGAAAAAAGTTGTTTTTAATTAAAATATATTGTGTTTTTACTATTCATCAAAATATGAAAGTTATCAGAATAATATGAAAAATTTATCCAAAGTGAATTTTTATTTCCTGATTACAAAGAAGAATTTTATTTTTTTCAAATTGAACCTATAAACATGTCAAAAACTAGATTTAAAGTGGTTGCGCCATCAAAAGGCGACAAAAATGCATTTTTTTTAAAAATAATTATTTTATAAAAAAAAATTACTTTGTTCTTATACCATGTTCTAGAAAATGTTTAAGATGAATAATAATGTTATAAAATTCAAAATTTATTTAATACTATTCATAATGGCTAGTTCATAATAATATTATAACCATATATCATTGTTTAGTGAAACCCGGTATTGCGTACAACACACGCTATCGAGAAAGGTCACGATTGCGTGTAATGAAATCCAAGTCAGGGTTGCGTAAACTACAAACTAATACGATGTTGCGTATAGCGCAAGATAATCTTGGTGTAGCATACAACAGAAGACATCAATGAAATTAAAAAGAATATTTCTCATAAAATCTCTGGGTGTTACATTCTACCCCCCTTAAAATGCATTTCTCCCTTGAAATTTTTCGGGGTTATAAAGTGTTTACTACTTGAATGTTTCGTTCGTAAAAACCCACATCGTAAAAGGAATACTAATAATAAATTTTAAAAATTGAAGTATGAAAGATAACGGTTACCCAAATTAACTCATCATTGGGTTTCCACGTAGGAGAACATAGGTGAAAATATGGACATGGAAGAGAAATCTAACCATCATGTTATGATAGATAATGGTAGAGAACATGGCTATGAAAACACAAACAATCAAAAAGACATAAATTTGTGATGATCTAAGGTTGCATCTGAATCATCAGATATAATGGCACTAGGACAACATATCTGGTTTTCAAGATCACTTCCCTAATGTTGAAGAATTTGAATTAGAAGAAATACTTACTTTACTTCGCTATAATCTCACCGTTGTTTGTCCCTTGAACATTTTCCACTTCATCTCTTAAATAAATGAAGTTGAATTTGTCATTCGTGAAGTGTTAGCAGATCATGTGATAGAATGATAGTTCATTCCATCCGTCTTAATCAAAAGGTTAGCAATAGCTATATACATAAGTCCATCTATCGTATATCGTTCCAAAAATGGACTTATACTTCATCTATCATACCACTTAATAAAATAAAACTAGTTTATACTAACCAGGGACTTCTTGTAGGCCAGTGGTAGGCGATAAAGGCCTGTCGCACTTCGGTTGTGGGTTCGATTCCCGCAACCTTGTCCGACGCGATGGATAGTCTTCGGTCCTACAGGTTGTCCTTTTCTCTAAAAATACATTGTTATAACATTCAATCAATAACATCAAAAAAGATATAGCCTTAAACAATACTAACTTATGTCCAACATAATCCATTCGAATCTTTATGCTTATCCAAAATACTTCTTTCCAAAATCAAAGTATAAAGAGAACGATTACTAAAAAGGTCACATAACAAGCACATGAATGCCATCATTTATCCCTCATATATCTTGTTGGACACATTCCAATAATGTGAATAACTTAATCATGTATTCTCTTGAAATATGAATACCCATTGAACATTATTGAAAACATGAATGTTGTTAAAAGTTAACTCTTTCCTTATACCAAAATCCTAAAAATTCTATATACTCAAACCATGGTATAACCTTGTCCTTATATCAGTCATGAGCTCATGAATACTATCAAACATATTATTTTCTCCTTATCCAATCATTATGCGCATATCATATTTATTCCAAAAATATCTGCCTAACCTTTAAGGATTACCGGTACTAATCAACATATACCTTCAAATACTTTAGGAAAAACAATAGTGTAAAAATTTGTAGATGATTCTTTACTCCATAGTACCAATAATTATAAAACATGACATAAATCATTACATTACCTTATTAAGATATTGACAAAGCTTCAACACTTCTTTCATCTCATATATCATTTGTAGTCTCCTCATCATCATCCACATAAATACTACCCATATGACCATGCTGATTCTCATCATGAGATTTTCCCTTAGGGCATTGGTTTGTATAATGTCCATACATTCCACATTTAAAACATCTAATCATTGTTGATGTCTTAGCAATACCATTATCCTTCTCCATGGTGTTAACTGAATCTTTTCCTTTGCACTTAATGGATTGTTGTCCTTCTTTTCCACACCCCAAGCAACTTCCAGTTCCTTTAAAACATTATCCTTGGTGCCTATTCCCACATGATTTTCATGATAAAAATTGAACATTCCTTCTTCTATGATCTTCATGAAACTCCATCTTTCTCTTATTAGGTGAGTCGAGAAACTTACCAATGATGAGATTATTGATCATATTATGAGATTTTTGATTAGGAATAATAATGATATGTGGACCTCCAGATCCAATTTCATTCGGTTGTTCATGAAAAATATCACTCCATTGTCCATCATATCCTCCATTATCGTGAATCTTCCCATTCCCAGCCATTTTCTAAAACCCAAAAAAAAATAGTGTGAGAGGCCAATATCATAATCAAGGGGGATTAACATCAATATCTTACATCTTAGGTTAAATTCTACGATCTTTACCCTAATTCTAAAACAATAACCTATACTTATAATTAACCTTAGGGACATCTCTAGACATACCTTAGAAACATATATAGAGATCTCACTAAAGTTCTCGCATTCTAATTTCCAAAGGTTGACTAAACGTTTCCTCTGATACCAACTGTAGAGACCCAAAGCTTTATGTACATGAACATTACATTAGTTTTGTGGAATACTTAATACATAACGAAAACAGACACACAAGGACCGTAATAGTTTAGTGTCTTTGGAAACTCGTAAAATAATCTTCTAATCATGGTGAAAGATCTTCAACATCTCCCATAAAAATCTTCCCCTTTTGTTTTCTTACCTAAAACCTTTCTTTAAATCCTGGGTAAAAGAAAATATATAAATGGTGAGCTCAAATGCTCAGTAAGGGTAAGAATAGAGAATATAAAACAATCCATAATCATTTGAATGCAAAATCTTGAACATAAAATCTAAACATAAAAATCTTGAGCAAAGACATAAATCTTGGAAATACGTAAGGCATATATCATAATGGAACATAAATCTTGATAAAATAGCATGGGAATAAAGCATGTAATTGTGGAAACCATTCATCACTTGTTATGATTTCCATAGTAGCCAAGGCATTTCTGCCAACACCATCTTAGTGGACAAAGTCCCTTTCTGAATCGAGTTCACTCTTCGTTCCAGTCTTGTATCATTGAACCAAATTAACTTACCATTCCAGCCATGTCTATCTCATGATATATAAATCATTACCCAATGAATTTGAGGGAGATATAGGTCCCACCCATCTCATAATGAAATCATTCTTTCGTGTGCCACAAAATCATAAATCATACATCATATTATAACCCATGTAATAGAATGAGATTCTTAAACATCATGCCATCATAACATAATACATATAAAAAAATGGACATCATTTCATCATAAGAAGAATCAAACCATGTAAATAATGGATACATTATACTTGAAACATAAACATATTAAATAATGTGATTTTAGATGGAAAGTATTTTTGATAAAACACTTGAAATGAATTCTGTAGGAAAATATCCTTTCTTCTTCAAAATCAATTTCTTTTCACAAAACGTCATGCAATTTTAAAAGAAAGTGATTTTATTTAAAATAGTGATGAAATATTTTGGAGGAATCTTCATTAAAATAAGGCTTTATAATACCGTAATAATTATTTCATGCCGTATAAGTTAAAAAAACATTCTCCTCGTACTTCTGTCAGAAAAGTCAAAAAGTACCTTGTAACCTAAACACAAGAAATATTCCTTACATACCATGTAGTAAAAGACAAAATGGGAAAAAAGGAAATTAAAAATACATAAAAAAACTTTTAGAAAACCTGGACATGGATGATCACAATAACCCCAGAAAATAATTACGAATAAACAATCTCGGATAAGAACGAGATTGGAAAGGTTATCCCTTACCTAAGGTCCGATATGCTTAGTACATATCTGAACCTCCTGTATAATGATTTAAATAATGTCATTGACTTATTACATAATCATATTCATTGTTATTATATCATATATGGTTCACTTATGACTTTATATTACCCATTCTTTTGTAAATTCCATGTTAAAGAGAATTTTGGGTAAAATAGTTTCATTTGTCGTCCGTGTTTTAACTTGTAATTATTCATATGATTACTTAGATCATGATTACATAATTACAGAATATAAAACATGATTTATATATAATATATATTCAGAATATACATATATATAATAGATCGATAAATGGAAAGAAATACACCGTTCATGGAGACGGTAGGTTGTACGTACGCATGAACGTTGTTTTCGTTTCCTTATTGAATTGAATGGAATTAGGTATATGACATACATATATATGTACATAAATCCAGTGGCATTATTATGTCATATATTTCATGATTACTTATTATATATACTTTATAATCATTCTTTAATTGTTAACATGGAAAATGAATCTCATCGTGTCGTGGAGACGGTAATCTGTACGTACGCACTGGGGATGATATCGTTCCCATATTTATTGAATAGAATTGGAGTGAATGTTCTAATATCATAGAATCAATATAATGTTATAATAATAATATGTATTTATTCTTTACACCATCATACCCATCCATGTAAGGTGGTGGTGGAAAAACAGATTACATCACGGCCTGGAGACGGTATTCTGTACGTACGCACATGTAGTGATTTCATTTTCCTTAGGATGGATAGAAGGTGAAATGGGGTTGTTTCATATTTATAATAACATATCAGTATATTATTGATACTTATGTTATTACAATATAATTAAACAACTAAATAATAGGACGTAGAAGAAGAAATAAATTTTAAAGAATCGGTAACGGATATTACCTCTTCTTCGATACGCCTCTTTGTAACCTCCTATTAAGCCACTAAGATTGGTCTTTGAAGTAGACCAGGGCCTCTAGGATGTTTCAAGGGAAGTGGAGAAGATAAATTGGCATGGGTTGGCCCAGCTTGAAAGCTCAATTTTGTGTGAGTAGGAGAGGGAGGATGTGCCCTTTTCTAAGGGAGGAGAGGGGCACCTTTGGAATCCTAAAAAATATTAGTTTAATATAAATTCCAAACCCACATAAAAACCTCAAAAAATGACTCAATTCTACGATTTGATGAGCTAGGGTTGTAATATAATCAACCAATAATATTTAGACATGTTTTGATCTTATTTTAAACCTTATCATTTTGATTTATAATTATTTAATCTATTTAAGTTTATTTTTGGTTATAAAATTATAAATTTTAAATGGTTATAAATAATAACTTATGTGTTGTTAATTTTCCATAATTGGATACTTTATAAAATTACAGACTATATAAATTTCAATTTATGATTTTTAAATATTTTTGTTATTTTTAAACAAGTTAATAATATGTTATTTTTATAAAATAACAATAGTGTCAATTTTGACACTATTCATTTATTTGAATTTAAATAAAATCTACAAAGAGGATATATTCGAACTAAAACATTTAACAGATTCCTAACATGTCAAATATGTCTATAAATTTCGTGGAACACATTAAATAGTTCATATAATATTTATTTTAATATTTTTAAAACCACTTATTTGGTATATCACTTAATAAAATAATTACTACATCATTTTTGTATAATTATATAATAAACTTATTTGTTGCATAAAAATTAAAAATAAAATCCTTTTATGAAGATATATATCAATTATTTTATAATAATAATTTTTCTCGAATTTATCATCTTAAAATAACTACATGTAAATTGTTATCTTTATTAAATTATGAAGGTGAAAACTTTGGAAACATTTAAAATAAAATATTATAAGTGTCATAATCGCCTTAATAAAGATCCAAATGGTCAAAAATTAAGCCAGTTGATGATTACGGTTTATATATACACTACTAATAAGTTTTTTGCAGAGTTTTGGGCCTTTTTATATGTATTACAATTTCAATAAAAACTATATTATTGATTTTTTACTAAATAAATAATTTCTGGATCATTAATGTATAAGATAATAAGGTAATTAAATAACTCTTAATAATTACAAATAAATTACCATGATAAATAGAAAAATTTTATATTTCAAATGAGTATTTATAACCGACTTTATATTCTGTATAAACTTATATATTAAAAATACATTAATTATTAAACTTGAGTGAGGCATATTTCACTTTCTTTTAAATAAAATAAACTAAATGTCTTAATCATCCCCAAGTGGGTTCCAATGGATTCCATCTCGACCAAAATATGCCTTAGGATGAAATATAAGCATCCAATTATATTAAGACAAGTGCTAGGGTAATTTTATAATATTATATTTACCCTTAATTACCCGATTTACCTTTTACTATGGTAAATAAAATTTACCGTAGTTACTATTCATAATGCCCAAAAATAAAAAGTAGCTTATTAACATAATTTGGACCCACTGATTCCAAATATGGAATCCATTTTTTTAAATTCAATACACAAAATTTGTAGAAATTAATTTAAAATTAATCCCGTTGTTAAGAAAACGCGTTTTAAAAGTTAAAACATTGCAAAAGATTGAAATATTTTTAACTATGAATTCAATGTAAAATTAATGTTAATGACTTAAATTATATTAAAATGTAAAAATAAATTCTATTTATACTTTAAAACCATTCAACATTATAATTTAACAATATAAATTATTGCGATGAAAAAAGTTGTTTTCAATTAAAATATAGCGTGTTTTTACTATTCATCAAAATATGAAATTTACCATAATAATATGAAAAATTTATCCAAAGTAAATTTTTATTTACTGATTCAAAAGAAGAATTTTATTTTTTCAAATTGAACTTATAAACATGTCAAAAACAAGATTTAATGTGGGTGCACCATCAAAAGGCTACAAAACTGCATTTTTTTAAAAATACTTATTTTACTCAAAAAATTTACATTGTTCTTACACCATATTCTAGAAAATGTTTCAGATGAATAATAATGTTATAAAATTCAAAATTTAGTTAATACTATTCATAACGGCTAGTTCATAATAATATTATAACCATATGTCGTTGTTTAGTGAAACCCGGTATTTGTACAACACACGCTATCGAGAAAGGTCGCGATTGCGTGTAATGCAAGCCAAGTCAGGGTTGCATAAACTGCAAGCTAATACAGTGTTGCGTATTGTGCAAGATAATCTTGGTGTAGCGTACAACAGAAGATATCAATGAAATTAAAAATAATATTTCTCATAAAATCTCGGGGTGTTACATTCTACCCCCCTTAAAATGAATTTCACCCTCGAAATTTATCGTGGTTATAAATTGTTTACTACTTGATTGTTTCATTCGTAAAAACCCACATCGTAAAAGGAATACAAAAACTACATTTTAAAAAAATGAAGTATGAAACATTATGGTTACCCAAATTAACTCATCACTGGGTTTCAACGTAGGAGAACATAGGTGAAAATATGAATATGGAAGAGAAATATAACCATCATGTTCTAATAGATAGTGGTAGAGAACATGACTATGAAAAAACAAACAATCACAAAGACATATATTTGTGATGATATAAGGTATCATCTGATTCATCCGATATAAGGGCACTAGGACAACATTTCTGGTTTTCAAGATCATTTCTCTAAAGTTGAAAAATTTGAATTAGAAGAAATACTTACTTTAATTCGCTATAATCTCACCGTTGTTTGTCCCTTGAACAATATCCACTTCATCTCTTAAATAAATGAAGTTGAATTTTTCATTCGTGAAGTGTTAGCAGATCATGTGATAGAATGATGGGTCATTCCATATTTCTTAATCAATAGGTTAGCAATAGTAATATACATAAGTCCATCAATCGTATATCGTTCCAAAAATGGACTTATACTTCATCTATCATACCACATAATAAAATAAAAATATTTTATACCAACCAGGGACTTCCTGTAGGCCAGTGGTAGGCGATAAAGGCCAGTCGCACTTCGGTTGTGGGTTCGATTCCCGCAACCTTGTCCAACGCGATGGATAGTCGCTCGTCCTGCAGGTTGTCCTTTTCTCTAAAAATACATTATTATAACTTTCAACCAATAACATAGAAAAAGTTCTAGCCTTAAAAAATAATAACTTATGTCCAACATAATCCATTCCAATCTTTATGCTTATCCAGAATACTTCTTTCCAATCTCAAAGTATAAAGAGAACGATTACTAAAAAGGTCATATAACAAGCACAAGAATATCCTCATTTATCCCTCATATATCTTGTTGGTCACATTACAATCATGTGAATAACTTAATCATGTTTTCTCTTGAAATATGAATACCCACTGAACCTTATTGAAAACATGAATGCTGTTAAAAGTTAACTCTTTCCTTATACCAAAATCCAAAAAATTATATATACTCAAACCATGATATAACCTTGTCCTTATATCAGTCATGATCTCATGAAAACTATCAAACATACTATTTTCTCCTTATCCAATCATTATGCACTTATCATATTTATTCAAAAAATATATGAATAACCTTTCAGGTTTACCGGTACCATTCATCATATACTTTCAAATACTTTAGGAATAACAGTAGTGTAACAATTCATATATGATTCTTTATTCCATAGTACCATTAATTATACAACATAACATAAATCATTACATTACCTTCTTATGACATTGAAAAAGATTCAACACTTTTTTAATCTCATATATCATTTTTAGTTTCCTCATCATCAACCACATAAATACTACCCATATGACCATGCTGATTCTATTCATGAGATTTTCCATTAGGGCATTGGTTTGCATAATGTCCATACATTCAACATTTAAAACATTTAATCATTGTTGATGTCGTAGAAATACAATTATCCTTGTCCATGGTGTTAACTGAACCTTTTCCTTTTCACTTACTGGATTTTTGTCCTTCTTTTCCGCACATAAAGCATCTTCCAATTCCTTTGAAACATTCTCCTTGGTTCCCCTTCCCACATGATTTACTTGATAGAAATTGAACTTTCCTTCTTCTATGATCATCATGAGACTCCATCTTTCTCTTATTAGCTAAGTCGAGAAACTTACCAAAGATGAGATTATTGATCATATTATGAGATTGCTGATTAGGCATAATAATGATATGTGGACCTGGAGATCCAATTTCATTCGGTTTCTCATGAAGAATAACTTTCCATTGTCTATCATATCCTCCATTATCGTGAATCATCCCGTTCCTAGCCATTTTCTAAAACCCAAAAAAAATAGTGTGAGAGGCCAATATCATAATCAAGGGGGATTAACATCAATATCTAACATCATAGTTTAAATTATAAGATTGTTACCATAATTCTAGGACAATAACCTATACGTATACTTAACCTTAGGGACATCCCTAGACATACCTTAGAAATATCTATAGGGATCTCACTAAAGGTCTCGCATCCTAGTTTCCAAAGGTTGACTAAACCTTTCCTCTGATACCAACTGTAGAGACCCAAAGCCTGACGTTCATGGACATTACATTAATTTTGCGGAATGCTTAATACATAATGAAAACAGACACACATGGACCATAATAGTTTAGTGTCTTTGGAAACTTGTAAAATAATCTTCTAATCGTGGTGAGAGATCTTCAACATCTCCCATAAAGATCTCCCCCTTTTTTCTTACCTAAAACCTTTCCTTAAATCCTGGGGAAAAGAAAATATATAAATGGTGAGCTCAAATACTTAGTAAGGGTAATCATAGGGAACATAAAACAATCCATAATCATTTTAATGCAAAATCTTGAACATAAAATCTAAATATCAAAATCTTGAGCAAAGACATAAATCATGGAAATACGTAAGGCATATATCATAAAGGAACATCAATCTTGATATAATTACATGGGAATAAATCATGTAATTGTGGAAACCATTCAGCACTTGTTATGATTTCCATAGTAGCCAAGGAATTGCTACCAAGACCATCTTAGTGGACAAATTCCCTTTCTGAATCACGTTCACTCTTCGTTCTAGTCCTGTATCACTGAACCGGATTAACTTACCGTTCTAGCCATGTTTATCTCATGAGATATAAATCTTTACCCAATGCATTGGAGGTAGATATAGGTCCCACCCCTCTCATAATGAAATCATTCTTTCGTGTGCCACAAAATCATAAATCATTCATCATATCATAACCCATGTAATAGAATGAGATTCTTAAACATCATGCCATCATAACATAATCCATATAAAAAAATGGATATCATTTCATCATAAGAATAATCAAACGATGAAAATAATGGAGACATTATACTTGAAACATAAACATATTAAATAATGTCATTTTAGATGGAATATATTTTTGATAAAACACTTGAAATGAATTCTTGAGGAAAATATCCTTTCTTTTTCAAAATCAATTTCTTTTCACAAAACGTCATGCAATTTTATAAGAAAAAGATTTGGTTTAAAACAGTCATGAAATCTTTTGGAGGAAGCTTCATGAAAAAAAGGCTTTATAATACCGTAAAAATTATTTCATGCCGTATAAGTTAAAAAAACATTCTCCTCGTACTTTTGTCGGAAAAGTCAAAAAGTACCTCGTAACGTAAACACAATAAAGATCCATTAAATAACATGTAGTAAAATACAAAATGGGTAAAAATTACAATAAACATACATAAAAACACTTTTAGAAAACATGGACTTGAATGATAACAATAACCCCAGAAAATACTTAAGAATAAACAATCTCGGATAAGAACGAGATTGAAAAAGGTTATCCGTTAACTTAGGTCCGATATGCTTCGTACGTATCCAAACCTTATGTATAGTGATTTAAATAATGTCATTGACTTATTACAGAATCATATTCATTGTTATGATATCATATATGTTTCACTTATGTCTTTATATTACCCGTTCTTTTGTAAATTCCATGTTAAAGAGCGTTTTGGGTAAAATCATTTCATTTGTCATTTGTGTTTTAACTTGTAATTATTCATATGATTACTTAGATCATGATTAATTAATTCCAGAAGATAAAACAAGATTTATATATAATATATATTCAGAATATACATAAATATAATAGATCGTTAAATGGAAAAAAATACACCGTTCATGGAGACGATAGGTCGTACGTACGCATGAACGTTGTTTTCGTTTCCTTATTGAATTGAATGGAATTCGGTATATGACATACATATATATGTACATAAATACAGTAGCGTTATTATGTCATATATTTCATGATTACTTATTATATATACTTTATAATCATTCTTGAATTGTTAACATGGAAAATGAATCTCATCCTGTCGTGGAGACGGTAATCCGTACGTACGCACGAGCGATGATATCATTCCAATATTTATTGAATAAAATTTGAGTGAATGTTATAATATATTATAATCATTATGATGTTATAATAATCATATGTATTTATTCTTTACACCATCATACCCATCCATGTATGGTGGTGGTAGAAAAACAGATTACACCACGGCGTGGAGACGGTATTTCGTACGTACGCACGCGTGGTGATTTCATTTTCCTTATGATGGATAGAAGGTGAAATGGGGTTGTTTCATATTTATAATAACATATAAGTATATTACTGATACTTATTTTATTACAATATAATTAAAAAACTAAGGAAGTGGAGGTAGAAGAAGAAATAAATTTGAAAGAATCGGTAACGGATATTACCTCTTCTTCGATACGCCTCTTCGTAACCTCCTCTTAGGCCAATAAGATTGGTCTTTGAAGTAGACCAAGACCTCTAGGATGTTTCTAGGGAAGTGTAGAAGATAAATTGTCAGGGTTTGTCCCAGCTTGAAGTCTCAATGTTGTGTGATGAGGATAGGGAAGAGGTTCCCTTTTATAAGGGAGGAGAGGGGCACCATTGGAATCCTAAAAAATATTAGTTTAATATAAATTCAAACCCCACATAAAAACCTCCAAAAATGACTCAATTATATTATTTGATGAGATAGGGTTGTAATATAATCAACCAATCAAATTTAGACATGTTTTGATCTTATTTTAAACCTTATAATTTTGATTTATACTTATTTAATCTATTTACGTTTATTTGTGGTAATAAAATTCTAAATTTTAAATAGCTATAAATAATCAATTATGTGATGTTAATTTTCAATAATTGGATACTTTATGAAATTTTAGATTATATAAATTTCAATTTATAATTTTTTAATAGATTTGTTATTTTTAAACAATTTAATAATATTTTATTTTTATAAAATAACAGTAGTGTCAATTTTGACACTATTCATTTATTTGAATTTAAATAAAATCTACACAGAGGATATATCCGAAATAAAATGTTTAATAGATTCCTAACATGTCAAATTTGTCAAGAAAATTCATGGAACACATAAAATAGTTTATATAATATTTATTTTAATATTTTTAAAACCATTTATTTGGTATATCTCTTAATAAAATAATTAGTACAACATTTTTTGTATAATTATTTAATAAACTTATTTGTTGCATAAAAATTAAAAATAAAATCCTTTGATAAATATATATATCAATTATTTAATAATAATAATTCTTCTCTAATTTATCATCTTATAATAACAACATTTAAATTGTTATCTTTATTAAATTATGAAGGTGACAACTTTGGAATCATTTAAAATAAAATATTATAAGTGTCATAATCGCCTTAATAAGGATCCAAATGGTCTACAATTCGGCCAGTGGATGATTAGGGTTTACATATACACAACTAATAAGTTTTTTTCAGACTTTTGGGCCTTTTTATATGTATTACTACTTCAATAAAAACAATATTATTGATTTTTCACTAAATAAATAATTTCTGCATCATTAATGAATAAGATAATAAGGTAATTAAATAACACTTAAAAATTACAAATAAATTACCATGATAAAGAAAAATATATTTTCTTTCAAATGAGTATTTATAACCGAATTTATATTCTATATAAACTTATAAATTAAAATAACATTAATTATTAATGTCGAGTGAGATATATTTCACTTTCTATCAAAAAAAATAAACTAAATGTCTTAATCACCTCCAAGTGGGTTCCAATGGATTACATTTAGACCCAAATATGCCTTAGGATGAAATATAAGCATAAAATTATATTAAGAAAAGTGTTAGGGTAATTTTATAATATTATATTTACCCTTAATTACCTGATTTACGTTTTACTATGGTAAATGAAATTTACAGTAGTTACTATTCATAATGCCCAAAAATAAAAAGTAGCTTATTAACATAATTTGTACCCACTGATTCCAAATAAGGAATCCATTTTTTTGAATTCAATACACAAAATTTTCAGACATTAATTTAAAATTAATCCTGTTGTTAAGAAAATGTGTTTTAAAAGTTAAAACATTGCAAATGATTGAAATGTTTTTACCTATGAATTCAATGTAAAATTAGTGTTAATGAAATAAATTATATTAAATGTTAAAAATATATTCTATTTATACTTTAAAACCATTAAATATTATAATTTAACCATATAAATTATTGCGATGAAAAAAGTTGTTTTTAATTAAAATATAGCGTGTTTTTACTATTCATCAAAATATGAAATTTACCAGAATAATATGAAAAATTTATCCAAAGTAATTTTTTATTTACTGATTCCAAAGAAGAATTTTAATTTGTCAAATTTAACTTATAAACATGTCAAAAAATAGATTTAAAGTTGGTGTGCCATCAAAAGGCGGCAAAACTGCATTTTTTGAAAAATACTTATTTTACTCAAAAAAATTACTTTGTTCTTTTACCATGTTCTAGAAAATGATTAAGATGAATAATAATGTTATAAAATTCAAAATTTAGTTAATACTATTCATAACGGCTAGTTCATAATAATATTATAACCATATATCGTTGTTTAGTGAAACCCGGTATTGCGTACAACACACGCTGTCGAGAAAGGTCGCGATTGCGTGTAATGCGAGCCAAGTCAGGGTTGCGTAAACTGAAAGATAATACGGTGTTGCATATAGTGCAAGATAATCTTTGTGTAGCCTACAACAGAAGACATCAATGAAATTAAAAAAAAAAAATATTTCTCATAAAATTTCAGGGTGTTACATTCTACCCCCCATAAAATGAATTTCGCCCTCGAAATTTGTCGGGGTTATAAATTGTTTACTACTTGAATGTTTCGTTCGTAAAAACCCACATCGTAAAAGGAATACTAAAAATAAATTTTAAAAAGTGATGTATGAAACATAACGGTTACCCAAATTAACTCATCACTGGGTTTCCACGTAGGAGAACATAGGTGAAAATATGGATATGGAAAAGAAATCTAACCATCATGTTCTGATAGATATTGGAAGATAACATGGCTATGAAAACACCTACAATCACAAAGCCATAAATTTGTGATGATATAAGGTAGAATCTGATTCATCAGATATAAGGGCACTAGGACAACATTTTTTATTTTCAAGATCATTTCCCTAAAGTTGAAAATTTTGAATTAGAAGAAATAATTACATTATTTGGCTATAATATCACCCTTGTTCGTGCCTTGAACAATTTCCACTTTATCTCTTAAATAAATGAAGTTGAATTTTTCATTAGTGAAGTGTTAGCAGATCATGTGATAGAATGATGGGTCATACCATCTGTCTTAATCAAAAGGTTAGCCATAGTTATATACATAAGTCCATGTATCATATATCGTTCCAAAAAATGGACTTATACTTCATGTATCATAACACTTAATTAAAAAAAACTAGTTTATACTATCCAGGGACTTCCTGTAGGCCAGTGGTAGGCGATAAAGGCATGTCTCACTTCGGTTGTGGCTTCGATTCCCGCAACCTTGTCTGACGTGATGGATAGTCGCCCGTCCTGCAGGTTGTCCTTTTCTCAAAAAATACATTATTATAACATTCAATCAATAACATCGAAAAAGTTTTAGCCATAAACAATTTTAACTTATGTCCAACATAATCCATTCCAATCTTTATTCTTATCCAAAATACTTCTTTCCAAACTCAAAGTATAAAGAGAACGATTACTAAAAAGGTCATATAACAAGCACATGAATACCATCATTTATCCCTCATATATCTTGTTGGTCACATACCAATCATGTGAATAACTTAATCATGTATTCTCTTGAAATATGAATACCCATGGAACCTTATTGAAAACATGAATGCTGTCAAAACTTAACTCTTTCCTCATACCAAAATCCAAAAAATTCTATAAACTCAAACCATGATATAACCTTGTCCTTATATCAGTCATGAGCTCATGAATACTATCAAACATATTATTTTCTTCTTATCCAATCATTATGCACATATCATATTTTTTTCCAAAAATATCTGAATAACCTTTCAGGTTTACTGGTACCATTCAACATATACTTTTGAATACTTTATGAAAAAAAAAATAGTGTAACAATCCATAAATGTTTCTTTGTTCTATAGTACAATTAATTATACAACATAACATAAATCATTCCATTTCCTTCTTAAGACATTGAAAAAGCTTCAACACTTCTTTCATCTCATATATCATTTGTAGTCTCCTCATCATCATCCACATAAATAATACCCATATGACCATGCTGATTCTCTTCATGAGATTTTCCCTTAGGGCATTGGTTTTCATAATGTCCATACATTCCACATTTAAAACATCTAATCATTGTTGATTTCGTAGCAATACCATTATCTTTCTCCATGGTGTTAACTGAAACTTTTCATTTTCACTTAATAAATTTGTGTCCTTCTTTTTTGGACCCAAATCATCTTCCAGTTCCATTGAAACATTCTCCTTGGTGCCTCTTCCCACATGATTTACATGATAGAAATTGAACTTTCATTCCTCTATGATCATCATGAAAATCCATCTTTCTCTTATTAGTTGAGTCGAGAAACTTACCAAATATGAGATTATTGATCATATTATGGGATTACTGATTAGGAATAATAACGATATGTGGACCTCCAGATCCAACTTTATTTGGTTTCTCATGAAGAATATCATTCTATTGTCCATCATATCCTCCATTATCGTGAATCTTCTCGTTCCCATCCATTGTCTAAAACCCAAAAAAATAGTGTGAGAGGCCAAAATCATAATCAAGGGGGATTAACTTCAATATCAAACATCTTAGGTTAAAGTCTATGATCGTTACCATAATTCTATGACAATAACCTATAATTATACTTAACCTTAGGGACATCCCTAGACATACCTTAGAAATATATATAGGGATCTCACTAAAGTTCTCGCATCCTAGTTTCCCAAGGTTGAATAAACCATTCCTCTGATACCAACTGTAGAGACCCAAAGGATGACGTACGTGGACATTACATTACTTTTGTGGAATCCTTAATATATAATGAAAACAGACACACAAGGACCGTAATAGTTTAGTGTCTTTGGAAACTCAGAAAATAATCTTCTAATCGTGGTGAAAGATCTTCAACATATCATATAAAGATCTTCCTCTTATGTTTTCTTACCTAAAACCTTTATTTAAATCCTAGGGAAAAGAAAACATATAAATGGTGAGCTCAAATGCTCAGTAAGGGTATGCATAGATAACATAAAACAATCCATTATCATTTGAATGCAAAAGCTTTAACATAAAATCTAAACATCAAAATCTTGAGAAAAGACATAAATCTTGGAAATACGTAAGGCATATATCATAAAGGAACATCAATCTTGATAAAATAGCATAGGAATAAATCATTTAATTTTGGAAACCATTCAGAACTTGTGATGATTTCCATAGTAGCCAAGGCATTGCTTCCAAGACCATCTTTGGGACAAAGTCCCGTTCTGAATCGAGTTCACTCTTCATTCTAGTCCTGTATCACTGAACTAGATTAACTTACCATTCCAGCCATGTCTATCTCATGAGATATAAATCTTTACCCAATCCATTGGAGGGAGATATAGGTCCCACCCATCTCATAATGAAATCATTCTTTCGTGTGCCACAAAATCATAAATCTTACATCATATCATAACCCATGTAATAGAATGAGATACTTAAACATCATGCCATCATAACATAATCCATATAAAAAATGGATATCATTTCATCATAAGAAGAATCAAACCATGTAAATAATGGAGACATTATACTTGAAACATAAACATATTAAATAATGTCATTTTAGATGGAAAATATTTTTGATAAAACACTTGAAATGAATTCTTGAGGAAAATATCCTTTCTTCTTCAAAATCAATTTCTTTTCACAAAACGTCATGAAATTTTAAAAGAAAAATATTTTGTTTAAAACAGTCATGAAATATTTTGGATGAAGCTTCATGAAAATAATTCTTTATAATACCTTAAAAATTCTTTCATGTCGTATAAATTAAAAAAACATTCTCCTCGTACTTTTGTCGGAAAAGTCAAAAAGTACATCGTAACATAAACACAAGAAAGATTCCTTACATACCATGTAGTAAAAGAAAAAATGGGTAAAAAGAAAATTAAACATACATAAAAACACTTTTAGAAAACATAGACTTGGATGATAACAATAACCCCAGCAAATACATACGAATAAACAATCTTGGATAAGAACGAGATTGGAAAGGTTATCCCTTACCTTAGGTCCGATATGATTCATACGTATCCGAACCACATTTATAATGATTTAAATAATGTCATTGACTTATTAAAGAATCATATTCATTGTTATGATATCATATATGGTTCACTTATGACTTTATATTACCCGTTATTTTGTAAATTCCATGTCAAAGAGAGTTTTGGGTAAAATCGTTTCATTTGTCATCCGTGTTTCAACTTGTAATTATTCATATGATTACCTAGATCATGATTAAATAATTCCAGAATATAAAACATGATTTATATATAATATATATTCAGAATATACATATATATAATATATCGATAAATGGGAATAAATACACTGTTCATGGAGACAGTAGGTCGTACGTACGCATGAACGCTATTTTCGTTTCCTTATTGAATTGAATGGAATTTGGTATATGAAATACATATATATGTACATAAATCCAGTAGCATTATTATTTCATATATATTTTTATTACTTATTATAAATAATTTATAATCATTATTGAATTGTTAACATGGAAAATTAATCTCATCGCGTCGTGGAGACGGTAATCCATACGTACGCACGAGCGATGATATCGTTCCCATATTTATTGAATCGAATTGGAGTGAATGTTCTAATATATTAGAATAATTATGATGTTAAAATAATCATATGTATTTATTCTTTATAGCATCATACTCATCCAAGTAAGGTGGTGGTGGAAAAACATATTACACCACGGCGTGGAGACGGTATTCCGTACGTACGTACGCGCAGTGATTTCATTTTCCTTAGGATGGATAGAAGGTGAAATGGGGTTGTTTCATATTTATAATAACATATCAGTATATTATTGATACTTATGTTATTAAAATATAATGAAACAAGAAAATAATAGGAGGTAGAAGAAGAAATAAATTTGAAAGAATCGGTAACAGATATTACCTCTTCTTCGATACGCCACTTTGTAACCTCCTCTTAGGCCACTATGATTGGCATTTGAAGTAGACCAGGACCACTAGGATGTTTCTAGGGAATTGGAGAAGATAAATATTCTGGGGATGTCCGAGATTGAATGCTCAAAGTGGTTTGAGGTGGAGAGGGAGGAGGTTCCCTTTTATAAGGGAGGAGAGGGGCACCTTTGGAATCCTAAAAAATATTAGTTTATAAATTCAAACCCCACATAAAAACCTCCAAAAATGACACAATTCAAATATTTGATGATATAGGGTTGTAATATCATCAACTAATCATATTTAGACATGTTTTGAGCTTATATTAAACCTTATCATTTTGATTTATCCTTATTTAATCTATTTATGATTATTTGTGGTAATAAAATACTAAATTTTAAATGGTTATAAATAATCACTAATGTGTTGTTAATTTTCCATAATTGGATAATTTATGAAATTTTAGACTATATAAATTTCAATTTATAATTTTTAAATATTTTTGTTATATTTAAACAATTTAATAATATGTTATTTTTATAAAATAACAATAGTGTCAAATTTGACACTATTTATTTATATGAATTTAAATAAAATCTACACAGAGGATATATTCGAAATAAAATATTAAATAGATTTCTAACATGTCAAATTTGTCTAGAAAATTCGTGGAACACATTAAATAGTTCATATAATATTTATTTTAATATTTTTAAAACCATTTATTTGGTATATCTCTTAATAAAATAATTAGTACAACATTTTTGTATAATTATTTAATAAACTTATCTGTTGCATAAAAATTAAAATTGAAATAATTTGATGAAGATATATTTCAATTCTTTTATAATAATAATTTTTCTCTAATTTATCATCTTAAAATAATATCATGTAAATTGTTATCTTTATTAAATTATGAAGGTGACAACATTGGAATCATTTAAAATAAAATATTATAAGTGTCATAATCGCCTTAATAAAGATCCAGATGGTCCAAAATTAGGCCAGTGGATGATTAGGGTTTATGTATACACTAATAATAAGTTTTTTTAGATTTTTGGGTCTTTTTATATGTATTATTATTTAAATAAAAACTATATTATTGATTTTTCACTAAATAAATAATTTTTGCATTATTAATGTATAAGATAATAAGGTAACTAAATAACTCTTAAAAATTACAAATAAATTACCATGATAAATAAAAACATTTTATCTTTCAAATGAGTATTTATAACCGAATTTATATTCTGTATAAACTTATATATTAAAAATACTTTAATTATTAAAGTTGAGTGAGACATATTTCACTTTCTTTTAAATAAAATAAACTAAATGTCTTAATCACCTCCAAGTGGGTTCCAATGGATTCCATTTCAACCCAAATATGCCTTAGGATGAAATATAAGCATCCAATTATATTAAGACAAGTGTTAGGGTAATTATATAATATTATATTTACCCTTAATTACCCGATTTACAATTTACTATGGTAAATAAAATTTACCGTAGTTACTATTCATAATGCCAAAAAATAAAAAGTAGCTTATTAACATAATTTGGAAACACTGATTCCAAATATGGAATCCATTTTTTTAAATTCCATACACAAAAGTTGAAGAAATTAATTTAAAATTAATCCCGTTGTTAAGAAAACGTGTTTTAAAAGGTAAAACATTGCAAAAGATTGAAATGTTTTTACCTATGAATTCAATGTAAAATTAATGTTAATGACATAAATTATATTAAATGGTAAAAATATATTCTATTTATACTTTAAAACCTTTCAATATTATAATTTAACCATATAAATTATTGCGATGAAAAAAGTTGTTTTTAATTAAAATATAGCGTGTTTTTACTATTCATCAAAATATGAAAGTTACCAGAATACAATGAAAAATTTATCCAAAGCAAATTTTTATTTCCTGATTCCAAAGAAGAATTTTATTTTGTCAAATTGAACTTATAAACATGTCAAAAACTTGATTTAATGTGGGTGCACCATCAAAAGGCGGCAAAACTGCATTTTTTGAAAAATACTTATTTTACCCAAAAAATTTACTTTGTTCTTATACCATGTTCTAGAAAATGTTTAAGATGAATATTAATATTATAAAATTTAAAATTTAGTTAATTATATTCATACTGGCTAGTTCATAATAATATTGTAACCATATATCGTTGTTTAGTGAAACCCGGTATTTCGTACAACTCACGCTATCGAGAAAGGTCGTGATTGCGTGTAATGCAAGCCAGGTCAGGGTTGCGTAAACTGAAATCTAATACGGTGTTGCTTATAGCACAAGATAATCTTGGTGTAGCGTACAACAGAAGACATCAAGGAAATTAAAAAGAATATTTCTCATAAAATCTCAGGGTGTTACAGTGGTGCTGCAGGTAATGTCGCAGCTTCTGTACCGCGAATACCAGTGCCAGGAAGCTCTTCTCGATGGGAGAGTATCTGGTTTCCATATCAAGGAGCATACGGCTGAGGTAGTAGATACTGTTCTCCATCCCCTCAATATTCTTCTGGGTGAGTAGGGTGCTGACAGACCGTTCCAGGGTGGTCACATAAAGGACCAACGGATTTCCGGCGACGGGTGGCCTCAAAACCGGAGGCTGAAGCAGATACTTCTTAACATCCTTGAATGCGGTCTAGCACTCTTCATCCCATTCATAGGTGGTTCCCTTCTTTATGAGGTGAGAAAAAGGTCTTACACTTACCGGCCAAATTCGCAATGAATCGGCGTATGTAAGCCAAGTGGCCTTGAAATCCTTCAAGCTCTTGAATATTGCTCAATAAGGACATATGGATAATGGCCTTGATATTCTTTGGGTCAATATTGATGCCCCGGTGTTTGAATAAGAAGCTATGAAACTTTCTGGAGGTGACCCCGATTACACATTTAATCGGGTTCATTTTCAAGTGGTGGGAACGGAGGAAACCGAACACTTTTTCAAGGTCCCTAAGATGGTCCTGGCGCTGGTGAGATTTGACCACCATATATTCCACATACAAATCCACCAATGTTTTGAGGATTGGTTGGAATATGTGGTGCATGGCACGATGATAGTTGGAACCTGTATTCTTCAGGGCGAAGGGCATAACCTGGTAACAGAAAGTACATTGGGGCACCCTGAAAGCGGTGGACTCTTCATCCTTAGGGGATATTTGAATCTGGTTGTATCTTGTGTAACCATCCATGAAGGAGAGGGATTGGAAACCGGCAGTAGCATCGATCAATAACTCTGTCACCGGAAGGGGAAAATCATCCTCCGAGCAGTGGCGGTTGAGATCGCGAAAGTCGATATAGAACCTGATCTGCCCGTTCTTCTTCCTGACTGGCACAATGTTGGCCAACCATTTAGGGTACTGGACTTTCTTAATGAAATTTTTCCTAATTAGCTTATCAACCTTGTCTTTGACCATGGCATCATGAGAAGGGTACATCTTCTTGGGAGGCTTCTTGAACCCGCGATGATGTATCGGGAGACCGAGGTGGTGGATGGATACCTGAGGATCTAGTCCTGGAATCTTGTCATAACTGCATGCAAACATGTCATGGTGCTGTTTCAGGAAGTCTACGTACAGCTGTTGTTCCTCGAGGGGCATGGCGGCACTGATCAATGTGGGTCTCGGGTCTACCCCTCTACTGAGGTTCACCTATACCAACTCGTCGAGCGTGGCATCAACGCCTTCTTCAAAAGTAGGGGGAGTGTCCTACAAATCCTCTTCATCAACTGCGGGGGCATCCCCAACAGGGGAAGCATCCCCTGGGTTGGTCAATTCCGACTGGAGGCTGGTGCCAGCTTGGGCAGCAGTGGACATCATATCGTGAGATTCACATACTACAGAGAACATTGCAATAAAGGCAGTCGATCTGATCCCATCTAGTCTTCGACCCAAGGGGCCATTCCTGATGATATCAAAGCAATAGTGGCATGTTGGCTGGAGTCAGTTAATTCCAGCCCAGTGAAACAGACACATATGATGTACCGCTGTTGCCTTGTGGTGGACATTCTGATACCGTACGGGGGTCGGAAGCTTCAAGATCACCTATGCCTAGTTTGAGTAGGAGTACGATGTGATTTTTCACAGTCACTTGGACTTTGGAATGTGATCTCCTCTTCTACCTGAAATAACAAATCATTTCCCCATATTGGGGGTCGTGGCCTCCATTCTATGGATCGTGTAGACGTAGGCATCATCCAGACCTGCCTAAGGGTCAATCCTGATCGTGGCGGGCTCAATCTCCCTTGCCCGAATCTTCTTATCTTTGCTCTTGTAGTAGTCAGCGTCAAGATAGCGGGATTCACAAGAGGCAAAAGGAGACGCAACTCCTTGGAGTGCACCTACTCTACTATTGAGGGAATGTTTGAGGCATCAGTGATACGATGATGAGACCGCTGCGTGCAGGTGGAGCAATGACCTTCCCATCAATGCATTGTACGTGGTGTCCATGGAGACAAACATGAATTAGATACTGGTGACTAGGCCACTGAATTGGGTGTTCAAACAGATCTTGTTAATCAAGGTTTGTTCGGTCCTATTGTATCACTAGATTCTTTGGTCGGAGGGAGTAAAATCATACTCATACAATCCCAGCTTTCACAGTGTCCGAGTCAGGATTAGGTTAATCCCTAATCCTGTGTCAACAAGATAGCGGTGAACTTACACGATATTCTATTGGCCGGTGATGTACAATGGACAAATGTGACCCTATATGGGAGGGTCTTAGCCTTCACCAGAGAAGGATATAACTTCACGGAATTCGGTGTTCTCGATTGCCTTAACGTGGAAGGATTCTACAGCTCCTACATCTATCTCAAATTGGAGGTGTCTTCTTAAATCCTCGACGAGTGCCTCACGCATATCTGGCGATAGGCAAAGAGCATCAAGGATAGAGAGTATCGTTGGAATGTTGGCGAGATTCTTGAGGACATCGTATCTTCATGCCAGGCACAAAACTCTGCTTATAGGAGGCCTCTCTGTGATTGGTGGTAGGCGGGTCCTGCCGGCTGGACCGGTGGCTGGCTAGTGCCAGGTATGTCACATTTCTCACTAGTTGAGGCCTGAAAAGTAGCTGTCGGATGAGGACCAGATGACTGAGATTGTTCTGTAGTAGGGCAGGACTGGTCGCTGTGCGGACGAGGTAGCTTTGCCTGATCTAGTAGCATAAACAGTGGTGGAGGTAGATCTGAGGACACAATATGAGAAGGTTTCTCATGCTGAGATCTGCATTGGGCCTAATTTTTGGTCTCAGTGGTGTGCACGACCTGGCTGAAAGTTCCCACTTACATGTCTCGACGACCCATATAGTTGCGGCTCCACCGACGTTGGCGTCATCTGGGGACATTGGGAAGGTTCTCCTGGTGCTCCCCATCATCGAGAGTCATATAGGTATTTACCAACTCCAAGGTATTAACTGATGCATACCCCTAACTGACATCTGAAGAGTCATCCACCACTGGGCGAATTCTGGGAGGGATCCCCATCTCGGGGGTAATTAAGTCGCCGAGAGTGCGGGATGACGGTATCATTGGCGGGACACGTTTCTTTCCTTTGCATTGCCTATGCTTGCTCTTCAGGGAAGAGGCCTGTTGAGATGATGATATAGAAGTGGTGGCTACAGATTCTAAAAGATCTGGTAGATTCAGGCCCGCCCAGATAATACCATGGGCATAGGATACCATTTTACGATCCATACAGTCATCTTAATTTTGGGCTCCATGGTTGGAAACCTGCTTCCACTCACATTCAATGTCGCTACAGATGTCCGACCTTACAAAGAAACCCACCACTTATGCCAGGGTCAAGCCTAGCCGGACTATGATGTTATCGACCTGGTCTTGGATCCAGTATTCAAACACATAGCACTGCTTGAGGGTGTGCCCCAAAATCCGATGATAGGGGAAATAGTTGCGGTGATCAGTGAGATTCACCTCTTCAGGACTTCCACACTCTAGCAAGCGCATGATCCCCTTTTCCAAGGTGCTACTAAAATAACTGGGGACCTAATTCTCATGGAACGAGTAGGTCCGGATTCTTTTGTTCGGAAAGGGATCCCTTGGAGCCTGGCCCTGAAGAGGGGCTGGAGGGGCATGCCGAGTAGGCGGAGCCTGATTATCCCGCCTAGGCGTCAGTGGCACATTGTATGGGGGAACCAGACGATTATGAGGTGACCGCTACTGGGCAAGAGGATGCGCCTGAGGTGGCAGGCCTCTGCGAGTTTGGGGAGGTGGCTCCACTGGTAATAATTCCAGTTGTCTAGGGGCCTCTAAATGTGCCACCGCGGTGGGCTCAGCTCTGGAAACCCTTCTTGTGAGAATTGCATGAGGCAATGGGTGTGCCTATTGGGCCTGTTGTAGGGATTCCTCCAGGCGCTGGGCCTTATCGAAGAAGTCTCGAAATCCACCCTCGTTGTTCTGGGTGATTAGAGAGGGAACCAGTTTGGTCTTGAAATTTCCCACACACATCGTCAGTAATTTCTCCTGAGTTAGTGGCATGTCAAGGGAGTATATGAGCCCATTCTACTGGACGGTAAAGTCCACAACTCTATCATCAGGACTTTTCTTGAACTATAAGAGGTCTGCAATGAATGTTTTCTGGGTGGTATAGATGAACTGGTACTGGAATTGTATGTGGAGTTCCCCCAGCTGGTTACAGGTCCGATGGGAAGCTGGTTTTACCAGACGAATGTTGGCCCCTCCAATGTCTAAACGAAACATCAGATCTTTGCGGCCTCCTACTGCGCTGGAGGCCCTAGCATTGGTACACACCTTTAGTTGATGTGGGATAGGTGTTGCGGCGTGCCCCCCATCTCGTTGAAGGGGGAGAAGGAGGGATTCCCAAAACCCATAGGTGCCGACATATCATCCAGCCATGTTGGGTATGGATTTCCATCTGGTGGGATTGCCAACTATCGCATTTCCAAAGCCTTAAGGTGGGATATGAGTGCCCCATCGGGTCATCGGGATGAGGGTCCCTGTCTTGATGGGGATCCCTAAAAACCAGTGAATTTCCGGGCTCTTCGACATGGTAAACATGCTCTACTGCTCATGGATCGAATGGTGGATCATCCATTGGGGAAACTGGGGGTACATGGGTTGGGTCCCTTAGGTTATTACGCCGATCGGGAGGATTTGGCGTGACATAACATGCCCTCTTCCCATTAGTACCAGCCTCATCCCTGTCTGCTCTGGCAAGATGATCAGGGTTACCCAGGGGCAGTTCACCAGGGGGGGTTTGCCCGTCGATGACCTCCGGGTGGAGGATTGCTGTTGTCCGGTCATCGCTCTAAAACACGTTCAACCAGAAGGTCCTAGACTATCTTCTTATGTTCAGCAAGATGCTAGAGCAATGCATCCTTTTTATAATCTTCTTCTGCCTTTTAGACTGATCGGGATGGGTCAGAGGGGTTGAGGGCACCGACAAGATCCTGGTATTTATTTCGGTTCTGACTGAGGGTTAAGGACTCATTAGGCACAGGAAGACCCTTGATATTTCTCTATTGATGGGTGATCCTTCCCAATGCATCCAGCAAGTGTGACACTCCCTCGGGAGGGAGGTCATCCCTGATGATCTCTAGGGCGTCCTCTTTTCCCGATGGTTTATCCATGTTAACCGAGACCTTTCCCGGAGGCATCTCCTCTATGTCACCTAACATGTCAGGTTTTCGGCAGATATAGTTGAAGAGGAGGGAAACATACTACCCCCAACCATGGATATTCATGTGGGGGGAAGCCTCCCGGAGTACCTTGAAACACTGAACGCAGCTTTGTTGGAGGGTCCTCTGGCAACCTAGTGACTCAGGGTGCTGGGCAACGAGGAGCACAAGCAAATCGACCAAACGACATTGTTCTCTAATGTCTTCAAAATGTGCTTGGATCTTGGGGTACACCACCCGGTGATAATTAATATGTAAGTGCGTTGACTAGAGGGTTTGGTGGAAGCATTCAACTTCCTCTAGGGTTAGGGATTCTGGTATACAAAAGTTTGGTGCTGCCATCGGCCAGAACTTCTTCGGGAAGTGATCTTCTGTGAGGATATTCCACAAGATCCTCAGCTTAGATTCAGGTTCTGGCCCTTCATTTCCCCACTCGTCGATTGGGGGTGGTTTAGGAACTGGTAGTGGCACTGAGGCAGACCGATGGGATGGTAGGCTGGCCGGCGGAGAGTATGGCGATCAGGCTGACTGCCCGTCGATTCTTGGGTTGTCCTCCGAAGAGTGAAACGACCTGGCCGCTATGTCGCGATAAGTAAAGATGACGGACGTCATTCCTGGATCTGGGGCCACAACTACTGGTGATGGGTTGTGATGTTTCTCACCTGTTATTGAACCATATAATAGTTTTATGTGATCTCTCGTGGAGGTTGAGAACACTTCTGGTGATGATGGTGGGGATTTCACGACTGTAACATGCGGGGTCGCCAAAACATCATCCTCCTCGATAGACATGTGAAGGGAGGAGGGAATCTTGTGGACCTCGCATTCCGTGAGCACCAGGCTGATTTTACTTGTTCCTTCCCTAGCCCTGGACTCATATGAGTGAGGGGAGGGTTCATGTATAGATTCATAGTCCACCACGGAGTCTGTGAAGAGGACTGGTTTGATCTCCATCTGGGATTTCCTATAATTCTTCTTTTGGTAGTGACGACCCACCTTCCTGCCCCTGGGTGGCCCCTCGGGACACGGCTGATTTTTGACTGGTGGTCCTTCAGCTACACTGGTGTTGGGGCGGAGAGGGTGTCCACCTAAGAAAGTCGAGGTGCGAGAAGCACCAAGAAAAATGTCGAAGGGGACATGAGGAGATTCTCCAAGGATAGCACTAGAATTTGAAAAACCTCCACTGGGACTGGCCAGAGCATGGGGAGGACCTTCATGCTTGGTGCAGATAGAGCTAGCCTGGCATCCACCCCTCTGATTTCTGGGCCAAGGAGGACCTGCATCGACTGCTGGGTAGACATAGGGAGGATCCCCATGTTGGAGAGAGACCAGACATACAATGTCCCCACATAGGTGGTCAGGAGTAGGAGGGATGACTCTGTATCTGGTGTAATGGGCACGGGAGAGGCCTCTATGTCGAGCACTGCCACCGAGGGGCAGAAATTCGTTTTGATTGGGGATAGCATGGGGCGGACCTCCATGCCAAGCCTCGAAGCGGGGGAGGCTCATGCTTGTTGTAGTGGTGGTATGGGGAGGACCTCCGTATGGGGTGTCATCACTGCGGGTTGGTTCACGGGGACCACTGCTTGTGCTTGTGACCAGGAGAGTCGACCAGCTTTCGTGTGGGGTGGTTGGGGCATCGAATCCAGTTGGGTGTATAAGCGTCCCTACTTAGTGTATCCAGGGTCTTGAGGATATGCATCGGTGGTGAACCAGGCCACAGTATCTGTCAACGTTGACACCCCTTGGTGGGCGTCCTCTGCTTGCGCCCCACGCTGGCATCAGGTCAGAAGAACTGGTGCTAGTGGCGCAGGTGCATAGCTTACCTGCTCCTCATCCAGCTAGACCGGGTGACGGCACTGATGCAGCCATGTGGGGGCCCTCGCTAGGAGCCCCTGGGATGGGACTATGACCAGGCTTGGCCGGACGTCACCTACCTCATCAGCATAAGGTAGGGAGTCGTCAAGGTGCTCTTGTGATAGCCCCCTGAAGCGGTTGTATGTCAGGGTGTGGAGCAATGGCACCATGTGTGGCCCTCGGGGGTGACGTTGGCAACGAGGCACAGACACCTCCAGATCCAGGCGGGCCATATCCTTGGTTGGGATTATTCCTTCATATCGTAATGACGCACGAGGTCATTTATTATTCTTCGTTGTATAATTTCTGATGGAGAGAGGGGGCGTGGGAGCCCCATGGTCATGGACATTGAAGCTGTTGCAGAAGAGGTGAAGCCACATGGAGCAGCTGTGATGGCGTTGCCCCTTCCCCATCGTAGACGGGTAGGCGGTGATCACATTCCTAATACCGGAACTTGATTACTGAGAATCGGGGAGATGAACCCATTAGTACTGACAGAATAATAAATCAACGACCAGTGCCCCGTCGTCATTCCGTCTTCCATGGACGGTAAGAGGGATCCATTCTAAAAATATCGCAGAATGAGATTCCCAGCACTTTTACTGCCCCATCTTATGTTGAGTTTCACGCTAGGCCCACTATTTGATTGGAGGGACCCGGATCCGGATATCTAGATCCGGTGACACGCCAGTCTACTGATGTCTCGAGTGATACTAATCTCTAAATTAAGGAGAATAATTTCATTTTAGGTTCAAAATTTCTATTTTTTACGCTTTCGCCGCGGCTTGGGAATCTGTCTCACTCGGGGGACGTCGGCGTTGTTCTATTGCCCCGCATTCCCGCTTTCCAAAGGTGGGTGGCATCCGCTCCCTGTTCGGGGACGTTTTCTCGATTATCGAAACGAGATGATGGGATGTTGCTTCTTCCTTCCATGGATTCATCATTGGAGCTCATTACCTAGTTCTGGTCTCCCTTATAGATTATAACGTAGTTTTTTAAACCCTTCCTAGTGCAATATTTTCATGGATGCCGATTAATTACAATGCTTCTGTCGGGACATTCTAGGGGGTCTGGTAAGGGCAGAAACCTTCAGATGGGGGAGTATTCATGTTGAGGAATCACTGGCAAGTCTGGGCCCTAGAACACTGATGCATCAGATTTTCATTCCCTTATTATAGGGATTCTTGAGGGGACAGAAGCCCGAGGCATCCCATGTCAAATGAGGGGAATCATATTCCATAGGCATGTCTCTGGGGTTATCCTCGTCTTCCCATGTTTAATATAGGGTATGTCGCAAGTCTAATGTCTGGCGGAGACAGATTGGGCTGATCGAAATACTGGCTAGAGTGGATCAGATGGGCGCAACCCCCGAAGGGGACACCGATATTGGGGTCGACGCATGGGTGGCTTCCCGAAAGATTTTGAATGGGATGGGGTATGAGGTGGCATGGCCTCACCGGGATGTGGTGGCCCGGATAAGGATCAGGATAGACGATGGATTTGGCCTTGATCCTCGAAGAGACTTCCTACGTATCCTTGTGGCCATGAATCAAAGTCTTTGTAGTTAAATGGGACGATGGGATGCTTGAGGAGGCGACCCGTGAGAATGGACGCGTTGAGGGGATCCGAAGAAAAAGAAATCTCTAGGTTGGGGCATGATCTTCACAAAACACATAGGCTCAAGAGAGAGATCAGTATGTGATGTACATGGATGTTACTAACATTTGTTTTATTTATTTTCGTTTAGTTTTAACCATTCTTGTGCTTTTAGGTTCTTTTTGTAGTATTTTAAATATTTTATTTGTTTTTATAGTTTTTAGTTAGTATTATATGAACATTAGTTATTTATTTTCATTTTTTTTAGAATTTTATTTTATTAACATTTCATATTATTCTAATATTACTTTTATTTTATTAATTAATTATAAATATAAATATAATCCTATTTATACTAATTTATTTTTATTAGTTATTTTTATTTTTATTTTTTATTTTGAAATTTGAAATTTTGTTTTTTCTTTTTTTTTTCCCCCTTTTTTTCCTCACCCCCCCCCCCTGACCCGCTCTCCCCTCACCCTCCCCCTTATCTCCCGGCCTCTCCACTCTCCCCTCTGCCCGGAACCTCTCCTCCCGCATTACCTCTCACCCGCCTCCCTTCTCCACGCCGTGCGCAACCCCAGTCGCCCCTGCCTTCTCCACGCCGTGCGCCAGACGGCTCTCCTGTCCGCCACCCTG